>OY992804.1:20007839-21207839 GCA_963921375.1 Tiliacea citrago | reverse complement strand
TTAGAGCTCCAAGGGACCGTACAGACTTACGTATTTGATATTAATTTCAACATGATACCTCCACGCGTTCCTCAAAAAAGGGATCTTGATAGACTGACAGACAGACGGACAACGAAGTTACCCTCTTATAAGGGTTCCGTTTTTTTTCCTTTTGAGGTACGTAACCCTAAAAATAAAATCAAAATCATAATGATGATCTAGAAATATTTTTAAATATTAATAAAAAAAATTATGATGAATTAGTTCAATTATTCAATCTGCACACATAAATCTTCACCAAACACGCGATAATTAATAACTTTACACAAATAACAAATTAATGAATGTCGTCAGTTGACAGCGAACAGCCGACTCCCGGACAGTGCCAAGCGGCTGTCACCGCGACACTCAGTTAATTATCACTGACCACTTACTGAGCTGAATGGGGCTCGACTTTACTGTTATTGAGAGATATTAAATCGGAATGAAATTGGCTCGTTACGGCTATGTTTTTGGAACGAAGTTCCTTAACGCGGCTTGCGGTAGGAGTTAACTGGTAGAAATCGTCACGTAAGGAAAAAGCATTATGCCCCTCCATACGAATTTCTCTCTCTCTCTCTCTCTTTCTATTATGTACGAGTGTGTGTGTGCGTGCGAGTATCGTATAAAGAACGTCGATTCTGACAGGGGCTCCCAGACCGCAGACGTTTTTAGAGTTCCGTAGTCAACAAGGAACCCTTATAGTTTCACCATGTCATCACGGATCCTCTTACGGATTAGACTTGCACATATCACGGAAGCATGGTATGAAAGGAAGAAGGCTTTTATACTCAGCAGTGGGTGGAACAAAACTGCCAATGGTGGTCATGGCCCAAACGTGATAGTTTCGTATACGGAGAAACGGCGAATCCGCAGTGTGCATCACTGCGTGTTGCTAGTTTCAGACCGTTCGTTACATCAAAATAATTATGTACATATTTTGTTTTTCATTTTTCACATTTGTGATGTGTAACATCTTTCACATCAGATGTTAAACATATGCGAATACTGTAAGGTTTGCATTTTTTTTTGTTTTCACTTTTTTTGTTGTCATAAAAATTTTGGACAGAAATTGGGGTCAGCACTACTAGATCACACTTAAGACCACTTAAAAGTACGTTATGTACCTAGTTCCTACTAAATTCAAATCAATCAGTAAACAGAAATAAAATTGACATTAAACGGTCTTTATGGTACCAGGGACTCATAAATCAAAGAAGCGTTCTGTATCGTAAACCAATTGAACGCACGCCATGTCCGTCGATCAATTGCGCGAGTCTATTTCATTGAATAATTTAAACTATTGAGTAGTCAATTTTATTACTAGTCTCACTCTATCACTATTGGTTTTCCGTTGACCTAGCCTTTTCTCAGTAATATTTCATCAGCTTACGTTCAAAGTAAATAACATTACATCGCCAAGTTCATCTCGAAGGGTTATGCAGAGGTGTGCCTATAGTACACCCACATTTCTCCAGTTATGTTTAAGTCCCATGTTATAGGGAACGACCCTATTTCCGGGCAGAAATCCGAACTCCGGGCTGCTACTAAGATAATATTGAAAAGGGAAACCCTGTTTATAAGTTTGCCCGACCTGTGAAACGAACTCTGAAAGTCAGAATCCAATTCTCAGCAGTCTCTCCTGATCACTATGCCAACGAGGCAGTCTTTAAATATGTAGTAAATACTAAGGTATAAAGTCATAGGACAATATAGCCATAACAAAAATATTTAACCCAAATAATTCAAGAACCGAACCTCCAACCACAAAAAGCATCGTCCACCAAAGTGCTAATAAAGCATTTCGCTTTGACCAATAAGTTATGTTATTGGTCCTTATAACCTAACTGCGTCTCACTGGTCTTATTGCCAAGCAAAGTGCGTTATTGCCAAAACTACTGAAGGTCGTCGACCTTGTAGGTCATATTGGTGACGTAAACAGTACTGTGGGGAATGTTGCGAACTTTTCTTTATTACCTTCTGTTTTCCATGTGACCCTGGTACTTGGAAATAAAATGTCTGGTATGCGTATGGGGAATTAGGTTGGTGTGTAGAATGCCATAGGAATTTCTCACAAATAAAAATATCTTACTTGCCTTCCAGAAGATTACCTACTATTTCTTTTTTTCAAGGGTATTTGGCGGAAGGATTTTTTAATAACTAACATCTGGTGAACAAAATAGTAGATCTCTAAAGAAGAATTGCTATAATCACCACGCTTTGTAGGTTGATGACTGGAGATTGATGTTTTTACACAAAACACAAAATCAAAGCATTTATTTCAAATAAACCAATTACAAGCACTTTTGAATTGTCAAGGGGTCGGTCAGTCATAAAGATGAATGTTTTATGTTAAAACAAGAAATTTTACGCGGACGAAGTCGCTGGCTGAAGCTAGTAAATTACAATCATCCCCTACAATTGATCCCCTAGCTTCCGAGAGTCAAACATCTAACACGTCGCTTCCTTTTGCACACAAAAACAACTTTAACAAACAAGAAACCGTATTAAAAACAATCGAACATAAAAACAACAAAGAACAACGGCTAACAACGTAATTGTTTTGTTTCTTTTCTACACAAATCCAATAGAATTGTGTCAGGGAGTTTTTAATTGGAGGATGACAGTGGCACTAGATTTATTTGTATGGAAAATGTTGTTTTTTAACTAGTAACAAATATAATCTAACAAAAACAATATAGCGCACACAAAGATAACATTGAGATCATTTATCTTGCCGAGCAGAAAATCGTAGCATCTACAGTATTCCGTATTCCTATGAATGGAGAGGAGTCATGAGTTGAATTGATAATTGGTATACTTTACATATTGTAA
The DNA here is from genome assembly GCA_963921375.1 of Tiliacea citrago. Classification (NCBI taxonomy): domain Eukaryota; kingdom Metazoa; phylum Arthropoda; class Insecta; order Lepidoptera; family Noctuidae; genus Tiliacea; species Tiliacea citrago. Next base: position 21,204,986 of record OY992804.1, on the reverse strand, counting down.
TGCTGCTATCTTGAAATGGAAATTCTCATAATGAAGAATCTTTTTACAAGGTTTTTTTTCAAAGGTCAGTAACCTAACTTAACATAACATAACTTCACTCTTGTATTCCCCTAAGGATTAGGCAGAGATGTACCTACAGTACACCCAGATTTCGCCAGTTATCTTGAAGTCCCATGTAATAGGGGGCGAGCCTATTGCAGTCAACCGGGTATAAAACCAGACTCTGGGCTGCTACTGAAAAATTACAGATGGAAAAACCTAATAACAATGCCCGATCCGGGAATTGAACCCAGGAAGTCATGCTCAGCAGTAGCGCTTGCGATCACTAGACCGACGAGGCAGTCGGTAACCTAAGCTGGTTGTATCTTGAGTACGAACAAGTTGTGGGACATCGCGTCTGACCTAATGTAAAGATATCGTTGTCCTCTAATTGCTAAGAAAACAACACAGATAAAGTACAGTTAAAACTACCTTATCACATGCTTCTGAAAACTAATTTTGCAGCTTTTTCATAGTATATACGATACGATAGTAACATTTATTTGTATAATGTCCAACTGATATTAATCTACTACTGTAAACGCTACACACAAATTATGTTGGTGAAAATCTGTCTCTAATTGTTTTCACCAATTTTTATCAAAATGACCATCTTAAAATATGAAAAAAAAAACAATTAAATATGCTGAAGGAAAACTAACAAGTAAAAATTCAATTAGTTTCGAAAAATTTATCCGCATCGCTGTCGACTAGTAATGTGCCTAAAAGACTGGCGGTATTGCCACGTTGTATGGCAAAAGCTTAGCCTCTGACCACATGTAGTAAGTTATTTAAGTAGAATAAAGACTATTGTCCGGGCAAACTGTGCGTCTATTATAGTCGCTACGACAGACGCAGAGCTGTAGCACAGGCTGTAGTTTGCGTCTGCAACTAGTCGTTACGACAGAAGTCGAGAAGAAAACGATCATTTTCTTTGCTGAGTATTCGAGAGAGACGGTCGTGTTGTTTATCTTGTGAGTGAATATGGAGCCTCTACTTGCACTTATCAGTAAACTTTTGAGTGCATATACGCACTCAAAAGTTTACTGAATTAAATATATAAAAAACATTACGTAGAAGTAGGTACAGACACACAGAATCTTTGTCAGTCTTTTACTAACTAAAACCCACCCGTGTTCCTTCAGATGCCTGTGTGCCAGGGCCACGATATCCCTTTCGGACCAACTCGCAATCCTGGCAGGCATTGGCCCTACCGGACCCGGTCAGTTGGTGCTGACATCTCTTTGAGGCGGACGTGGAACACAACGCGCCATCGACCCGGGCCTGGTTCTTATCGGATGGCGAGCTACCCATCGCTCACCGTCCGCAAGCCGGCGCCTACGGTCACCGGGAATCGGCCTGCAACTGCCGACACCCGAGGCGTCTCCCGCGGTGAATAGGGGCGAATTTAGCCTCTCCCTCGTACGTTCCGCCTCCTTCTTCGCGAGCATGATTGCTGCGCAGAAGGAGGTGACGACCTCCCATGCACTCTCGCTCCGAACCGTGGCCTGAACCAGGACCGGATACCAGAGATTGCCGCGGCCGATCGCCTCCATGAGGACACGGCGGTGCTCCGCCCAAGCCGGGCAAACCTCCACCGTGTCCTCCGGGCGATCCACACAGTGGTGACACCCGGGCGTTTCCTCCCGCTTTATCCTGAACAGGAACCTCCCGAAACAACCGTGCTCGGTAAGGACCTGCGTCAGGCGGAAGGTGAGGATGCCGTGGCGCCTCTCTAGCCACTCCTCAAAGAGGGGACTTACAGTACATCTTAGTCAGGCTTGGCAGACAATCAAGTTTAGGTTCAAGATGGACCGTACAAAATAGACATACAAAAGGTCTAAAAACAAGGAGTCCGTGGCTGAATGATAACAACCACGCGGGTCGATCAAAGGTTAAGCTATGCTTGCCATGGTCGGTGCATGGATGGGTGACCATTCATTTCATATCGAGACCCTTCTGAGCCTCGGAAAGCACGCTACGCTGTTGGTCCCGGCAGTCATTCGTAAATCTTTGACAGTTGTTACGTGTAGTCAGAAGCCCGAAATTCTGACAAACATTCTTACCAAAGGGTATCGTGTTACCCAGTTACTGTGTTCTTGAGGTCAAATAAGCAGCCGCTCCATGTAAATTACTGCTTCATCCCGTTAGACTGGAAACCAACCTCAATATAGTTGGGAAAAGGCTAGGCAAATTGATAGTAAGGTCAAAAACTGACAGTAAATAGACGTACAATATAAAATTAGAGGAAAGAATCCGCCGCGCCATAATATACTTTCCTTGGCAGGGGTAGGAAGAAGGAAGAAGATTAATTACACGAGTAATAGGCTCGTTGTAAGCCTACATTTTGATGTCAGAGTTACGGCGCTCAAAATTGGTCCTTTTCTCCGAAATTACACTACTGTCGAGTATATTTATTTTGTTGGGTACAAGATTGTATTAATTGAAGGGATGGTCAGAGGTATTGTACAAACACCGGAATTAACTAAGAGAAGATGTAGTGCCCTACACTACACCATACACCTCATCACACAGCACACGAAACCACCTGCCTCACTACAATCCACACTACACCACACCATACACTCTACATCATACACTATACACACCACACCATACACTATACATACCACACCACAACATATATACCCACATTGTTTTATTAATAATAAGTGTACCCCTAATGTCACAGTACACTATTTTTTATTTTCTATTTTGTAACTCATAGTTAGTACTAACTGCGCCCCGCGGTTTCACCCGCGTAAGTCTCGATCCCGTGGGAATATTGGGATAAAAAGTAGCCTATGTCTTAATCCAGGGTGTCAAATAACTCCATACAAAATTTTATCAAAATTGGTCCAGATGTTTGAGCGTGAAGAAGTAACAAACATACACACACACACACACTCACAAACTTTCGCCTTTATGATATGAGTGTGATTAGAGTAATAAGTATACGGCAATGTTATGGAAGCATGGAGTCTCCTAATACAGGCACTGTTTTGCTTAAAAGAAGGCTCCAAACACGTTTAAATGTATTGATTATGCTAATTGTGACAATAAACTATTTTGTATTTTTGTTTCGTAGTGAGAAAAAATGGATACAGTATGCTTAGTTGGTTTGGTGATGTTGAGAGGATGCATGAAAGGCGACTAACAAAAGGTATTTACATGGCAGATGTGAGTGGAAACGCCGGGAAGGGACGCCATAGAAGGACACATTATATAGTGACCATAATGGTGATGTTCTTCGGAAAGGTTAGGTGAGTAGTAGGTACAACCGACGTGCGTGTATGACCTGATAAACGAAGCAAAAGGAGTACTTAACGATTGTAGCAGGTGGCGTTCTGTAGTTTCTGCCTACCCCCATTGGAAAAACACATCAGTTTATGTATGTATGTGTATGTGTAGAATTAATTAAAAACACCACTTATATATAAGTACAGGCAAAAAATTGGTCCTTTGGTGAAGAAACGTAAAAATATTGAAAGTGCCAAAGTAATGTACCTAAGTTGTATTTATTATACGAGTTTGTTCGATGTGGTAGATTATCAGAAAAAAAAAGACTCACTTTCCCAATAATATAAGTAGGGATATCTCGTAAGAGTAATGTAATGTATTGTACAACATCTTTTCATCCAAAATTCGCGAGCTATCTGGCGTGGGGCTATAAATAGCCGACACAATCGAGAACACCTGGCTTGCGCGAATTAAATGAGTAAACAGTTTGATCACACCGTTCTCTGCGATCCGGATTAAAAGAATTCGAGGACGGAGAAAGAACTTGACTCTTTTGTTAAAGATTGGCCTCATACAGCAATAATTATTTTTATTTTATTTTATTTGTTAGGGACAAAAAACAGTTACATGCAAAGCTTAAATAAAGATTCTTAAATTAGCAAAGTAAGTACTTAGAAATGCATTTAAATATAATCTATTCCATATTTATGTTACTACACATGTAACCCACACCATTGTCCACGAATTCACAAAAAAAAAGTTAAAAGAAAACAGACATAAAAGTACAGTGTGCATCATAAAATACTATTAAGAAAAAGAAAAAAAAATAGAATTAAGGCTTTATATAGTATTAAGAATGTAGAGGGTCGCACAAAGTTACTTGAAGATCTCATCACGAGTCCATACATCTGAAAGGCCTTTTTTACTATATTATCAATATGAGCATCAACATGCAGACTAGAGTCAAGCGTAACACCCAAGTCACGGACAGATTGAACTTTATTAAGACTTTATATTATTTATTGAATAATTAAATTTAATCTGATTTTTATTTTTAGTAAAAGAAATTGTGTGACATTTAGGAAAACTAACTAACTAACTAATAACAGCAGTCACGATAATTTTTACAGGTGATATAAATTTTCATATCGTCTGCATACATCAAGAATTGTGAGTTGACAAAACAATGTTTAATGTCGTTAACAAACAATACAAATAAAAAAGGACCCAATACTGATCCCTGAGGAACACCAGATTTAACAACAATAGAGTCAGATTCATGCCCATTAATGACGATCTTTTGTGTCCTATTGAAAATATATGAAGCAAACCATCTGAGTAAGAGTAATTGCCGCGTATACCATTAAAGGCAATTTTTTCCATAAGCAGGGTATGATCCACCCTATCAAAGGCCTTCTGAAAATCCGTGTAAACAGCGTCAACCTGTACCCGGCGGTCCATATTTTCAAAGAGATAGTTCATAAAGGTCATGAGGTTAGTGGTGGTGGACCGACGTTTGACAAAACCATGTTGTTCGGGTATGATAAGATGACGAATATGTTGATATAGCGCACTATGCACAAGTCGTTCGAAAACCTTTGACAAAGTGGAAAGAATGGAAATGAGCCGATAATTCTCTACATTATTTTTATCGCCACTCTTGTACACAGGGGTGATAGAGGCTCGCTTCCAAACTGTAGGAAAGACCCCTTCCCTCAAACATTTATTAAAAATTATATGTAAAGCGGAAGACACGTGGTCAGATGTACTTATGAAGAAGGAAGGTGGTATGCCATCGGGTCCAGCTCCTTTAGAAGAATCCAGTGACTTCAATGCTGTCAAAAGGTAGAGGGTTCGTATACCGAACAAAAGAAAGTTGAAAATAGATTGCATACTTTCTTAGGGTCATCGGAAGAGATATTTTTGTAAAACATATTAGCAGGGTACTTGGCTTTGCCTTTCTTTGAAGAGACATAAGACCAAAAATACTTAATAGATTTGGGAATACTGTCTTCAACTGATGTCATATATCTCTTATAACATTTAGCGGACTCAATATGAAATAATTTGCGATAATTTGAAAAATACACATAATCAGAGTGATTACCATATTTCTTCCACTTAATCCAAGCATGTTTTTTAGTTTTAAATGTTTTTATTAGAGAAGGTGAAAACCAGATCGGAAATTTTGAGTTTTTAGTATAAGTTCGTGGAATATGTGACCTGATAACCCCATATATAGTTTCATAAAAGAGATCAACAGCCATCTCAGAGGAATGATGAGAGAGTAACTCTTCCCAACCTACATTGCCCAAGTCATGTTTAATGCAATCATAGTTTGCTTTGCGAAAGTTATACCTGCGAACTGGATGGCATTTCATCGGTTTGAAACTCACGTCTAGGTGAGTTAATATAGAAAAAGGGGGGTGGAGGCTGTCAGGATTCACCAGGATATTGCAAGGCATCGTTTGTGGGTCCGCATTAGAGATTATCAAGTCTAGGACACGACCCAAACTATTTTTTGTGTAGTGAAATTGTAAACCATTTATTATATTTATAAAATTAAGCAATATACGTCCCGTAGAGTCCGTGTGACGCGCAGTGGCATGGTTGCCTTGCTGCACCCAATCAATCTCAGGCAGGTTATAGTCACCAAAAAAATGACATGAATTGCAATTGGGATTATTAGCTAAGCCTTGCAGCATGTCTAAGTATTGCTCATATACTTCTGCATGAGACGCTGGAGGTATATACACCACACCAATAATATGACGTGTGCCTTGCTGTGTGGCAGGCATCTGTACTAATACTTGTTCAATTTCAGAGTTGAATAATTGAGTTATCAATATTGTCGCCCGCAATTCACGAAGCACAGCAATTAGAACACCACCTCCATCTTTTTTATTCGTCGCGATACGGTCACGGTCACATCTAAAGACAACATATCGTTCATCAATAAATTCACTATCACGGATATCAGGAATAAGCCAAGTTTCGGTCAGAACGATGACATCATAGGAAATATGTTCATATAAAGCGTTTGCAACTTTGTACGAGTACCTCTACAATTCTGGTAGTAAAACGTAATGTTGTTAGTAGCCATAAGTAACAGTAATATAATAAATTTGTATTATGTAACTCGTACCACAAGATATATAATACTTAAGCCCGTTGTCTACACTTATACGATAAGTAACGGATAAGCCAGAATTACAAATTAGTTTAAGTTTGCAGCAGTGTTTGTACTTCAAGGTAGTATCCAATATTATACATAAAGGTTGAAATGGCACAAAAAGACTCAATCGCATGCAATATAGAAAGCCCAGAATAAGGAATAAGATTTTTTTAAATATAATCATTGACAGCCAGCAGAGTAAGCTAATGGACAAGAGATAAATATTGTAACATTTGAGACAGACATACCTTTTAAAACTTATAAACCCGTCAAATAAATTTATAGAAAGCAACAGCAAAAGGACACCAATATATGGACAAAGCTTGATATAAATAGACAAGCAAACTGTGTGAATAAAGATATAGCTATGATTATGGATTTTCAGTACACTTCCTCTCACTGATAACAATCTTTTTAAGATCTTCACCAGTACGTATAACAATCGATGATAAACCGTCCCGCTCTCGCACAAGAACTGTCCCATTCCTGACCCATACGTATTTGAATCCGATTTCAGTGGCAATCTTCTTAGCTTCTCGAAATAATGCTTTATTATTTAGGGTTAAATGTTCATTAATATAAACCTGTACCGAGGCACCAGAGATCCCCAACTGATCAGACTTTAGGCCCCTCTTTTGGCGACAGGCACTAAGAATGTTATTACGTACAATACGTGTTCTGCATTTGATTATAATATTTTTAGGTTTGCGATAATGTTGTTGAGCGTGTGGTACTCTATGTATCAATGTGATGTCATTATGAGACACAGGTAAGTTAATAACACAACCTAAGGAATCCACGATGGCGAACAAATTTTCATTTCGCTTTTCTGGTAAATTACAGATTTCAATATTACATGAACGTGCCTGCTGCTCCATTGCCTCAATCTTAGCCTCAAGTGATGCCACAGCTTGTGCATTCACACCGCTAGTGAGTCATTCAAGCGCCTAACATTCTCCTTATGTGCAACTTCCAGGCTTTCCAGATGAGACCTCATCTCCTCATAGTTCAAGTTGAAAAATTGAATTGACTTTTCAATCTCAGAATATGACTTCTGGATATTGAGATTTTGTAGTTTCAATTCAGAAACTTCCGCAACTATTTTGTTGAGGACAACATCTTGATCATTTTTCCATGATTGTAGCATATTCTTCAAATCTTCGAATTTGTCAGTCTCCGCGCAGTCGTCGTCACCCCTGAAGCGTTTCTTGCACTGCCGTGTTGTGATGCTATTCATTGTATCACTGATATTTAAATCAGGAATGGATGCGGCAGATGACAAATCAGGCTCCAAATGAGTCTCAAGCAACGGGATGGTAGATTTCAAAGGGGGCGTCCGCATAGCGCGTGGCATTGCTGATCTGCGTAATTACTATACAACACGAGTAAAAAATTTGATGCAACTCCTTGTAGTCGATAGAACTTAGCTATTTCGGGCGAGCAGTCAGATGTTCACTTAGCCTAGCGCGCACACGCAGCGCCTCCGACGCTCCGGTGCCGCAGGCTCGAGCCCAGCCAAACGCAAAACTTTTAGTGTTTATTTAAATGAGTTTTTCAAATATATTTGAACACCCATTCAATGTAGGAGCCGACAAAAATGTTCTGTCTCGCCTTAACTCCTCCCAGTGGGCGTAGACCACAGGTAATAACACCGAAGGAGCAACAAGGAATCGAAAACGGCAATAGCAACCAATCACAGCACTACAAATCACAAGAATGTCAATATTCACAGCGCGATGTGACACAGGTCTGTTCGCTTCCAGCTAAAGAGCGTAACTTTGAGGAATTAGGGTTATGTGGAAGGACCGAAGAGAGACTTTTGCTCGGCGTACGTACGCCGAGCAAAAGTCTCTCTTCGGTCCTTCCACATAACCCTAATTCCTCAAAGTTATGACCAGAAGTATGAACGTAAAAGAAGCAAAAGGAGTATGTAAGGATCGCAGCAGGTGGTGTTCTGTTGTTTCTGTCTATTCCTATGGGAAGGAGGCGCATTTTCATGTATGTGATGATGTATAATATGATAATCCCTTTAACCATAGTCAGCAAACACGCAGACATCTCGCAGGGATTTCCTAGGCGTTTTCAAACTCGAGTCACAGCTGCGCTCTCAGGTGCCTATAGTATGTCCAGAATCCTACAAATTTAATCTGAAAAAAGCTTTTGATAGGGCAGACTGTTTTACATAGAGAGGTGCTAAAAGAATTATCCTGCTATGGACGTAAATTGTGGAAGACATTGAGAGGCACATATATCCTGAATTACATGCCTGTATTTCCTAAAGCTCCGTGTGGTACCAGGCGTTAAGAATAGCACCATCCTATTTCTTCCCGTGGGTGTCGTAAAAGGCGAGTAAGGGACTTACTAGAGAATGGGCAGCAGCGTTCTCTATGTATTTTAACACCATACTGCGATCACCAACCCGCCAGCCAAGCGTGGCGATTATGGCAACCTCCCATTTGGGGAAGGCCTATGTCCAGCAGTGGACACGCCTTTCGGCTAAAATGATGATGATTATTTCCTGAAGGGTTTAGGTAGAGGTGTTTCTAGTGCCCCTGCATTTCGACAGTTATGTTTAAGTCCCATATAATAGAGGATGAGCCATGTCTCATGCATCATCATTATGACCTGCTTTTCCAAAGTATGTTGGGGTCGACTTCTAGTCTAACCGGATGCAGCTAAATACCAGCATTTTATATGGAGTGACTACCTATCTGACCTCCACAACCCAGTTGCTGGGTAATACGATACTCCTTTGTATCACAGCCAGCCATATCTCTAGCATTGATAGAATAGAATAGAAATCATTTATTCGCTATTATGTATGTGTAAACACAATGGGTGCCTGAAGATTGACGGCGCCGCTGAGGCCAGAAAGAGGTGACGAGACGACCTGGCCACGTACCGCGAGAGCTGGTCCGAGGTGGCGCGGGAAAAGAGTTCCTGGAAGGACTTCGGGAGGCCTTTGCCCAGCAGTGGGACTTTAAAGGGTAAATAAACAACACAAAAACAAAGTGTATACTTAGATAAAATGGATAATTTTAAGACTCTCAATCTCAATTTTCAGACATTCGAATTGATTTTTTTTTTAATAAAGAAAGAAAGAAAGAAGTATTGGAATTATAAAAATATTACAAGAAGCACGCTAATATACACATCAAAATCTATATCATAATATAAATTAACAAAAACAATAAAAGTATAAACAGAATTACAATATCTAACAGAAACATTAAGAGCAGGAATTAGAACTATGAAAACATTTTTTTTTTCTCATTTGGAGCAGAAAAATACCAGATACGAAATCAACAGTAAAACTCCACGTGAGTAAACTTATAACTTCAAATAAAATTGCTTAGCAGGAAATTCTGTTAACTCAACCCCTCTTTTCAACATTCAACTTTCTCGATACACGTGATTCGCAACTTGTAGAAACTTTTAACCCTTTACAACGTGACTCGTTGTTGGGCAACCCTTTGTAAAAATCTGCCAAGTGCGTACCCAATTGTACTGTATAAGGTTTCGTAGAGACTGTGCTGTTTCCAAGCCAAAAAAAAGAAAAAAATAATAACTTTAAAAAGAAAACTTAAATTGCATAGATATTTGTCTGGTTTCAGGAAAGTTTTGAACTGAACCCACTGCGTAATTAGTTGTTAGAAGAATGTTTAATAAAACCATTTATAGAGGTATGTTTTATGTATTCAGACACATTATCTTCGGGTGTTCTCGTCTAGCTAACGAAGAGTACTTGCGATGGATAATCCTGGCTACAAGGTTGTGTCTACAACGCAACCTTGTAGCTAGGATTATCCGTGAGCAACTTGCTCTGTCGCTTGCTCTCTGCTTGCCTTGTGGAATCGGAAGTGCCGTACTACAGTTATGTGCCCGACCCAGTTCTCGAAAATGGAAATATCTCATTGTACTAGAATCGATCCACCATCACTGACAGGACTATTATTGCCAAAAAGGCCAATATAGTGGTGGTGGATCGAGTAGAGCAGCGCGCAATGATTGTTGACATAACGGTCCCTCATGACGGGAACCTTGTGAAAGCCGAGAAAGATAACCAAATCAAGTATCTTGACTTGGCTCGCGAGGTAGTCGATGGGATTTGGACTCAGCGATCGTTGTGCCGATAGTCGTGACACTCAATGGCTTAATAGCCAAGAGCTTGGACCAACACTTAAGGAGGCTCTCGTTAGGCAGCTGGATTAAGGGTCTGATTCAGAAAGCGGAACTTCTGGACACGACTCGCATTGTTAAGAAGGAACCTCCTAACAATGCGAGCAGTGTCCAGAAGTACCGCTTTCTGAATCACCTTTGGAGCCCTAACCGGTATATATTCTTTTTATTTTGTAATATTTAAAAATATTATTTATACATGTATACTACGAGTATAATTAAATAAAGAAGGTATGCATTATTATTAATATTTTCTTACTTAAAGTAGTGGCTGTATTATTTCAGAGTTAACAAAACATTTCTGTAAACGAAGATCAAACAGTAAAAGTTCCATGCGACCGAAGGGACCTATGAACGTGCGAGAATATCGGGCATAGTTCACATGCTAAATATTGGAAGCTGGTCAATATTCAAACAGTTTGAACTCAATGGTACGTACTAGTAAAGGGCGATCGATGAACTATTTATAGGAAATTCGGTACCTATTGAGTAAATAATAGAAAACTAGGTGTGGATGGTGTTTACATAGACTAAATAGATACGGGTAGCCTTTTGTTCTACCAACTAATTTGTCGGGTGCAAAAACCAATTAACAAAATAATTATTCCATTCGCGAATTGGTTGGATTTTGCAATGACCGACTCTCCTAAAGTTTTCGGGCAAAAGGGCACTAAGTACGGGAAACGGAATTTTAGTTTTTCATAAAAACATAGGAAGGGTTATAATCGTTTCTTTTAATATTCGTTTCTTTCCTGTCTATGAAGAGGCTTTTGATCCGCAGTAAAATAATAACACGGATAATATTTATTAAATGTATATAGTTGACTGCCTCGTTGGTCTAGTGGTCGCAGGCGATACTGCTGAGCGTGAGATCTTGGGTTCAATTTCCAGGTCAAGGAAAGTGTTATTGAGTTTTTCCATCAGGAATTTCTCAGTAGCATTGCGGAGCCTGGATTTGTGCCCGGTTGATGGCAATAGCCTCGCCCTCTATTACATGGGACCTAAACATAATTGGCGAAATGTGTGCGAATTATGGATATACCTCTGCCTATCTCTTCGGGGAATGCAGGCGTGATGTGTTTTTTTTAATATTTTATTTATTTATCACAAACACAACTATCATTACAGGCAATAATCCTAATGCGGTAGCGTGGTCTTTAGTTACATTCTAAATTACAATTAAAGCTACTAGTCATATATTAGCATAACATAATACAAACAATGTTACCTTTGTAAATTCATTCAGAGAGCAATTAAATAAATCTATCCTATCAGCAGTGTCATTCAGTGTATGCAAGGCTCGCGTCAGGGGCGCTTTACTGAGCAGGTTGGTTCGCGCGCGTGGCACTGCTAACAACCGAATATATACACAACAATATTACTAACGAACCCCAAGAAATAGACAGATTTTCTATTACCGTAAAATAATAGTAAGCAATACATTTATCTTGCTTGACGAAATAATGTAGCAGTTCCGTTTAAATGATTGACAGATCATTAGTTATAACAAATGAAAGTCTGTGAGAAATGCTGAAATTCTTCTCAGTTTGAAACGTTAAAGTTAAATTTTCTGCCAGATCTTTACATAAGTAAATGTTTTTTCTTCCAACTACCTAGTAATATATAGTAGTTGTTAACTCAAAATGCCAGCAGAAACCTGAACATTTCTGCGTCGCTAAAACAGTGCAGAAATGATTGTATATATTTTCATTACTACATTGCTAAAACGATGCGGTAATGAGTGTATGTTTTTCATTGCTGCTTTGTTGTTATTTTTTTAACCATTTTCATTGATCAAAAAGCTTTCGTAAGCTCTACATAAAATGCACGCAAACAACTAAAGAGATTTAAGTGCTGGCTGTAAATAAATAAAAAAAAAGAAAACGAATTGGCGCGAACCTTATAATTTTTACAGCTGAACATTACGAATTTCATCAGAATTAGTAAAAAAAATGGATACTTCTAGTGAAAGTGAGTTATCGTTAACGCCGGAAGCTATAAAAAATAAGGCTCTGCTCGTAATTGATAACCTATTACCAGATATTTCAAGGCATATCAAAACATGTCTTGGGAGAAATTAAAGAAAGGTTAATAATCTGTATCCGAAAGTGTGTTTTTATTAGTTAAGACTCTTATTTTTCTTACTTCCTACCATCTTGTATTGCTGTAGTAGTTGAAAGAAAAGCAGATTCCGCAGCTCGCTCCACGTGACTTGTTGTTGCTCGATGCACTAATCTACTATTAACTTATATTATATTTAGGACACTTGACTGCCACGTTGATCTGGTGGTCGCAAGCACTACTGCTGAGCATGAGGTCCTGGGTTCAATTCCCAGGTCGAGCAAAGTGTTATGGGGTTTTTCCATCAGGGATTTGTCAGGAGCAGCCCGGAGTCTGGATTTGTGTCCGGTTGATGTAAATAGGCTCGCCCCCTATTATAGGGAATTTAAACATAACTAGCGAAATGTAGTTGAATATAAAAGAAGAGTTCAATAGACAAATATTAAGTTGTAGGTATTATCATCAAAAAAATTACCAAGTTCCAATTCAGCCTCAGCATCTTCGGAGATAGTCTCCATGACCCGTTCAGTGCATGGCTCGAGTTCGCGCGCGAGCGTGCAACGCGCGCGCCCGGCACGCCGCGCGCACTCCCCGCACGTCGTCAGCAACAACGTGGCTGATGTTGCGCGTCACGGAGAAGAAACAACAACGCGACTGTTGTTATGGAGAGGTCACTGAATTACACATCACTGAGTTGTTGCACTTAACTGGTGAGGCTTGTGGGTTGTTGCACTTAATTGTTTTTATTTTTACTGCTTTAAAAAAAAAAATGTTGGATATTGCACTATTAGCGTGTTAATTAGGTAGACTTTTTGGTGTTTTTGCAAAATCTTTTAGTTTCTTGGTTTTGTTTGATTTTTAAGATGATTTTTTTTAAGGCTTTCGAGGCTCTGATTTGATTAACCTATTCAGTTTTATTTTAAGCTACCTGTGACATTAAGGGAAAGACATTAAAATTCCTTTTCCATTTTAATTGAAAATGTTAATAAAATAACAACAAAATTGTGAAGTTATTTCGTTAAATAAAGTACTTAGGTACCTACTCAGTTATGTTTTGATTGAAAATGCTACTCATTTTCAATCGAAACTGGATAATTCAAGCCACAGAGGAAAATATGTGCTTTCTATGAAGTTATAATAAGTAACCTAACAGAATCTGAAACTAGTTGGTTTAGCTTTCAACAGAAATAATAGCTCAACATAATAGCTAGTTGAGCTTTCACAGTCGTGCCTTATAATTCTGTTCACAGAACAATTAGATCTCAAGAGTATGAGAACGTAATGGAGATGGAAGCCCTGTTTCTGAACGATTGGTAGAATATCTACATACATAATCTGCCTATAATCTTCCCACTGCTGGGACACAGGCCTCCTCTTTCTGTGAGAGGGAGTGGGCCGTAATCCACCACGCGGGCCCAGTGCGAGTTGGTGGATGTCACATGTCTTCGAATTTTTAGTTCTAGGACATGCCGGTTTCCTCACGATGTTTTCCTTCACCGATTTGAGAGCAGTGGTGATGAAATAATTTACACAAAGTAAAGCGCCTGTCTGGGTTCGAACCTACGACCTACTACTTGTAAGTCGCTGCCGTTAACCACTGCCATTAACCATGCTACCAGTGGTGGCCACCACTGGTAGCATATCTACCAGTGGTAGCATATCTACCAATCTTTATTGGTGGCTGAACAAATCTGGTATTAATAATCCGTTTTTAGATACAAGTTTAAGTCTTTGAAGTTCACAAATAACAGCTGAACGATGAAGAAAACACGTAGTTAATGAAATCACAATAGTTGGCACTCGATACTCTATACTAAACTCAAAACTTTGCTGTTTCTGACCTTGTACCTGACGTATAGTAGAAGAGGCTCTTTTACTTTACGCCACGTGCTCCCTGGAGTGGTGGAGCAGTAGTGGCTCAGTGGTAACGCCCGCGACTTGCGAGTCGTAGGTTCGAACCCAGACAGGCACTATACTTTGGGTAAATTATTTCATCATTACTGCTCTCAAAACGGCGAAGGAAAACATCGTGTGGAAACCGGCATATCCCAGAACCAAAAATTCGAAGACATGTGACATCAATCAACGCACACTGGGCCCTCGTGGTGGATTATGGTCCACTCCCTCTTACCGAGTGGAGGCCTGTGTCCCAGCAGTGGGAACATTATAGGCTGATTATGCTACGTGCACCCTGGGTAGCCAGCTTGACTTGACTTTGACTTTGCTGATTGACTACGACACTAAGTTTAGTTTGTGCCGATGCGACAGCAGAAATCAATACTTCAATATTCATTGAAGATTTTTTGACTATTATCTGTTTTAATTATCATAGGTAATAAATCAATCTGCCTAGCATTTTCCCAGCTATGTTGGGGTCGGCTTCTACTCTAACCGGATGCAGCTGAAAACTAGTATTTTACATAGATCGCTGCCTATCTAGTCTCCACAACCCCGTTACTACGACGATACCCCTTGGTAAGACTGATTGTCAGAATTTTGGGCTTCTGGCTACCCGTAATGACTGTCAAAGATCTACGAATGACAGCCGGGACCAACGGCTTAACTTGCTTTCCGAGGCACAGAGCGGTGTCAATATGTAATGGATGGTTACCCATCCAGGAACCGACCACGGCCAGCGTACTTTTGATCAACCTGTGCGGCTGTTTTTATTTAGCTACGAGCTCCTCTCTTAATGATAGCCCTAGCATACTATTGTTGTATCGCTTTTATTTTCTTACCTACCACGCCATCGTGGGAAAAGTAACACTCGCTTAATGACGTGAGACGCAAGTGATAATTAATTGAACATACCATGTACTTCAACATGTGTTAAATAGAAACAACAACATTAGAAATTCTTGTCTCATTACGTAATCATTTGAAGATATAATTCTCTTTTTATTAAAGAATCAAAATCAGAATTATTTATTTGTCCAACATAGGTTCACGGTCAAGGTCTTATAAACTAACAAAACTTATAAACTAAAATTATGCTCGGGCACCTGGCTTGTAATACTACATGCCAGGTGCCCTAAAACTGATGCGGTCAGAGAGTTTTTGTCCATCTTTTCCTGTCTGTTCTATGTCTTGTCTAGATTTTACTAACAAAACTATTTTAGATAAAAGTTCGGCTGTATAGAGTGTTGTTTCTGTCACTCATAGCTGTGTGAAACTCTCTTCAAGCTGGATGTGTCATCATTTTCCTTCCTTCTTATCTTAAAGGTACTGTAATTATACATTTAAAAAAAAACATTCTGTGGACTGGCTCGCAATCTTATTTTAGACAACTTCTCACTAGTTGACACCAATTGAAAGCTACCAATGCTCGAAGCAGAAGAACCAATAAAATTGGCGTAGACAAAACGGTCTTGGTAATGTTAAAGAAAGATGGAGAAGCAAAACTTGTATCCTCCGTATGGAATAGTACAATGTAAAATAATTTAAGTAAGAAACAAAATTAACGATTCTACCGAAGCTGATAATGATGAACGAATATCAAACTTAAACAAGATCAGACTAGTAATCCACGAACTAACAAGACTGACGCACAAATAAGCTGATAATGATGAACGAATATCAAACTTAAACAACATCAGACTAGTAATCCACGAACTAACAAGACTGACGCACAAATAAGCTGATTATGATGAACGAATATCAAACTTAAACAACATCAGACTAGTAATCCACGAACTAACAAGACTGACGCACAAATAAGCTGACAATGATGATAGAATCACTGGCAGTCAAATAACATATTGTCATACAGCGGCCATGAGATCTACCGCTAATTGTATGAGCGACGCGTTTAAGTACAGCCCCAGAATACATAGGTACAGAAGGTTGGGTCCATACAACAAGTACAAATGTACGTACACTTAGAAACGCGTCTATTATATGGTCCAAGCAAAACAGCGGCCTAATTGCGTAACACACTATCAGTAGGAATTGGTTTGAATTTGACAGTTTGACAACATTCATTGCCTTATTTACGTTGTTGAGCAGACATTTTTTTTTAACATATGAAGCAATGGATTAGCAATATACTTCAAAATCATTCCGATTCAAACTGTGTTAAGCAATTAGGGTACTGGTCCAGTTCTCGGCATTTACTTTCCGAGATATACCCAGTTTTATAAAGTTGGGTGAAAAATTGCATTTCGTGATTTTAATTGATTATTAATTAATACTCTTTTATCTACAAGTTCATACAGTTTTTCTGAAATCAAGCTTTTTCAGAGTTTCAACTTCAAATGTCTGATAAAAAAAATGTGCCAGTTTTTGAATATTTTTTTAATCCTTATTATCAATTACTATTCTAGATACCGAATCTAGTCCCCACTACTGAACTCTTTTTGCTTGGACGCCCAATTAAGTATGGGGAGTGAGAGCGAGCGCAACTGGAATTATTATATGAATAGTCTGTATCAAAAGTTCCTGATGAAATTGTAAACAAAATTTGTTCAGGTATTTTTTTTTACGCAATCACTCACTAAAGGTAAGTAACACATTCATCTGTATTTACTCGTAGAAGGTTTCAACTTTATACCGCACCACTTTTTGCAACAGTTATTGTTTGAATTCCAAAGTCATTGACCATAAATTGAGGTTATAAAATGAACCTCAGGTGTCAAATGAAAAAATCTTTTAGGTGATTTTAAATTAGAATTTCGGTTTTAAGTATTCAGATAATCAACTCAATTGGCATCCACAGGTATCTGTTCTGATTGGTTTGATCACAGTTTTATGAGATACTTTTGAAACAGACTATTCATACAATGACCATAGGTCTATGTGTGCGTGAGTCTGTTTTCGTTGGTTGTTTGGAGCCGATCTTCTGCACCTATTTATTTTATGGTTCCGCACGCAGCCTACTCGTGCCATCAAGGAGAATTACCTACTAGCGTTCAAACATTATATTACGCTTAGTTAATGAAGATATGTGCTAGGACTTTCAGGATCCGACGGTGGAGGTAAATTAGAGAATATTTTGGATAATCGAGTGTATGTTGGTCCTTGGTGGCATTAGCTAGCAAATCCTTTCCAAGGTTGTGAGAAGGGAGACAAGGAAAGCATTTGGGTTCCATGTTTGATTATATTACTAATTAGTAATTTGTATTCTAATAACATCCGCAATATATCTGTTGCTGTTGCGTGATGAATTATTGATGACGTAATAATATAATATCTTCAGTTATTAGTAAGAAAATTCTTGTTTTGTAGAAACTTATTGAAGAATTAAATTGCTTTGAATTCTTTGAAATAGTTGAGTACTGGAGACGTAGGAAATCTTTTAACTTTATTAGACAGTCGGATGATACAAAAGATGAAAAAAAAACATTTTTTTTCAACATAGTTTTGTCGTTCCTTTTAAGTACATGGCATAACAAAGTAATTAAAACTAGAGCACGAAGTGGAGTAATTAGGCACATCGCAATGACAGCTCATAAACAAATAATAAGAGGACAGTTAACACGTCCATCCATGGTCGTTAATAATAAAACAAACAGCACTGTTGCTTTACCGCCTCGTAAAGAAACTAACATTAAAATTATTGGGTTAATTGGAAAATGCTAAAAAATTTACAGGTCACACAAATAGTTGTAAAGATGCGGTTTTAAATTTTAGTATCGTGAGCTCATTTTCCCGGGATTAATAAACACGGAATATTAAAAAGCTGTCGCCTTGCTCTAATTATAATGAACCATCAAAAGCAGACAGGTAGCCATAGAAAATGCTATAAAATGTAGATAGTATTATATTATAATTATGTTTGAAGATCAAACAAATCTAAGCGGAAGTAGTTAATAATACTGCTTACATTGAAGTTATGAATAACTAGCTGCGCCCCGCGGTTTCACCCGCGTAAGTCTCGATCCCGTGGGAATATCGGGATAAAAAGTAGCCTATGTCTTAATTCAGGGTGTCAGCTACCTCCATACAAAATTTTATCAAAATTGGTCCAGCGGTTTGAGCGTGAACAAGTAACAAACATACACATAGACACACATACACACACACACTCACAAACTTTCGCCTTTATAATATTAGTGTGATAATGATAACGATGATCATCAAACTAAAATCTGACAGTAAATGTACAAAAAGGACAGTCAAAGTCAAAACACTCTTTTCCAGTACAATGACTTTGTAACGCAAACACAACAATTTCAGAATCGTGTACGTCAAAATACCAAAGTGAACGTAACAGTACAAACGTCATCGGCACGTATTTTCCCAAGTATGATGGGGTCGGCTTCCAGTCTACCGGACGCAGCTGAATACCAGTATTTTACATGAAGCGACTGTCTATCTGACGTCCACAACCCAGTTACTGGGCACGCGTTGGTTAGACTAGTTGTCAGACTTTTGGGCTTCTGACTACTCGTAACGACTGTCAAAGATCTCGAATGATAGCCGGGACCAACAGCTGAACGTGTTTTCTGAAGCACGGAGGGGTCTAGATATATAATAGATGGTCACCCAACCAAGTATCGACCGCGATAAGCGTAGCTTAACCTTCGATCGACCCATGCGTTATTATTTAGCCACGAGCCCCTCCTTGAGTCAAAATTCCAAAGAGCACGTAACAATACAACGTACACACGTCGCTTTTACTCGTAATCTAAAACCATACAGTGTGTGGTCGCCGAGGATCGTGCCAAATTTAGCGCATTGCATCGCATCAACTTTAAGTGCATCGCCTAAATTTACGCTCATAGCATTGGTTGTTACAGGGTTGACTGCACAAAAGGGTATTTATACCGTCTTTACAACACTTTTGCGATAATTTATCACTTTGTAGTAACAAATATTTCATCGACCAGCTTTCACAAACAGGCAGACCAAAGATCAAAACTACACCTAGCGAGTCATGATAGTAACTGTATGTAGTAGCTTTATTCAATTTTTAAAAGACACTCTTCAATATATTTAACGAATCGCAGAGTTATGCTAAGAACCAGCCAATCAGTAGTTCTGCCTGGACCTTACACCCGAATATTATTTCGCTGATCATTCCATCTTCCAAATAGTCACCTATTTTATTGTTATAACTTTCTTAAGATTCGCCATCCCTAGACATAACATCGCTGCAATCGATCAATAGCACCCAACAATATTCTCTTGATACACCGCGTGGGTTTCATGCTATGTTTAATGTACGGAGGAAGCTATATTTATATAAATTTCCGTTTTTAACGTTATGACGCTATCAGTATTGTTATACAAAGTTCATGACCGCGTGCTCTTGTGTCTGACGTTAATCTTGAATAGTGATTTAACCAACACCATAACAATGATTTTCAAATCAAACGTAACTTAAAGACGTACGCATTCAAGTAACATTTTCTCAATGGTCACGCAGTAAATACCGAGTAACACACAGAGTAGTAGCGTTTTTGTTGTGTTTTACAGATCGTTAATTGAATGTCAGTATATTATTATAACAAGTGAGAGTACCTCAAAGTATTAAGTTGGAAGCAACCGACAACTACCTGAACAAGGCGTAAGTATTAGGTATATATATAAGGTGCTAACAAATTAAGTACCAATATTTTAAGAGGTGTTACATTACATCAAAACAATTAACTTTAAATAGAAATTAAGAAAACTTTTTATATGATATTTTTGTTTTAATTTACGGAACAAAATAAATAAATTAAAATTTCGCCCAAACATAATCATCATGTGCTTTTAACTGACAAGACACACTTTCTGTCAAGTGAACATCGTCGTTTGTGACTAACGTCAATGATTGTTGACTATCTATTAACAGGGTGTTTTTACGCAGTAACGTTGTTTCCCTAATTATCTCCAAAAAGTAACATAAACTTTTCAATGTTTCATACTTAAGTCTACTCCTAGAGACGAGTACTATCAGCTCTAAAAGTATTGGTACCTAATTTGTTAGCACCTTATATAGGTACATATTATTTTCCATTTTCATTTTTTCTTAAGGAAAAAAGTAAAATATTGTGAAAAAACCAATGAAAACATTAGGACAACTGTGTACATATAGTGGCTGATATAAAATTTTACATTTGATATTAACAGTGGGGGTTGGGATTCATGTAAAGAAACTTTGTACTAAGCACAAGCGCACCAAATTATGAAAGATTTCGAAGACAATGTCAAATTTTTTGAGAAATATTTCTAATAACAATGTGTGTAGCAAATAATCAACCCACTCCTGAAACTTAGGCCTTCTCTCTTCGAGAGGGAGTGGGCTGTAATCTACCACGCGGGCCCGGTGCGGGTTGGTAGATGTCATATGTCTTCGATTTTTTGGTTCTAGGAGGGCACGATGGTGGTTTCCTCACGATGTTTTCCTTCACCGTTTTGAGAGCAGTGGTGATCAAATTATTAACACAAAGTTAAGCGCCTGTCTGGGTTCGAATCCATGACCCACAACTCGTAAGTCGGGGCTGTTACAACTGGGCCACCACTGCTCTTGCCTGCAATGTATGTAAGACACTGAAAAAGAAAAAGACGTTGGCATCGCAATAACAAACTTCCTGCCTTTTCCCAACTATGTTGGGGTCGGCTTCCAGTCTAACCGGATAAAGCAGAATATTAGTACTTTACATACAGTGACTGCCTGACCTCCACAACCCAGCTAATGGGCAACAGACCCCTTCTTAAGAATGGTTGTCAGACATTTGAGCTTCTGACTACCCGCAACGACTGTCAAAGATCTACAAATAACAGCCGGGATGAACGGCTTAACGTCCTTTCGGACGATTCTCGATATGTTATGAATGGTCACCCATCCACAGACCGACCTTGTAGTTTAACGTTCTATCGACCAGTGAGGCAGTGATTATTTAGCCACAGGCCCTTCGACCTCGGCAACTAATGACCACAATTAAAAATCAAAGCTATTAAACCTTTTCTGTACCGACAGGAAGACTTAACAGCACAACACATTAGAGTTGTAATAATGGTTAGAACCAACGAATCGCTTTTGTACGTGATGCTTTGAAACGACGATGCCACGTTTATTGCAGTATTTAATACTGACATAAAATTGTAAGACTATCTTGTAACGATAAATTACAAAGCTATCTCTCTGCTCTCTAGGATTTCTTCTCAATTACTGAAAAACCTGGTCTTTTGCAAGTTGATTTTATATATTTCTTTCTTAGCTTCCTACATTATGTAGTACAGTCGGTGGACCGAGTTAGGATGCCACCTTACCAAGTGTAAATTACTAGGTAAAGTGGATGGGATGGATCCTTACATATCTCTGTCCAGTGACTGTGCCTTTGTCTGTATTTAAGGAAGGGTTATGTTTTTCGCGCGTATCTTGTATGTATATTTGTTTGTAAATTTCCTTATTTTTTTCCTTATGTTTTAATTTAATTAGGAATAAAAAATTGGTTTAAAAAGTTTTTGATAGCGTAAAAATGGGCCATGTTCGTGTCGGACCTCGTGCTATCATATGAAATTTTGAATAGTTATAATTATCCGTAGCCCAATCATAGTTAAAACGAAACAAATAAATTGTTTTGTTTAATTATCAGTAAAATGAGGGCGTGGTGACCAAAATTCTTTTGAAGGATTGAAGCTTACGTAAATTGTAATTCTCTTTTGTCTGTTTTGTTTGGCGCAATCAATCATCTCTACAGTTTGCCCAACTTATATAAGTAACACAGTTTTTGTTCATAAGAGTGTGCTGAGACACTAAAAAGTGTAAAAAAAACAAACTGCAAAAAAGACAATTAAAAGTAACGCATTAAAAAGAAACCCGAAACAAGCTTGAGAACAGACTTGCTGATTAAAACAGATAAATAAAATTATCATTGCTGCCGGGGGACCGGCAGCAATGATAATTTTATTTATATGTTTAGTCAGCGAGTCTATTCTCAATCTTGTTCTTTCCTATTTACGAGTATAAAGACTCATTAAATAAGTTCCTGGATAATTATTGGTGTAACATAACATAACATCACGCTTGTATTTCCCAAAAGGTTAGGCAGAGGTGCACCTATAGTTTGCCCACATTTCGCCAGTTATGTTTAAGTCCCATGGGGGCGAGCCTATTGCCATCATCTGGGCACAGATCCAGACTCCAGGCTGCTGCTGAGAAATTTCTGATGAAAAATCCCAATGACACTTTGTCACTGGAATGCTGCGGGCTCTATACCGTTTGAAAAATTTATTACAATCAAGTACCAAGGCAATGCTTGTGCAGTCCTTAATTTTCCCTATCATCGATTATGGTGATGTGTGTTACTATGACCTGAATGCAGATCTCCTCGACAAACTTGACCGTCTTCTAAATAACTGCATTCGATTGGTTTTCAATCTGCGTAAATACGATCATGTCTCTGCGCATCGGTCGCTTTTAAAGTGGTTGCCCATACGCCAGCGCAGAGAGCAAAGGGCGTTGACCACCTTATTTTCATTTCTTGACTCTCCCTCTTCCCCTAGTTATCTAGCCTCCCACTTTCAGTACATTTGCGCCAACCACAATAAAAATCTACGTTCGTCACACAATCGTCTTCTTCAATGTCCCACTCACCGCACTGACTTCATTCACTCTTCCTTTTTCGTTCAGTCTATCTTTTTATGGAATGCGCTCCCCCAGGAAACCAGGATGGCAACCAACCGATTAACCTTTAAAGTTAAAGTTCGCAAGCACATTCGTAAGAAGCTGGCAGTATCATGATATCATCACAACGGTAAAGTTTTCCCATTGTTTGTTTGATTTATAGGTATATTCGTGTGTATATGTATTTATTTGGTCTTATATTTATGTATAATTAGGTATATATATATATATATATATATTATATTTAAAGTTTTTAATAGGTATATGTATGCATATCCTTATATTTAAATAAATATTGATTTCACAATTTTTGTTATTGCACCTACCACTGGTTGTCTCTGCATCACCCAAAGGCTGACTGGTAGAAAATGCCTATGGCATTAAGTCCGCCTCTGTACGTTTTTTGTGCTTAAAGTATTAAATAAATACACTTTGCCCGACCCGGAAATCGAACCCAAGACTTCATGCTCAGAAGTAGCTAGATCAGTAACTGCGTAGTTTCATTAAATTCAATCGAAGACTACGAGGTCGAATTAATTTGCGATTTATTCCAAGCCGTTCCCTTCAAAACTCACTGATAAGTTATCAAATGTTACTCAAGTTCCTGCATACATTATGTGACAACATGCAAATTCCCACGGATTGGAAGTTTGGTAAGGAAATCAGCTTGTCAACGAGAAGATATTTGGTCCTTTTGGGCGACATGATTTTCATTCAGTTTTGATTTATGGAAGAGAGTTATTATTAGGTATTTAATTTTGAGTTTATAGGATGATGCCACGAAATGTATGGAAGCTGGTACCCGCTCCAATAGGAATAGCTGATATATCATTAGAAAGGTTTTAAGATTTTGCACAAGAATTCCAATGGTCTTGATTCCTTGTCAGATCGGAGTAATACAGGGTAGAAGTTGTGACGAGGCAGTAAGGGAAGCTACCTGAACCGTTGTAGCTACAGAAATTCATTCTTAGGAGACCGTCCTTAACTTCTTGAGTAATTGCTAATTACATTCACAGAGGTGAGCTAGACAAACGTTAATTTTTACATTTTATTTTTATGATATGAGAGCAGTGGTGGCCCCCACTGGGCCAGCACTGCTCTCATATCATAAAAATAACAGCCGCCTCTTACGAGTTGTAGGTCGTAGGTTCGAACCCAGCCAGGCGCGTTACTTTGTGTAAATTATTTCATCACCACTGTTTTCAAAAACAGTGAAGGAAAACATCGTGAGGAAACCGGCATGTCCTAGAACCAAAAATTCGAAGACATGTGACATCCACCAACCCGCACTGGGCCCGCGTGGCGGATTACGGCCCACTCCCTCTCGCCAAGAGGAGGCGTGTCTCCCAGCAGTGGAAAAATTATAGGCTGATTAAATTTTTACGATGCCAATCTATGTAATTTCGTATAGGGATTCAAATACTCTTTTTAATCAACTGTAACGAGTACTAGAAAAGTCACAAATCGCTAAAAACTATTCCCATACCTACATTACGTAGTGATCAATCATGTTATCCACGATCTTTTACGACGTTTGCTATTAATTATTAAAAGAAAGGCGTAATGTTATTGTATCTAATGTATTCATTCATAATCTCCTGCCTTTTCCCAACCACGTAAGGGTCATCTTCCAATCTAACTGGATGTAGCTGAATATCAGTTTTTTACATGGAGCGAATGCATATCTAACCTCCTCTAACCAACGGCTTAACGTGTTTTCCGATAAATTAATAACGAGTTCGAAGCAAAAGTTATTTTTACAGTAAATATTGTGTATGATGACATATTATTATACGGCCCAACCTATGAGTTTACTACCCCCATTAATTCTTACATCCACATCATGAAATCTTCTTCTTAACGGGTGGATTGTAATCTAAATAGAGTTGGCCCAGAATTTGGCTACGAGTTTGACACCTTCAGTAGCGTCCGTCAGTTCGTGTAATGTGCAGACAACAGGACTCGCTGTACATGATTTTAAGTGTGACATTTGTCCATGAAATTATTGCCAAAAAATATCGACGCAATCAATTAAATCGAAGCGAATGCCAATTCATTAATAGACTATTCTGTGGTCGATATCTATAAAATGACTGTTATTGCTAATTAATTGGGACAGTTTCTGTAATTAGATTTGTAGGTTTTTGGTTCAATAAGTAATTTTTTGGCAAACGTAAGGTAGGATGCCCGCCCTCAGGCTAGGCGGAGCGACGAACTTCGCAGGTGGCTGGTAAGTAGCAGCTAGATGAGAGTTGCCGAAAATCAAGCAGAATGGCGTGGAATCGGAGGGGCCCAGGTCCAACAGTGAACTGCTGTAGGCTGATGATGAGGTTAAACATTTTTTCAGTTTATTGCCTCTAGACGTACCTATTTTTAACTTTGTATTGCTTCACATTATTTTCTTGCCGTTAGAAAACAAAAGCAATCGATGCCGCTGACAGTACTTCTCAGAATACTTCACAAGTTTTATCTAGGCCAAGAAAATAAACGACGCTCTGTTTTTCTTCCATCTATAGCCCGGTCCGATAGAAACGAATGACACACTATTAAAATCGAAGGAGATCGCATGACGAACTATTTGTAAGCAAAAAACCTCGGAACCCCTGATATAACTTTACAACCTAGTTTAAAATGGATGCCTGTTAGCTCTGAAGTTTCGTGCATTTTTGACAGGCGGAATGGCGTTGCCGTCTGTCGAGTTTTGAACTAACTTTGCTCTTAAGCTCGTTATATTGCTATTTATTAATTCATTAAGAAATGCTTCTGGAATCTGAAAGCAAAAACATCAAATAAGTATGTCTGCGAAATAGGAACAATTTTTTCTTCATTCCTATTAGAAATAATCTTAATTATTTGTTCTAATAGCCCCAATTTTCCTCAATAGACCTCAAGAAACCAACCATAGTAGATAAATCTCTTGGTATCCGTTGTGATCAAATTAACTGAATGTACTTTGAGGCATCGAGAATAAGACTTGAAAAGAAGAAAAAAATGCAACATATAAAACGTAAGTAGATAGTCCTGTAAAACAGAAAGTTATGGAAGAATTACAAGAAGATGAATCCAGAAACGAACAGGTATTGGGATTTTAATGAACTAGGTAAGTACCTGTCCATGGTTCCTTTGTCCGAACATATTAAACCATAAATAAACACTAACTGAAAGCATGTATATCAGTAATAAATAGATGTATTATACGGCAACGGATCCATTCTGATGAACGATTAGTGGCATTAAATTAATTGGGGTCAATTGTCAGCGGCGGCGAACGAAACACCGCTGTCTTTTAGAAGTGTTTTATAGATTTAGATGTGAGCTGATAGGACAGCTTTTTTCGTTTATTAATTCGCATGTACATTAGCCAAGCTAAAATATTACACATCGAGGTTGACAAAGAGATTATTCTACAAGAAATTTTCGGTTAATGGCAATAGCGTCGCCCCCTTTTGACAAGGAACTTAAACATCACTGGTGAAATGTGGGTGTACTCTACACCCCTGCCAATAGGAGGGGAGTTCAGGCGTGGTGTTATAGTGTTATATTACTATCACTTAAGTATGTATGAGTGGCAGAAACGACAATCTACAAGGCCGAACGTTTTCTTAAACACGATGAGCTATATTTTAATTATTTAGTTTTGGTTTGAGCTACCACGTAGTGGCAAAAAGATTAGGACACTCAGCAGGTTGAGGAGTTTGTTGCGCCACTTCTTCTTCCCAGCACTAGGAAGTAGTCAAGGGCGGGCGTTTTTGGTGACTGTCTTATGTAATTTTGACGTTCAAAAAGTGCTGATTCACAGCCTAATTTGAATAAATGACATATTAACAGCTGGTACTGTGCAACAGATCATGCCGTGATACAAGTGGATAGCCACTCTGTAAGATCGTAACGGGTCTGGGAGCCCAGGTTGCGCCGAATTATCATTTAATTTTCGTAAAAAACATCATCATCGTCGTTAAAACATTAAATAGTAAACACATAAACATTTTGTGTATCACGATCTGTTGCCAAATAAAATGTTATTCTTTCTTACTTTCATTATTCGTCATTCGTGGAAGCTCTATATAATATGGCTATATCAATTGTAATCACGCTTGATAAACAGAAAAACTTAACTTTTATTTCTAAAAGAATATCTGTTCTTTACTTTTTCTTTTATAGCCGTTCACCCCATGGAAATTACGTTGATGACCGCTTCTTTTCCGGGAGAGCGTCATTCTCCGTCCTATCTTTAAAATCTTTGGATAAAGCTTTGACAATCAATCAAGCGGTAAGGGCTGAACAGATAGAACAATAAACCACTCTGATAATGTGATTTCACTGTAACTAACATTTTTGTAACATTAGCATCAGACGACACTCAATATGCATTAACAACAGTTGCTTATTAAATGTCTTTGTCAAGGAATGCCTTGAATAAAGAAAACCAATTAACAGTCTCCATCATCCTAATTTCTCTTTTTCAATTTTGGTATTTCCAAACTAACCATAATCAGCTGAGCATGCTTCCAATTGGAAGTACCTAGCCAATAAAACTCTTTAATAAATGATAGCCTCCCCTCAGGGATTCCCATAGCACTTAGTCCAATAGGATCAATATCATATCGAACAGTCCGCAGTTATGTATGCAAAGAACATTTTTATAATGTCAAATAGGTAATTGCAAGAAAACTTCACAGTCAAAGAATATAATTAAGTTGAAGTTGAATTACTTTGCATATACCAGAAGTTACAGAGAGCTTTAATTTGATTGGTACGCGTTTGACAACCACATTTAAAAACCCGACTTGAAGGACCAATCAATAATTAAGTATCAAATGACATGTTCAAGAATTCTATTCTACTAGCTTCTGCCCGCGACTTCATCAGCGTGGACTTCATAATTGGGTTCAAAGAGAAATGACAAATGCGGAAGCTAGTTTTAACATAAATTGACAACAGTCGTTAATCAATGTCATTTATGGATTTATTTAATTCACACACTAGTTATACCTAAACTATCTGTGTGCCAAATTTCATCCAATTCCATTCGTTTTTTCCAGTCGTTTTTTGCGTGATTGAGAGAAACAAACATACAAAATGTCACATCTTTATTATTAGGTATAATAATAGAGATGTGAAATATTATTCATCCTCCATATCCTAATATTATTCTTCTATTAATAGAAGAATAATATCAATAGAATTATATTATATGTAAGGATTAATATAATGATGACCATCTACTAACAGCACGTTTCATGACCGCTTTTGATGGATCATGTTGTCAAAACAGTGAACACGGTAGAATTTATTGCATTCTGCGGTCCTTATCGGTCGCCAACATCCACTGTTGAATAAGGACCAATGGATCAATTTACTATTACGATTAACGGAACATAGTTCTATATTTTAGTTACGTACATTTCACGTCATGAATTATCAAAGTCAAAGTCAAATTATTTATTTCAAATAGGCACCTTTAAACGTCAAAATTTACAAAAAAATAGAATTGATTCTAGTTGCCCCTTCCAAAAGGTAGTTTCGTATGGAGAAGAATGGGCAAGAAACTCCACCTTACTCTTTTAAAAATGTTTTACAATGTTAACCTTAATTAAATCTGTTATCTTATCTGTTATTACAGATAGTGTTGTACTAAACAGACATAGGACCACAAATTGTGGAGAAAAAGGGACGTTTAGTATGTACTAAATACGAAAGGACGTATTTTACAAGCGAAAACTTATGTTGTTATTAAATACATAACATCAATCCCGCAATCCTCGAAGGGTTAGGCAGGGGTCAAATCTATCAATCAATTCAAGGGGCGAGTATATTGCTATCAACCGGGCACAGATCCAGACTCCGGGTTGCTACTGTAAAATTCCAGATGGAAAAACCCAATACCACCTGGCCTGACTCGGGAAATGAACCCAGGACCTCATGCGCAGCAGTAGCGCTTGCAACCACTATACTAATGAGGCAGTCATGTTATTAAAATTATGGTGATATCTATTTTTTAACATCGATGGATTCTGTGAAAGAAGATTTGGCTAAATAAGAAGGGAATTCAGATAATTATGACGACGAATAGAAATAGATCTATGGAAGACAAAGACGTGCACCGACCGCAAGTCAATTGGGTTATGTATGAGCTGGAAGAGGAGTATCTGTGGTTCACTCCTATCACAGAATAGGTTCTCTTTTCTCTTCTACTTTAAAGTTTTGTAAGAAAAATATCGCGTGCCCCTGTCTACTAATTATAATGAACTGTGTTTGCCAATCGACCTGCCGAGCGCGGTGATTATTTCAAAGTCACATTTGCCTATCCTTGTTTGGTTCAGTTTATGAATGAGGCACAATATGGAATCATTTTTAATTAACAGCAATCCCATCTTAACTAATATTATAAATTCGAAAGTGAGTTTGTTAGTTTATTTGTTTGTTTGATACGCTTTCACGCTAAACGCGGCACATGGGTAGACCATGACCTGGATTAGGACGTAGGCTACTTTTCATCCAGGATCGCAGACAAAGTCGCGGGCAACAGCTAGTCCTGACTAATGTATCAATCTTTTCCTAAACCGTAAAATAAAACCGGAAAGTATTCTACACACGTAAGTGACATATTATACACTCTGTAAGGGTAGTACCTGTGTAAGCTAACTCTCTAATTGAATATTACAGCTTTTAGAGCAATTGTGTGGTCTCTTTTAAAAAACTACCCTCTCTATCTCTCTATGTTTACACTAGAGAGACACGAGAGTTACAGTTGTAATGGCAATCATGCCAATAAAAACCAATCATTTTGTTTAAATAGGTTTTTACTTTTATTATTTTAATAATATTTTATATAGATTCTTTTATATTTTATGAATGTAAGAACGTTATAGGCTTAATTGACTGTAGATTTGTAGACCATTTTCTATTTCGTTCAGTACCTGGTACCTGTTGACGGGCCTACACTGTCCTCCCATAACATATTAACACTGTAATTTGAAAACATTGTAATAGCCAATTTTCTTGCCGACTCTTCTCCATAGGAAACGACCAATTGGAACCGTGCACCTATAGCTTGTAGGTTTATGTGAAATAAAATATTTTTATTTTGAATGGCCCTGCCATTTTTGAAGTATGCCCATTGTGTACACGGGTCATACCAGGCTGGCCTCAAATCAATCAGTGTTGATATAATTTAAAATGCCGTTCAAGGCAATTCGAATTATTTTGGTCAACTAGCATGAAATTACTAGCTTTGTATGTGAAGCTATTGTTATACAGACATGTATTTGAAAAAGGTAATGATATACTATTTGGACTGTATTTTGTATGAACGTCGGTCGGACCATTTAAATTTATGATAATTTACGACCGGATGAACACCCATTACGTATCGCGAACCCTCCGTCCCGGCTGTCATTTTTAGATGTTTGACTGTCGTTACGGGTCAGAAGCCCAAAAAGCCTGACAACCAGTCTTACCAAGGGGTATCCTATGTTAAATTTCAACATTTATATCTGTAACTTTTATGGTGTGAGTACATAATATAGAGTATTCTATTCTATTCTATCGTGCTATCCGGTAACTGAGCCGTGGAGGTTCAATAGGCACTCACTCCATATAAAATACTGGTATTCAGCTGCACCCCGTTAGACTGGAAGCCAACCCCAACATAGTTGGGAAAAGGCTAGGCAGATGATGATATACAAATTCAGATTATGAACCTACTGCTGAACCACTTTAGTTCCTTCATTTTCAAGGGATATGTGTTATAATTACCGGTATACTTATTCAGCGGTACATAGGAATGCAAAACAGTTGTAACAAGCGGATCGAAAGTTATATTGCTGTTACCACTTGGCTTAAAATTGGCTGAACATCCTTCACAACTACTGATATTTTTGTTAATTCGGTGTACAGTCAAAATTAACGATGTAACTAATATTTTATAACAATATAATTTAAAAGAGTGTCCATGGAGTTTATTACCCGTCCTTTTCCATAGGAAACTGCTACGCTTTGAAATGGGCAACTATCTTCACCATTCTGAATAATCAACTCCTTCAAAAATTTTAAAGTGCCCGTAAATAGTATAAACTACCTACTACAATGTTCCCACTGATAGGGACACAGGCCTCCACTCTGTGAGTGGGCCGTAATCCACCACGTGGGCTCAGTGCGGGATGGTATAATAATATGTCACTTTGATGTCTTCGAATTTTTAGCTCTCGGACATGCTGATTTTCTCACGATGTTTTCCGTCACCGTTTTGAGAGCAGTGGTGATGAAATAATTTTGTAAATGGTGTAATTGAAATAAATGCTTTATGTTTGTGTTTGTACAGTGTGCAACCAAACCATTACTAACTCCATTGACCATCTTATATTGTACGTCATGATCTTATTGTCACATTATACCTACACTAATGGCTCGTACAGACTAGTGCGATATCGTGGCCGCGACGCGACACTGGTAGCAGAATTTCTTTGTCGGTGACTGTCGCGCCCGCGATTTCGCGCTAATCTGTACGAGCCTTTACGCCACCTCTGCTTCGCACAGTTTGTACGACTTGACAAAGCAGAGATTTCTTTATTAAATGTGAGTTTAATTGACCGAGCGAGCGAAGCATCTCTGCTTCAAGTCTGGCAAAATTTGCTTTCTTCTGTCAGTTTGTTGCTACTCCTCATCAGGTCGTATTTTAAAACCGATCTGGACGAAACTTGGTATACAGGTTTAACAACTATATCGTTTTTTTTTGCCGTCGATGATTTTTGATCGGAGGGGTACTTCCTCCAAAAAGGGGCAAAAAGGGGGCTGGCTACTGGATATCTCCGTCATATAAGATCCGATTTCAGTGGGTTTTCTTTTATTTGAAAGGTAGTCACTATAAGTTAGTCTCATAGAGATTTGGTGAAGATCTGATGATGATCCTCGGCGGGATAAAAAAAAATCAGAAAAAATCAGTAAATTGCTCACTTTTAGATTTCTAGCAGTGGAATCGGTCCTTTAATTTCCCGTTTTAAATCAAAATAACTTTAGTGGTATATTAATTATTGCAGAAAAATTGTGCTCGCGAGGTCCACCGTTCGCAAAACTACTAGTATTAAGGCGCTGACAAGAGGCACATGATCTGGCTTGTCTTAAACAAAAAATTGCCAAATCTATATAGTTTGTGGTAGCGGAAAAAATATATGTTATTCTTGAACATATTTCTCAGAGCTTAGTTGTTACCAAAACAAGTTTAGAAAAAAAAAATCTCGATGCAAATTAACGGTAAACTAACCTTTTACTTTGAGTTCCAATTCAAAATATCTGTATTAAATATCAACGTTTGGTTGGTATTTAATTAATAACAAGAATGTCTTATTTGAATGCAGAACTTGGTTGTCTTTTTTTTCGATTACTCAACTTATTTTTAAGTAAATAGACAATTGCTTCAATTTTGCAATGCGTTGTGTCATCGCACTTCTCTTCCTTTTTTATGCAGTCTGACAGTGACCGCGCTTTAGCTGTTGTCAGCGTCTTAATGTATTATACACATAAACTCTCTAAATGATAGCGAAAACCGTATCAAAATCCGTTCCGTAGTTTCTAACAACAACGCGGTCACTCAAACGCACACGAAAAGCGACTTTAATTTATAATAATATGTATAAATTGTATATGTAGATATATAATTACATAGCATATTTAAGACGTCACGAGGAAAAGAAAACCACATTTGAAAAATGAATAGGTATTCGTAATTTAAAACAAAACGTATTCTGGCAATATTTCCTTATTTTCGTTTCAGACGCCTGTTTTTAGCAGTGGCCAGTGTAGTGAGCTGTCCTATTATGAAAGTAAAGTCCCATAGCTTACCGACCAGTTTATGTAATTTCTAATAGAATGTGTTTTTAAATAAAGCTTTCTTCTATACTAATATTATACTTAATTTAAAGAGGTAACATTTGTGAGTTTTTATGTAGGGGGTAATCTTCGAAACTCCTGGTCCGATTCCGAACATTCTATATTTTTTATGTAGGGGGTAATCTTCGAAACTCCTGGTCCGATTCCGAAAATTCTATAATTTTTATGTAGGGGGTAATCTTCGAAACTCCTGGTCCGATTCCGAACATTCTATAACTTTAAAGGGAAACTACAGTATTGCCGAGTGTCTTATGATACTTTTATATTGAAACATGATATTTCACGCGGAGGTAGTCGCAAGCAGACTATTCCCAGTTCCTATAATTATCTTATCAACCGGTAATTTAATTTCTTGTGTGATGTGTTTTAAGCCTTCATATTTATTATATTTTAGTAACGGAAGCTGTTTCATGATGGAGAAGTTTTTACATGTAATAGTAATACCCCCACTTTCGTTATATAATATACACTCCCGGACCCCTAAATCGAGCCACCGTGCATTTATTAAACTCCTTATCTTTTAAATTTTTAAATGGTCGTCATATTCAAATTTGGAATAACGATGACACCAAATGATGGCCAGTATTTCGGCTTCATAACTGCATAAAATCGTTTTCTTTGACTCATCTTTTTTTAATGTGTGCTGGCTCGATTTAGGAGAACGGGAGTGTATGTGGCATGAGTTAATGATTAGTGACTGTTACTGGGCGTTATCAATTTTTTACAAGGAAGGAAAACTTCCTTCAAATCACTCATTATTTTTTATACTTATGATACTGTCAACGACGTAATAATGACGTTACTGTACCGTTTACTGAAAATCCATAAAAACATAATATTTAATTTACATATTTTTACACTTTGTTTACATTGTAAACTATTTATAATAACTTTTTTTTTAAACACAAACACTTGTTTTTTTTGAATGAATACTCTATTGAAACATAATACAAACTCGCGAAAATAAATAAAAAGAAAATATGGCGTGAAAAGGAAAAACGCGCGAAAATCGTCAAACGAGACGTCTGACCTCGAGCATAGCTGACGTGGTACTGAAGGGAAACCAAACACGTGGTTCCTCATTCAATGACACACAAACAACATTCAACCTTACCACCTCCTCATAAAGCTCCATTTCAAAAATACCGTTCTCGAATTCAGCTGGAAAAAATAGAAGCATGAATAAAAACATGCATTCGACATTAAACCATATTTTAATATCAATAGAGTGAGTTATGACTTGGCAAGTGGCCTTCAAGTACTTTTCAAATATGGAAAAGTTGACAACTCGTGAAAATTCGTCACCGGTCGGAAGTTTTCGCTCGTTAGTAAAAGCTATATTGAAGGCGGATGGTTTTCCGAATGTGGAAAACTAAACAACGGTATTACAAAGGTTAAAAGTTGATATTGCAATGGCAAATTAAAGAATTGTGTTTCACAGCTGAAAATATAAGTTGGTAATATGCTACAACATTATTTAGGTAATGAGCTGAGAAATATTCATGAACGGTAGAATTTCAGTGTAGAATTCATTGTTTACGATTGAATTTGTTGCAAAATAATATGGGATCGCCTGGATTGGTCCCGATTGAGTTAAAAATGGTCCAGCAATAGAAAAGTTATTGAATACACACTGTGATAAAGTCATTAGTATAATGTACATATAGGTACTTAATACTGGTCGTCAGAAGCACGAATGTCTGACAAACAGTCTTGCCAAAGGATATCGTGTTACCCAGTAACTGGGTTGTGGAGGTCAGATAGGCAGTCGCTTTATGTAAAATACTGTTATTCAGCTGCATTCGGTTAGACTTGAAGCCGACCCCAACATAGTTGGGAAAAGGCTAGGCATATCGACTGTTCAATAATATCTTTAGGACCGCAAAATGGGAATTTATTAGTGGTTTAATGCAATTTATTACAACTAATCCATTTGCCATCTTACAGACCCTATCCTTATTCCTGTTAGATTTTTGTCTATTTTGGTTTCCCGTAGTCGAGTGAAAAGTACGTCCCGTGCTCATAGATATCGCCCTTCCTAATTATTCATCTTGGAAGCAGTGGGATTAAGAAGTTATTTAAAAATAATGTAATTTGCTTTTTAACCGACTTCCAAAAGGAGGAGATTATATGATCGTATGTATGTTTGTTTGTTTTTTTATGTATGTTCACCGATTTCTCCGTCAATTGTGGACCGATTTTGAAAATTCTTTTTTGTTTGATAGGGTATGCTCTCAAGGTGGCCCCATTGTCACCAAGTCAGAATCTAATAAGGAGACTTGAGGGAAATCCTCAAGTTATAGGCACACATATAGCGATTTGGGTATTTGTTATAGTAACTCGTGCATTTACTCTCGGAAAGCACCATTTGGTGAAGTGGAACTGATGATGAAGACCACAGATGGCCACCGGAGCTACTTAATTTCACGGGTTGCGATTCGATTAGGTACTTTAATATGGCTGCCACGCAATTTTTCAACAGTGGCAGTTCTCCTGGTAAGAACCAGGAGAACTCCTCAATAATTAACGTCCCTGCATCGGGAAAAGCAGTATTTTGTAAAAGTTAATAGCAGTTGACATGCTATTGTATCTTAGATAATTATATTACAAACTGTCCCTCAAAAAAGTGAAAAAAAAAAACTTCCAAAAAACGGGAAGTCTGTCAAAAACTAAAATACATATCCAAAGACACCGACTTCCAAAATTTAAGTTATAGCTAGCAGCTTTGTAGTGTTTTTTTTTAGTTGGCTGTTTATTTGTAAAAACGTTTTTTATAGAGATGTACCAATGTTAATATTAGGTATTAGTAAGTTACAATACTTACAACGTTCCGTGCGGTGCCGGACGTAAAGAACAGCACCATCCTATTTCTTCCCGTGAGTGTCGTAAAAGGCGACTAAGGGACTTACTAGAGAATGGGCAGCAGCGTTCTCTATGCATTTTGGCACCATATACTGCGATTGCCAACCCGCCTGCCAAGCGTTGCGATTATGGCAACCCCCCCTCCTTTTGGGGGAGGCCTATGTCCAGCAGTGGACATCTTACGGCTGAAATGATGATGATGATGAATACTTACAATACAACAGCACGTCTATGGTAACATCTTCAATATGACAGCGCAAAAGCAGTAAGCGCACTTTGGCCGATACAGTCGATGAGGAACAAAAAGCGATTGCATTTCAATTGGCATGATTTCCTGATGATTCATGGAGCATTTAGTAATGTATAGAGTTTAGTTGCCAAAGTTTGATAGTTATAGTTCGATTAAATTTACCACAGTTGGCGCGAATATGTAAACACTGGTGTAAGTGAAACAGATGCTAATACAAATCGACGTAAATTAGTAATTTTGAACGTTTTGAACGCAAGGACTAATCTAGATTTTTGAGCTTAAATTCGATTATTGGGTATTTATAAATTGTATTTACGTGATATAATAAATACACCAATTTGCATAAAACATGGTATACAAGGTGTATTGCCTACAAAAACTAATAAGAATAGAATAAAATACTCCTTAATATGTACCAACATAAAAATTACAGATATAAATGATAAATGATAATTATAATTTGACGGCACGGTTGGCGCAGTGGTTAAGCGATTGACTGCCGCGCTGCGTGTCGCGGGTTAGATTCCCGCACGGAACAAATATTTGTATGACCTACAAGTAGTTGTTCCGGGTCTGGCTGTTTGTGTATGTGAGTTTAAATGTTTGTAAACGCACCCACGATACAGGAGAAATTCCTAGTGTGGGGCAACGTTTTTTTTTGAAAAAAAAAAAAAATGTTGTTGTTTTTCATAGGGTGACACAATGGGCGGTCTTATCGCTGAAAGCGATCTTTTATAGACGACCTTTAGACGGATTAAAGGGAGAAGGAGAGACAATACTGCAGGTAGTCAGTGGTGTACCATTTACATATACAATAAATAAATACACACATAAAGCGTACACTTATCTATAAAAATATATATATATATAAAATAATAAACATGAAACAAGAGCAAGGAACTGTATTATGGAATGATGATGTTTAAAGAGAGAGGAAGTGTTTTTTTACCAGAATTTGATATGTGGACCAAGATTGAGCACGCCTTATCGAGAGGGCAAGGCATTCCATAACCATACTGCTTGAACTGTAAAAAGGACCAAAAAAGCTAGGTACTTAAAAAAAAACCTAAGATTACCGAGCCAAGCAAGGTGATTTGGCCCACTTAGGTACTCTTTGTTCTATGGAATATTATTATTCACAAACCGACTTTTAATGATTTTATACTGAAGATCACTTCTAAACGAGTAGTATTAACGATTTGAATAAAATATATGTTAAATTAGAACATTTTTCAATAACTTAATATACAAATATTTTAGATTATGTTCATATCACATAATGAAATTAATTTGTAAAGTTATGTCTAACGCGGATAAAAAACTGAGAATGGCGCAAAATCTATCAAGCGTATTTTTCTGAAACCTTCACCAATTTAAAGATAATTTTATTATTGATCTTTTAGTATACGCGTTTTATTAAAATGGCTTTTGTTTTATTTATAATAAATTAATAATGGGTCAAATTGGGGACAGCGCTCCTTGATGGGCGAGTCCTATTACTGGTTGAACGTACGACGCGTTGCGTGGGCTCAGTACAAAACACGCAAGCTAACCACTCAAGGTCACTGGCATATATCTGCGTCTTAAGGATGTTTAGTATTATGACATATTACCACAGGTTTTTCAGTATTTGACGACGATAATTTTTCATTTCAAATCATTTTTCATAAACTTTTTCTTGTGTAGGTTCAATGTATCGTAAGCAAGCACAAGGGTAACTAATATAATTCTAAAATATTCAAACATAAATAGAGCACACAAAATAATGCGGCACACAAATTCGCGCAAGTTCCACTTGAATGCACACAGGTGCTAGGCAGCAGGTTCAGCGTACCGCGGTAATACACACGGAACGGAAGAATCGGCAACTCGCATCTTTTATAGAAACAGTTCCTTTTTAACTGCATTTCTCTTCAAATCTAGCACGTTGTGGGTACCAGAAAACGTCCGACAACATCGAGGCAGACCCAGGAAAAGAACGCAGGACGAGCTTGACGCCTACAGATAGGATTGTTCCACACTTGCTCAAGAGTGAGAGGAGTGGAAAGTAGAAAGGCTTTGCCCTGCAGTGTAACCTATACTCACACACTGACTTATTTTTTTAGAAAAACATACTTGTATGATGTTTGTAAATATGTGAACACCACGTATCTATCTAATAATTAAGTTATTTTTCATTGCTTAGTTTTTAATTCGTTTTACCTATTATGGTATAGTAATTTTATTCTAGGTGCATCGTCTTCACATATAATCATATAATTAATGTAATCAAACAAAATATTGTAAAACATTTTTAAAAGAGTACCGGTGGAGTTTCTTGCCCATTCTTCTCCATACGAAACTACCTTTTGGAAGGGGCAACTAGAATCAATTCTATTTTTTTTGTAAATTTTGACGTTCAAAAGTGCCTCTTATGTGCCTATTTGAAATAAATGGTTTGACTTTGACTTTGACTTTGTGTGAAAATGAAAACATAGGCTAAACATAAAAATAAGTAAGTAATTTTTATTCTAACCAGTGCTTAACGAAGAACCAAAACATAAGTAAGAGGACTGTTGCAATTTGTTATTTGGATTTAAAAGAGAGTTATGAATTACCAGGAAAATGTGTTGTTTCTAGAGTAGACAGCGATTGTTGTATGTCACTCTCAATATATGCTATTCAAAAAGGGTACCTATTGGCCATAATACAATCATTATGGCTTACACACGACAGTGTTCCTTACATTAGTTAACGCTGTAGCCACAATTGTTTATAACACTATAAATATTGACCGACCAAAACATATTTCTTTGCCGAAACAGAAACCGAAACAGCAGGTTCGGTTTAATTATGGTTTTGGCTGAAACCGAAACCGAACCTTTTATTGAATACCATGACACAATTAAAATTATCAATTAAAAAAATATGTCTAACGTTTTAACTAGATCTTGAGAAAAATATGCTTATTTTCTTTTAAAAAGTGCAAGTATACAACGACTACGTCTGTCTCCCGTATTCATCATAAAACCAGCATAGTCGTATAATAATATCGAATTATCGGAAAATCGTCAAAATCCCTACCCAAATTGACCTTATTTGACTTCCAAAATTTGATCAAAACAATAAAATGAAATTACGTTACACGTCATTATTAAAAGACATGCTTTAAGTTATTCATTCACACCATCATTTTAATACGTAGGTGTCTACAAACATTATTAGTTTATTAGTTATTACAAACACGCAACTAAGACGAACACTAAAGTCCTTTAATGAAATAAGTAAACTTCCGCACTTATATCCTAAATAACCAATATATTCGTCAATCTGTTTGTAAATTATTAAAATAGACGTAAAGAATTACACTATGACAGTATAAATTCATAGCAAAATCAAAATAAAATACTGAATTACCCCTGAGTTTGTTTCGCCATTTCTTCTCAGGGGTAGTCAGATAGGAAATGTCGACTACATCTATTTTATTTTTTACTTTTTAATATGACATGTAAAAGTGGGGA
Source organism: Tiliacea citrago (assembly GCA_963921375.1). Lineage (NCBI taxonomy): Eukaryota > Metazoa > Arthropoda > Insecta > Lepidoptera > Noctuidae > Tiliacea > Tiliacea citrago. The sequence goes on along the minus strand of OY992804.1, from coordinate 21,165,237 downwards.
TCCTGCCGTTTTGCCGAAAAGATTTTGCCAAATTTTCATTACCCAAACAAATTTTAGCAATCTTTTTTTATACCATTGCAATATTTCGAATGATTATAGTACGCATATTTTCATTTGGTCAAATTTTTACTTGGCAAAATATTACCAAGTATAATGTCATTATGGCATTTGGTCTTTAATCAAATGATTTATTACAGCAAACAATCTTCAGACAATAATCGTTTTTGAGCGAGCGAAGCGAGCGGTGCCGCGGTAGCGGCCGGCGGGTGCCAGACACGACTTGCATTAATAGAAAAAAAGATATTGTTTTTAGTAGGTTACCCGGAACATAACTATTTAGATTAGGTTAATTTCTTTAAAAAAAAAATGGGTAGGTTAGGTTAAAACTGTGAACTCCTACGCACGAGCCGAGCGAGCGAAGCGAGCGGTGCCGCGGTAGCGGCCGGCGAGTGCCAGAAACGACTTGCATTAATAGAAAAAAGAGATTGTTTTTAGTAGGTTACCCGGATCTGAACTATTTAGATTAGGTTAATTACTTATTTATATTATTATTTGATTTTGCGTAAAAACTGTTATTCCAACTGAAATATTTGATTAAATAAAAAATGTTAAACGTACTAGTTGGTAAACAAGTTATAGTTTAACGTTCATTTGTCAAACATTAGGTTTGCGTTACAATTTTTTGTGAATAGATTTTTTGCTAAGTAATAATTTGGCAAATGAAATTATGCGAGAAATTTTTTGGGAAGTGAAAATTTGTCAAATTCCTTTCGGTCAAACAAGGGAGACCCGTAAAAGTGATTCCGATATCCTATTTACAGAATAAACGATTTCATTTCATTTCATTTCATTACTTATCGTTATTCGGGGAACAAACAAAGCCTCACTACACTGAGCAAAGTAATTCAGCGGCCGGCGGAGTCAGGTGAGCGACGCCATATTGCCAGCCGTGCCGAACGCACCCGACGTTACCCGAACTTGACCCGAAAGTGCGATGTTGTAAGTTTCGGCGCGGCTGAAAGGTTCGGCTGTTTTTGGCCGAAACTGAACCTTTGGCCAAAACATGATTTTTGGCTGAAACCGACCGAAACTGCGGTCGGATACTAACTATAAACGTTACTACATAATGTTAGATAATTGTTTAACTTTTTGAATATCCACTAATCTAAACGTCATAGTTTTCTGTTTACGAGAAAAAACACAATTTACCTACTACAGAGAAGTAAGTAAAATGCTCGACACCATGCTCGCTGCTCCAACCATCCGTATACTCCAAAACAAAAATAGAAAGCATTCCAGTACACACGTAGTTACATTTTTACGACACAATAAAACATTACATATCTTCATTCTGACGATACACCATAAGATCATTCTTCAGACAGACGGCCGTGTATGATGTATGTACTCTGACGAATTAATTTTAATCTCATGTGAGTCGTAAACTATGTTTGTTTATAAAGAAGAGTTCCGGTACTGAATAGATGTACTTTTTTGTAAATAAACGAAAGAGTAAAACAGTGATGTAATAATTATGATGGTATGTTTGTTTCGCATTTCAGTGACGACGTTATCATTCATTCTATGGATAGACAGTTATCACTACTCAGGCGTAGGACCAACGGCTTAACGTGCTATCCCAGGCACGGGGGTATCTCATCGCCAACTTGTAACCTCCGGGCTGTCGGATGCGTCCCATCGGACTATAAGACTGGGCGAAGAGACAGTGCACCTGTGTCTGCGCACCAAGGAACATACTTACTCAGCTGCGCACACACTTGTGGACTAGTAGATGGCTATGTGCAGCCATGGCCGAAATTCGCTCTGGCAGACTATTTTTTTCATCAATAATACAAGCTTATAAGTCTAAGCATCGTAAAACGCCATGAAATTCGTATTCTGCGCCAGAATATAAGAATATCTCAGTTGGAATTGCAATGATTAGTCTAACAGCAAGAAGATACAGTGACTAACATCAAATATTAGTCTATTAACAAGAAGATAGAGTGATTAACATCACAGATTAGTCTATCAGCAAGAAGATAGCGTGACTAACATCAAAGATTAGTCTATCAGCAAGAAGATAGAGTGACTAACATCAAAGATTAGTCTATCAACAAGAAGATAGAGTGATTAACATCAAAGATTAGTCTACCAACAAGAAGATAGAGTGATTAACATCACAGATTAGTATATCAGCAAGAAGATAGAGTAACTAATCAAAGATTAGTCTATCAGCAAGAAGATAGAGTGACTAACATCAAAGATTAGTCTATCAGCATGAAGATAGAGTAACTACGATCAAGGCATGCTTGCTCTTAGTTAGTTTTTATCAGCCGCATAGAATCCTTCGAGTTCGAAGACCGGTGAGTCTGTGTTGGTGCGACACATGAACGTTGTATCACCGGGGATTTAGTCGAAGTGCGCTACGCCTTGCAGTTGCAGTTCGTCAGGAACGAGTTGTTACTTAAACCTGCACAGTTACCACTACAGTACTTTCTGCAGTAACATTATAGTACTAGTTGATTTTTTTTAACCAAGTCTGTTTCGGTCGGAATACGTAATTAGGGGTCACGAACCTAAAACCGATTGCAATCGATTCCTTGGTTCGGAAACCAAATGCGTGACTAAGTTTTACCATCTGATGTACCTTAAGTTTCCTCGTTTCCTTCATTTAGCCCAACATATCGGTTCCGCAACTATTTTGATCATATTTAACTTAAGTTTTGTTATGTTTTTTGTTTGATTGTTTTTTTAAATATCATTACTTATTTATTTATTTATTATGGCACTCCAACGACTAGTTCACAAAAGCACTTACAGAAAACTTTATCTTATTTTAAAATTGCTACAGTGAACTTGTCACTTAAAGGTGTGCATAGCACTTAGATAGTTTGCCTATTATCAGACATAAAGATAAAATCAAATAAGTTAATAATAATTATAAAATCAAATAAATTCATAATAACAATAAAATAAAATTAATCAGTAATATTACAGTAAAATAAATCAAATTAAATTAAGTTAAATTCATTTATGAAAAATAATTGCATTCATTAAAAAGTTCATGTTCTAGCAAAGAATAATGAATGATGGAATTCAAATTAGAAGTTGCAAAAGATGATTGCGAAATTGAGTTAGTTAGTTACTTACCTTATTATACGTATTAAAGTGGTGAATTTTCATTTTTAATTCGCTACAGTATGTTAAGATTTACATCTGTCAATAACATACACATGAAATTACTAAACAGAAGTTAATGATGCTCCACACACTGAAGTTGTCTCGAGTAATGATGCTTCACTCAGGCTTAGGTCCAGTCCGAAGGTAGTCTACTCCTTCAACATCTATCTACTGCAACATTTTCCCCACATCAAATGTTACGTCTTAACGCTGGCAATAAAATAAGCAGAATAATTTTCGTTAACTGTTACATCAGCATGAAGAATAACTTGTCGTGAACAAACGAGCCGGGTTTCCTAATCCTTCTGACTTTCGATCTTACATCGTATTAAACCGATGCCTATATGTATGTGCGTGTACATTAAAGTTAATACAGAAATACCACATTAAATTGAAGCAGACAAACATTTTAGCGGACGATTTAATTATGTAAATGCAGTCAATCTTTTGTTCTGGTTATAGTTTCCCTTTTTTGTTATTATCTTTTTGTATGCACGTGTTTTTGTATTACAAATAAACTTATTTTCCTTCCTCCATTTCTTTCGTTCGTTACTGTGGGACTATCCCTCAAAAGATTACATTTAGTTTAGGTTCACTAAGTAGTGATACGTTTGGTGAGTGACCCTGCTTGATTCCGTAATCACTTCGGAAATCTAATGTCATCTCTACTACTAACCTGCACAGACTTCCAAGTATTTTCACCTCGGCAAGAAATAAGAATACCTAAGGCCCGGTTTCCACCAAAGCGGAGAGGAGAGGAGATGTTTGTAAACGACCAATGAGATGCCGTTACCGTACCATCGCATCGAAATAACGATATCTCATTGGTCGTTTATTAACATCTCCTCTCCTCTCCGCTTTTGTGGAAACCGAGCCTAAGCCTTGTTTTATTCCATCTACGTGCAGAGAAGAGGTCAAACTCAAACTTAAACTCGGACCATTTATTTCAAACAAACCAATTACAGGCACTTTTCAATTGTCAAGGGGTCGGTCAGTTAGAAAGATGAAGCTATACTCCGTTAGTTTAGGTAGTTAAATAAAGGTAAACAAAAAAAAAACACGTGACGAGAGATCTGTCAAGTAACCGACTAAACGTAATACCTGTCACTTCAGTTGCCATGCTACGTCACAGTTGTACTCTTCAGTACTCTTTTTCGTTGACGTTTAGAGAATCTGTCTTTTTGGGGTCTTTACAATTGACAGATTACAAAATATTATATTTTTATTACAAATCTAACAAAAAAATTGTGCTCAAGCAATTGCATCTACGAAGAGTAGTTTAAGAATTAATGATAAAGTTTAACATACAGTAATAAAAGAGGAAACTATCGTAAACATCAAAATTTTGTTATAAGTTACGACATATCTTTAAACAAGAAAGTGTCATCTATAAAAACCCTTTTTATGATTTGTTTACCTTTATTTAATTACCTAGCTAAACCAATAGAGTATAGTTGGACATTCCAAAGCGTAGTAGGTTCGGAGAAAAACGGGCATGAAACTACACGGACACTCTTTCGGAGGTGATAATTTCCTCGCCAAAGATCCAACAATGAACCTCGTTAAGTCTGGACCTTCTGACCGCATGTTTCATGTTATGTGTTTAAGCATCTATTCGTGACGGACGAAGGTCAGCTCTCAATAAACAATACGGTGAACAGGTGTACGCGGTGTGTTACGTGTGTTTGATTAATTATGTATTTTTACGTATTTCCATTGAATAACGAATCGTTTTGCGAGATTGGGAGTGATGAGAACCGGCCTTGATTACTTACGTGTTTGAGATTGACTTTCGTAGGTGTAGTATTACCTATAGAAGTTGAGGGATTAGAACGGATCATGCAGATTTGATAAAATTGGAAACGAACAGTTACATTCGATATTTAAGAAAACTGCAATACTAATGCAGTTAGCGTTACTAAAATCAGACATTGTAAGGTGGATCTTGTCAAAACTTCAATAACACACGCAACATAACATCACGCCTGTATTCCTCGAAGGGTTAGGCAGAGGTGCACTAGAACACCCATGCACATTTCGCCAGTTTTGTTTAAGTCCCATGTAATAGGTGACGAGTCTATACCTACATAGCCTAGCTTAAAGCTTCGTTTGATATTTAAGAAAACTGCAATAATCAGTTAGCATTATATAATACAAATCAGGCAAATTGTAAAAAAGAAGAAATAAATTGATTATAAAATTGGCTGTCCTTCCCATATATACATATAAATACGATCATTTACACCCAGCAATCGGCATTTTGTTTTGTTTGTTTGTTGTCATTTGCCAGTGTCGCAACGCATAGTAATTATGCAACGTGTATTGTTGTTGGCCTTGGTGTAGACCTCAGAACATTTCATTGTTCTGTGCTGAGGTGTAGACCCATTAAATTGTGACCTGTCCTGACATATAGCAATGAACATCACTGTCAAAATTTTAACGTACGTGAACGTGTATTTAGTCAATTTGTTTTTAATGTGCGTCTTATTTGTGCAGAAAAAAATATATTTTTTTTCTTCTTTTGATCAGTAACTCTCGGCTCGGTCTATGGCCAAAGAATTAGCGTCACGTCTTCTGAGTACGTTTCCGGATGACAGTGATACGGACGAGTACTTCGACGCTTGTGTCCCTTTGTTTTTGTATCACGGCCTAGCAAATGGTGCCATCTATTGTTTTTTAAAGTTACTGGAATCACCGAAAAGGTCGAATAGGAGTGACGCTGGCTGCTGCACTCTAGTAGAGCGTCGGTCGCATCGATGGTTACGTGGCGACTGTCTTCTGATGACAGAAGATGTCAAGGGAGCCGTTGTTGTACCACGTCCACGACAAACTGCTATATTCCGGCACAATCCTGACGATATTAAAGCTGCTGAGCCACTATTACGATGATCACTTCTGGTGAAGGCTATCCTGAGCCACTATTCCGATGATCACTTCTGGTGAAGGCTATCCTGAGCCACTATTCCGATGATCACTTCTGGTGAAGGCTATCCTGAGCCACTATTCCGATGATCACTTCTGGTGAAGGCTATCCTGAGCCACTATTCCGATGATCACTTCTGGTGAAGGCTATCCTGAGCCACTATTCCGATGATCACTTCTGGTGAAGGCTATCCTGAGCCACTATTCCGATGATCACTTCTGGTGAAGGCTATCCTGAGCCACTATTCCGATGATCACTTCTGGTGAAGGCTATCCTGAGCCACTATTCCGATGATCACTTCTGGTGAAGGCTATCCTGAGCCACTATTCCGATGATCACTTCTGGTGAAGGCTATCCTGAGCCACTATTCCGATGATCACTTCTGGTGAAGGCTATCCTGCGCCACTATTCCGATGATCACTTCTGGTGAAGGCTATCCTGAGCCACTATTCCGATGATCACTTCTGGTGAAGGCTATCCTGAGCCACTATTCCGATGATCACTTCTGGTGAAGGCTATCCTGAGCCACTATTCCGATGATCACTTCTGGTGAAGGCTATCCTGAGCCACTATTCCGATGATCACTTCTGGTGAAGGCTATCCTGAGCCACTATTCCGATGATCACTTCTGGTGAAGGCTATCCTGAGCCACTATTCCGATGATCACTTCTGGTGAAGGCTATCCTGAGCCACTATTCCGATGATCACTTCTGGTGAAGGCTATCCTGCGCCACTATTCCGATGATCACTTCTGGTGAAGGCTATCCTGAGCCACTATTCCGATGATCACTTCTGGTGAAGGCTATCCTGCGCCACTATTCCGATGATCACTTCTGGTGAAGGCGCTCCTGCGCCGTTATGTATTTATTTGTGTGCTTAGTTAGTTATTTAATTTAGTACCTAGTGTAAATAGTTAGTTGTGTAATAATTGTATATAAGCGCATTTTAAAGTAACTCGTCAGTCAAAGGAGGGTATGTCAGCATTTTTTCAAGTGTTGACTAATTCTGTGCGTAGTATTGATCACAGTACTAACCTGCAGTATCTGATAACACTATCGGTAATGCTGACTGATAAAATATATGTTCTAACATAACATGCGGGTTAATTATTACAATATGTAGGGGATTTTCATTAAACAAAACCTTCAATGTAGATTTTCATCATTAAGCTCAAAAATGCTCAACATCATGGCTCAACCTCACAAACTGGTCAACATCATGGCTCAACCTCACAAAATGGTCAACATCATGGCTCAACCTCACAAACTCACAAACTTTACCTCTTTATAATATTAGAACGTAACGTTTTTTTTTGTTACCTTTTCGGATTTGGACAAAATATGGCATGAGTTAGGACATAATATGATACTTTTCATCCCAGTAGTACGTTCCCGTGGGATAATTTCCGGCCTGCACGAAGCCGCGGACAAAATCTAGTAAATAAATAAAGGATGCAGTGACACAATATATCTAAGGTAGATACTATGCATATTTACTACATAAGTTAGGTCCGTAGTGCAAGCAAAATAATAACATTCTGTAAAAAAATATACACATATATTTACAAAAACTAACATAATTTTACAAACATAAAACAAGCAGTGAAAAGATACATTATTTAAATAAATGGAAATAAATTCAAACTACACAACGTCTACGTGTAAGAATGATTTAAAATGTGTTTGCTAAGATTCTGTCGGCAGTTTTGTTATTATGCGACCTCGCTATGATAATTTTTTTTTGGTCTTTTGAACTTGTAATGCCATAAGTTAGTTTTTAGGCTGTATGTCACCTGGAATTATTTAAATCACGCCTGTAATCCCCGAAGGGTTAGGCAGAGGTGAACACTTACATACATTTCACCAGCCACCATATATTTTTAAGTTCCAGATAAGGGGAAGTGGGTGGGTGAGCGCATTGCTATCAACCGGGCACAAAACCAGATTCGGGCTGCTACTGAGAAATCCCTGACGGAAAAACCCAATAACACTTTGCCCGACCTGATACCGAACCCATAACTTATAATTGTAAAAACAATAACATCATTATCGTTGAACATGACACCATTTTCCATGTCGTATCCAACGTGTAATACTACTTTTACTTTTAAAATACTACTTTTGTTACCTATTAGTAAAACAAACAAAACAATTGGAAACGCTACTGTTACTGTTTTGAGAAACTTTTCTTTGAAATATAAATCGGGCGGGCAAAACTACATAAAGGTAAGCAAGAAATCCAGCACTACATCTCAATGTTAAAAGGTTAGGGTTAAAATTGGTCCTTCGAGTCAAAGTACCTATTGGATTAAAGGTTAAGCATGCACAACTAATGTTGAACTACGATTTTGATGTCAATCGAAGGAAATTGCTTATGGCCTGTATGTAATATTACTACTACTTACTACTTAATCATTTAAAACAAATTTTATATTTGCACCCCATAGTGTCCCGTACCAAAAACATCAAAGTAACGATTTTTTTAATAAAAAAAGCTGGTCAGGTGCGTCGGACCACGCACAATGAAGGGTTCCGTAGTTGAGCTGAATTTATCCCAAAAATAGCACTATAAAGCTTTATTACGCAAACAGATCCAGAATTGAAAATTGGTCTTCACAGACCCTGAATATTTTTAAATGGCATATTCAACGATATTCCACATCATGGGATAGACGAGAAAAAAAAATATCCACATTACGTGTGTAAGGGAGGTACCTTAAAAATAATTGTTATTTATGGTTTTATTCTACGACTTTCTTAGCTTAAATAATACGTATACCCATGCCAAATTACTTTTGTAGTACTAAGCGTCTCTGTGCTAAGCCGGGGACAGACGGACGTACGGACAGACAGACGGACATGGCGAAACTATAAGGGTTCCTTGTTGACTACGGAACCCTAAAAAGGAACGAAACGAACTTAGGCCGTAAAAGTAAATTTCCCTAGCCGCTAGTACACAGTCAGTATACATAAACTAAAGTTATAAACTTTGTCACCACAAAACCCTGAAGTTTTACTAAATCCTTCCAACAACGCGTAGAGAGGTATTTTCGTTCGGTTTACCCAAAAAGTAAGCAAGTTAACTTTTCTCGTTTATATTTTTGGGTCCAATTTAAACTTTTCCTAACAGCATTTATATCACAATTTACAGTGGTACAATGTAGTTTTTCTTGTTGTTAGAGTAAGATTAAATCCTACGTAGTCTGTTAGTCACTGAAGTTTCTAAAAGCATTCTTGAGTCTTTCTGAGTTCTGATTCTGAGTTGAGCAACAAGATTACTGACGATTGTGTGCACTGACTGGACAGATCCACCCAAATCTTTCCTCAAAAGACCATCCCAGAGATTAATTTGCAATGCCCTCACATGGCGTAACTAAGATTATGTCAGTATTACAGTTTCGGAGAATAAATTTGGGCAAAACTTGCCGAGATTCATTCAAATGGCACAAATAATGATAGAAAGAGGTTTAGTATAAACGTTGTCATGTTTATAAATATAATTCAATTGTGTGTAATTTTCCTTACTGGTCATTTATTTTAAATTTGTGTAAGTAGACATTGTGACGTATAACACCGCCTTGGATGAGTCTGTAAAAGTGTTTTAATTGTGATTTAAATAAATAAATAAATGTCTGGACTTTAAAAGAGACTGTGACCTCTGAGTTTGTTTAGGCGTTTCTTCTCAGAGTAGTTAGATAGAAAACACTTAACTCATCTAGATTTAAAACATATGTTATTTTTGACGTGCAAAGTGTTTTTTTGAACCAATTTACAAAAATAAATATCATTTATCATAATTTATTTGTCGAATCTAATTATTGTAGGTAACTTATTTCATGCCGCCCAACTAAAAACAAGTCTTATGCTCCAGGCACGCTGAAACTACTGCGATCAACTGAAAAACTGCAATAAGGCTTACAGCCAATATTTTCCGAAAACGTGGCGAGCTGTAAATAGGTACTAAGCCGTCCGAGGCTTTGCAAAGTCGATTGTGGAAAACTTTTATCGAGACTTTGGTTGGATTAAGGTGCAAGCGCCAGGGTGACCCGCGAACTTGAGAAAATTTGAATTTAGCGGGCTACCGTAGTACATCCTCTTTAATTATTACTACCTACTTAAAATGGGTTTTGATATTATCATCTTGATTAACATATTTATTTGATATTTATCAGATTTTATTATCATATTATTAACATCTTTCCTCTCGCTTTCTGTGGGAATGATTTCGTGAAGAGGAACGGAAATGTGTAACAGGAAGTGACAACTTGTGCATGGAATAAGTAAGTACTTTTTAATAGCATGAAATTAGTAAGTACATTATAATTGCATGGAATTAGTGTACTCGTGGAATTAGTAAATACTATATAGATTTTAAGTAGAGGGAGTCAAATTTCAACCAGTAGGCGACCACTCATCATCATCATCATTTCAGTCGAAAGACGTCCACTACTGGACATAGGCTTCCCCAAAGCACCGCCACTTCGACCAGTTCTGTGCTTCCCGCGGCCAGCCGATACCTGCGGCCTTCACAAGGCGACCACTAGTAATGAATAAATAATTATTCGAATAAATATATCAGTATTTAGCTTGTTTAAATTTAGAGGTTAATTTCTATCGCTGCTCAGTTGCTTATTACCAAGGTGAGATGTCAGATGTTTACTCGCGAGGCTCGCTCGTTTATTTGTGTTAATCGTTTTGTTTAGTAAATTATATCCACAATGTGATGCACGTCATTTTGTTTTGGTTTGGGCGATTTTACCGGTCCAACCAGAACAAAGCAATTATGCCAGGTGGCGAAAATAGATAAACTGCTTCCATGCTAAAATCTTCGAAAATACCCAGCATCAGGTAACCATAATTGCAGGGTTCCTATATATAACCCGTCAGTAACCTTGGACCACGGATGTTGGTAAGACCACAAGCTTCCGTCTCTGTTATAAAATTATGCTGTTTATGTAATTAACTGCTGGTTAAAATGGTTTCCTGGGTGGTCTGCGGTTGCTGGACTGGTGTTTTATGGCCACTATGGGTACTATATTGTATATATTGGAAGTAATGTCTGTTTATAATTATTGTGTCCTACAATTAATTGATTTGGGAAGACTGAGATGAAATTCGCTAAAATTAACGTCAAAGTCAAGTAGAATCCTTTAAATAATAAGAAATGAGTCAATGTTCGTTTGTTTTCGCTCGAATTATATTGAGTCTTTTTCTTGTGGTTAATATTTTCAAGGCTCGTCATGGCACTACGAAGTAATAATCACATACCTACACTACAATATATAGTATTTTTATCTCACGAAACGACGCGCGCTTTACTCGTGGTAACCAAGTGTACAAACATGTGCGTGAAGACGAGTAGCGTCAACACAACACACACACACTTCCGACTTCGCCATTGTATCGGATGGTACCGAGAGCTCCTGCTCTTACACACATATTCACAGCGCGTTTGTACACTTGGTAACCACAAGTAAAGCACGCGTCTCCTCGTGAGATAAAAATACTGTATCTAGCCACTCACTTATAATACCTGCATGAGTTGTGCTTCAATTTCGTGAAAACTTACGTAGATTTTTATAATTAATCTGAAGTCAATATTACCTATAAGTTTCAATATAAGAAATACGTAAACCTTTCGGTTTTATATCGTTTTCACTCCACGATTTGTGCTTAAATTCCGAAACACCTTACTTAGGTCTTTATAATTCATCTGAAGAAGAAGTTTTGTCCATCTAAATGTATACGTTTCAATAATTAAACGCAAAATGTTAAAGTTTCACAGATATTTCACAAATAATTAATTTAACGTTCCGTTGAAATGGCAATTGTATATCCTAAACAAAATATAAAATAGTTTCCGTAAAAATGTTCTTCTACGAGTACAAAACCTTCACCTATTGTGCTCAATAAGGCACGCGTAGAAGTATACATGAACGATATAGAACGAGAAGTTGACGAGAGTGAACAATGTATCTTTCCACTCACTTGTGGTGTAGCCGAAGTCATCTTCTTCTTCGGGGTCAGCCTCCTTCTCTTCTTTGCTGCGTTTCACTGCTCCGGCTGATGCTCGGTCAATCTAGAGGATAAAGAACTGAGGTATGAGATCTTATAACCTTCTTAAAACGAATAGAACAACACATTTATAACCCAATAAAAGGACCAGTTTTTTTACCCCAGTATTAAAAGTTGGTCCTTGTCTTCGTGGGTTATAAATCTGTTGGCTAAGAGGATAGAATATTCTAACTAGATTTTTTTTGTAAAAAAAACTTGAAATTAAAATGCTTGTTTACCTCAAAAATGCTAATTCATTAAAATTTGATTCGCATAGATGACAAGAGTTCATCAATCTTGTGATTTTTCGCGAGTGCCTCATTTCCTATATCTTCAGACAGCAAAAAACGAGTTAAAATACAGTGTTTTGGAAAAAACCAGTCAAAATCTTTTTACCCTCAGGACTTGTTACTTTAGTACTCGTAAGTCCATTTACATTTATAATTATGGGGTTTGGGGCGTAGTTAATTGCAACAACGGCTTTATCAAAATGTATAATTATGCACTATGGCTTACGCATCATGATCTACAACGTGGCGATTAGGTTATCACATTAAATAGTACAGCGGTTATTACAAGTTGTTATCAGTCTGTTAAAATAATAAAAATAAAAATAGACCTAAAAATAGAAAACTGAATTTTTCTAACAAACTAAATAGCGTAAAAATTGGCAATAAATAATCCACCCTTGATACTACGGCGCACACGCCAAACGACAGTGAGACTAGCGGAGGGTAGGTACTTGCGCTCACGCGCGGGGCGTTATAATACATGATGTTGTTAAATACTAAAAGGGAAAAAAAGGTCTCACGGGTAGAATGTTAACTTTTATTAATTATTTTATTTATGTATGCTTAAAATACGTAATGTAGAATACGTGGTTTGAATTAATGTGATAACCTAATCGCCACGTTGTATACTACCCGATTACAGCTCATCCCGAGGAAAACATCCCCATTCAGTGTCTGTTGAGTATGTGGTTGTCCATTGTAAGCCTGTCGCACCTGAGTACCATCACTCGTCAAGGCTTTACCCTCTTACTCACCTCGTTTCCTTTATCAGAATACGTCCTGCCCTGCAGCTCTCTCTCATCTTCCTCGTCACTACTATCGGAGTCATCTGAGTACACCTGTTTAGCAGTTTCTTCTGAAGGTGTACTATCGACTGGTTTCTCTGGGTCGCCTTCAGCTTCCTTCTCTTCGTCAGCTTCTGATGTTACTGTTATCTGTATAGGAGATTATGAGGTAAGTGTCAGAGGCTACGCAGTTTTAGCATCTACAGTTAAAAGCACACTATTTATTTAAGTATTTTAAGCACTTGGCTTCCTAAAAATGGCATGTGTACTATTTCTACATATGATTATGTTTTATAGATACCTCTCTTATTTGAATAACATGGTAAGTCTCTAGTTATGTAAGAATTACTGTTTTTCGACACTTTAGACAAAATGCAATTACCTAATATTCTTGTGTTATCGTTTAAGGTCGATAGATACAAATGATATTCAATTAATAACTGCAACACACGCTTTGACAGCGATGATCTTCTAGAGTTCTTAAAAAAAAAAAAAAACACATAAACCTACATGGGCACTTATGAAACGTCAGAAGCTAGGTGCACGGTTCCAATTGGTCGTTTCCTATGGAGAAGAGCCGTCAAGAAACTCCACGGTTAGGTACTCTTTTAAAAAAAAAAAGTGGACTTTTACAATGTTTTCATGTTACAGTGTTAATAGGTATGGGAGGACAGTATAGGCCCGTCAACAAGTACCAAGTACTTAACAAAATAGAAGATGGGTTTCAAAGCTACAGTCTATTAGGCCTACAACGTTCTCACATTCAAAAATTAAAAAAGAATCTATATAAAATATTATTAAAATATTAAAAATAAAAACCTATTTAATTAAACCAAATGACAAGATTAACATTACAACTGTAACAAATCTGAATTAATATTCTATCCAGAAGTCACTAATAAATATTTTAAATTCAAAGCCAAGTAGTTATGTCAAGGTATGTAAATAAACATCGTAATTTAGGAGCACTTAATAGAAATTTACATATTATGCCGTTCATGAGGTACCAGGGAAGTCACATGTGCAGAAGGAATTATTGCCAAACTTCCTTGTCTTCAACGTCCTTATTCTTATAATATGCTTTTTTGATTAGGACACGTTTGATGAAACCGATGCTTTCATCAATTAATTTTAAATATTTGAAAATTATGATTTTGTCTGCCTGCTATGATTTAAGGGTTAATCATTAAAAGTTGTTGTATAGCCAGAAATAAATTACATAAATGGTTAATATCTTTGAAACAAATAAAAATTCAGATTCACGGCCGATTTTATTTTTACGAGACCATACTTCAAGGTTAGCTTTCTCTTCATCTGCAATACTTTTTGCATTTCGACAACGTTTTATATCATATTTTTGTTCATACACCTGATGTATTATCACTTGTTGACACAAAACCACAAAATTCTACTCGTGTATCTTGCCATTTTCCACTGTTGTTAAGAAATAAAGTTTTGAGTATGAATGTTGATGAATGGATGGCTATTAAAGTAAGGGAAGACCAAAGAAACGATGAAAGGATGAAGGTTAATGATGATAATATGGCTAAAAAGGGAGTTACTACCTAGATGACGACTAATAGAGAAGAATGGAAGAAAAAGACATTGCACTGGCCTGAAATAACTTGATAATAGCAAGAGAATGATGATGTTAAGACCAAATCATGAAAGCTTAAGAAGAGTTAAGAAGAGTAGAAGTTTAGAATGAAACTACTGTCCAAAACGGATCTAAGCAATAGAATAACCACTTACATAAAAAACTCCGTCTTATTTAAGGTAATGCATGAATTAATAGCGTGACGGTTGACAGCGGAGAATGAAAGAAGATAACGTGTTGCACCCAGCACCCCCCAAGTAACATGGGACAAGGACTAGAAGATGATGATGATGGTGATTTAAGGCAATGCTTATTCCAACATTATGATCTCCACCCATAGAACATGGAACTAATACTTCTGGAATAGTTACCTTGATCTCATGCTGCGGTGTTTTATTGTCCTTCTGTGGCGGTGCGGGGGACTTCCTGGCTGAAGGAGTAGGAGACGCGGGGGGCGTAGACGCTTCCACGTCGGAAGAGTCTGTGTTCTGTAACGAAGATCTTCGTTATAACAATATTGTACTAATGACCAGACGGACATGACGAAAAAATAAGGATTTTTTCCGTTTTTGGGATTTGTCTATTTGTCTACGGAGCCCTAAAAACAAAGCTCTGTCGCAAGTTTGTCTGCAAATAAATCATTCGCATTCATTTAGTTGGCTTCGTATGTGGCTAATTGAATTACTCGCGAAAGCCTATTAGAATAATAAGTCTGCGCCAAACATCACTTTATTAACTTAACTTTAACATCATTTTATTGAATAAGAAGATGATGGCTCAGACAGTATGGTCACTATTCGATTTTTTTATCCACCTTACTTAGGTACTGATAATATTACCAAAATTGCTTATTACTCGACTGCGCGACAGCAAAGACAGGGTTATGCTTTTCACTCGTATCTATGTATCTTTGTATTTGAATCTATGTATCTTTGTATTTGAATCTATGTATCTTTGCATTCTTTGATTCTTTATACCCTTGAAGCATCCCAACGGCTGGATGGATTTTAATACATGAGTGCAGGTGTCCATCGAATCGTGTAGGTCGTGTGATGGCTAGGTTAAAGGTTAGGCTTTGTTTTTATAAAATCAAAATGGCATTTTAGCCGTCGAAAAGTGTTGGTTTTGAACTTTTTAGTTGCAGTAGATATTTTTTTTTTAACTATCTTTTTTTGGAACCACTTTTGAGTTGTAGGGATTGAGACTAGTATGGGGCCCTATACAAACATCTAACAATACAATCCGCCTATTCTGTATAAACGTACCCATGCAAGTAGACTCTGCACAGTAAGTGTGACAGTGTCGCCAGCTGCCTTGATGAGCTGCACCGCTCGCTCATGCTGCGCCGACCTCACGCATACTCCATCCACTTCGAGGATACGGTCGCCTGTCTGTAAAGAATAATGTGGTTAAGATAGAACCTTTTCTCTGTTTAGTAACTGTGCAAGTGCTGCTAAAGTACACTGGATCGCAAAAAATCCGGGTCGCTAATAAATGGCGTGATAGTTTCATACATAGGACTAATTTGCGAAACTATAGTATATTGTAGATGACTGATTAATATACCGGGTGGAAACTTTCAGCGGGGCAGTAAGGGGAAGTACCTTATCCGTTGCTGCTACGCGAAAATGGTCTTAGGAGACTATCCATAATTTTTTTTTGAATTTTGATCCCCATTCACAGATTTAAAAAAAAATACACTTAGCAAGAAAATAGCCATTTTACACAAAAACATTTTTTGATGCCAATCGATCCTGTTTGTAATACTGATCAAAAACTTATGAGACCAACCATCGTCGGAGTACTCAAAAAGTCACAAATTGCAAAAAACTTTTCCCTTACATTTGGTAAAGAATTTGTCTGAAATACAAAAAATAAAACAAAAGACAAATGATCACATAGAATTTTACACATATCAAAAAGATGGCGTATTAAGTTTCTTTTTTTATTAACTAACATAACTTGATGATGCTATTCTTATTTAAAATCTTGCGTTTCTTGCCCTACGATATCAAGTGCTCGAAGTGACCGCCACTTTGAGGAATACCTACATAAATTTATTCGTTTCTGTACCGACCTAGTGGCTGCTGACAATTTATTTGTATGAATTCCATACAAAATTGTGGTTACTGAGTCTTTAAGTTCTTGAACACTATCGTATTGCTTTTTGTAAACCTCAGTTTTCAGGTAGCTCCACAAAAAAAAATCAAGAGGTGTCAGATCTGGACTACGCGCTGGCCAAGAAATAGGACCATGTGTTCCCATCCATTGATCACCAAACTGTCGGTTCAAAGTCGAACGCGTACTGCGGCTGTTGTGAGGTGGAGCGCCATCTTGTTGAAAAAAACATTTTTCTTGATTCCGACAGTGGTAAATCATCGACGAGGTTTTCAAGATTCTCTAATATTCTGTTGTTATAAATGTTGGAATTCAAGGTGCCTTCATAAAATTCCAACATTACCACTCGGTTCCACATTATACCACACCAACAATTAAAAGAAAATCGCACTTCATTATGTGTTTTGCGAAACCTGCGAGGATTTTCTCTATACCAATAATGGTGATTTCGCCGGTTGTACATTCCATTATTAGAAAAATTTGCTTCATCAGACCATAATATGAAATTCAGAAAATGGTAATCTCTGCTTATTTTTCCTCTTAACCACCTGCAAAAAGTAAGTCTTCGAGCGGCATCCCCTGAATGTAAGGCTTGAACTAGTCGCCCCGGTAACATTTATAACCATTTTTCTTCCATATCTTTAGTACAAAACGATGTGAGACACCTACTTCTTCAGCGACTGCTCTTGATGATATTTCGGGATAAGCTTCGACAAGTATAAGAACAGAAATGATCAAATTTTCATGTAGTATAAATGGGTGGCGTACAGATTTTTTCTTGAAAGAGCCACCTTGTGCAAGATTTCTTAAAAGATTTGTAATAACCTTTCTGGTTGGCACATGACGATTTGGATATTTGATCCTATACCATTCTAACGCAGCCGAGGTATTTTTATTATTTACGTAATATGCTTCTACCAAGTCTAAACATTCTAAATTGGAGGTAATTTTTCTCTTATCAATAGCTGTCCAATTATGCACTTAATGTAAAATCCACAACACACTCAGAGCTTTTCTGACGCAACAAACTGTCAAGATTGTTTTTTTTTTTTTTTGGCTTCGCACGGTTTGTGCATTTAGCCAGTGTCATGTAAAACTAGGTCACAAGTACAAATTATGAAATTAACTCCATTCGGTGCATGATAAAGATGATAGATTATATCCCGCCCCGCTCCCCTTGAGCTTCAGTAAAGACGTGGCACTTTACTGAAACCTCGCGCGGACTTCTTGAGAGAACTTAAACTGATGTTGCACTGTTTTGTTTCATTTGCCTACACTAATGCAGGTTCACGAACACTTAATGGTTAATAATCCACCACGATTACACATTAATATTCGGCTAAACACAAATTTTAGAAAATAAAACAAAACTGCTAACATGACGCTTCACTTTCCCGCCAAGTAAGTAAGTAAGTCTTTATTTGCCTTAAACATGGTATAAAAGGTGTTACAGTTTGGTAATATAATATAGTCCACATGTTTAGCTATACAACATCGTGTATCAATTGCATGCAAAATACTTAGAATTAATTAGTAAGTAGAAATAAATGTCAAAGCTATAAAACATTCTCCACAATACAATCATCATAACATAATATTATTTAATGTCAGAAATTAATCTCCACGAACAAAATCAAAGTCACAATAAAAGAAAACATTATAAAAGTAAACATTATTCGCAACAGTTCCATAACATAACTTAAAGTAAAAAAAAGGAAATCAATAAAATCAATAATTATAAAATTAAAAATGTCAAAATTATAAACATTATCGACGATCCAGTATGTCATTATTTGTGAATTATAATTTAATGTTAAAAAAATCCTTAATGTCATAAAAATTATGTTCATTCAGCCATTTAAAGAGTCTGTTTTTAAAAGAATTAATATTAAATAACAATTTCATTTCTTTTGGAATTTTATTATAAATGCGTACACCCATCACCAGAAAACTTTTAGAGTACTTGGCTGATTTAGGAGTATCCTGCAATACAAGTCTACATGGATCCCTTTTACGAGAGTATATTTGAACGACTGTCTTGAATAATTCCTTATTATTATATACAAAATTACATATCTCGTAGATGTACAGCGAAGGAAGTGGTAATAAACCAAGCCTTTTAAAATGCGGTTTACAGGACTCGTCAGTACGGATCCCACAAATGGCTCTGATGCATTTCTTTTGCGCGATAAACACTCTGTTTTTATCTGTACTGTTACCCCAAAAAATAAGTCCATATCGCAAAATCGATTCTATGTAAGCATGGTAGGTTATAATGGCGGTTTTTTTATTCGTCACATTCTTGACTTACCTGAGAGCATAGACGAACTTATTAGACTTGTTGCACAAATTATCTACATGTATTTTCCAATTTAAATCTTGGTCTATGAGTATACCCAGAAATTTTGTATGTGAAACTTCTTTTAATCGATCAATATTAAGTTTGAAATTGTATTTGGCATGTTTAGATTTATTAAATTGTATGTACATAGATTTATCTAGATTGATTTTTAATTTATTTACCTGTAGCCATTCTAAAATATTGTCAATAGTATTATTTATGTCAATTTCGTGATCAAATTTTAATTTATACTTTTTATCAGATGTCACTATGATTGAAATGTCATCTGCAAATAATATACATTTATGATTGACCTGCTGTGGTAAATCATTTACGTATAATAGAAATAATAAAGGGCCTAATACACTCCCTTGTGGTACACCGCAATTTTTTACTTTGAGCTCAGAGGAGTATGAGGTTAGTATATCTTCATTTACTTTACTAATAGCAACGTATTGATTGCGATTACTTAAATAAGATGCAATCCACTGCAGTGCTACACCTCTTATTCCATTTCTTTCTAATTTTCCCAATAATATATTATGTGCCACAAAGTCAAATGCTTGAGATAGGTCAAAAAAAAAGTCCTATCGTGAAGTGATTGTTATTTAAAGACTTCAGGGTACGGCTCAGAAGATTATATATGGCTAATGTTGTTGACTTGTGCCTTTGAAATCCAAACTGTTCCTTTGCTATAATATTGTATTTGCTACAAAAGTCGATAAGCCTTTTGTGCATACATTTCTCAAACAGTTTGGACAAGATAGGTATAAGGGTAATTGGACGATAATTTTTAACGTCTTTTTTTACGCTTTTCTTGTACAAGGGTTTTACAACTGATAACTTTAAAGCATCAGGAAAAGTTCCAGTCGAAAATGAAAGATTAATTAGATATGTCAATACAGGAGTTCATTCTTCTCTGCACGCTTTAATTATTCTTGTACTAAGTCCATCATATCCTTCCGAGTTAGTATTATTTAAAGCCATTATCTCTTTTTTTATTTCATCTTCAGTCATAGCACTAAGAAACATAGAATTAGGAACTAAAGCGTTATTAAACTTATTATAAACTTGTAAGTTTTTAAATGTCACAATGTTAGTCGAGTCAATAAAGTAATCATTAAACGTATTCGCTATGTCAGTGGGATCAGTCAGTATTTTCTTATCTACTTCTATTTCTAAAATATTAGTGTCGCATTTTATGTTCCCAATTTCATGGTTAATGACAGACCACGTTGCTCTGCATTTGTTTTTACTATTTTGTATATAATTAATGTTTGAATTCACTTTTGATTTCATAATGCATTTTTTGAGAATCGATGAATATTTTTTATATCTTATCTTAAGTACGACCGACTTTTATTTTTGTAATAGAGATACCGTAACGATCGTTTAGTTTTGCAACTATTTCTAAGACCCTTACAGATCCATTTTTGTTTATTTGCAATAGAGTTATTAATTTTAATTTTAATTTTAGGGAAGCATAAATTATATAATAGGCATAAAAACTCGTGAAATTTATTGAATGCCTTGTTTAAGTCCGTTTCGAGGTGCGTTTCTGACCACGATATGCTTGCAAGGCAGTCTTTGAATTTTTTCTAGTTTTCGTTGCAGTAATCCTTTTTATAAATAAAATATGATATGGTTCTTGGACTTTGTTCTTTTATTGGAAACTCTAAGAACTGTGCTGTGTCGTGGTCTGATAAGTACAAAGGTAGAACATGAGCAGATGTAGTTTTTATGTTACTAAGTATGTGGTCTATACAAGAATCTTTTCGAGTGGGAACATTAATATGCATCTTTAAGTTATAGTTACTACATAAATCTTTTAAATAGTTAGTGACCTTACTTGGTTTCAAGGTATTTATGTTAAAATTCCCAGTAACCGCCATTTTTGTACGTGACCCATATCTTTTAGAGGTTTCGCACATTAATTAGTCGAACTTTTCCAAAAATATATTGGGGTCAGACTTTGGCGTTCTATATAGACACACTATCAGCAATTTGTACAAAGGGACTTCAATACCACATGCTTCGAATGAATTTTGTGTTGAATATTTTTTTATATAAGGAGGCTCATTATATATTATACCCTGTTTGGCGAGAATACAAGTTCCCCCTCTTTGTTTATCTCTACTAAATGCTGCTGCTAAGGCGTAATTATTAAGTTTTAAATATTTCTCATTCCCCGCACGAATAAAGGTTTCAGACAAACATAATATGTCTGGTTCTTTATTCTCGTCTCGTAATTCTAGCAAAGTTAGTTCCAGTATTTCCTTTTTTGATTGAATACTAGGGATATTTTGATGCATTATTTTGAAAGTTTTTTGTTTGCCTGTAGCACCGTTGTTATTCACGAAAAAGCTGTTTCTTGTTTAAGACTTTAAAATAATGTGGAATAGTACCTTTTTTTGCTTTAGTAGAAACAATATCAGGACCATTTGCAGCATCGCATTCTGCCTGGCGTCGTGCAAAGTAATTAGGGATTGTACCCCTTAGAGTACTTTTTCCCTTGACGTCAGATTTCTTACAATTTAATTGATTCCGCAATATTAATTTCTTTAGTTCCTTAACATTCAAATACTTCTTTTAGTAGTCAAATTCGTGCAAATATTACGTATAGTTTGGTTCAAGGTATAAATATCTAGATACATATTCTTTAATGGGCTCAAAACTATTACATGATTATCACTGAAAATATTAGGAATTTGACGTAGTTGTGAAGATAAGATCTTGATGTCATAGTCATTTTCACCCACACAAAGGATCAGTTTATCACTACTTGATATTGAACTATTTTTGCAATTCTTAACTACTTCACTAGCGAGCGCGTGTGGCTTCGTTTCTGACGTCACAACGTATTTAACATACGACGTATCCGCTCTTGACCGCATCAACACAGATGAAAGTCCAACACTTTGCTGTGTGCCAAAGATGAAAACCTTGTTCGTGTGCTCATCATTCAGTACGTCAGATGTAGTCATATTTTTCTGAAGTTGTATATCTCTTTCGCTTGATTCTAATTGCATTTGAAGCTTTCGAATTTGATTATTGAGGTTTGCAATTTCGTTTCTAGCTAGTTCTAGCTGATTCTCCAAATATTCGACATTTTTGTGGAGATTTACAATACTCTCACTTAGCTGTAACTTTGTATCTGAAGCGTTACATGTACGTGTCAATACGTTTCTAGGAGGCGTAAAGAACGCTTGCATATTTGAGTGCAGCAAAGAATATGCATTTGCTTTTTTTGCCCCTTCGTCGACGTAATATTCTTTTTGTGGAGATTGGCGTAAGAATCCTTTTAATGTCATGTTATCTTTTAATAATTTATCATTCTGTTTACGGAGCTCATTGTTATCAAGTATGACATTTTCAAGTTCGTTCTGCGAACTTTTTAGTTCCATCTGAAGGAGTTCAATCGATTCCCTGAGATCATTGCTTTGCATTGAGTCGATTATTGTATGGTCCATACTTCTTGACAATGTTTTATCAGTCATGGCAGTTGACTCATCGTATATATGATCCATTTCCATTGTCAGTATGTGTGAGTCATGTGTTTCCGAGGTTGTACTCTTTGGAGTGGACCAGGGTGTTGACTCCTCTGACACGCTAGGTGTGACATATCCGGTAGGTTTAGGTGACGAGTGCCTTTTCCTTAAAGTCACATTGGATACTCCGGGATTGATCGTATTCTGCTCTTTTGCTTTCTGAATGCATGATCTGCATACCCATTTAAATTTCTTCCTTTCTTCTATATTTTTTAAGCGATACACTTTCTCCGGATAGCCAGCACAATCAAATTCAAAATGATTGTTACATGTAGTGCATAATAATGTGCTTTTGTGATCAACTTGTTTTTTGCATCTAAAACAAGTAACAAATAGCGGCTCCTTGCGGCCACTGTTAGTGCATTTAATTTTCGACCCCATAATGTCTGCAACTATTTTTATTTAATTTTTGTTTTCCCCAAATCGGGGTAATTTTTTTGCGTGTACAACACTAAGTTAACTTTGTCAGACCTGGGGCCTTACTCCCGACAGCATCGAGTACTGAATCAATCGAATTAGATTCGAAATAAATGACGATCCATACTCTTGAAACCGACACTAGCGCACAATCGTGCGGTGGTTCAAAACGACACTAATTTCGATCGAAAGATTCGTTAGAATCGAAAAGTTCGTACTCCACACGCCATCTGACAGTTATGTATCGAGTAGTTGAATCAAAACTAAACGTCAAATAACTCGATAGCAAAGAAGCTACTTTATGAAGATCGAGTGAGATTTTTTTGTGTTCTTTACTGCTTTATTTCTTCAAAATCTTTATTATTATGACTCGCCTTACTTTGTTTTTCAATGTTCTTGAGAAAACATCGTATGGATCTTCGTGCGAAAAGAAATATGAATCGATATAATACCCGGGGCTATAGAAATGGATTCGGAAGAATTTCGAAGAAGTTATAGTTTCTCGAAGGAGTTGTTTAATGTGTTGGTAGAAGATTTAACACCATACATGAAGAAATTAACCAGACGAAGTGACATTTCCATTAAATGCAAGGCGAGAAGCCCGAAAGTCTGACAACCAGTCTTACCAAGGGGTATCGTATTACCCAGTCACTGGGTTGAGGAGGTCAGATAGGCAGTCAACATAATCAGCCTATAATGTTCTCACTGCTGGGGCACAGGCCTCCTCTGTGTGAGAGGGAGTAGGACGTAATCCACCACGCGGGCCCAGTGCGAGTTGGTAGTTTTGACATGTCTTCGAATTTTTGGTTCTAGGACATGCCACCGGTGTCCTCACGATGTTTTCCTTCGCCGTTTTGAGAGCAGTGGTGATGAAATAATTTATACAAAGTAAAGCACCTGTCAGGGTTCGAACCTACGACCTACAACTCGTAAGTCGCTGTCGTTACCACTGGGCCACCACTGCTCTCAAGTAGGCAGTCGCTCCTTGTAAAATACTGGTATTCAGCTGCATCCGGTTAGACTAGAAGCCGAGCACAACATAGTTGGAAAAAGAATAGGCAGATTGGTTGATGTTTTTTCATAGGGTTTTATTTGTTAAGTTAAAATAAAGCACTAGGGTATCGTTTTTTACGTGAGAAAGTGATAGAGGAGTAAATAAATTCAACCACATAAAAGATTCTAACCACAGACATAAGACACTTGACAATGACGTAATCCATGAATGATAGGATATAGACAATGACAGGCATAACGACGCTGATAATACTCGAACCTATGTCGATCTTGGTTTACGATTCGATTTGGTTCGGGAGTAAGGTTTTAAATCGAGTTCAGATCAGAAACGAGTTCGAATCGAAAACAAATCAAACTCGAATCGTTTTCGGGAGTAAGGCCCCTGTTTTTTGGTGGCACACCAGTACTCTTTACCCGTACTAAATTATGAAGGAGTACTCGCAATTTAAATTATGTTATTAAAACACAAAAAGAATCCCAGCTCGTGAGTTCCGAACCGGCACTCAGTCGTTCATCAATCCAACTTAAGATAGACAGGCCATAGGAACGATATGTAAAATGACGAAAAATGTGACTGCAAGCTGGTACTTATTTCAAATGGTCAAGGAGTCGTTAAACATGATTCATCAGAGTGGAATTTTTTCTTCACATCACAAGTTCGTTTTTACTTATCACAAAAGTTTTTGTTTGTTTGTAAACACTTTGTCACTTAGTTAATAGCGTTTTTATGTCAACAAAATTGGTTTGTTACTCTAAACAATGATTTTTAGTCTTTTATTCAGTTTTAGCACTTCACATAACTTGTCTTCACTTATTTAGTAAATACCACATAGTTTACGTAGATAACGTTTGTGCACGTACCTCACCACGTAACCGATATATTAAACACCATTTAATTGTTGTTTTAGGTAATTTAACAATTTTAAAGTAATTTAATAAATAGAGAGCTAAACTTTAGATGTTTACACTATCAGCGCCATCTAGCATATCCAAGAAGCCCTCGTCTTGTTTTTTATTTAATAATAACGAGTTCGAAATTTGAATTGTTTTTAAACTTTATCTTTTTATTCATTCAACAAAAAGATCTCAGCCGTCACTAAAAAAGCTTTTGCGTTAAAGTTTCATACAAAATGTACGGGAAAAGTTTTTTGCAATTTGTGACTTTTTGAGTACTCCACCGATGGTTGGTCCCATAAAAATTTTTGATCAGTATTAGAAACAGGGTCGATTGGCATCAAAAAAATTTTTTGTGTAAAATGGTTATTTTCTTGCTAACTGTATTTTTTTTTTAAATCTGTGAATGGGTATCAAAATTCCATAAAAAAGTATGGATAGTCTCTTAAGACCATTTTGGCGTAGCTGCAACGGATAAGGTACTTCCCCTTACTGCCCCGCTGAAAGTTTCCACCCTGTATATAAAAAAAATGTCTAACACGTTTTGTACACTATATAAATTTAGTTAAATACAAAAAAATAAGAAAATTTCGCTTCTAACTTAAGACAACAAAAATACTCTTCGCAGTGTATTTTTGTTGTCTAATCTAAAAAAATTAAAGATTTTTTGTCAATTTAATATTTTGTATTTCCTCCACGAGCCCGTATCACTTCATTAAGACAATGTGGCATGCTGTAAACCAAATTTTGAATTAGATTTTGGTCTATGTTTGCCCATTCTTCCACTAGCGCATTCCTTAACTCGAGTTAGGTAACGGGAGCAGGAGAGCGTTGTCACACGCTGCTCTCGAGCTCGTCCCATGCATGTTCTATGGGATTTAAGTCTGGGCTGCGAGCTGGCTACTCCATGCAGGTAATACCGACGTCTTGAATATACATATTGACAAAACGAGCAGTATGTGGTCGAGCATTATCGTGCATAAAAATCGAATTTGCACCCATATTCACTAAGAAAGGACGAGCATGCACATTTAAAACCTCTTCTACGTATCTGACAGCAGTCAGAGAACCGTTTTCTAAGATCACTAACTCCGTGCGATCTTCTGAAGATATCACAGCCCAAACCATTATTTATCATCCACCGAATGGCACCTTTTCAACAAAACACGCTTGATGATACCGTTGTTCTGGTCGTCTAAATACTGGACCAATCATCTGTCGATCGGATGTGTTCTCGATCAAATCGTAACCTGGCAACTCGATGTTCTCCGTGCAGTTTGGGGCCGTTTGCTGGTCTGTAAGGCTTTATATCAGCTTTACGAAGACGTCGCAGAATCGTATCAGAGCTCACATTGTTGTGGTGAATTTCTTGAAGACTGTTTCGGACCTGAACAGCCGTGAGAGGTCGATTTCTTAACATAGTGCTCACGATGAATCAGTCTTCTCGTGTAGTTGTGCACCTTGGCCTGCCATTTCCTCGTCTCCTGATTTTCATGCCGGCCGGTCTATTGAAATCGCTGGAGTACTATTTAGACCGTTGATAAAATACTCCTACTGTTCTAGCTGTGCTACGTTGACTTCGTCCGTCTTGTACCATGATAATAATCCATGTACATTCTTCAGGTGTTAACGAATGAACACTCTGATCAATCCAAGGAGCTATTTATAATGACATCTCCGTTTGAAACAAAAGCAAATAAAATATTCATTACCTAATGTAGCGCCATCAATAGCCGCATCACACTGACGTCACGCAAATTCTGCAAGCAGAGTTTACCGCGCAACTAGCATATATACAACGTCCCGACATCAACCGTCGGGCAGTTGCCCACCAGACACAACACCCGTCTGGTCGGAGGATCTTCCCTCTTCTATGGTGGATGAGTGAACTTTACACCCTGTTCCTCATACCACCAAACTGGTGACCCCGAGTACGAACGTCAGCGCAGCCTTCGTGCAACTACTTCAGCGTGACATCATCATCATCACTTCCTCAAGCTTCCGAGCGGCGAGTCACACAGTCAGCCAGCACCCACGGCTTCAACGGGTATCTTGACCACCAGCATGCAGTGGACGCGCATTCCTGGTCATTACCCACAGCCTCATCTGCAACCTTGGCACAGCACACTGCACTTTCGGCCGTTCCACAAGAAGAGAACAAAATACCTCTCCTGGTCGACGCCAGCAGTCAGCCTCAACCCAGCGCTGTACCGCATCCGACTCACTGGGGAATTACCGCAAACAGTTCCGACCCACCGAGAACTATGCGGCACCCGGTTCCGACTTACTGGAACCCTCTGCTGGCACTGGCAAGTATCGCAAGATACATGACTCAGCCCACGATCGACCTTCGGTCTCCAGGGGGGAGTGATGTAGCGGCATCAACATCACCACATGCGAACTACATGTCACACTGACGTCACGCAAATCCTGCATCGCGCAAGCACTGTTTATCGCGCAAGTAGCATATTTACAACGTCCCGACATCAACTGTCGGGCAGTTGCCCACCAGACACAACAGTCATCTGGTCAGAGAATCCTCTCTTTTTTATGGTGGATGAGTGAACTTTACACCCTGTTCCTCATGCCACCAAATTAATTTGAAATTTTGAAATTTTTCATAATGCAGAATATTTTTTTTTAAATCTGTAGCTTGAACCTCTTTAGAGATTTAGAACAAGCATTAGTAACCTGCTTACTACATATTATTTATTCTAGCGATCTAGGTATATAATTTATGGAGATATCACGGTTTTTATTAGCGACCTGGAGTTTTTGCGATCCAGTGTATTTATGGGTTGCGTAGGGAGAGGAGAAACAAATGAAAAGGGACGTAGCCCTCAATCTTGTGAGACCTGTCCTTTTATTAGAATTTTATAAGTTAGTGTTTTCTAAAATCTAACTTCTCCAATGAAAACGCAACCTTAGCGGCTGCTTCAGCCGAAGGTGAGCTATCAAACTTTTCACTGAAACCATCTGTATTCACTTAGTTTAATCTGGCTAAAGATCATACCGATTGTTAAAGTTCGTTTCATGATTTTGACAATCAAAATCTACGTAGACATCAATCACCTCTGTTTGATTTTCATCCATAATAACCACAGAGATGTCATTCTTATCCTCAGTCACTCCTACCTCGGTACTTACTCTTTATATGATATTATTATAATAGCTGATACTAACTTGTAACTCTCCACAGTTCCCCGCAGCACTGCCGGGCACCACATTCTTGATGAAGATACCAAATATAGCCTTCTCTTCACCTTCGTCATCGTCGCGGTTGGAGATTATGTCAACCTGTACAAAAATACAGTTTAAAGTAGAGACCCAGTCGTCTCGTATAAGCTGTAGACTTGCAAAATCATATTTTGTAATTCAATTATTATTGACAGGCTCGCGTTTGACCGCTGTCTCACCTGATGATAATGTGAGATTTTTGTCTTTTGTCTAGTTTATAGTTACAACAAATAGATTTTTTTACTTAACAGTAAAAAAATAAATAATAGCCAATTTGGCTATCAGTAAATCTTGTCTTAATTGCTATGTTATGCTGATCTAGCGTCATAACGGAATCCTTGGGGTCGTGTTCTCTCCTAGTTCGTGTGTCAAAGCCTTACTTTCGCATGATCGAATTCTTGTATTAACCCACCTTGCCTCCAACTATGCTGACTCCTAGTGGAGCGCCAGGACTTCGCTTGAGTGTGACGTGACGTGGTGAGCCCCACCGCTGCGCCGTCAGCGCATCGGCGCGCCTGTCCGATGATACCGTCACCGTCATTGTCGGTGGGGCGAAGCTGTTGGATAGACATATTGTTAAGATAACAAATGTTAAAGAAAAATATTGAAGAATCGTTTTGAATTCACGGTGACCAATGGTGTCAAGGCCAACACAAATACGTAGTTTAATCTTTTTGCCTCAATGCCAGCGATAAACTCGTATTAATGTAGGTATTCCTTGTTGGTTGCATTCACTAAGGTTCATTTTGATCGAAATATTACGTTTTTATTTATTGCCAAATGGGCCCGCTCTTGATCTCTCATGATACAGAGAAGGTCTACGATGCAACGATCTTTCCCAGACGATGCCTGTTCACTCTTGGTGTGAAGGTTATGGCTACTTCTAAGTAAACCATTTCGCTCTAGCTAAACTTTCGTACCAACATCGATAAATTTTTCACGATTAAAATAAGTTATGTAAATTGTGAAAAATATCTCGATAGTTCACAGTCATTTGGAAGATTAATTTGCATTCGAAGGAATAGAGTTACATTTATATTGTAAATCTTGAAAAGATTTACAATATAAATGTATCCAGATATATAAATGGATCCAGAACGAAAACATTCAAACTTAAAATCACTATTCTTTGCAGGTAGATATCAAACGCAATACATACAGAAGCATATCGACCTCTACAATGAATCTTGTAAGTGGACGACGTAACGGATAACTGCTTAAATTGGATAAGTGCGATATGTAACAATTGAGAAGTGCACGCTATAGCCACACCAAGCCGAATGATACGTAACCTTATGGCCTGGATACCAGTACGAGTAATATTATTTGCACGATTGTAGATCAAGGAATGAAAGAAGCACCGGACCAATTGTTTTGGCGATTATGTCCAGCAGTGGACGTGTTTTGTCGAAATGGTAACGAAGAATATTAATTTCACCGTTCTCAGACGGAAATATTAAGTGTGTGTCGTGCAAAAAGAGTTGTTTTAAATCAAATTGCTCGGTTGTTGTTGGTAAATAACCAACAATAAATAAATAGAAAATGTCGTGAAGAAAGATTTGAGTATGAATGTGGATGGATATAAGAGAAGGGGAAGACCAAAGAAATGGTGGATGGACTTTGTGAAAGATGATATAGCTAGAAAGGGGATGACTACTGAGATAACCACTAATAGAGAATTAGGGAAGAAACATACATGTTGCACCGACCACAAATAAATAGGGATAAAGGCAAGGGAAAGATGAGACTGATGACATAGGACTGTAACTGGAGGAACTGTAAACGGTAAGGTCAAGTTTAATGTCAAACATTGAGTTCTAGTCCTTCGAACCGAATAGACGTGTGTACGTGTAAATTGTTACAATTTATCGAAAAAAAGGTCAGAATTTTAGACATTTTAACAAAAGACTGAGTTTCTGTTGAAATCAACTGTAGCTGGATTTGTAAAGAAAGCCATATAGGTAATGTGTAAGAGAATCAATTTTCACTATTAATCCGAAAAGTGGATTGTATCAAAAGCCAGGATCAACTACGCTACATTGAAATGGAATTATTTGAGTACCTACAAATGCCAAATCAATGTGTTAATT
Source organism: Tiliacea citrago (assembly GCA_963921375.1). Classification (NCBI taxonomy): domain Eukaryota; kingdom Metazoa; phylum Arthropoda; class Insecta; order Lepidoptera; family Noctuidae; genus Tiliacea; species Tiliacea citrago. The sequence goes on along the minus strand of OY992804.1, from coordinate 21,134,747 downwards.
AACTTAGGCATATTTTTTTCGGGATCCTGCCGTTTTGCCGAAAATATTTTGCCAAATTTTCATTACCCAAACAAATTTTAGCAACCTTTTTTTATACCATTGCAATATTTCGAATGATTTTAGTACCCGTATTTTCATTTGGTCAAATTTTTACTTGGCAAAATATTACTAAGTATAATGTCAATATGGCATTTGGTCTTTAATCAAATGATTTATTACAGCAAACAATCTTCAGACAATAAACGTTTGGTGAAATTTTTAGGTTAGGTTTTTAGTAGGTTACCCGGAGCTCAATTATTAAATTAGGTTAATTTCTTCTTTAAAAAACATGGTTAGGTTAGGTTAGGTTAAAACTGTGACCTCCTACGCACGAGCCGAGCGAGCGAAGCGAGCGGTGCCACGGCAGCGGCCGGCGAGTGCCAGAAACGACTTGCATTAATAGAAAAAATACTATTTTTTTAGTAGGTTACCCTAGTTAGACTAAATATTTGGCTTATTTGATTTTGCGTAAAAATTGTTATTACAACTGAAATATTTGACTAGATAAAAAATGGTAAAAGTACTAGTTGGTGAACAAGTTATTGTTCAAACGTTCACTTGCCAAACATAGGTTTTCGTAACAATTATTTGTAAAGAGATTTTTTGGTAAGTAATAATTTGGCAAATGAAATTATGCGAAAATTTGTTTGGGAAGTGATAATTTGGCAATTTCTTTTCGGTAAAACAAGGGAGACCCATTTTTTTCTATTCGAAAGCATTACATTAACTGTAATTCTCATTGACTCTTAGTTATAACTAGCTTTTTCCCGCGGCTTCTCCCACGTGGATGTCGGAAACTATCCCATGGGAACGTACTACCGGGATTAAAAGTAAACGAAGCGATCGCGTTGCGCCCGCCGAGCGCCGCCGCTGCCGCCGGCGCCGTCAACCATAATTACTGTGATATCTATTAAAGTATTCATTTAACTGATATAATGTCGAGGCATATTTTAATCTAAATGAAATGCCCAATTTATATCACATATTGTATTGGATAAGGATTAATAATATACTGGGTAAAATAGCTGTGGAAATAACAATTATTTTTTTATCAAATTCTGAAAGTTATAAATGGTTTCTGTGGGTCATCCTTAGAAGATAGACGTATGCTTTTGCGGATTTTTTTGTTGATCTATTTAAGATGTATAATCGCGTAGAACATTAATTTAATGTCTCTCTTACGGTTTACACGGCTTACCCCAATCATCAACATCCAAAATCTTCAACGATAATCGTCATATTACAGCCAATTTACACAAAACTTTAATAAATTGTACACCTTTCTCATGAATTACTCTGTCCAATGGTGAAAACCGTTTGAAAATCAGTTCGGTAGTTTTTGAGTTTATAGCGTTCAGACAGACAGACGCGGCGAGGGAGTTACTTTTCTAATATTTATGTAAGGATATTAAGATAACATTTCATCAACATCAATGAAAATATATGAGTATAGAGGTTAACCAAGCACGCAAAAACAATACTGCTCCTATTATGAGTGAAAGCCATTAAATGAAACACCAATAGCCCGTCGTCAGCGATGCGATGTATTAAACGTTCGTCCATTCAAACAAATTAAAACGAAATCGATTAAATGGATACCTGTCGACTGGCGGCCAGTACTAGTGGACAGTACTGGTGAGGGCGGAAGTCGTAGGGACATTAAACAAACAAATGAACAGGTAATGCATTTAACATACAGTTGATATTTTAGAGTAATTTATTAAGGACTAAAGTTGGGAGAAAATAATATGGGATCTGATGGAAACCCGTATTGTAAATAATGTGGTAGACCTAATGCGAGTAGCACAGAACAGAGGCGTATGGTGGTCATTCAAAAGAGACCTATAACCACAGGAGTTTTTCGGATGGTGGTGGTGATGGTCAAAACCTGAATAAAGAAAATATTAGATTGAAGACTAATACAACAGAAATGAGAACAAAAACAGGATTATGTAAGAACGAAATAGCTCATGCCGAGATGAAAAGAGTAATCTGCACCCTAATTGTGTAACACACTTTCAATCACAATCTGAATGATTTTGAAGGATATTGCATAATCATTGCTTCTTATGTTCGAAAAATTTGTTGCTTAACAACATAAATAACGCAATGAATGTTGTTGTATTGTCAAAATGAAACCCATTGCTACTATGTTACGCAATTATCCCGCTCTGGCAGCAGTTGCCCAGTTGTTATAAGAGTTGTGTGTCAAAAATACACTTAAAAAAAGTTTATCTTTGAGGACTATTTGATGTGATAGCCGCGATACCAAAATAGAAAATAAGAACACCGCGTTTTCAAAAAATATACTTAGTTGGGAATCTATTTCGGTCATGAAAGACATTGTAAAAGCTTATAAATTCGAACGAGTTATTGTTCTTGACAGTACAAGATGCATACGAATCAATCACACAATGAAGGGAGGGCGCGCCTCATATCATATCTGTTCATATATAGTCATATTCATATCATATCCATACTCTACTCATAGTCATACGGCACTCGATAGCACACTGACACTGTGGGGAAAACGGTTTCATGATATAATAGAATTAATAGTTTGTTGAACTGTTCAGAAACCAGCTAGTCATAACATTATGCCTGTATTCCCCGAAGGGTTAAGCAGAGGTAAATGTGGACTGGGGAAATGTAGATGTACTATTGTGTTGTTTAAATCCCATGTAATAGGGGGCGAACCTATTGCCATCAACCGGGCAAAAATCCAGAGTCCGGGTTGCTACTGAGAAACTCCAGCTAGAAAAAAATCTAATAACCAGCCCAGATATAAGCCCAACCCAGGAATCGAATCCAGGACCCTCATGCTCAGCAGTAGCGCTTCCTACCACTAGACTAACGAGGCAGTCTGCAATAGTCTTTGGAGACTATGATTTAATTGGACTATGGAGTTTCAATTCAACCCGGACTGATTTTAAAATGGTGACAATCTAATGGATTGCTATATGGATAGCTTTATCAATTTCTTATTGTAGAATTGAAGAAGGAATACTTAGTAAGAATTGTAGCAAATGACCTTCAACAATTAAGCGTTATTTAACGTAAACGAAGCAAAAAAGTATGTAAAGATCGTAGCAGGTGGTGATCTGTAGTTTCTGCCTACCCCCATGGGAAGAACGCGTGAGTTTTACTAAAATCTTATCCTACTTAACAATCATTCAAATAAAATAACTGAGAAAGGATGTAATTTGTTCTTAAGTTGCGTTACTACAGTCGCTGACTTCATTCCATACTCCGTAGAAATAGAACCGCATTTTTTTTTAATTTCACAAAAAAATATTCATAAGAAATCCATCATTACTGTCACAAAGATGAACATAACAATTACAATGAAGTAATTAAAACGATTCTATAAAAACAATAACATTGTGCAGACTGCGTGGGGAAACGATTTAGCTTCGTTTGTGAGACATGCGACTTTGTCATTGGAATAATTTGTAGCGACACGAGGTGGGGTCATTATTTTCAGTTTCTGCGTAGTACACCTCTGCTAGTGTAGTTCTTGGTAAAAGATTGTCTCTGATGTTTGTAAGTTGCCTAAAGTCGACTGAGCAATCAAAATTAGATAGCTATGTATTACCCCACAACAATGTACAATTGAGGCAAGTCAAAAAAGGGAGGATCCTAGTCAGTAGTGGGTAGAACAAGCCTGCCAATGATGGTGATGATGATGAATGGATAATTAGGCACATGTGAAAAATACTTGAAAAACCTTACAACTGTTTGTTTAAGTTTGGTTTGGGTGGCAGATTTTAAGCGGACCACCAACGACTACCAAAACAAACATTACGTTTCTAAGTATTAGGATTTGACCATGGTCCTTAATTCTGCAGAAATTATTTGGCCTGTGGTCCTTAGGTTCCGCAGAAAGTATTAGGTCTGTGGTCCTTTGTTCTGCAGAAACTATTTGGCCCGTGGTCCTTAGTTCTGCAGAAAGTTTTTTGCCTATGGTCCTTTGTTTAATTCTGCAACAAGTGTTTGCCCTGTGGTCTTTAGTTCCACAGACAGGATTTGACCTGTAGTCCTTACTTCCGCAGAAAGTATTTGACCTGCGGTCATTAATTCCACCGACAAAACTGACCTAGGTCTTGTCCATTAATATTCCGATGACATTATATTTATCCACCACCTTCATCACAGACTGTTGTCTAATTAAATAGAGTTTCGTCCACTTTGATGAGGCATCGCTAATGTACACCTGTTCAGTAGTTCTTCCGCTCAACGTAGCACGAAATTGTGTTAGCGGTATGCAGCGGACGATGCAGTTTTAGACTAATAGGGGGATGAGTATCACTTCTATTAATTACTTTAACCGAGCTTTGAAGTAAAGGTAGTATCGGCAAATTGAATTCAAATAGGAGTTTAAAAAATTGGTTACTGTGACGTAGACCGGCAATTATTTATTATTTTACCCAAGTTGAGGTTTTTTATTGACCATACAACAGTATGACAGATAGAGTTAACGATAGAAATTTCATAGTTGTTTGTCAAACTAAAGAAAATCAGTTTTCTTTTAAACTACACACGACAATTTTCTATCCGTTCCTGAAAACTACAAGCCTAATTAGTAATATTGTATCTGCATAAATAATTATTTGTGCTTCTTAATGATGTCTTCTTCTTGTTGTTGATAGCGTGACGGCTGACAGGGGAGAATGGACGAAAAAACATCTTGCATAGACCCCAAGTAACATGGGACCAGGGCAGCGAGATGATGACTTCAAAATATATTCAACAACCATTGTCAACAGACAATGGTTGTTGAATATATTTTGAAGTCATCATCTAATGTCTATTAGTCTAAATGAGCTTCTTAACGGAACACCGTTAAGAAGCTCATTTAGACTAATATACATTTCAAAAGAATCTCCAAGAATGTTCTAATGAGTTGTAATTTAGTAAAGAATGCTTTGCTATTTAGTTTAAGTGATCAGTGGGTGATAAGAAGATGTAAAGAGAATGTAGAACAAACACAACACAACATCACGACTGTATCCTCCGAAGGGTTATGCAGAGGTGTACCTATGGTACACACATAATAATGTTTCTACACTTCTTACTCTTGAAGATTCTTTTGAAATGTATATTAGTCTAATGAGCTTCTTAACGGAACAGACAATGGTTCTTGAATATATTTTGAAGTCATCATCTCGCTGTCCTGGTCCCATGTTACTTGGGGTCGGCGCAGCATGTTTTCTTCGTCCATTCTCCCCGTCAACCGTCACGCAAGCAATAATCATTCACAAGTGCATTATACGTCACACACTTTCATGTCAATGCATGCAGTTATCAGGTAGACAGAGAAACTGTGTCTAGTTGGAAAAATATGAAATGTCTGGAAGAATATAATGTTTTGAACCAAGATACGCTCCAAAACAGGAATCGCCGATGCGAGCAAATCTGCTAGACTGAAATGGGATTGGGCGGGCCGTGTTTGTCAGATGAATCGGGACAAGTGGGGTAGAGTCATCACGCAGTGGGTGCCAGAAGACGGGCGCCGTCGCCGAGGAAGGCCTAACACTGGCGTGACGACCGAGATACGTTTACGGGAGATTACCTGGAGAAGACAACCAACATGCAAAGAACAACATAAACATATTTTCCCAGCAGTGGGACAGTAAAGGTTACAAAAAATGTTTAGGAGTTTTAGTTATTAATGTCTCCACGTTTATGAAGACAAAATTATCTAAAACTTCATTAGTTAGGTTTAGAAATGAAAATCTCCGAAAATAAAATAGTGAAAAGATGATACTGTCGGATCGAATCTCGGCCGATACGAGTAGTTCATTATAAATCCAGCTGTTACCTATTTCTTGGTAATAGTTTATCCAGATAGAATTTATTTAAGTAATTTCTACCTATCCCCATGGGAAGAAGGCGTGAGTTTATGGATATAAAGCTATTTATTGACATTCAGCTGGAACCATTTAAACTTAATCTTTTTTTTTTCTTTATTACATTATTTAACAGTTAATTCACAATCGACTTACCGATACAGTAAACACTATCCTTCGTCAGCCAACACTACATATCAAAAAATCCGATGGTCCCGTCTCCGGCTTGGTCGAAACTGTCACAGAAACCCTAAACTTTCGGCGAAAAGATGGCCTTTCGCCGAATATGTCGGCAATAACGATATGTAACGTTTGCCAACAGCGGCTTGACAATCCACAGTGGAGCATTGAGGTCGCTTGGACATAACTCAATTACGGGTATTAACAATTTTCTAATAGTGATGCGTCTTGTCGAGGAGTGATTTGTCGATGAAGATGACTATGAAGCGTTTAAGTATGCGTTACTACTAATAAAATAAAATTTAAGAAAATAACATAACATAACATCATGCCTGTAAGTCCCAAAGGGTTAGGCAGAGGTGTACCCCCACATTTCGCCAGTTATGTTTTAAGTCCCACGTAATAGGGGGCGAGCCTATTGGTCGATTGCGCCTACATTAATCACTGCTGTATGTTACACATTGAACGCAGGTAATGTGGCACCACTGCGACAAGTCTAGTACTGTATTAATGTGACTGAGTGTGTATTAATATTTAAGTTAATGAGTCTCTGATACTTGAAATAAAATGATTATTATTTATTTATTATTATTATTTATTTATTGCCATCAACCGGGTACAGATACAGACTCCGGGCTGCTGCTGAGAAATTGTTAATGGAAAATCTCAATAACACTTTGGCCGACCTGGGAATCGAACCCAGGACCACATTCCCAGCAGTAGTGCTTGCTACCACTAGACCAACGAGGCGATTTAAGAAAATCATTTTTAATATTTTTCGTAAACATGATTTTCTTAAATTATCTTACCTAAAAACCTTCGGGCCTAAAAAAACTGCTATATTTACAATTTTAACAAACTCATTAGTGAGTGGGCCACACATATCTACTGGATTATTTTCAACTGTTAGTGTTTTCCATGTAATTATCTTCACTGCTTTAGGGAAACATCCATTAAACGTCCAATTCCTTATAATAAATGACTGCACGCTACAAAGAACAAGGAATATTGACATAATCAACAGACTGATTGATGTTCGCAATGTTTATTTGAAACAGACAGACATAATGAAAACTTTGTTTGATAATATTGTTGATAAATTGTCTGTCTCCTTTAGAAGTTATTGGCGTTGTTACTTCAAGAGTTCAAAGCACTGTTGAAGAAAACATAAAAACGTTACAAATAATTCATTTTAATGCTATAAGTACAGCGTAAATCATTAAGTTTTATGCGTTGGTGCGTAAACGTAGCTAAAGTAAACTGAGCACACCGACCAATTTAACTTGACCGACGGCGAAATAAAGAAATAAATTTTGCCATACTGGATTTGACATGACAATGACTTTTGGCAAAGAAAGTGGCGCCGTTCAAGAAACATCAATTTTTTTTGGCGGGTATATAACTGTTCACCGGAATTTGTAGCCATTTGTATAATTGATTAACGATAGGTTGAGTCACGGTCAGTTTTCTTAAAGAAATTCAGGAATAAATGTTTCTTTTCATTCGAGCTCTTCCATTCATCTATTTTTTTATCAGTGTGAATGGCAAGATCATAAGAGTTTATTTTCTGAGTGGGAATTAGTAATGTGAATGTTTTGTAACGTAGGAAAGTAAAAGTTATGTCTTGTTATTTTTAAATCGGATTCTGATCAAAGTGCGCGTGAATTATTATACTTTTTTTTTTTTTTTATATCTCCAGAGATTTGATTAGGCAGGCGCTGCATATAAACTACTGGTGTTCAGCTGCATCCGGTTAGGTTAGCAGATAGAGGTTTCAAAATTGGAAATAATTACGCGAAAGTGTTATCGCCAGCCTTCAAAACTATCGATATTGACACACAAACCAGCCCCGTGTCGCATCACTTAGTGTTTTCTTTAATCCTACATAAGCTGCCGTGGGCCTGGATTTTATTTTTCATTAATTTTCTACACAACAGTATTATTATAAGATAGAACATTGCCATTTTATTATTTATTGTCTCCAAGGATAGTCAGGTCACGCGACTTCGTATGGGTAAGTAAACAAATTAACAGAAATGAATTAAAAAAAAAGGTTGCGCGTGTAGCACCGTAGGTACACGTGATGGCAGTGAAACGTCCCAAAAAATAAAAAATAAGAGAGATTTAGTGTGAGGCAGAGAGAGTTATATGTTTCTTCTCTCTCATGTAACGAAATATGCCTAAACGTGACGCGTCCTTGAAATCTCACTCTGAATTCTCGTCTAATTATCGGATCCACCGCCTAAAATGTCATCAAACATTCACTCTTGAAAAATACTGTTTCAGATGATAGATTATTTCGCAGGAAGGTGTGGTTTAGTGGTTACAAGCGCGACTGCTGAGCATAACGGGATCCGATTTCCAGGGCAGACAAAGTGATGTCTGTGGTTTTACTTACCATTTCTTTTCAAATTAGTAGCCCGAAGATTGAAATTTCGAGGAATACAATCGTGAGATTATGTTATATTAAAGTTGTATGTCTATGTTATCTAACGTGTGACAAAGATAATTAGGGCCAAGGAGAGTTGTCATTAGTACTTAGAATTAGAAGTCACGTTTGGTTACCTGTTTTTCTATTGTTATGTACCTATTTTGCTAAAAATACAAAGTGTCAAAAGAAGTGGTAGTTTATAGCTTACTTTAAAAATTCTCATGTTCTTCTGCAATGAAAAATATTTAACTGAACCTCTAAATCTTTTTGCGCTTCTAATGCTGCACAGTTTTTTTTTAATTGTTGAGCCTCTTATTTGACTTTCTGGCGTTTTCTCACAGTTGATCGCAATAACTAAGCTAGGGTATCCCATCCAAACTAGATAGGTTAGTTTAGAACTGTGAGCAACCACGCGCGGGCCGAGCGAGCGCTACATCTAAGTTGGTCGCAGTTATTAACCTATTTAGTATTTTTAGGACACCAAAATAGGAATTACTAATAAATATAAAAAGAGCTATCATTTTAATATTAGAGTGTTCAATAGTATTTTTAGGAGCGTAAAATGAAGATTATTCGAGGTTCAAATAAATAAACTCCTTCTGCAATGATCAGAGACCAGTTCTCTATCCTATAAACTCTGAAGGACACTCCTCAATTTGCCTAAACATTTGTTTCTGGACCTTCCGCAACCTACCTAGGACAGACATGCAAAGCCTGGACGACTGACACACAAGGCAATAGGTTAATAATACCAGCCTATTCTTGTCCCACTGAGGAGGCACGAGCATAGATCACCATGCTTGCTCAAGATGGCGATTTCAATCTTATATTGATTTTTCCTTGCGATGTCTGCGTTCACCGATGTCAGTAATGTCCAAGATAAACTCAAAAAGTGAATTGAACGAGTCATGAATTGAAACTGTCACATTGGTACTTGCTCGGATTTGAACCCGCAACCTTGTGCCTATGAGGTGTGCCTTAACCACTTGGCCATCACGACGAAATTAAAAGAGATTAATGAATTTTAACCGTAAATTGTGTTTAGGTTTAACGGTTATTTTATTTCTTTTTGATTATTCTCTTTCTTTCTCTGTCTGCATTCGATTCTAAAGTTGAATATTGACCAATCAATTACTAACTGCCTTGTTGGTCTAGTGCTCGCAAGCGCTACTGCTGAGTATGCGGTTCTGGGTTCGATTCCCAAGTCGGGCAAAGTGTTATTGGGTTTTTCCATCAAGAATTTCTTAGTAGCAGTTTGCAATCTGGATTTGCCTAGTTGATGGTAATAGGCTCGCCCCCTGTTACATGGTTCTTATAACATAACTAGCGAAATGTGGGTGAACTATAGGTACTTCTCTGCCTAACCCTTCCGGGATTACAGGCGTGATGTTATGATCTTTTTCTTCGCTTGATCTCTTCCTAAAGGAAGTATCTAGAAAGAGTTTAAACTCTTTCTAGATACGATTCTAATGTTGAATATTGACTCCATTCAATCAATGATACCGGAAAACAGCTATTCATAATATCGTCTTCTTGACTTTTTATAGCAACCGATTTTTGTTTCAACGTTTATTCTCACAAGAATTCAGGTTATATAGAATTTAAAAACACCAAGTCACAGAAGAATCATCCATACGAGTACTAATACTTATTACTAGTATTTCTGCGAACAGCAGACGTCGCGAACACAAACTTCTTAGCAAAAATTAATATATCTATTATATATCTATATCTACTATATATCTCTTCTATGATTTGACGCACAGATTACTAATATGTAACAAATTTGACGGCGACTGACCTACTTTTTTTCGTATCAAAAAAAACATGACAACGTTCAATAAGTCAAATAAATTCAAATTTTAAAAAAACCGGCCAAGTACCTGTAGGACCACACACAATGAAGGGTTTCGTAGTTGGGATGAATTTTTGCCGAAAACAAACTTATCATTGCAGTTGAAAAACATGTTCTCTCATACATCTATACCTCACAGTCAATTCTCCAACTGCAAATGTAAGTTGGTCGATTATTACTCGTTAATTTGTAAAGCCTACTTAGCTGTGATAGTGTTCCTTTTAATTTCGTCATATAAAATACTGCCACTTTTTTTTTCTATATGGCAGTAGTTTATTTGATACTGTAGAGAGAGGCCATCAGAAGTAATGTCATAGAAAAATTGTGATCCCATGTCTCAGTGACGCCATCTAGCGTAATATAGCGAAATTCTATAAAAGCTAAGTTTGACCGACACCAACCTTTGATTACGAACCGTCAAATAGTTTGAAAAAACTAAGAAAATTATTTATTTTAACTAAATTCTGGGTAAATTACAGAATACTAACGAAAATAAACCGTGGATAAGTCTAGTCGTTTTATCACTACGAGATATTTTGCAATACGATATTGCATAATTAGGCATATACTTCGAAATTAATCTTCTTTTGGTGGACACGAATGCGACTTGATATGCAGGCGTACCACCCTAGATAGCGACTTTTGCCCACTAGGACAAATGTATCGGATCAATAAATATTGTTTCTATCTTTCTTTCTATGTCCCGTCTATTGTTAAGTAAATAATTTAATGTATTTGGGCCTATCCAACGATACCCCACACCATGGGATAGCCAAGAAAGAAAAATATCATCCCCAATTTACGTGCAAGCGTAAAAAAAATTGTTTATCAATTTATGTGTACCTCTTCATCGACGTGAATAATATGTACACCCATGCCAAATTACAGCTTTCTAGTACTAAGAGTCTCTGAGCTAAGCTGGGGACAGACAGACCACAAACACAGACAGACGGACATGGCGAAACTATAAGGGTTCCTTGTTGCCTACGGAAACCTACAAACCAGAAAAATTATGAGTAAAAATTTATAGGCCAGCTACCTAGAACAGTTTACTAATAGGTTTTAATTAGTAGAGGCAACGGTGCAGCCTAGTTTTGTGATGAGAAGGTGCTCCATCAATCCTTACCTAGTAGTTAAAGTGCCGATTCCACTGGCAAAAATCTAAAAGTGAGCAATTTAGAGCAATTGACTGTCGAGGAGCTATTCTGCTCATCACGCCGAAGATCCTTATCTGATATCCACCAAATTTCTATGAGACTAACTTAAAGTTTCCTTTCTAATAAAAAAATAAACTTCGAAGTCGGGTCTCATAAGGCGAAGATATGCAGTAACCCCTTTTTTGCCCCTTTTTGAAGGAAGTGCCCTCCAATCAAAACTCCTCGACGACAAAAAAATCTATAAAGTCGTTAAACCAGTACACCAAGTTTCGTCCAGATCGGTTGAAAAATACGACCAGCCGGTTTATTCTGTAAAAATCTCATCGTGAAAACTCAGGTGATGTAAGCTGTCATTGATTGTTGATGCTAGGGATTGACACTAAGTATGATGCTCACTTCAAACTCACTTCACCTTAGTTTTCACAGTGAGATATTTGCAGAATAGCACTACAGTAGTGGTATTCTGTAAAAATGTCACCGTGAAAACTGAGGTGAAGTGAATTTGTAGTGACCTGTCAATTTCTAGATCAGGTAGTGTCGGGTAGGATGACAGTCCATTTCATGCTCACTTTACCCAAATGTTCACGGTGAGATTTTTTCAGAATACACCAGCTGTTTGCTATTCTGTCAGTTTCACAGAAAAAGCTAATTTTGCCAGTCATGAAGCAGAGACGCTTCGCTCGCTCGGTCGTTTAATGCCAAAGTAACTCTGTCTGTCTGTCTGTTACCATTTCACGACTGAAGATCTGAACGGATTTGGAAGAAATATTTCACACGGATTGGCCATGGTCTGAGTTACGACATAGGGTACCTATAATACTGGTAAAACTTCCCTTGGGATAATTTTAAAAAAGCTAGTTCATCATTCATAATATTATCAGTACAACTTCGTTAGAAAAATATTTCGCAAAAAAACAAGTCTTTCTACTAAACCAACTCTTCCTTCCATGTCACCGCTCGCATATTGACGAAGCAGCTCTAAATTAAACGATACATTATTGAATACATCGCTCCCCGGAGATCACTAGTTCATTACATTAATACCAGCGTATCCCAAGAGTGGGACCCACTTAGCAAAATTAGTAAACTAGTAGGAATTTGTGAATTATTCAGGTTCATTTGGGTAGTTTTAAAAGTAGATTGAAAAGGCTACTTGTGTTGGGAGTGAAAAGGTCAGTTTGATTATTGGATTATGTTTGTTTTGATGTGGCGGATCTTGACGTTTTTAGAATTCACGTGGATAGAAACAGCTACGTTGTCCATTGTGGATATTTCTTTATCCAGTGGGATGGAGATATGATGATTGTGGGGTTCCTATATTCAATATGGAGAGGGCGTTGCTTGGAGTTTTCCCTCCGTGATCGAATCAGAAACGAAGAGATCCGTTGTAGAACCACTTCTATGCAATGACCTGTGGATTGTGGTATATCGTCTGAAAGGTCATTTGGTTAACTTTCAAATGATATCAAAATGATTTAAAATTAATAAAATGTCTACCTAAATTTAAAGAATTATTGCAGTAGGTCGAAGTTGTGGACGTCTAAATGAATAGGAAGTAATATGAAAAGATAATTTTTTTATTAACAATTTATGTTATTTACCCCTAAATATTTTGTGTCACCCCCCTGGCCCTAATGACTGCCTGTAAACGGTTTTTCATTGACCGAATGAGTTTTCTGATGGAATCCTGTGGGATTTTCTGCCACTCTTCGACTATAGCAGTTTTCAGGTCTTCTATTGACTCCGGAGCTAGACCTCTTCCTCGTACCCGCCGTTTTCAGCTCGTCCCATATATGTTCAATCGGATTTAAGTCAGGGCTCAGGGCTGATCAGTCCAGTGTGGGAATCCCGATTTCTACAAGGTACTGTCTAGTCACTGCAGCGGTGTGGCAGCGGGCATTATCGTGCATTTTCAGGAAATCTTCGCCAATAAACCAAAGTAGGGGAGCACATAGCCTAGCAGAATGTCGTTGATGTATCTTTCTGCGGTTAGCCCCCCTCAACGACCTCCACCAGGTGCGAATATCAACTCCATTTCCAATTTCTTTTAGCTTCAGTATTCCCAGTGACGTGAAATGTCGGACTGTTGATCAATTTTCATAAAAGCTCCCTTTTTATAGGGTTTCAGGACTACCAAACAATATGGTGTTTTGTTTTAAAAATTGATGTTTTTTGTTTTACGTTCCATGACATAGGGTGAATAATCTTTGGTTATTATATTGAAAGAGGATGAAAGCCAACAAAATTGTATGTCAAATGATATGCCACAATCCATAGTTTATTGCATAGAAGTTGTAAAAATTTGTTTCGAGCAGCGGACGTTGAAGTGATTCCAGTTTATTGCTCGCGAGTGTATATAAAAAAAACAATTCAATTATTTATAGCATTTTTAAAATTCATGTTCGCTGCTGTGACCCCTGTGTAAACAAATTGATATAACTGTTATACTAAACGATCTATCACGATGAAACAAACGAAGAGAAAGTAATGACTGGAAAAAGGGTAAGCCAAAAGAGAATTGTTTCATCGTGATCCGTTTAGTTTAAAAGTTATATCGATACGTTTACACAGGGGTCACAGCAGCGAAAAAGAATTTTGAAGATGCTATAAACACAAACTTTTTTATTTTTTTTATATTTTTTATGTCAAAATTAAGCTTAGTTTCCCTCATTTCTTTAAGTGCACTTTATGATGACTCACACTGTATATTATTATACAAGTATCTTAAACCATTTAGAGTTAGTAAGCTATAGAGATAAACCTCCACATTATTCTTGGTTCTACAAAAGATGGGTATTCCCCTTGATAATATTTGTGCTTATCCTTTTATGCTTTTCATCATCAAAGCAGCTAATATCTTCCAGTGCGCAATGAACATAGGACGCTCAAATACTTTATTCAACGGCTAAAAACTAAAACGTCACAGGATAACCTTTACCACTAGTGGTTATCGTATCACTGGTTCAGCAGCTTCAATATCATCAGGATTGTGCCGGAATATAGCAGTTCGTCGTGATCGTGTTACGACTGCGGCTTCCCTGGTCATCATCTGTCATCAGAAGACAACCGCACGCACTCCACGCTGCACTCTGCTAGAGTGACAGTCACCAGCCAGTGTCACTCTAAAGGACACAGCACACATATCAACTCGGAAAGGGAGCGCCACCGTATCAACTCGAGCCATTCAGTATTCTTTATATGAAACTCCCTTCTGCAACGCACACTAATCGGTATCGTAACGGAATCGGCTCGCCTCGGGACAAGCTCATGAACTGCGGTACGGTGCGTGGTCAACTTGCAGTTCCCCCGCTTACGGCTCGTTGTCCGCGCGCTTACGTGTCTCCATACCCGAGATAAAGATATAGATATAGATAATTTATTTGTCAAACATGCGTTTACATAAACTGACTTAATCAGTCATGCAAGGTATTGAGTTAATAGATTTTGTGTACGTCCATGTTTTGCCAATAACGGCGTACAAAATTTTGTAGGTATAAAAAAAAGAGCTTACGACTTTTCGTTCACCCTTGCCCCTCTCACCCCTCCCGCGGCCTGCCTGCAGCATACTACTGTGTTGCCACACGTGCTGTCATTCACAAGGCAACTTCCAGTCATGTTGCGCGTGCGATTAATTGAATTTATAGGTTAGATTTCAAAAAAGCGGTCGGCAAGCCGTAAGCGTGGCGTCGCCTAGCCGTAGCCGAGTCGACGTATGATCCGCTTTGGTTACGTGCTTACGTTAGGTTGACGCCTGTTTGACGGCGAGGCGAAAGGCGATATGGTGACGATCCCCTTCCTATTTGATATGTGTGCTGTGTCCTTTACCCGACCGTTTCGGAGATTTCAGTAACATCGTAACAAACTAAACGGTGCCACTTGCAGCGCCGTCAAATACATATAATGTACCACACTGTAAAAACACGACGTTATTACCTATTTATTTATACCCTAGAAGGTTTGATTGATACAATAGCCTAGAGGCTATTGTATCATACGACTTCTATCTCCATGTTCGTGATCACGTGAATTCAACAATGACTTTGAAAACTTGAACTTGACGACGTTATTAGAGTAAGCACGTTTATAAGATCAACCTTCTGAACTAAACACAACCCAAAACCTAATTTAACACACTAGAGACAGAGTCCAATTTTATCTGCCCAATGTACTAAGGACCGAGGACGATGGCTGTGAACGAAATACGACAATATTTATGATGAAGTAAGGTTGATTTCTGAATGGTCGTCAGTAATAAAGGTGTAAACAGATAGACGTAAGCCCGTCCTTTCCGTGGGGCTTCATCGCATTAGGCACAAGTAGGCAGGAAATCTTTTGCGGTGCACCGTATGTTTGTGTTTCATCTTTATCATTTAATTGTGGGAGAGATAGAGTAACGTAAAAGATTAACAATAATCTGGTCCTTGAGGTGCAATACTGGTCCAGCAGAACTAATTGATTAACATTTGAAAATACTGTTGGAGCTGCTGAAGAGTGTAATACTATCTTTTCATTGTATAAACTCAATCTCCTTTGTATTATATAATTGCATAGCACATATGTGAGTACTATGTACAGACGCCAGCAGGTCCAGCTACCCGAAACTGTCAAATTTTCTCAATCAACCTTGAACTTTATGCTTTAACGATAAAGTTGAAAATCTTTTAAAGAAATTTGACAGATTGTAGTAGCTTGATGTGCTGGCGTCTGTACAATACAGCTACCATTCACCGGGTAATATGTTTTTCATTGACTTGGGTGTGCCCTGGCGGCTGAGAGTATATCATGCTCACTCAGATTTCTCGCTGATGGTGGCACGTGTGTTGGACCATTTAGCTCTCTTCAAAATGGTTTAGCTGAATGGTGCTGATCCATGCGTCATGTTCATCTGTTCGACTGGTCATCTCTTAGCTGCCACGGCTTATTTTAATTATTTTAGTTTGAATTGTTTTTTTTTTTTATCTTTTTAACACGAAAGTTTCTGACGGTTTGCATCGTTCTCACATATATTATTTCAACATGAATGATGTAACCAATACTTAGTATCAATATTTTAATTTAGAAGAGTGTCAGTGGAGTTTCTTGCCCGTTCTTCTCCATAGGAACCTACGACTCTTTGGAATGGGCAACTAGCTTCATATTTCTAACTGACCGACTCCTTGACAATTCAAAAGTGCCTGTAAATGGCTTAATTGAAATAAATTGTTTGAGTTTGAGTTAAACATGGAAATGTTAACTGGTTTGCAAAGAAAACATGAGTTTTCTCATTGGCATTAATAAGAGCATCCCAACTTTTATAATCCGAACAAAGTAAATCTGCGCACCCAAAGCCAAGTTCAGTTCCACAAGGAATTAATGATCCGATAACAAAGATCATAATTATTAATATTCCTGGGGCAAATGGTACAATATCATTCTTGAAGATTTGAAAAGAATATTTTTTGACAAATGACACTTACCTAGGTCTTCTCGAAGACGGAGGGAACTTTAATATCCCCGCAGACTTCCTTCTATCCTTCACCATGGGCACCATAAGAAGATCTTCTTCATCAGTCTCCGAACTGCTGTTCAAGTTCACCAACGCCGGAGCCGAACCCCGTCTACTCGCACTTTTAGGCACTTCCAACATCTCCCGAATCACATCACAATATTTACACGCGTTCGCTTCGGCCATGTACGCCTGAGTTATTGCATACGCATAGTTCTCTAAAAAGCACTTATGACAACCTGGTACATAGTTCGTTTCGAGGTCCGTAGATTCTTCACTAGGTTCCTGTGTTATATGTATCTTCTTATCCATTACCATCAGCCTTGTTTCTGTATTTCTTTTATGTTCCATGTGCTTGTTTTCTCTTTTGTGCTTGTGTTCATCATGGTGTTTCTTTTCTTTGTGCTTGTGTTCCGTTTTGTGTTTTTTCTCTTCTTCTTCCAGTTTCTGCTGTCGTATTTCTTTCAAGCATTCAGCTTGATCGTTGTAGTATTCGACGCATTGTATCCTTTCTTTTTTGGACGGCTTTGTTGGACTTTTTTCTTTCTTCTTCTTTTTGTGTACGTTTACGTTAAGAGGTTCTATTCTTAATGATTTCATCTGCTTTATTATATGTTCGTGGACGTACGGGTGGCTGTACGAAGCGTAGTCACCACCTGTCGCATTGGCAGTGTTCTGTTCCTTTACAATTTTGGCACTTACATCGTTGTCTTTGTTTTTTAATGCTATTTTTTCGTCGTGTTTACTAAACTCTTTGATGTCAGTATCCCCGTTCATTTTACGAGCGGTTTTTACAGCACACTTCTGTGATGACGAATCTTCGTCCAAACAAGTTTCGTAACCATCAATCTCGTGATCTATATACAGTAGGGAATTATTCTCTTCCTGGACGAAAATTCTTGTAGTTGCATCATAGAAACTGACTGTTTCCTCGTGTGGGGAATTGAGGCACTCTTTCCAACTCTCATCACTTTTTACTTTAACTAATTCTTTATCTATTTTCACATCGCTTTCTTTCCAATATTTATCGAAACTTATTCGTTCTAGTCCGGTGGGGGTTACTGCAAAAACCATTTCGTCTGATGTAGAAATGTCTTTACTTTGCTGTTTAGACAGACACCGCTCACCGTCTTCCTTTCTATCGGCTGATTTACTTCTGGTATCTTGAAGTTCTCTAGGAGCAACTAGAATATCATCTTCAGTGATTGTCATATCATCATCATGGTCATCTAAAGACTCATCAGATTTTGAAAATTTCAGTTCAGTAACACCATTAACTTTAATTTCAGTTTTAACATTAATGATTAGATCACTTTTGATTTTCTTACAATCTTCAAGACTGAGATCTCCTAGTACTGATAGTTCATCATCTTTAATAGAAGCTTCTTCAGGCTCAAGGCAAATTTGTACTACCTCTAGGCCTTCGCCGTATTCTTGCAGACATTCATGGAAAGAGTCCATGCCGGTGTGGTCATCAGATGCCAGTGAGTTAATGCATTCCTGTGAAACATGTAGGTGTTATTCGACAGTTGGTAATAAAACAACGAAGTGTAAACTATTTAAGATTTTATGAGTGTTTTGAGTGAGCCAGCGTTCGGCTCAATCTGGGACGTGACGAACATATGGTGGAGTCATTATTGTTGTTTATTTTTTCTTTAGTTTTCGATGTAGTTGTGAGTGTTCATCAACAATCAGTATTAAAAGCCAATTTTGAAGTAAATAATAGTTACAGTGTAAGCAAAGAAAGACGTCTAGAGTATTAACAAGTTTAAAAGACCGGATGGTCTTTATTTGCAGATGTCACGTTATAGATTGGTAGCCTAATTGGTAGATTTTTTGATGTTTTTTGTATTTAAGCGATCGATCCATCAGCCAAAAAGGATTTGTAAGAAAGGACTACGCCAACACCGGCTATCACTGAAAACCAGTGCTGTAGCTCTGTCTCACATAAACTCACAGCATTATGCTAAACGATGGCTGTTTTGCGTAGATGTGGTGCATATTTTTTGTTTGTTTTTTTCTTTCTGTGATATTTTACCGCAAATAAACGTATTTTCATTATTTCTTTCCTTTCTAATTAATAAAGCATTTAGTACTGATAAGAAAACATCAAAACATGACTTTTGGACAAAATAATATTTTCCAGTTTTTGTTTGAAAGAACTACAAGCTACGCCGTAGGGTGAACTTCACATTAAAAATCGAAATGAAACACTGTGTTCATGTGCAACGTATATTTAGCAACACACAACGAAGCGTAGAACATTGAACACGGACGTAAGCGACGGACGTACCAGTAATCGAGTATACAGACTATACAAACATTTTATAACTTAGACCTTGACAGTGGATGTATAGGGGCGCTTGTAATTGCGTTACCACTTTTGACTACATTAAATAACATCACGCCTGTGTTCCCCGAAGGGTTAGGCAGAGGTGCATGAGGCCCATGTAATAAGGGGCCAGCCTATTGCAATCAAACGGGCACAAAGACTCCGGGCTGCTACTAAGAAATTCTCGATGGACAAACCCAATAACACTAGGCCCGACCTGGGAAGTCCCTCCTCATCTTGTCGTTTTATGATGTGCCAGCGACATTCAATGTGAGAGTGGTAGAGCAATTATGATTATACATACTGTAAAAATCTACCGAAAAGTTATTGTGGCAGACATTTGAAAAGTCGGTGCTTCAGAAGTGTAGAACATAATCTGTCAAAAGTAGGTGTGATACTACAGCTAGATTGTACAGCAAGGGAAATTAATTAAGCAAACTGACATCCTATGTCATTGCCGCGTTAAAGCCGTTTCATACAACTGTCAAGGAGTGACAGCTGTTGTAATTGAATATACAGACAATTTAAGTTGGGAGTCAATTTGCCGAACAATTAGTTTCTCTGACTTTACCTACACGAGGCAAACTGCCTCTTGAAAAGCCTCTTTTGGATGTGACGCCTAAGGCTGAGTATAAATTGGAGCGGAAAACGCAGCTGAATGGGGAAGGTTGATCAATGCTAATTGTAGATGGCGTGACCATAGCTCGGTCCCTACGGCCTACAGTAAATTTGACATCTCGTCCATTTATTTAATTTCGTGCTCATTTATGAGTTTGGTTTTATTTAACAATTTCGTTATTTCGGTGATTTTATTATTTTAAATGAATTATTTACTTGACATAGAAAGTGTCAGACTTTAAAACCTTAAATATTGCTTATTTCTTCATAACCACCTTCTTTAAAATGTTTCCGACATAACCTCGAACTCTGTCTTTTTTTAAAATCTAAGAATAGCTTTAAGCCACAATCTTCTAACTTGAGGGGCTTTCGGAAACTGATGGACTCCAATGTTGGACTATTTAGGATCGCAAGCACAACGAGTCATTTTCGCAAGAATAAAACTAAACCGCACCTCCCGCCTCGTTTTATTAGCTTGTTTTGGGAACTAGCTACGACAGTTGTTGCCTTCCCCATTTCAGAGCATTTATGCGGCGTGAAATGTTACAGCTGATTTCCGCTCAGACTTTTCCGTAGCCTTAATAACCAAAAAACGTTTATCTGAAGACTGAATACTTAGCCCATAATTATGAGATATGTAATTAAAACATGTTTACTTTTACAATGCGGAGACGTTAAAACGAATGCATACGAGTATTTAACTATAAAATATATGATCGAAATTATAAAAAACTATTTTTTTCAAACAAACTAACTAACAAATAGTAGTGATGGGCCGACTATGGATTTTGCCAAGCTTTGGCTAAAATATTGGATATATTTGATTGAACTTTCGTATGCACACTGGGAACGGTATTAGATATTTAGTGTCGTGTCGTCGTCTCCAGCTTATATTTTTATCTTGTATTATTTAACAAAGTCAATTCAGTCTTCAATTATTGAATAAGCAATAACTCTTCATTACAGTTATATTCCAAAACTTAAAGAAATAAATACTTAAAAATAAAATCCTAACTTAGATAGGTCACAAGTGACAAAATATAATAATGTAGTGGACAGTAACATCAAATCAGACATTTAACAAAATATCTAATATCCGCAAATGGAATGTCCGAATTTATAACACAAGTTCTAACAGTCTTTATATTTTTAAATAATTTTATAAAACAATTATAAGTATATTTTTATAAATTATCTTTATTTTATTTAAATATCAGTATATTTACAAAAACAATACGCGATGCTTATCCTATGATATGTTATGAATTACCTGTAGAGATTTTTCTTTTTATTTCAATCGAAGCTTTTTTTTAATTCCTTTCAAATAGACTGCAGTTTTTTTATAATTGTTTTAGTACCTACACAAACGTAAGTGCCATTTTGTTTTATTTAAAGCTATCTTCACTTCCTTTATCAGTTACTTAACAAATCTTAACCTGCGGGGTACCTAATGGCGTAACACACTAACTATTGCTATGCCTTTCATTTTGAGAATTCGACAACATTAATTACATTTACTTTCTCAAGCTGCCAAATTTTACAAACATTTATGAAACAATGGATTAGGAATTTCTATCAAAACCCTTCGGATTCTGAAGTGTGTTACGCAGTTGGGGCACTGGTTTATCATAGTTTCAAAGATTCCAAAATAATTTGTGCTGTGCTATGTTTTCTATTAATATGCGAAGCGAATACCATTTGACATTTTGTATTTAGTATAATTTATGTTTTTTTTTATGATTTTTGCTTCGTCGTTTACTAGTTTGATAATAATTTGATTTAAAGATTCATTGGAATGAGATGATGGTTTCTACAACACATATTGGTTAATGTTGCTTAACACGTTTATCTTCGTAGATCAGCCAGTTATAAAACAATGTCAAGAGGAAAAGACCAACTGATTCTATACTAAGAGTGCAAAAGTGTATTTTGGAGTTTATTAGCTTTATTATAAGCAACAGTATGGAACAGTTTCACAATATAATGAGAGTTTGACTAGAAAAACTATCACAAATCCGGCTAACACATCTGGCAAATTGACGGCTAACACATTTATCTACATTTATTTATAATATACTATTTTCGCAACTACACAACCATGTTAAAAATAGACGTCGATATCTAAGATCACATTTATATTATTAAAACATTTAGGTACTAGAATTGGAATATTTTTTTTTTTGGAATTGAGCACGTAAGTTTTTAGTTATTTTTTTCACACATTCTATTGAATTAACTAAACATTTAGACATTTCACAAAAAGTACAAATTTTGTTACTATTGCTCTATATACGCCAATAATCAATATATAACCTTTTTTAATGCATGGATAACAATTTCTACTTGTTTTTATATATTATTATTTGACCACAGATCTGATTTCTTTTCTATCACTAATTCTTTCGCAGCATTGCCCTTATTCTATAATATTACAGCTAGTTTAATACCAAGCGACATTTGAAGAGAAATAGGTGAAAATTTATATAACATTAAGATTTTAAAAACCCAATAGGGTAAAAGATTTTTAGGTGCATAGTATTAATATGTTGGGACAATTTAGTATACAATATTACATTTAAGAAGTTTTAAAAGCAACATTGACCAATTTCCAAGCTCATACGTGTTTAAAAAGTGGACGTTTCTTTAGTTTCATTTGACCGAACAATTTTATTTTGCTACTTGAAACTTGTTTAGTTTCATGTAAAATTCCATATTTTATTAGTTTGTTGTTTTTTGTTTGCTGCTAAATTATCTGAATGCTTTAATTTTTAGTAGTCAAAACTTTCTACCTTATTCAATTTAGCCACTCTTTTTCATAATATTTTTCTCTTTTGAACCATTTCTACCTATTAAGTAACATTTTTTTTATCAAAATTCCAATAAATTGACCTTATCACTATCAATCAGTTCTTAACCAGCACATTTGGTTTGAAATTGTAAAGGAAGACATATTTCAAGCTACTGCTTAAAATACTTTTGGGGCTAAATACGGAAAAAAATGACAATAAAATATAGTTCAGTTTACAACAATAGCAAATAAACAATTTACATTGAACACAGTTATTTTTTCATATTTTTCTATGGGTTTATACCCGTTTTTTTTTCACAACAGAAAATATCAAATAGCTATATCATTCACGAAAGTTTATTAGGGTGCGGCCACACTAGGAAAACAGATTGCGGTAAACTATCAGCCATATTATTTAAACCGTTGTGTAAATGGTCTTTGCAAAATTAGGTATTGATCGCTTACTCAATCTAAACTTAACCGCAAACCGTTTGTCTAAAACAGCCTATCAACGAACAGTTAAATATCCAGTTCATCACAGTCCAATTCACCCTCGTCCTGACAGTTCCCATCTGGGACTTCGACACTGACTGTATATTTCAGCCGATCTCTTTGTCATTTCATGGTGATTTCCGCTTTTATTTTGGGAGGTACTCGAAACGGCTGCGGGTCCATTATGTCGTGGGAGCATTGCAGCTGGAGCTCCATTATATCTCGGTGCAGGGACATTATTAGACGCAGGATTTTTGTGAAGTACTCCAGTTTCTGTAAAGGAAGGATTTATTTTTACTTGATTTGTAACAATGTGCCAGTATTAGGATTACTATTTGCGATAAATGCAATCTGGAAATATGAAATAAATAAATTTTAGTACAAATGAAATAATTAAGAAACCATTCACGCATTTGAGGTTTAAAAATCACAAAAAAATATTGAATAATTACAATATACGATGTACTTATTAGCAATAAAGCATGCAAACAATATTGTACACTAAAGGGAAATATTCTATACACACATTTCAATAGAAACTAATTTCCTTAATTGCTAGAACGATCCTTAGAGCGGTAATGTCATTCCCTTTATTGTACAAGAAGAATTTGGAAGTAAGAGTAGTATCGTAATACAAATGCATGCTACGTTATTGGTAATTAATACTGCTCTAAGCAAAGACAAGCTTTAGTAAGAGAAACCGGAACTTACTTTTATTTTCCCCTCAGTGTACAATATCACGACACTTCGCGTATGAGTAAAGAAAAAATATTTATTTTTTCTTAAAAAATATTTGGTTTGAAACCGTTACTATCAATCTTTATTTAAACCTCGTGACTTCTTGTATGTAAAAATGTAATTATAAAAAATAAGAAAGTCACAAGATTTAAATAAATTATTTTACTATTTAAAAACACACATTTGCAAACTTGAAGATTCCTATACACAACAGCTTACTCCTATGTAGCCGCAGTTATAGATTGATAAAACAACGAAGTCTTCAGGAACTTGGTAAGAATCCTTCTTTCTATTTTATATTTTTACTCATCTAGATATTTATTGGTATGCCAGATTTTATCATCTTACTGCACCATACAAGTAGCTCTCAACATACATTCATAAAAATGGCCAGCATAGTCTGTTGTGTACAAGAAATAATATTAATTTTATGTCAATTTTCATACTATCATTTAAAACTCTGTGTTACCTGACTGCTCTGTATGCTATGTCCGTTTGCCTTCTCGCCGCCGACGACCATGCTGCAGGGTAGCGGCTTGGCTATTCCAATTGTTACTATCCCTGTAACAATAAACAATTTATATCGGTAAACGTGATTTGAAAAGGTGAACGACGTGTTGTCAACTACCAGCAAATACTTTTGACCTGGAAGGATTTTAAGATAAGGAAGTAAATGAAATAAGTTTTAGCCTTTACCCAATATTTTACTGCTATTGAATACATTGACCTTTATGTAGAAGTACTCGGAAACTATTCGGATATTAGTTTTTCTTAAAAAATCCTGGAAAGGTAGAACAATTGTAACATTATTTATAAAAGTACCCTATGTGTTAATCCAGGTTATAAACTATCTGTGTGCCAAATTTTATCCAAATCCATTTAACCGTGTTTACGCCAACCCGGTACATACATCCAGATAAACGAAATACAGAGAGAACGCAGATACTGAGAGCAGTGGTGGCCCAGTGGTAACAGCTCCGACTTACGAGTTGTAGGTTGCGGGTTCGAACCCAGGCAGGCGCTTCACTTTGTGTAAATCATTTAATTACCACTGCTGTCAAAACGGTGAAGGAAACCGGCATATCCTAGAACTAAAAATTCGAAGACATGTGACATCTACCAACCCGCACTGGGCCCACGGGGTAGATTACGGCCCACTCCCTCTCAAAGTGAGGAGGCTTGTGGCCCAGCAGTAGGAATCTTATAGGCTGATTGTATGTTATGTAAACGAAATACACAAACGGACAAAAATTCTACGTTACTATTATAGATTTTATAAAAACCTACGCCAGGATCTACCATTCACTTTTCATTCACTAAAATGAGCATTTAGATACTAACTTATCTTAATAAATAAAACCAGAATATTAACTTCACCAACACTAAAACTCTAATAGTTTCGTGAATTTTCACTTGAAACATTACAGACTTTCGTAAAGGAAACTCTACGTATGACAAACAGCTAAAGATCCATCCGTATTGTTTGTTTACACACAACTTTACATTATCAACGTAGTATTTACTGACAGATAACGACATAATGTGACGATGATTAAGGAGTTACAAAGTTAGAGAATTCCTTATTCTTGAAGAAAATGGAAACTGTTTGCTCGCGCCATTTTTAGGGTTCCGTACCTCAAAAGGAAAAAATGGAACCCTTATAGGATCACTTCGTTGTCCGTCTGTCTGTCTGTCTGTCAGTCTGTCAAGACCATTTTTCTCAGGAACGCGTAGAGGTATCAAGTTGAAATTATTACCAAATACGTAAGCCTATGGTTCCTTGAAGCTCTAAAAAAATCAAGCTTCCAAGTCAACGCAATAAAAAAGTACGGCGATATAAGCGATATTATTGCGACATATTTCGATACTCGCAAATAAATCAAAACCTATAGGGTACTTCCCGTTGACCTAGAATCACGAAATTTGGCAAGAAGCAAGGTCTTACAGCACAAGTATAGAAAAAAGTCCTAAAATTATAAATTTGTAGTTTTATCACATAAAAAAAAATTGCGAATATCTCGTCGTAGTCCTAAAATTATAAATTTGTAGTATTATCACATAAAAAACATTTTTTGCGATTACGAACTTAAATTTTCAGTTGGAAAATTGACCGTGGCGTATATCGATGTATGGGAGAACATGTTTTTCAACTACAATGTTAAGTTTATTTTAGGGATAAATTCATCCTAACTACGGAACCCTTCATTGTGCGTGGTCCGACACGCACTTGGCCGGTTTTTATTTAGTCTAAGATTCGGTAGAGGGCGTACTGGTCTCGCCACCGTCCTTGACAATGGAAGGACACGTTAGTTCCTATAATCGCTCCCGCTAGTGTGGTTGCCAGCTACTCTTAAATCGCAGTGGACTCAAATTTAACAAATCTATTTCGTCTCAACGAAAGATTACCAAAATAATAATTAAACCCCGCCGGTAGTTTTAAACGCGCTCAAAACCAAAACCTAACCATTAAACCTGCCTACACCAAAATAACTACCCAGCCATCGAGTGGAACGAGAGTCGAGAAGATCAGGTCTGTGTAATCCCTTATACTACTGTTTCTAGATTTGAATTTAGTGTCATGTTTTCCAATCCCTGGTTTGCTTCCAGCAAACTCTTATAAAAATAATCCCAACTTAAAATAATCATTTCCACATCACCACTGTTCCTTCTTGATTAATTTAAATTTTAGGCCAGATTATTTTCATTCCTAGACTGCGGATTACGAAGAATCTATTATTTTTATGTAAAGGCTTACCGGCTAAATACAAAGGCAGTGTCAACTCACAACATAATATGTCATAAATTATAGATGTCGCATTGTATCAAAAGTAAAAGTATATCTAATAATAATAATAAAAATTGATTGTAACTCATTTATGTCTGTGTCTCAGAACGGTCCCGTGGTACTAATGAGGTACTCCTTAAAGACATGACCATAAGGCAACAGGTTCGTAGAGCCCACAAGGATTTGTCGACATGTTGAATAGATTATAAGAAGGCCTATGATTCGGTGCCACATAACATGGCTCATTAGGGTGCTGGAGTTGTACAAAATAGACGCAACTCTACGCACATTCTTGATATCGTGTATGGGGTAATGGAGGACGGTCCTTCGCTATCCAGGATTTCGACAGATCTAGGGGATCGATGAACCGATCAGCATTGATCTGGAAATATTTGAGGGCAATAGTTTGAGTCCACTTTGGTTTTGCTTAGCGTTTAATTCTCTTAGCACACTGTTGGAGGATTCAGGTCTAGGCTATCGGTTGAAAAGAGGTGGTCAGGTGATATCTCACCTTCTTTACATTGATGTCTTGAAACTCTTTGCCCCCAACAATTTGCGACTGATGGAGCTTTGGAAAGTAACAGAAACGTTCAGTAGCGTCCTCAGGATGGAATTTGGTGTGGACAAATGTGCGGTCACGCATGTAAAGCGAGGGGGGAATACGGAATCCATACACCTTAGATCCCTCTCTTCAACCGAAACCTACAAGTATTTGGGTGTGTCGGTAGCATTAGGCGTCAATACTGCCGATATGAAACAATCGTAGAGGGAGCGCTTCTTTGGCCGTCTGAATAAAGTGTTAAATAGTCTCTTATCAGGCGAAAACAAGGTGCGTGCCTTCAACGGTTGGATCATGCTGGTATAAATGTATTCTTTCGGCATACTCAAATGGACTCAGACGGAACTTGACGCTCTGGATAGGAAGGTCCGTAAATCGGATGTATCACCCACGGTCATTAGTAGTGAGACTGTACATCTCGCGGATGTGTGGGGGTCGAGGTTTCTTAAATGCTAAAACCCTCCACAACCACGAGATTTGCAGTCTCAGAGAATATTTCCTTCAAATTGACGTGAGGATGCACCAAGATGTGATCGCAGTGGACAGGGGCCTAACCCCACTCTCCTTGGCGAAAGAGAACTGGCGCAAACCTGCAGTACTTGATACTAACGATCGTGAGAAAGTATGGCAAGGCAAAGAGCTTCACGGACGCTTTTTCCGAGCCCTCCATGGGCCTGATGTAGACTTTTTGGCGTCTGTATCCTGGCTGCGTTTCGGTGACCTCTTCGGGGAAACCGAAGGGTTTGTCTGTGCGATTATGGATGAAGTTATCATGATGAATAATAATCGGAAATACATTTTCAAGGACGGTACGGTTGACATCAGCTGTCGGGCATGCCTCCATCCCGGTGAATCAATCCGACATATTGTTTCCGGTTGTTCTCGTCTTGCTAACGGCGAGTACCTGCACAGACACAATCTAGTGGCTAGGATTATCCACCAGCAACTTGCCTTGCAGTACAACCTTGTAGAGCTAGAAGTACCATACTACAGGTATGTGCCCGACCCAGTTCTCAAGAATGGGCATGCCTAATTGTACTGGGATCGATCTATCATCACTGACATGACTATTGTAACCAATAAGCCTGATATTGTGGTAATAGACCGACGAGAGTGCCGTGCAATGATTCTTAATATCGCTGTCCCTTATGACGAGAATCTCGTGAAAGCTGAGAAAGAAAAAAAAACAAAGTATTTTGACTTAGCACACGAGGTTGTCGACATGTGGGATGTGGACTCTGCAATCATTGTACCGATAATCATTACGGTCAATGGCCTGATAGGGAAGAGCCTCGACCAACGCCTCAGGAGGCTCTCATTACGCGGCTCAGTCAAGGGCATGATACAGAAGGCAGTACTCCTCGACACGGCACGCATAGTGAGGAGGTTCCTCTATCTAGAGCCCTGATCACTGTCAGCTTGGACCATGTTCCTGATGCCGATGGACTACTATTTTTTATATTTTTAAATGTATTTTTTTTTAAATCTTAATTAGAAAAAGACCTCCATAATATGTTTAGCCAAGATTCTCCTTACATTTATAGCTCCTTGTAACTATCACAAAGCAAGTATTTGCACACAATGTGATAACGTTTTAGTATTTGTCTGCCACGCCAATACTATATATAATATGTGCAATTATTACGTTTGTTTTTTTTTGTGTAATGTCAGTGCTAATGATAATGCAAGGATTATTAGTTAAATGGTATCATGTGGGTGTACTACGAGTATTAGGTACACCTCTGCCTAACCCTTCGGGGATTACAGGCGTGATGTTATGTTATGTTATGTGGTATCATGAACAGTGCTACTGTATTTGTGAGTATTAAATGTATGACGATGAACTAAACCTGGAAATTATTGTTTTCAACTTTTAAGCTAATTTTTATTACGTTCATATGGTTTGTCAAATCTGTTCGAAAACGATAGGATTTACAAAAGCAAACAATTCATTCTTAATGATAATATTATTACGGATTTGGAGACATTGTAGCGGCATCAACATTGCCACATGCGAACTACGCGTTACACTGACGTCACGCAAATCCTGCATCGCGCAAGCAGAGTTTACCGCACAACTAGCACATATACAACGTCCCGACATCAACCGTTGGGCAGTTGCCCACCAGACACACACACCCGTCTGGTCGGAGGATCCTCCCTTTTCTACGGTGGATGAGTGAACTTTACACCCTTTCCTCATACCACCAAAACGTGACTCAGCTTTTCAGCGCTATTTTAATGTTTCAATGCATTCATGCATTCAATTAGGTATAGCGGGGTATCTGTGTAACACACATAAAATGACAATTAATCGCAATGGGTATCATTTTGACGGTTCACCCACGTTCATTGCGTTATTTACGTTGTTGAGCAGACGAATTTTTCAAAACTATGAAGCAATAGGTTAGCAATATCTTTCAAAACTTTTGGATTGTGCTTGGAAGTGTGTTACGCAATTAGGTTGCTGGTTGGTAAAATAAAAACATTAGTTTAGGGTTGAACGAAAAATATTTTCTGTGGAACTAAATTCTTCACGTTTTTGTATGTTTATTAAATATTACTTTGGTCTTGGGCTTTCTTTAATATTATTTTGACTAAAGCAAGTCTAGGTATTATTTGTGAAAAAATTATAAATTTTAATACAAATTTTAATTCTCTATTAACCTTTTTAGGGTATGAAATTTCAATAATTCTTTTTAGCGTTTATTTTCACTGTTTTCCAGAAAAATTTAAACGTTTATTTTGACAAAATTAATTTTTTTTTTTTTTTAAAGGTACACCAACGACCCATTCACTAGAACACCCTTAGGGCCGCAAGCCGCTTTTGGCGAAAAATGACTCAAGCACCGACCTTTTTTTATGGCCTGTCATTGTTATGACAGGCCGCCGGCCCTCATAAACATATTTTTCAATAAATAACAAAAGACGTAAAGCCTAAAGAGTAATTTTTTCTGAGAAGCTAATTAGACAAGCCATAATAAACAATTGCAAGAATGGATCTGGGAAGTGTATTGTTTTTCTAAATAAAATATGATTTCAGATAACAGCTGCCATTGTTTTGGTCTTACGTTATGTCTATTTCTGGTAAAACGACTGTTTCAATTTACACAAAATTTTGCACCTTGCATTATGAATAGATAAGTAATCTAACAAAAGCGTTTTTTAGAGAGTTCTATGTAAAATTTGCGTAATAATAAATCCCAAACATCACAGTGCATGGGGCCGCCTTTCGACGTATGATTTTTCGAAACATTTCATATGTATTTATGATATAAATAGTGATATTATTATCTAAAACGATGTAGTAAGTATTATTTTATGATTATTCATCTATTTCCAGGCGATAAAACACAAAATGAGCCATATTTCGTAAAAAAATGTACTCGGCGGAACGAATTTTCTCGTAACATTTCTTTGTTCAAAAATTTACAGTCTTACCACAAAAAATAAATAAAACAACGTTTAAACACGTGTTTAGTTAAACAGTATCTAAGGGATAAACACTGCTTAAACAAGTGTTTAAAATTTCTTACCACAAATACATGTTTAACATCTAACTAACAAAACACTGCCTAAATTGCCGTATCTTTGTTTTAACTTGGCAATTCTAAGAAACGTTTCCTTTTACTCAGAATTCATTTGTTGAGCCTTTTTCTTTCCTTCGATTTTTTTGTTGTTTCCGTTGTTAGTACGGAATAACTAAGCTAGAATATTGAAAATAGGTACTATTTAATTATTAATAAATCCGCCATCCATTGGTAAACATACGGCTGGTGTAGACATAAATGTAAAAAGTTTTATGTACATTAACAACGGAACGGAACATACTTTTCGGAACAACGGAACGGATCAAAAAGACAATCGGTAATGACGACAAAACCTAAAGACAATAACGATAGGGCGCTTACCTGATGGCGGGCCCAGTTCTGTAAGGCACAGGCAACTTGAATTTGAGGATCTAAGCACCTACCACGAGAATCATGTGGAATATCATCTTTTATTAGGTCAACAATTTTTAGCGGCCGCCGAGCGTCAGATTCCCTCTATTCTTGGTGAATCATTTGGGTGATGAGTGATTCATCAATCGATATTTTTTTTTTCTTGGTAATAAGTTTGATATTAAATAAGCAATATGAGGATAGAGAATATTTAATTTGTTATTCTATGATATGAATATTAAAACATAAATTTTTATTTGTAACAAAAATCATTGATTTAAATTTCTTCATAGAAAGTATTCTGCGTATTGATTATTCTATGAAAAGATAATATGAGAAAAGTTTTATGTGAATCGAAATTCTATGAAACCATTTTCCATAAAACAACATACAACCGTTAGTCATACATTCTATGTCGTCCAAATAATTAAAATCAGCATAATCGAACCATTACCATTGCAATTTTCAATTTACGTACTGAGAGAAAGCAATATGGCGAGGCTTAAACGCATGTTAAACAGGGGGTTGATGTTGTTTAAATTTAAACAACGTCTAAACATTGTCTAACCCTAAACAACGGCTAAACATAGTTTTGTGGTATCACTTTTGCTAAACAACTGCTAAACACGTGTCTAAGGCGTGTCTATGTTTTTTGTGGTAAGACTGTTAAATTTTACGACGTGATTTCGTGCAATTATTATCTAAAACGATGTAATTATAACATATAAATGAAAATAAGTCCACTTACCCCGATTTCAAATCCATTTAGGGCACTAAACATAATTTTTCACTTCACTGCACTCCATTTGTAAACAACAATGGCGGACCCGAGAACGCGAAACTAAATTATTATTTCTTTACGTTGTCATGCCGTATTTTGTCTCTGGAAATGTTTAATTTTTTTAAATAGTTGCCAGGCCCGACGATTAAAGTTACCACACGCAATATTAGGCTTAATATTAGTAGAAATTCAGCTGTTAATTGCGTGTTTGAAGTGTCCCTCCGGTGAGACGGTGCGGCTCAACGGTTGGGGCGTGGTGTCCCTCCGGGGAGTCGGTGCGGCTTTAAAGGCTTCTTTCATAATAAATAAAACCGGCCACGTGCGAGTCGGACTCGCGCATGAAAGGTTCCGTACCATTATCTATAAAAACGGCAAAAAAATCACGTTTGTTGTATGGGAGTCCCCCTTAAATATTTGTTTTATTTTAATTTAATTATTGATTTTTAAAGTAAATATATAACTAAATATTCTGTGAATATTTCAAGTGTCTACCTGTTACCTTTATCAATATCGAGCAAAAAAATCACGTTTATTGTATGGGAGCCCCCTTAAATATTTATGTTATTCTGGTTTTTAGTATTTTTTGCTATAGCGGCAACAGAAATACATCATCTGTGAAAATTTCAACTGTCTAGCTATCATAGGTCATGAGATACAGCCTGGTGACAGACGGACAGACAGACAGACAGACAGACGGTGGAGCCTTAGTAATAGGGTTCCTGTTAACCCTTTGGGTGCGGAACCCTAAAAATAACATATGCATTGAGTTATGGTAAATTAGTCACTTACAGGCAGCACTTACATAATTATTACAGACTTCGATTGCTCAGTATGTGAACCATACAGCCTAATTCAGGTACTGACCGTTGAACGTCTGTGCAAGAGCCCTCGGGAGTAAACCATTGCCTAAAATACAGTCTACTCTTTTATTGCTTCCCGCGCTAATAGAACCCCTTGTATAAATTGTATTGTTCCTGTAGACACAGCGGTTAAGGCTGTGCGTTGTCTGTCAGTGAATGAATGAATGTTTTTTTTAAATTGAATGAATGGAATAGTATCCTTATGTTCCTTACCTTTCGGCGCAGTCTTGATGGCGGCGACGGCCGCAGCGAGCGGGCTCCTGGCCACGTCTCGCCCGTTGACGCTGAGCAGGCGGTCGCCGGGCGCCAGGCGCGCGCCCCGCGCCGCCGCGCCGCCCGCCAGCACGGAGCGCACCACGATCACGGAGCTGCCGGCCTCCAGCGGGTCCTGCGGGCACAAGGTGTTATGCTCATCACATGATTGAGTAGATCAAAAAATCCCTGAAATAGAAGCCGTTTGGCCTCGTACAGGACTTTGTTTTTATTTTCATTCTACTTTGTGTTTTTTATTGTTTTTGTTTTATGTTCCTAAGTGTGTGTTTTAGTTTAATTGTGATCTCCTGTGTTGACCCCAATAAATGTTTTTTTCATTTCTTTCTTTCTTTAAAATAAATTAAATCACAAAAATGTAGCAATAGTCAATCGTAGCTAGATCCTAACAAGATAATAATTCATATTCAACTATGTAAGTAAATGGCAAAGCAATTATTTAAGTCTTATTAATTATTATAGACCACTAGGACTTCAACCACAACTTCGTCCGCGTGGTTTCGTTTCTTCGTCTACAAAATTCACTCACACTCTCTCCGTCCTGTTTCAAAAATAGTTTCCGAAAACTAATGATTACGATCTTTTTATTTATTTATTCTTATAATATTTTTTTTTTTTTTTCTAAAACACAGCCTATTTTACAATGTGGTTTTAGCCTCACAACGAAAACCTCACACGGTTTATCTGTGTGCCGGCGAGCCGTTCCATAAATAAAAGGTTAACATGTTATTTTAAAAATTAATTACTACAATAATATATTTAAAATGATGACAATAATTTAAAAATATACATTTTGTGTAAGGAAACGCTTTGATTTGTACTTATAACTTTTCGAACTCGTTTTGTATAATGTTTGCAAGTCGTCTGGAAGTTTATTTAGAAAAAAAGGTACTAAATATGCTGACAAACTTTATTATTTTTACTAAATATTATTCAATTGTTTCCAGATTACAAAAAATAATTGTGTAAGTAACGAATAGACTAAGCGTAGGGCTGCTCCCTTACACCGCAGCATTTTTCATGCTGATAACATTTATAAACCCGTCGCGTCGTAACTTCTAAACGAAAGGTCCGATTCGAATAATTTAAAGAAGAATTTACATTTAAATAATCAACCTTGATGATGAAAATATTTAGTTAGATAAAGAAATATCATGATACAAATTAATCTATTGACTAATTTGAACATAAAACGGTTACCTATTTTGACTTTAATATATTAGTTAAACATATTAGCCTCTGGAACTTTTTTGTGGGTAATGATAAACACTATAAACACGTAGTACATTATTTTATGTATCATCAATAATTTTTGCAGCGCACGCCAAATAATGACTTTTGTAGGCAAATTTTTGATAACTTTGGTTACTTTATTGTAATTTTCGTAGGGATCTCAATTTTTTTTAGGTTTAGGTTTAAAGATATTTATTCTCAAAAAAGACACAAAGTCACTTACATGAGAATAATGCTTAGCATAAACAAATCTCGAACAAGAGGGTCAATCAAAGACAAAAGGAAAACTAGGTGACAGCTCTCAGTTTTTTCTCTAACATCGAATTGCATCAACGAAGAGTACAAAGAAAGAAAATAATTCAACTGACTAAGTTTACACTAATTTTCCAAAATATCCAAAGCATCGGAAACAAAGTAGAATTAATAGAACAATTACTTTTAGATTCTGAAATTGATTTTATCTCACTATCCGAATTGTGGAAAAGTGAAAATTATTGTCAATCGATCTTGCCCCAAGGATATAAAATAGCGTCCATTTTTTGTCGCAAAACTCGTGAAGGCGGAGGAGTTTGTATTATTGTTAAAGACTCATTAGATTTTATTGAACGAATAGACATTGTTAAGCACTCAAAGGAGTATGTTATAGAATTTAATGCTATGTGATGTTCCCAAACTAAACTGTACTTTTATAGGACTTTATAGAGCAGATCGTCATATTGATATATTTCTTCAACAATTGGGAAAAGTTTTACATAAATTAAATATTAAAAAATCTCTTAAACACTTAATAATAGGAGGAGACTTTAACATAAACGTGTGCAATAAAAATAAACAGACTCTGGAGTTCCTAAACTTTATGAAAACATATAACCTGCAACAAATAATCCGCGAACCAACACGAGTAACCAAGACAACATCCACTTGCATTGACCTACTTTTTACAAATTATCCACCGCTCATAAACCAAGCATCAGTCAAAGATTATGGACTATCGGATCATAAGGCAATAAATGTTCAGTTAAATGTAGACTACATATCTAATAACAATAGTAAAACTTGGTATACTGAAAAAAGATTATTTACAAAAAATAACGTCAAATGTTTTAAAAATTCATTAAAATCAGAAAATTGGGAAATTGTACTAAATAAAAATAATAGCGTACACTCAAATTACGAATCCTTCATTACAATAATAAAACACAATCTAAATAAAAATATTCCATTACAAAAAATAAGAATAAATTGCAAACCAAAAAAAGGTTGGCTTACTAAAAGTCTCAAAAAATCATGCAAACATAAAAGAGTGTTAAGAATTATTTTTAATGAAACCAAAAGTTGTGTTATAAAAAAACACTATAAATTATTTAGTAAAATATTAAAATTAACTATTAGAAAATCAAAAAAACTAACACATTAAACAAATGCAAAAATCTGACAATAAGTTAAAGACAATGTGGAATATAATTAACACAAAAACAGGGAAGACAAAAATAAATAGTCGTGAAAATATATCACGGAAGATAGATAATGAAGTAGTAAAATGCCCGTTAATTGTATCCAACAGATTTAACAAATTCTTTGCAACGGTAGGGCAGAATCTAACAACTAACTCGACCAATAACATTGGACAACCCGTGGTCAACCCCTCTACTGGTTCAATGTATGTACGCCCGGTAGACCAAAAGAAATAGTTAATATAATAAAGTCAACTATAAATAAACATAGCTGCGGTATTGATGACATTCCACCAATTTTATTAAAGCAATGCGCAATAGAACTTTCCATTCCTCTAATGTTTTTAATTAATCAAAGCTTCCAAGACGGCCAATTTCCAGACGCACTTAAAGTAGCTTTAATAAAACCAGTACATAAAAAAGGTGACAAGCATATCCCAAGCAATTATAGACCCATAGCACTGCTACCAAGCTTTTCCAAAATATTTGAAAAAGCTATGTACAATCAGCTATATGTGTTCTTAGAAAAGTTTAATATTCTTGACGATGCACAAAATGGATTTAGGAAATGTAGATCAACAACATTAACATAATATTAACAGTTTATAAATATGTTCAACAAGCGCTACAACATATAAACGACAAACAATATGTAATTGGGCTACTACTAGACATGACAAAAGTATACGACAAGGTCCTTTATGACATCTTACTCACTAAACTATATGGTTGTGGCGTACGAGGACCAGCTTATTTGTGGTTCAAATCATAGTTACAAAATAGGACACAAATAGTACAAATTGAAAGTTACGACCATGATAAAAATGAGATCAAAACCTTTAGATCACAAGAAAAACAAATTACTTGCTCAATCCCACAAGGAAGTGTGTTAGGGTGCCCACTATTTTTAATCTATATTAATGACCTTCCCAAAACATTTGATAAAGAAAACGCTTTACCAGTATTATTTGCAGACGATATTTCAATATTAATCAAATGTGGAAATGTAAATAACCCTAGTCTTCAAATACAAGATACCCTCCAAATTGTAGATACTTGGCTCCAGGTCCACAACTTGGAAATAAATAGTAATAAAACTAAAATAATACAATTTAGATCATACAAAAAACCACCTCTCAATCTAAAAACATCATTCAGAAACACGCAAATAGAAGAAGTTAATACATTTAGCCTACTTGGCATAAATATTGACACACACATTAGCTGGAAGGCACGCATAGAACATATAAAAACAAAACTCTCCAGATTCTCTTACGCTCTTTTTCAAATTAAACAAAGCACAAACACACAAACAGCTATGGCTGCTTACTACGCATACGCATACTCATGGCTGCTATATGGCGTCATGCTATGGGGAAATAGTGTTAACGTAGATGAACTATTCATAATGCAAAAGAAGTGTATAAGAATTCTAGCCCAAATAGATAATACGGAGAGCTGCCAACCATACTTTATAAAATATCAAATTCTAACTCTGCCGTCAATATATATACTTGACATTTGTGTATTTGTTTTTAAAAATATCGAAAAGTTCACTAAAGTAGAAGATACGCATAATGTCAACACTCGCCATAAAAAGAGAGAGCGCTTTAGCTTGAGCTTGATTATCCTCAAGAATTAAAATGTTAAGCGATAGCCCATAATATATGGCAATAAAAATATATAATAAGTTGCCCAACATGTTTAAAACTGAAAAATCTGTAACATTATTCCAAAAAAGGCTAAAACTATACCTAATCCAAAAATGTTTCTACTCAGTAAAAGAATATTTAGAGTCTAGCTTAAAATAGCGATATTCTCTCATGCACAAAGTTGGCGATCAGTCGTATAAAACAATACGATTTAATCTATCCTATTTAACTTTATATAAAATTATAATTTAAATTGTACTACCTGAAAAGGATGACATTAATATTGCTGAATAATTGTATTAAATTCATTATTGACATTTTAATTGTACTAATATAAAAGAAAATAATTAAGTAATAATAATGTTTAATGCATGCTAATTTAGGATGATAAGGGCAGGCGAATAATAATTGCAATGCTTGTAAAAGGCTGCTAAGTCATAAGTACTAACATAACATAACACCTAATTGTACATTTAGTTCGCAGTAAACGTTTTGAATTTGAATTAAATTATAAATATAAAGTTCGTCACAGACGTCACGGTAGCAAAATGATACACCTATCCAATGCATTCAGCTTTTAGGAAGGGTGTTATTTGTGAATAAATATTCAGATAATTGAGTTTTGAATGCATTGAATGAGCGTAACCTTCTTATACATGAGGGTATTTTGTTGTATAATTGTGCTCCTTCAAAAGTTAACATTTTTTTGCCAAACTTAGTTCTCGTCTTCGGTAAAATCAGAAAACTAGCTCGGCGAGTGCTACGTTGGGTTACTTGTTTTACTTTAGTAGACGATAAATTAGTCTGTATACTTTTGTTGAGTGCCTTACGAATGAAAATACATGTATTGTAAATATATAACTGTCTAATGTTCATTATTTTGGTTTCTTCATAAATTTTGCATGTTGATGATAAATATGGATAGTTAAAAATCATTTTTATTAGTTTATTTTGGGCTACTTGGAGACTTGCTACCTTCGTCTTGGCTGCACTGCCCCAAATTTCAACCAGATATAGTAGGTGTGGTTTTACTAAGGCGTTATAGATGGTGTGACGCAGTCTATGCGGAATACATCGAACTATGTTTCGGAGGGATCCAAGTAGTGACGTAAGCTTTAATTTTATATGAACCAAGTGAAAAGTCCACGACAGAGAACTATCCATTCTTAAGCCAAGATATTTATCACAAGATTTTTGCTGCTATGTTGTTAATAACTAATGGATTATGTGCCGGTATGATTTTATTTTTTGCTTTAAACAAGATATAGCATGTTTTAGAAATATTTATCGTTAATAAATTATATTGAAACCACGAAAAAAGGGTATTTAAATCATCTTGAGCTTGGGAAACTAAATCATGAATAGAAGATCCGAAATAAAACAGGCAAGTGTCATCAGCATATAGAGTAAGATGGCCATGTAGTTTAATTTCCTTGATATTATTTATGTAGATTAAAAAGAGCAGGGGCCCCAAATTGAGCCCTGGGGAACTCCACACGTTATAGGTAATGAGCCACTTTGATAATTATTATCCGTTCTAACTGACTGCGATCTGTTTTTTAGATAGGACTCAAACATTTTTAAGGCACTGTCGGTGACTTTAATGGTTTCTAGCTTTTTAATTAGCAAATCATGACTTACGGTGTCAAACGCTTTTTTGAGGTCAATAAAGATACCAAGGACTATGCTTTTTCCATCTACGTTTTGCTTTATTTTAGTAACGAGGTCGACTGTAGCTGTTAGAGTGCTGCTTTTTGGTCTAAACCCGTATGTTAAATGCTAAACCCGTATGTAATCGGTTGTGTAAGATTTTTTCTAATATTTTTGACAATACAGGCAATACTGAAATAGGTCGGTAGTTACCTGGGTCCATTTTTGAACCCAATTTGTGAACGGGAGTTACCTTAGCCATTTTCATGGTATCGGGAAAATTACCTTCAGCTAGCAGTTTGTTGCAGCATTTGCTTAGGTTGTTCGCTATTATTTTTTTATGCATTTTATTGCTTTGGTACTAATTCCATTTAATCCAGTACTACAGTTCGAGGGTTAGGGGGGAGTTCAGTAGGGTCGAGATTTGACATAATTTTTGTAATTTCAGTTGCAGAACAAGGATCAAGAGTAATAACACTGGAGTGTTTTCGGGGGGAGTTTTTGGTAACGCATGTGTATGATCATCATGAAATGATCTAGGTATTTCATTCGCTAAAAGGGGTCCTATCGTGGCAAAGTACTCGTTGAAAATCTGGCAAATTTCGTTTGTAACTGTAATGTGTTTTGAATCGATTAATAGTTTTGAAGGAGCACAATTTTTTTAAAATAGAATACAGCTCATGTTTTTCGCTGATAATGTAGCTTTCTATAAGTTAAAGAAATTTTTAAATCAGTATTTGAGTGTATCCATTTCATTAGGAACAAAACGAACAAAAAATCAAATCTTTTCTCTTTATAATATTAGTATATGTATATATAAGTATAGATTAGCAGGTGGCGTTCTATAGTTTCTGCCTACCCCCATGGGAAGAAGGCGTGAGTTTATGTATGTATGTATGTGTAGTATAGATTACTAAACAGGAATTTAAAAATCGAGAATTAATCAGCGAAAGTATTTTAACTATCTCCAACAAAAACATCATTTGCCTAACCTTTTCTCAACTACGTTGGGGTCGGATTCCAGTCTAACCAGATGCAGCTGAATACTAGTGTTGTACATGGAGCGACAGCCTATCTCAACACACACTGGGGAACACGATACCCCTTGGTAAGACTGGTTGTCAGACTTTCGGGCTTCTCACGACCCGTAAAGACTGTCAAAGATCCACGAATGGCAGCCGGGACCAACGGCTTAACATGCTTTCCGAAACACTAGCACGGAGAGGTCTTGGTATGTAAAAATGGTCACCCATACATATACTAACCGTGGCAAGCGTAGCATAACCTGATCCATCAACCCGTGCAGCTGTTATTACTTAGCCACAAGCCCCTCCAAAAAAACCAAAACAAATAATTTCCACCCGCGGCTTCGCCCGCGTGGATGTCGGAAAATATCCTACGAGAACGGACTATCGGTATTAAATGTACCCTATCTATTAATCTAGGTTATAAACTATCTGTGTGCCAAATTTCATTCAAATCCGTTCAGCCGTTTTTGCGCCAATCCGAAACGTACATCCAGACAAACGGACAAAAATTCTAAAAACTATATTATGCTGGGCATCAAACTCATCACACCTCGTAGCAATTACTCGTTTAAAAAATTATTCATTGTACA
This sequence comes from Tiliacea citrago, assembly GCA_963921375.1. Classification (NCBI taxonomy): domain Eukaryota; kingdom Metazoa; phylum Arthropoda; class Insecta; order Lepidoptera; family Noctuidae; genus Tiliacea; species Tiliacea citrago. The sequence continues at coordinate 21,093,980 of OY992804.1, read as the reverse complement.
GTTTTGACTTCGTTATATATATTATGTATAAATTACACAAAACCTACGAACAGAATAGGTCCAAGAATACTACCTTGTGGAACACCATAAATAACTACAGGTTTCAAACGAATAAACTAACATACCAAGTAATCAAGGATAGAAAATCCGAGCCCCCTGTCTTCCTTCACAAGCTGAATGTATTCCACATGATCACTCCACATTGCAAGGCCACTTAGTGGCTCTAATGACCGCGATCGAACGCGTTCCAAATCTTCACTGCAGAATTCTGGAAAAAATAAGAGTGAATATAAATGGATACGGCTCAACATATAAAAAATAAAAAATGTTTGGTTTAGACAAATTTTGGAAATCTAAAGAATGGGATCCTTGCTCTGTTTATTTTAAAAATGTATGCAATTACCTTTCTTCAGTACCAGTGAAATCACGGGTATCTACATATTAGTATTGTAAGTAAAAAGAACAGCTTTCTTCCTAGAGGGCCGTCAGTATTTTTGGCATGTTGCTAGAGCTATCATTTATTAGATTTCATTTCCCAAATGTGATTTTGACTAATTTTAAGTATTCTCACCGTCATGATCATGTGGAGCCGACATAACAGTCGTGGCACTGCAAAGTGACGCGACAGAACTCTCCGACTTTGCCTTGATCAGTCGCTGTGGAGGAAGCAGCAGGTCTTGTAAACTCCCGCCTAGGATGTTACTCTGTAAAGAAACCGGCATTGTTGGTGAATAATGAAACGAGTTTATCAACAAAATAATAAATCCTGAAGATCTTGTGAGAGACTAAAAGGTTTTTGGTCAAACCGCCATCTATAGTGTGGTAAACTTTTAAACTATCAAATCTAGATAGCGTTGCTTCCACTAGTGTAAATTAGTAAACAGAGATGGCGTTGCTGTTCAGTAAAAATAAGGGTTAGACAATATTTTAGGGACCTAAATGAATTTTTTTTCGTTTTTGGATTGAAGTCCTTTATAGTTTCAGTTTGATAACCACAGACCAGCCATTCCTCGTTATATAAAGACAGTCAGAGATAAGCTTACCCTTAAATAATCTTAAGAATAAGGCCTTTGCGAAAGATTTTGTTTTCCTTACTCTAGCAAATCCAGCATCAGGCAGTCGCTCATTGTTGACATATTGTTCTCTTTTCCTGACTACTACCAGTAAGACTGGTGAAGTCACTGCTCGTAGTCTGGTTACCACTTCCACATGATGGGCACCTAGTACTCGCCAACCGTTCACCTGAAATAAGTATTTAAATAAGACGTAAAGTCCTAGTAACAAAGTAGTTCAATTATTCGTAAGATAATTTTTGGTCATCAACTTCCAACTTCTGACTTCTGGAAATCAACTAATACGATTGCCACATTTCATTAAATACAATTCAATATCTATGCTTCTCGTCAAAGAGAAGCCTCTGAAGGTATTTTCCGAACGTTATAACAGCATACTGTGATCACTAAAACTTTAATGTTTTGGGACCCACCAAAGTTGCCATACAACATGATCTTCTCGTATGTCTTTATCTAAATATAAACATATTATAAATAAAAGTTGCATTTCGTGTCTGTTTGTTTGTTGTTGACTACGTTATTCTTCTAAACTAGGAATCGGATTTTGATACGGATTTTCACCATCATTTAAAGAATTTATTCCGGAAGGTGTTATGTGTATTAATATTGCTAGTTTTAAAATAAATTAAAAGGAAATACAGCATACCTCAAGCAGTTCATCCCCGACCCTATACATCCCGAGCCTGGCGACGGGTCCATTAGGTGCTATCGCCCTGATGTAGTGTCTCGCTTGCACCTCCTTGCCTCCTACAACGCGTACCGTGCCTTCAAGCGAGATGCCGAGACCGCTGTCTTTCTCTTTTATTATTGTGCTGACCTGAGGGAGATATAGATAAATAAACATCTTTATTGCAGACCACATGTTCCATAAAAAAACAAGTAAGAAGAACATAAGTTATGTATAGATATAGGCAAGTAGTTGAAAGTTCAAAAGATCATACCCTAATATTATTAGAATCATCAAGAGGAAAATAACGTAAATCACATAGAACGTCGAAATGTACAAAACCAATTAAGATTTGTTGTCATTATCAACGACTCAGCGGCATAATGTTATTGAAAGTAAAATCATACTATCTTCAAAAGTTAAACTGTTTTATACTTTTTTTTTTAATCTTCGTATACACTTCATATTCCAATAGAGTTCAGAGTTCCAGCGCATAAAATTAATTAGCAACTATTTAATCCAGCTCACAAAGCAGCGTCGAAGCTGTGTTCTTAGAAGCTGTCCTAGAAGACCATGCGACATTTGGCAGGTGTAGCTACTGAGCCACGCTGGTATGAGAAGACTCGTCAGTCTGACTTCCACCCATATATACACTCCATTGAACAGAGATCTAATTACTCCTTTGAACAGAGGTTCATATCGAGGGGAAGACTTTGAATTATCATACACTTACCACAATATCATACTGGTACTGATGGCCCGGCCAGTCATTCTCCTGCCGCAGTATGTCCCGCCACTTGTCTTGGATGCGTCTTGCCTCGCGCTCCGACACCTCGTCGTCTCTTCCTATTACGATCTCCGCCTCCTCAGACGGAGACATCGGCGACGGCAAGTGAGGCAGGATCTCTGATTCGGGCTCCGCTTCTATTACTGTTGATTCGTCGTACTGTGGAAGGAAGATATAAGATGGCATCAATATAAATTATGTACCTACACGTCGTTAGAAAACCTAGACTTGCATCAGGTTTCACAAAGAGTATTCAATTTAATCTGTTATCAAATATTAAGTCACATAATTTGCTTGACAAATTATTTGCCAAAATACGTTTGCTACTTATTATAATAAGCTTGCAAGAATCGCAACAACGATTTGCTTGGTCATTGTCGTCCTTCAACTAATTGAAACAGCTTAATTGATCAGACTCGTTCAGACACCGGGAGTTAATGACATAGCAAAGTTAGTGCTTCCTATATAGTGACTCTTGTCCAGCGATGGGGCCACTAACAATCTTTTACTCACCACACTAAAGCTATACTTGGCAAGCGAGGTTACAGAAGGACTTGGTGGTGCAATCGGTGATCTTCGTCCATCCTGAGCAGCTAACGCTTTCTGGAGCTTCTCAAACCCCGCCCCACGTAGGTACCTAGAAGTTTTATTACTGAAATTAGAAAGGATTTAAGAACACAAATCTTTCATCATAATCCTAGAAACATTATCCCATCAAAATTAGAGAACTCGTCAAAATTTGAGCTTTTTTGTATCCATCCATACATGTACATACATAAAGTCACGCTTGTTTCCCAGGCAGAAACTGTTGTTTTTGTCTGGGAAACAGGCGTGAGTTTATGTAGTGTGTGTTTATGTGGCGTTCTGTTGAACGCCACCTGCCATGGCTATTACATAGTCCTTTTGCTTCGTTCACGTTCATACATCTGGTCCTACACGCACGCCGCTTGCGAGTCCTACGTACCTGATCTTTCTGAAGGACACGCCATTAAGATCAGTGTAAGTCCTTCTGGGGCGTCACCTCCCAGCATTTCCACTCACATCACCCTTTAAATACCTTTTATTAGTCACCTTTAATTCTCTCAATATGACCTAACCATCTAAGCATACATCTTTCAAATTTTTGTCCCTAAATCCATTGTGTTTTCATGATTTATCGTTCAAAGTTAGACCACACATGCTTCATAATCGAATTGCTTCAATATTTCCAGGGGTGTCACATCTTACCTCAATGCTTTCAGTCGAACTACGGGTCCCTTCGCATCTCTAAGTAACGCCACCGCACGATGATTCGTCACTCCGTGCAGAGAAACGCCATCAACCTGTGAACCAAAACATTACATTATTTATCGAAAGAAATTGCATATGAAGGGTTCCGTAGTTGGGATGCATTTATCCCAAAAACAAACTTAACATTGTAGTTGAAAAACATGTTCTCCCATACATCGATATACGCCACGGTCAATTTTCCAACAGCAAATATAAGTATATTATAACCAGATTTATGAACTTAATCGAAGCAAAAGAAGTTTGTAAGGATCGTTGCAGGTGGCGTTTTGTAGTTTCTGCCTACACCCATATGAAGAAGGCGTGAGTTTATGTATGTATGTAGGTAAATTGCATAGTCTACGGAGGACTTGACCTACATCGATAGAATGTGCGTCATTTTGGGGTAATTATAACAGCGCGTTAATTGCGTTACACACTCAGAATGAAAATCCCTACAATATTGACAATTCAACAAAATAAATTATTATTGTTCTACAGTGAATTTTCCAAACATAATGGATCAATGCAATTAAGGGTGAAGTTTTCGTAATGAATTCTACTCCGTTTTGTAATAATACTCTTTCAACTTAATCTACAGCTTCTTGAAATCTTGGTTTGCATAATGCATAGCTTCCAACCAAATTACCAATTACCAGCCACTCCAACAATACATACCGAGCAGGACTTAACATATTCGTACTACGCCTTAACTAAGTGACCTAATTAAATTGATTAGTGAACATTCAGCCTTCACTAATTACTCTGCATCAATTGACGTCGCTAATTATGAGACGCTGTTTTCAACCTCTACGGATTACTGGAACAATAATTCCATTAACCGGCAGAGATTGAAAGCAGCGTCCAAATTTCCATTTCAAATCCAAACTTCCTTAGACCTGCACAATACCTCCCTAATCTATTGATTAGGGAGGTATTGTGCAGGTCTAAGGCAATTTCGATTATATTATATTATCAACACGGTCTATGATAATACAAAGGGTGCCGTTATCTACGCACTTCTTGCACGTTTGACCCTCCACTCGAATCGCTGATGCATTGCCAACCTTTAAGAAGATAATTTTCAAAATGTTTCATTGATGTGGGATTTTCATCAGCTCTCATAGTTTTAAAACCTGCGGAACGAAAGGAAGGCAGTAAAACAGGCATGGCTGTAGTATATCTCTAGACGAGCTCTTTGTCGAGCTCTAATATTATATCAAATAATACTTATAATTTTCTGCCAACTTCGCAACCACGGCGTCGTTGGCTAATAGATCAAACACGCGTGATTTTAAATTAATCATTTTCAATTAATGTTTGATTTTATTAATATCATAGGTACATCTATGAATGTTTGTCGAAGGACCGATGGCCGATGGAGCAGACGAGTCCTGGAGTGGAGACCGCTTATCGGCAAGCGTAGTGTGGGACGCCCCCCAGCTAGATGGACCGACGACCTTAAGAAGGTGGCTGGGTCAGACTGGATGCGGAAGGCGGAGGACAGGGTGTTATGGCGCAGCCTGGGAGAGGCCTATGTCCAGCAGTGGACTGCGATAGGCTGAGTTGATTGATACATCTATGAACCATGTGGTATCGAGACATCACTACAATGCATGGAGCACGCAACTGTGTCAAGTAAAGAGGGGAATTGCTACTCATTAAGATAAAGTCCATTCAATTTGCAGCGTCTTGTGTTTCTTTGAGTTTTTAGTTATTGTTAAATGTAAGTAAGACGAAGGTAATAGTGTTTGAAAGAGAAGAGGATGTGCCGGTTTGTAGTGTGAAAATAAATGATATATGAATAAGTTTCTATAAAATGGAACAAGAGATGGAAAGATTGATGAAGATGTGGAAAGGAGAGTGAATACGGGAAATAATGTAAATGGTGCTAGAAACTATGAATTATTAATCATAGATTGATAAGATTGAGGAATGATGTGATTAGACAACGTTGCGGTTTATACTCGTAAGACGATGTAATAACAATTTAAAAGAAAAAAGCTTTTGTCTTACCTACTACGAAATCTTGGCGTCTCCATTTCTACAGAAACTTATGAATTTTACTATTTTCTCAGTGGTCTCATATTTCGGAGTGCTCCTGCACTTGGGCAGAAACGAGACATTAAATAATAGCACAGTTTTTTAGACTAAATCATAAGCGAGGCGGCACTGCGGTCGAACCAAGAATATTTTATTAAAGAAAATAATATTCAAATGTACTGGGTTGAATAAGACTGAAGATGGTGCAAGGGAGAAAATTGTATAAAGATTGGTAAAAATTGCTTGCCCTGCTGCTTTTACTAAATATTGATCAATAACATCGTCTAGATGATAATGATAAATATTTAGTAAACGCAAAAAAGTATATAGTGGTAAATCGATTGAGGCTATTAGTAGATAATAAGAAAAAAAACACTAACAACTGATAACTTTAATCATTCGAGTGGTACCAAGCATAAAACAGCCCACTTCTCATAAACATGTTGTTAAAGGCGTCAATGTAAATCAAGGAAATAATAACACTCTATGGTGTTTGGGTTTGTGGCCGGTAGAAATCAATAGGTACGCCCCGTATAACATGGCACTTAAGAAGAGCCTCCCTATTTGTATGATAATTTGCATGAATATGCTGAAACAGTCACACATACAAGCAAAATTAAACTTTAGTTATGATTTATTGGATCTTTTTCATTCCATGTTGAAGACAGTTACGTTATTGTAATATTTTCTCTAGATAATTTTTTTATTCGAAAATCGTCTTTTTTAAGGATAATTATAAAAGACAAACAAGACTGTTTGGCTTTTATGTCTAAAATAAATATTCACAGCAAGCAAAATATAGTTTATTATCCAGCCACCAGATATTTTTTCTCTAGATCAATTATTACTTTAGTTATAAACGAAATAAGAATTGAGTCTTACGCTATTTAGTTTTGTGCTCGAACACGATCAAAGAACGCAGCGATATTCAACTTTATTACTGGTGTATTAGTGTTTAGCACATAACGGAGTGGTGGAGCTTGCGTGGAAATTTGATTTTAGACTGCCTGGTCTTAATCATAACTGACAAAAACGGTGTAGCAATCTCCCGAGTACCTCTTCGGGGAATACAGAGGTGAAATGATGTACCTTTCTAATGGAAAATAAACTGGAACAGTACAATTCCTAAAACAGCACTATAAATGTAAGGACATTAAAACGGAACAAGCGTATCAAATGTCTCGATTAACTCTAGTCGCCAGCCCCATGGGAGAGATCACAATTAGTATGTGATGACAGTGTAAGTGGAAGTGGGTTAAGGACATGTTTCTTTGTAATATTTCATAAGATGATAAGGGATTATATGTAGAGGGGACGTATTGATTGAACAAAAGGATGCTGTAATTTCAGTGAGACCTGTACGTTAACAGCTATTGAATTTAGGAAAAGTGAGTCTGGAAGGAATGACACAAATGAGAAGAGGACTATAGGTAAGAACCTATAGTAGCTATAGGTTTAGTCAGTGGAATAAGGCTGCCAATGATTAACTGAATGCTGGATTCGAAGTCAAGATTGTACTGAACAACTATGTATGGAAATTTTGTGATTACATGTTAAGATGGTAATGTATGAGAAATAAACAAGAGGAAATAAAACTCACACTGTAACTTTCGAAACAAATAAGATAGAAAAGAAATATTCACTGTAAGTCAAGAAAACATCGTTGGATAAAGTGAAATCCCACAGGTTTGGCAAACGGCAGACAGTATGGAGTTTCAACGTAATAAGAGCAAGCATATCGACATGTACTGGGCACGAAGCCAATTTTCGCACATCCCGAAATACGGAAATTCAATTTCTTTAAAATTGCAGCCAAAACTGGGAAATTCTAATGGATTAGCAAATTTAGGGTACAACGCCAAGCCTTGTACATTTTTTTAGGGGTTTTTATTTGAAGGTTGGACTGGACTTTTATTTTAATTAGGAATGATAGTAAACCTCAAATATCAGACGGAGAAAAGTTTATCCACACAGTGAGTAAGTCGATATATTTGCGCCATACGGCTAGCGATTACCCCGCAATGCGAGTTCCAGTGGGAAGTCATTCCCAATGGATCTTATTCCTAAGAATCTCACGGGATTAAAAACACTGCTGCAATCCGTAAGCACGGTTGATTGGACTACTGTAGCACATGGCGACCAGCTAAGAAGAGCTGATTAATTGTTCACGTTTGTATAACTTTTCTGACGTTTATTGACGACAAATTATCGCAAACGAGAATACAAAGTTCCAACTTAATAAGGCCAGAGGAATCAAGCTGTTTAAGTTTGTAACTAATAATGAGCACTGCAACATCGAAAAATGTTTTTATGCACTTAGCAGTTGCAATGGTACTTCTAACCCTTCTATATCGAGGTATTCTTCCATTATATCCCATTGTGATCGGAGATCAAAATAAGGACCTCAGAGAAGACAAGTACATCCAACGATTATCCTCATATTAATATTCGTGAAGGGAGACCGGTGCGTGACGTCATTCAAATGGGTCAAGGGCACAATGTTAGGGAATCGTAATAAAGACTCGTTTGACGACGCTCTCCTTTATGATATTCCTCCTTAAAGGGATAGGACGTAAAAAGGAGATGAAAATTATATCCGTTATACCTTGTAATTTTGTTTCTGTATTATCTGGGCCAGAATTTGAATTATTTTGATATTGGAGCGGTCTTGTGAAGGAAATGCCTGTTTTGCTTAATATTGGAGCAAAATTTACACAATATTAAACACAAACGTAAGTCTTGATCGTTAGAAGTAAATTTTTAAATGTGACAGTGAAGGTCATTTCAGCAAACCACCGACTGATTTGATAAATAGCGATAAAGTGGTTCGATGATTTTCAAATGAATTTGAACTTAAGCCGGACTAACTCATTATTGTAACAAATCGTGTTCAATACGTTTTTTCATAGGCAGCTTGCATTGGCAGACCTTTATCTAAGATTACTTTTTCCCATCTGAACTGACTACATTAACACAGAGAAAGTTAAAAATTAAAACCTAACTACTTCAAGAACGCCGACTAAAATGTATATACAAGAAAACACAGACAGACAAATTAAAAACACCATAGGTTTTCGTATAGCCGGAGTCACACGTAATCTGTACGATTTATGCTTTAATTACATGACATATTTAGTAACGACGTGTGACTTCAGATATACGTCACAGTCATGACGAGCAGCTGCAGACTGTTTGTTTTTTGTGTTCGTGATTATGTAGATCTGTTTTTTTTTTTGTTTACCTACTCGAGTTAATTATGTTTTCGTATGCACGTGTTTCTGTGACAAATAAAATTATTTTTCTTTCTTTCTAAAACTGATGTTATTTTCAATTTGTCTGTCTGTGATGCCTTGTCGAATATAACCCTCGGAACAACATGAGGAGAGATCCTCGTTTGTCAAAATACGACAGGAAGTTTAGTAGTTATGAGGAAACTGATGAACATACATGCAAACCTGTTAAAATCTTCTTTGGCTTTGCCGTAGTCGACTAAAAATATAAAGCCAAGTAAAATACAGCGAAAACCCGGGATACTTGAGAGCAATCAGAGCGCAAGTAGAAACTCAGCTGTATCAACCTCCCGTACATTGTCGAGAGCCCGTAGAGCTAAGTTCGTAAATTCATGGATTTGCAACCCGGAATTTACCATCAATCTTTACATAAAAAATAGCATTCGTTTGCTTTTGGTTTTAGGAGTTTTTGCTGGTTCCGCAATGTTTCAAGTTTGAGGACAAGGTTTTGAACTCAAGCAGACCTCTGCTTGAGTTCAAAACCTTGTCCTCAAACACAGAATATCTTTCTCCGTAGGCAATAATTATGTTGAATCTACACTTATCCTTACTATACTTATTTTTTTTTATGTGATAAAACTACAAATTAGCAATTTTCGAACTTTTTCCTTTACTTGTGCTGTGAGACCTTGCTTCTGCCCAAATTTCGTGATTCTAGGGCAACGGAAAGTACCCTATAGGTTTTGATTTATGTGCGAGATATTCGCAATTTTTTTTTAATGTGATAAAACTACAAATTTACCATTTTCGGACTTTTTCCTTTACTTGTGCTGTGAGACCTTGCTTCTGCCCAAATTTCATGATTCTAGGTCAACGGGAAGTACCTAGGTTTTGATTTATGTGCGAGATATTCGCAATTTTTTTTTTGTGTGACAAAACTACAAATTTACAATTTTCGGACTTTTTCCTTTACTTGTGCTGTAAGACCTTGCTTCTTGCCAAATTTCATAATTCTATGTCAACGGGAAGTACCCTATAGGTTTTGATTTATTTGCGAGTATCGAAATATGTCGCTTATATCGCCATATTTTTTTATTGCGTTGATTTTTTTAGAGCTTCAAGGGACCATAGACTTACGTATTTCATATTAATTTCAACTTGATACCTCTAAGCTTTCCTGAGAAAAATGGTCTTGACAGACAGACGGACAACGAAGTGATCCTATAAGGGTTCCGTTTTTTCCTTTTGAGGTACGGAACCCTAAAAATGGGGTTTAACCACCACTTGACCAATAGTGGTATTTAAATTGGCCGAAATATTCGGCAAATGTGAGCAGTTTGTTGTTTTTTTTTTAACCATTTTGTGCTTCTAACCCTGATGTCGTTCTCAGATCACCAGCACCTAGTGTGCAAGCTTGCTAAGAAGAAAGAAAAACAAAATATAAAAAGATGACTTAATAGGTACTTATTTATTTACTTACTTTAAGCACACAAATGTACAGGGGCGGACGCATTTTCTATCAGTCAACCTTTCGGTGATGCAGAGACAAACAGTGGTAATCACGAAAAATTGAGCAATAAATATTTATTCAAATAATAGGATACACATAATATACCTATTAAAAACTATAAATACCTAATTATATATCAATATAAGCACAAATAAATACACACAAATACATGAATATACTATAACAAATAAGACAAACAATGGGAAAACATTAACGTTGGGATGATACTGCCAGCTTCTTACGAATGTGCTCGCGAACGTTAACTTTAAAGGATAACGGTTGATTGCCATCCTGATTTCCTGGGGGAGCGCATTCTACAGAGAGATAGACTGAACGAAGTAGGAAGAGTGAATGAAGTCAGTTCGGTGAGTGGGACATTGAAGAATACGATTATTTGATGAACGTAATGTTATTGGCGTTAATGTACCACTAGTGGGGAGCTAGATAACCAGGGGAAGTGGGATAGTCAAGAAATAAAAACAAGGTGGTCAGCGTCCCTTACTCTCAACGAAGGCGTTTGGGTAACCACTTTAAAACCGTGCGATACGCAGAGACATAATCATAATATATTTACGCAGATTGAAAACGAATCGAATGAAGTTATTGAGAAGATAGTCAAGTTTGTCGAAGAGATTTTCATTCAGGTCATAGTAGCACACGTCACCATAATTTACAACGTAACATTAACATTAAGGACTGCACAAGTATTGTCTTCGTATTTAATGGCAACACATTTTCAGTCGGTACAGAGCCCGCAGAGTTCTGGTAACCTTCTGGCTGACCCTGGCAACTTGAGTACGCCAGTTCAGGGAACTATCAATGTACAAGCCTAGGGCCTTCACGTCAGTGCTAAATGGAATTATCGTACCGTTGAAGAGAACTGGATGATTTATAATAATATATTGTTTTTCTTCTTTATTAGATATTATTCTACTGATAAACAACTATCATAATATGATGGTACGATATAATATTATTGTACTCCATTTTCTCTTCGCCAAAGTAGACGGAATAATATTCTGTTAACATCAACCATTACAAGGTGTAGTTCATTCCCGCTTTCATCTTCTTATACAATGTTTATTCGGCAAGGTTTAATCTTTGTTTCATCAGCACCATTGCGAGGCAGTGTCGGGTCGCTACTAAATATTAAAATGTTGCGATGTTCCAACAATAGCCTGCTAACAAATATATTCCACTGTTGTTTTCACCTATTGTTGTTGAGTGTTGTATTAACATACAACCATCTGTTTTGTGTTATTGGGGCGTCTACTAATATTGAGCTGTTGGTATGTTGGTCAAGTATTTTTTCATGTAGGTTTTTTCTGATTACAACACTGATTATACTACTCATTTTTTGGTACGAAAGGTGTCTTCATTTTCAAAGTAGTTGACCACGTGTAACATCACATTTAGATCAGTTCTGAGCCTTAAGTAGTAAGTGTGACCTTCTCAGCGATCAAAGTTATATTCAAACTTGTTTTCCCTAATTAATAAAAACTTGGGAGGCTTTTTCTCAGGACTGGAATTTAATTAGGTAAGTAAATTGGGACAGACGGTAAGTGCCATCCAAATACGTAGATATAGGTAAGTACTCGTATGAGGAGTTTATTCGAGAGAATGCCCTGCAGCCAAAAAATAACAATAACAACGATTGGATGACTAACAAAGTGCAGAGAAGACACAAAAGAATATGTGGCATAATATCACACCTGTTTTCCCCGGGAGGGGTTAGGCAGAGGTGTACCTAGCGTCATAATCATAATCAGCTTATAATGTTCCCACTGCTGGGACACACGCCTCCTCTCTGTGAGAGGGAGTGAGCCGTAATCCACAACGCAGGCCCAGTGCGTGTTGGCGGATTTCACATGTCTTCGATTTATTTTTTTGTTTTAGTACATGCTTGTTTCTTCACGATGTTTTTATCACCGTTTTGAGAGCAGTGGTGATGAAACACAAACACACAAACTAAAGTGCCTGCTTTGGTTCGATCCCACGACCTACAACTTGCAAGTCGCGGCCGTGTGTCTACTGGGCCACCACTGCTCTTGACCTAGCTTGCTAGCTGTACTTTAGAACATCCACATTTTGCCAATTATGTTTATGAAAATAATACATATTTGCACAAAAATAAACATAATAATTATTTGAATTGACTATTATCGCGTTACACTGATACAACTAGCTAACGAAGCTCCCAACCCTCTCGACGAAAACGTTTGGTCAACAGGGGCGCAGAGTGAAGGGGTGAAGCAAAGATTGCAGATAGAAAGCTGAGCGACAAAATAGTACAGAAGGCTGGCTCTATACACCGAGCGATAATGCACACACAATAGACACACTTAAAGCGTGCAATACGCGTGCTACCTAGTAGTACAAGAGCATCTTTCGAGCAAATGCTACTTATTAGCATTCAACTAGCATGTGTATACGAAAAGAGCATGAGTATTTTACAGGCACAGAGAGCATGCTACTAATGATACCTAGTAGCAAACATGCATCCTTATTAGTAGTATGTGTATTCCAAGCTTTTACAGCGAGTAAAAGCGCACTCGCGACTGGCATTCGTTTGAGATCACCGTACGAATGCCTTTATAGTCTGTTCCAAAATAATGATCTGATAAAAATGTGAACAAATGGATCAGAAACCAGTGGATATAAATTTTTAGTGTCACTTATAAATTGATTGCTTTAATTTGATTATTTGAATATTTAAACCCGAAATCGATTAAACATAAACCTGTATCCACGTTTATCAGATAGTTTTCTAACAGACCATATCATTATAATATATGTGCGTGTGCCTTCGCTCGTTTTATGGAGCCAACCTTCTGTAACTATCTATTTCATGATTGCAGATATAAAGCTGAGCGAGTAATCTGATTTGACGTCTAGACGACTGTGGGTCAGAGAGCCAGTGATCGAGTTATAGTGAGTGGGATAGTTTCAGGAGGAACGACACGATTTATATCGATTGGGAAGGAGTGAGGGAGTTTTGGGATCGTGTTTGTTTCTTCTTGAGAGTTCTATTTTTGATGCTACAGTATAATAATAAAGTTGTTATTAACCAGGACTGCCTCCTTGGTCTAGTGGTCGCAAGCGGTCCTGCTGAGCATGAGGTCTTGGATTGGATTCCCAGGTCGGGATATTTCTATCTGGAATTTCTCAGTAGCAGCCCGGAGTCTGGAATTGTGTTGATTGCAATAGGCTCGCCCCCTATTACATGGGACTTAAGGTACTGTATAATACAGGCGTGATGTTATGTTATGAACAAGGGTTTTATGACGAAACTAGAGGACATGTCTAAAAATCATGGAATCAATCAATATAACATAATTCTTCTGCATTAGGTTTCTGAAATTATCTGTTATTGAAAGATTATCAGTAATCAGTAAAATATAAATAAATCTGTAATAGGGATCAATATTTTGTGATTTCATAAAAATAAGTAAGTAATTTAAGAAAGTAGTTGTTTTATTTTGCAGGAACTATTCAACTGATCAAGTGTGGGTGTTTTTTTTAATTGGGGTACATTTTAGGTACATTTTTCTCGATATAAATATATTTAATGAGTAATGGATAAATATTGATATATTAACAAACACCCGCAATACTGACGTCAATATGGCGGGTGTACTTACCTAAATTTTGATACAATTTCGTTCTGAAGATGGTAATTTTTTTTTTAAACTGAGGTACTTAATAGTAGCATAGTAAATGGGATGGTTCGATTAGATAAGGATTGGTTAAGGCTCGACGCCAAGTGCCAAGCCTTGGAATATTGTCAGCGGCTTTTTTTTTTTTGGGGTGGAAAATTATCAAATAGCTTCTCCCGCTCTGGGCGAAGCGAGAGGGCGTGTCAGACTTTTACTGACTAAAACCCACCCGTGTTCCTTCCGTTGCCTGTGTGCCAGGGCCACGATATCCGTTTCGGACAAACTCGCGACCCTGGCAGGCATTGGCCCTAATGGAACCAATCAATTTGCTGCCAGTCATTGCGTTTAATTGCCGAGATTGTGCAGTCACATGTGGCATAGCGTGCGCTATGTATTACAGTCAATCGCACGTCAGTTTGCAGTAACACTTAAACTACGAAAACTGCCCTTAAGATCTACGAAATAAAGCCACTAATAGGCACCTGTCCCACCGCTGGCGATTAACGAGAAGCGAGTAGAGCTTAGCAACTAAAAACGAGTTGGCGAGCAACTCGCAGAGAGCGCGCGACGGCGACGAGCGATCACTCGCTGGTATGCGTATGTACCAAGCGAATCTCTCAGCGAGTGTTCTGGTCGCCAAGCGAGCGTCGCTGAGCGAGTATTCTCTTTGATAGATCTTGTCGCTGCGACAAACGAGTACTCGAGACATTTTCGTTGCGACACGTTTTCAGCGACAGCCGACAGCTAGTCGCTACCTCGTCGAAGGCGGTGGGACAGGTGCCCCAAGCTACGGAATAAAGCCACCGTCAGAGTCAAACAGCTATAATAGCCGTGCGGTTACTATTCATCCAATGATATCGCGTCATCATCATCTGCCTGCCTTTTCCCAATTATGTTGTGGTCGGCTTCCAGTCTAACCAGATGCAGCTGAATACCAGTATTTTACATGAAGCGTATGCCTATCGGTCCTCCAGAACATAACCCAAGTTTTTTTTTTTTTTTAAACATGTGGGGCAATGTTTAAAAAAAAAAAAAACTTGGGTTAGGAATTTCTCCTGTATCGTGGGTGCGTTTACAAACATTTAAACTCACATACACAAACAGCCAGACCCGGAACAACTACTTGTAGGTCATACAAATATTTGTTCCGTGCGGGAATCGAACCCGCGACACGCAGCGCGGCAGTCAATCGCTTAACCACTGCGCCAACCGTGCCGTCAGTTACTGGGCTATTAGACTTTCTGGTTCCGGTTGACAGACTGTCGGGCTTCTGTCTACCCTTATCGACTGTAAAATATCTACGAATGATAGCTGGAATATAAGGTCTCGGTATGTAATACTAAAAACAGATGCAACTAGAATCAATTCTATTTTTTTTGTAAATTTTGACGTTCAAAAGTGCCTCTTATGTGCCTATTTGAAATAAATGGTTTGACTTTGACTTTGACTTTAATGGATGTTCAACCATTCACGGATCGACATAGACACGAATCGACGACGAGATCAAAGTTGAGTAACGCTTCAGTGTTACTCAACTTTGATCTCTCGAACCGTGGGGCTTTACTTAGCCACAAGCCCCTCCCCCAAGCAATGACATCGCGTGCTCGTGTTAATTCTGTCACTAATAATTTCCTACCGCCGTCTGTACAGGAAGGAATGTGTTGTCACGCGCGTGTCCGGGTAGGAAACATGTGCCGTAAGGAAAAGGGAAGGGAAATTCAATTAGGTGTTTTGATGACTAGAATGGCGGGTCGTGTGTTATAAAGCTGTTTCGGGGATACATTCTTTGGAAATAGTTTCATTTCAAAGATATTTAGAAATGCTAGGAATATTATGGAAAAGAGTAAAAAAATATTGAAGTAAACTTACTTACTTAAATTAGGTATAAGTATATCACACTAATTAATATTAGTGTGATATACATGAATAACAACTATGAAGGCGAAAGTTTGTGAATGTGTGTGTGTGTGTGTATGTTTGTTACTTCTTCACGCACAATCGGCTATACCAATTTTGATAAAATTTTGCATGAAGGTAGCTGACACCCTGGAGTAAGACATAGGCTACTACTCTTTATCCCGATATTCCCACGGGATCGAGACTTACGGGGTGAAACCGCGGGGCGCAGCTACTATTAAATAAATTACACTCCTAAATTAAAAAAACAAAAGTAAAGTTTACTTTTTTTGGTATAAACCAAGAAAGAATAACAAACTTCGTATCAATTAATAAAAAACTTTTTACAAAAAAAAAACAACCGACTTCCAAAAAAAACACTACAAAGTGAAAAATAACTTTAATTTCGGAAGTCGGTGTCTTTGGATCTGTATTTTAGTTTTTTGTAGTGTTTTTTTTTGGAAGTCGGTTGTTTTTTTTTTGTAAAAAGTTTTTTATTTTTCACTTTTTAGTGGGTCAGTTTGTAATTTATCTAATTTACAATAGCCTAATGTCAAATGCTCATCACCTTTTACAAAATATTGCTTTTCCCGATGCAGGGGCGTTAAATGTTGAGGAGTTCTCCTGGTAAGAACCAGGAGAACTGATGGTGACTTCACCATATGCATTTTGACGAGCATAAATTGCTTAACAACCATATTACAGTGCCTAATCGAATCGCAACGGTGAAATACTTATTATTAAGAAGTTCCGGTGGCCATCTGTGGTCTTCATCATCAGTTCCACTTCACCGAATGGTGCTTTTCAAGTGCAAATGCACGAGTTACTATAAAAAATACTCAAATCGCTATAGGTATGCCTATAAAATTTGAGGATTTCTCTCGATTTCCATGAGATTCCCTCATCAGATTCTGATTTGGTGGCAATGGGACCACCTCGGGAGCATACCCTTTCATACAAAAAAATAATTTTCAAAATCCGTCCAAAATTAACGGAGTAATGGAAACACTGGAAAATGGAACTACTGATCCGATTTCGAAAATTCTTTCAATGATGGGAAGCTACTGAAGGTAGAAAGGTATTGCCGGATATATTTTATGTTAAATCTAGAAATTTTACGTGAACGATGTCGCGGGCAGAAGCTAGTTAAAATACTTTGACATTTTAACATACGAAGTATAATCCCACAGGAATCCTAATATTTACTGAGAGGGAAAAGCCAGGAAAAATGTAATTTTATAATTCCGAGGGTAACCGAACTTTCGGAATTCATACCAACTTTTCAGGGGACCAACTCTTGAAGTCTTGATATAGAAGGACTCACGATTGCTAAAAGTTACGTCGCTGTACGGAACCAATTAGAGAAGCTTAGCTGTCGGAGTTTCACTACGCAATTTTAATTTGTCAACGGTTCCGTTGTGAAGTCCGTGACTTCTAGAATTTTTTAGTACAAAGATTAATTAAAACTACCTTCATAAAAATGAAAAATTGAATTATCAGCAAAAAATCAGGGTCAGTATGTTTTAAAAATCCTTGTTGGACCCTATCCGAGAAGAGATTTGCTAGTTTGTTTCAGTATCCAAAATAATTCATGAAATGATCTGTAGGTTGTTGTTACTACCAACAGATATCTAAGACATGTTCACAATGTTTCCACAGTTTATAATCTAACGGAAATAAATCCGATAGATTATAAACTAACGAAGTTCATAATTATACGGTGACATAATATATAATTATATAATCCCACACCGATTTCGACTACGGTGACAATTTCTGTTTTTGACGGATGACCTACAGATGACTTCTGCTTAGCTGGTGTTTCTGAAAGCTCTGATTTATCTTTTTTATATTATTTATTTGGTATATCCAATATATCAGATGCAAAGTAAAACGGAAAGAAACAGCCTCACATTGAAAAATAACACAACCACTATTACCCAAACAATTCAAACAACCCTCCACAGCTGCATAGAACTCGCGCCACAACACAACACGTCGTGTCGTTCGCCATGAATCAAGAGTATCGACGTGAAACTTCAGTAGTGCATGTCACGCTGCGTGACAAATTAGTCGCACTAATGGTTCTTCGATGTTCCCTCGTCAGCGGGTGATCGCGGATGGTTAGTTGCAGAAGGGTTGATAAAGTCGATTTGGTTAAAATGTTGAATTAATTTTGATGTATGCAGCTTATAGTTAATTGAAAATTACAATATACTATTTGCAATAGTCTAAAAAATTAAGCTTCTACCAGATTTTGAAGCTGTGATTTATCGAATACGTGTTCTCTCAAAAAATCAAAATCAAAATGAAAAAAAAATATTTCACATAAACCTACATGGGCACTCATGAAACGTCAGAAGCTAGGTGCACGGTTCCAATTGGTCGTTTCCTATGGAGAAGAGCCGGCAAGAAACTCTACGGTTACTCTTTTAAAAAAAGTGGGCTTTAAAATTGTTTCCAAGTTACAGTGTTAATAGGTATGGGAGGACAGTGTAGGCCCGTCAACAAGTACCAAGTACTTAACAAAATAGAAGATAGTTTACAAAGCTAGTCTATTAGGCCTACAACGTTCTCACATTCACAAATTAAAAAAGAATCTATATAAAATATTACTAAAATAATAAAAATAAAAACCTACATATTTAAACCAAATGACAACATTATCATTACAATTTTTTTTTTTAATGTGAACCTGCGCTTTTTGTTTTATTATTGTATAAATAAATGGCCTCCTTTTACATTTCTGGCTTTTTCTCACAGTTGGTCGCAGTAACTAAGCAAGGGCACCCTGACCGAAGTTGGACACGGTCACTTGCCTATTTAGTATTTTTAGAACCCTAAAATAAAAATTATTACAGGCTCACAAAAAGAGGCACATTCATTATAATAAAGTGTTCAATAAAAAATTTTGGAAAGCAAAATGGGAATTATTTGAGGTTCAATTAAATACATACAATATTAAATCATCAAGTCAGTCTACAACACCTACTTTCATCATGCAATCTTAATTCCGTCTCCATGACACACGAGCACGCGTGTTTCCCAACAACATGGTCACGGCAAATGGAATGAAAATATCAATAGTCAGCGTCGTGCCGCGTGACAAATCAACTGAGCTAATAGTTTCCGAGCGGGGAACGGTTAGTTGAGTCGCAGTTGCAGTGGGAACTTGTGGTTTTTATGAAATGTCTGCATGTGTTTTTTTTTTTATCCCAACGGGGAAACTATTGGCCTTCATCTCACCTCATGGTAAGTGATGATAAGGACGAAGCTTCACCCGGAATCCTAAATCACAGAGGAACTGGCTATTTCAAAAAAAAATAATTTACACGGCTTAAAAAACCAATTACTTACGTAAATCAAAGTATATACAAACATAACACATAAACTAATCAAAATAATTAAATACTATTATTTTCACCAAAATGTAGGCACATAACCATTAAAATGGCAAATTTATTGGCGAACAGATCGCAGTCCGGGTTGGCTTCCACGAGCTTATTTAGTGCGGTCAACACGCGGCACGGGCTGCTGTCCGACATAAAGGCACGCCTAGCAGTCGATGTTTTATGCCACGGAGATAATTATTCGGTGTGTAGAGTCGAATCAGCTCATTATGGATGTCAGGCGCATCCGTCATACCCTGCCACACTTTGAGCATAACGCCTACCTGGCCACATGCCCTTCTGGTCACCAGCATATGATATCCCAGACATCTTAGGAGGAACTTGTAGGGATAATAACCGAGAGTTCTTCTGTTAAGAAAACGCAGGAATGCTTTTTGCACTTTTTCTAGAATAAGTGCATACTTTGCTTCGTGTGGATTCCATACAGAAGAACTAGCTTCTAGCTTGGTTTGGACAAGTGTGCTCTATAATAGCCTTATTACATGCTCGTTGCGAAAATCACGGGCAATCCAGAGAAAAACCCCTAGCCTTTTAAAAGATTCTTTGGCAACTGTAGAAATGTGATCATGAAAAGTGAGCTTCTCGTCAAATGTGAAACCCAAGTCCTTCATGTTGATAAATCTAGTTATTTTATTAACATTCATTTTGTATTCAAAATTAACTGGGTGTCGCATTTGACCAAAGGTAAAACCATCTATCTAGCTATCATACCTCTAACTGCCGAAACACATCAAATTCAGTTAACATTGTTGTTATGGCGACAGACTGAGATAAGATGGTGGTAGCTAGCCAGGCGGACTTAGAACAAGCCCTACCACCAACCAAGCCGAGCAGAAAACTATCAAACCCGGGACTTCTGGATCTGAGACAGGTGGCCTTACCACTACCCCACAGAGGCGGTTATTAGTGTATGGCATACAAGTGGCAGGAATAGAGTCTTGTATGAAGACTCACTTGCAACTTGGGTTTGTTTAATTTAGCATCCTTTTCCATGCTTGGTGTATTAATTATGCACATATAATCTATTTAAGGCGAAGTTTTTTTAAGCGCGGGCTACTTTAGCGCATCGCCTTGACGAGCCTACACTAAAGACAATACTTCAGCACTTTCGGCGCATTAGGTTCTGAGCTCGGGTGGGCTTGCATGCGGATTTCATTAAACTAAACATTTTACCACCGAGTTCATTTCTAATCTCGGGATGTGTCGATTAAAAATATTCTTATCATCAGGTAACAAAGACCGAAAGATCGGAGTGAATCCGTGTAAAAGACATGCATGGTCATACATAAAAAAACGTGTATTTTTGAGAACCTCCTCCTTTTGTGCATCAACATCATCATCTGCCTAGTCTTTTCCCAACTATGTTGGGTCCGTTGGTACAGTCTAACTGGATGCAGCTGAATACCAGTATTTTACATGGAGCGACTGCCTATCTGACCGCCACAGCCCAGTTACTGGGTAACACTATACCCCTTGGTACCTCCTCCTTTTGTTCGTCGGTTAAAAATATCGATAACCATCAGAATTTACTGGAAGCCCTCCCATAATACAGTTTCGATAAGGTGATGGTGATGATGCAACATACGTACGTAAAGAAAACTCAGGTCAAAGTATTTGCGAGAAAGATAATAAAAATTACTCACTGTTTAATAGAGCTATATCTAATTTAACTACTGCGTATATTAGTTTATTGCCTTCTCTCCAGCGTCATAAACATAGTTTTGTTGTTAACTACATAACAAGGGTAGAACTGTGTCACTTGATGTGGATTGAAATGGAGGAGCTTGTAAACATGTAACTAACTTATATATTGAAACACTAGACGGATCTGTTTCACTTAATTCACTTTATTAACTTGGGGGATAATGTATTCCGGACTGATTTAGATGCTGATTGGGGAACTCTGACCCTTCTTTTGCGCAACTAAAAGATTATAGATCCTTCTACGAATTGTGGTGATTAGGAAAAAGGAACCGTTGCGTCTACAATTTCATGGTTATTATTCATATAATTATGAAAAAATAGGAAGGAAAAAAGATTAAGCTACGCTTGCCGCAGTTGGTTCGTGGATTAACTTGTGACCATAGATTACATACCGAGACCCCTCCGTGCCTCGGAAAGCACGTTAAGCCGCGGTTGGTCCCGGCTGTCATTCGTAGAACTATGACAGTCGTCACGGTTAGTCAGAAGCCCAAAAGGCTGACAACTAGTCTTACCAAGGAGTATCGTGTTACCCAGTAACTGGGTTGTGGAGGTTAGATAGGCAGTCGCTCCATGTAAAATACTGGTATTCAGGTGCATCCGGTTAGACTGGAAGCCAACCGCAACAAAGTTGGGAAAAGGCTAGGCAGATTGTAATTATGATGCTTAAGTTTTTATTCAACCTACTTTGTCAATCTACCCACACTCTCATTGTTTACGTGCATAGCAGTTCCTAAAAGATGCTTCACACTTTATCAAGGAACATGAGACCATCCAAGTGTCCTGTGTTGACTGTTATAAATGTGTGCAGAAAATGCAGCAGTGTATTTTCTGCTTCAATGTTTTTCTTTAACATATGAGGACACTTTGTATTTGTAGTGTCCCATGTTGGGCGCCATTTGTCTGTTGGGCGCCAGCACGAAATTAATTTTACAAAACTAGTTTTGTAAAAAAATACAGTTCATGTAACATATTATCTTCAAATGCTTATTTTAAAATAAAATTTAAGTTAATTTTGTACGAAATTTGAGTTATTTCGATTTGTAATGTTTATTTCTGAATATAAGCATGCCTACTATTAGTTTTTTTTTTGTAGTAAACAATAATATTACCTCTACGATCCTGTCGTTGACTTGTATCTTCCCGCACAGGTCAGCGGAGCTGCCCTCACTGATGCTCTTCACGAATATCCCGCTCAGCTCCTCTGTTGACAAATAAACTCAATTAATATTATGTAATAGGCTCGCCCCTATTACATGAGACTTAAACATAACTGACGAAATGTGGGTGTACCTACCTATAGGTACACCTCAGCTTAATTTTTCGGGAAAACCAAGCGTGATTTTATGCTATGTAATACCTACTATTAAATTGATTTGATTCAAATAATTTAACAAAACGAAATAAAGGAAAGCATAGCTGTTGTTAGGACTCCAGAGAGCTGGAATTGCTTGCAGGACCGAATTGATTATTC
This sequence comes from Tiliacea citrago, assembly GCA_963921375.1. NCBI lineage: Eukaryota > Metazoa > Arthropoda > Insecta > Lepidoptera > Noctuidae > Tiliacea > Tiliacea citrago. Next base: position 21,071,267 of record OY992804.1, on the reverse strand, counting down.
AACTTAGTTTTATTTTTCTGTACTAATAGTCAATTCATCAAATATACCGATAGAATAGAATAGAATAGAATAGCATTTATTTGCGATCGATATATTTTGCTGAAAATTATAAATAACATCATGAAATGTTATAACCAAAGCTTTTACAGAAGACAATTCCGTACAAACTTTCAAAATTAGAGAGTTTGTATTGAATTTTCTGCTTTAAAAGCTGTTTTAAGAAAGAAAATATGTTTATTGGGTACATGTCATAAGTACCTACACACAATTATACAATATAAAAAAATCGGCCAAGTGCGTGTCGGACCACGCACAAAGGAGGGTTCTCTAGTTGGGATGAATTCATATTTCCAGTACATAAAAAGATGACAAATCTTCCATCAGTACTACAGACCAATTGCTTTAATAACCATTTTCTCTAAAATATTCATAAAAACATATATAATTGCCTATACCCATTTTTCGAAAGTAATAACATATTTACCCCATGTCAATATGGTTTTAGGAAAAATAAATAATTATGTTAATATAGTAGAAATGTATAACTTTCACTCCCCTATAATGATACATGCCATGGTCAATTTTCCTACTCCAAATGTAAGTTTGTAATCGTATTTTTTTTATTTTTTTTTATGATAAAACAAAAATATAATGATTTTCGGACTTTTTCCTTTCCTTGTGCTGTGAAACCTTGCTTCTTGCCAAATTTCATGATTCTAGGTCAAAGGGAAGTACTCTATAGGTTTTGATTTATTTGTATAATGCCGCATAAATGACCGTATTTTTTTATTGTGTTGACGTAGAAACTTGATGTTTATAGAGCTTCAAGGGACCGCAGACCTACTTATATGATATTAATTTCAACTTGATACCTCCACGCGCTCCTGAGAAAAAGGGCCTTGACAGACTGACAGACAGACAGACAGACGGACAACGAAGTGATCTTATAAGGCTTCCGTTTTTCCTTTTGAGGTACGAAACCCTAAAAACAGAGAAAGTATTATAAGCTTACGAATCTAGGCCAACTTTACGCTATTATCAAAGCAATATTAGGCATAGCTTGTACACGCGACTTCGTCCGCGTGAAATGTCTTGTTTTAACATAAAATACCCATGACACTCGGCGATACCGTAGCTTCCCATTAGTGAAAGAATTTTTGGAATCGGATCAGTTGTTCCGAAGATTACCCTAAGATTACATACAAACTCACTTTTACCTCTATACGAGTATAATATTAGTGTACTCGTAGATGGGAACGTAAGAAGATTCGTATTTTGACTTTCAAACAGGAGGATTATCACTCAGTCGTTGAAACATACACAGACATCTACATCATCTACCGAACTTCAAGTAAAAATACGATCAAAGTTCAGCCAAACATTAGGATTTACTAGCACTATCGGAGAAAGCTTAGTGACGTCACTGAAAGCTAAGTCAGACTATTGAGATAGAAAATGGCGGCCATCACAGACAATCTATCGACGGCTAGATACCAGCCTAGTTTACGTTGAGAGGATAAATATGTTGTGTTAATGTGTTTAGGGTAACGTATTATCGGATTGAGATTAGCTTGAAGATAGTGGTAATCGTATTTGGTTGGTTTGATTGTAAATGAGTCTCATCGCTAAACATACTGTAGGGATTTGAATTACCTTGGTCTTTTTGGCACGCGCGCTATGCGAACTGCAGTCAACAAAAATGAAGTTTTTGATGTGAAAACTTTTTAATGCGTTGAGCGATTTTTGGTTGGGGAAAATACACAGGGTAAAATCTTATTCGCGTTCGCGTTACCGACATGCTAATGCTAGCAGTATATCTGTAACTATGTCTGTGGCGTGTTGCACGTTTAAAGTAAGTTTTCACTTCTGTCTCAAACTCACCGACTAAAAAGTGAAAATAAATGGTGGCAAGAAACGAAAATACAGATCCAAATTAAAGTTATTCTTCACTGTGTTTTTTTTTTTGAAGTCGGTTGTGTTTTCTGTTAATAGGTTTTGGTTTTGTTATGCCAATTATCTTACTTATATTTTTATGTGCACGTGTTTCTGTGACAAATAAACTTATTTCTCTCTATATTGTTTCAAAATCTGTGATGTGTTTTTTTTGGTCTCATTTGTTTTTGGTTTTGTCAATGTCAAAATAATTTTCATTTAATCGACATAAAACCTTCCACTATCAATCACACCACGTATTACTAGGTACTATAATTTCCTCGCGGCTCTTAATTTCCAAACCAAACCTGTTAATAATTTGTTGATTGGACTTTAATATCCCGACAATGTTGAACTACCCGCACGATATTAATTTAAAAGCTTTTAATAACGTTCCCTTTGCGTTATCCACGTTTTCGAGGAAGTGAAAGGTTTCTTTACTGAAATAGGTTTATTTTAAGTTGACCTTTATAAATACCATTAAGCTTTTAAAATCTAATTATAGAGATACGGGATCCAATTTTGTAGGACACTTAAAGCTATCAATCATGTTTACACGACACTTGAAAATATTTCTGTTATTAATAGAATTTGACTGCTTCGTCGGTCTAGTGGTCGCAAGTGCTACTCCTGAGGATAAGGTTCTGGGTTCGATTCCAAGTTTGGGCAAAATGTTATTGGGTTTTTCCACCACGAATTTCTCAGCAGCAGCCCTCAAGAGTCTGGATTTGTGCCCGGTTGATGGCGTTAGACTTGTCCCCCTATTACTTGGGACTTAAACATAACTGCCACATTTCGCCATGACTGGCAAAATGTGGGTGTAGGTACTATGTAGGCACACCTCTGCCTTTAAACCTGCCTTATAACATTTTGAAGTTTAACTTAGAAACTGGTTGGATTTTCTTCTTTGTTAATATGGAAGGACATTAGGATGGCCTTGAACGAGCAGGTGGATGGTATGGGCTAGAGAAGAGAAAAGTACACCTTACTCGTTTAACAGTCGATCTCTAGATTCCATCATTTATAGCTGTTGCATCTAATTAACATGTTATTTCCATTTTTTTTGGGGTCGGATTTTTTTTTCTTACTAGTTGTGTTCAATTATCTATTTGTATACACGTGTTTCTGTGACAAATAAACCTTTTTATTTCTTTCTTCTTTCTTTTCCGTCTCGCAAACAGACATTATTATTTGTTCTTCCAAAAGACCATGATCCTAATCATTTGATCATCATCATCTGCCTAGCCTTTTCCCAACTATGTTGGGGTCGGTTTCCAGTCTAACCGGATGCACCTGAGTACCAGTATTTTATATGGAGCGACTACCTATCTGACCTCCACATCCCAGTTACTGGGTAACACGATACCCCTTGATAAGACTGGTTGTCAGACTTTCAGGCTTCTGACGACCCGTAACAACTGTCAAATATGTACAAATAACAGCCGGGACCAACGGCTTAACGTGCTTTCCGAGGCACGGAGGGGTCTGATCATCATCATCACCGTCATTTCAGCCGAAAGACGTTCACCGCTGGACATGTGCGTCCGTCATGCGTCATCACATAGATCACAATTTCAAATAAAAAATACATAAACCGCTTGATAAAGATCTGAATGCCATACCATAGAATAAAATACCTTATTGATATTCCAACAACACACTGAATTGGCTGAACCTAATCAAAACTTGCGGGAAACCGTTTCAACCTAAACACCGCTTGTTCTGAGGGCACATTGTTTTTCGTCTAACCCTTATTCGCTACACCCTTCACATACCCTCGTCTTATCTCGAGCCCTTCAATACATCAGCGCGATAAGGGTTAATTTCGCCCGGCCGCTCCTATATTAGGAAACTTCGGCGACGCGTGACCTATGCCCGGGGGTGTACCCCCGCTTCTATACGTACCCCCGGCGTACGGATCAGCACTTGCGTACACCCGGCAGCGCAAGTACTGTTATTACTTTCTCGTGGGCTATTGTTGACTATTATGTTTGCGTAAGCAGTCTCTGTGTTGAATTAGGAGTGGGTTTAGTGAAATGTCTATAGTGGTACCATAAGTACCTAAATATCTGTACGCAAAATAAAGTTTTTTAGAGCAATCTTATCACAAAGTTGACATTAATATTCTAGGCAGTAAATCAGCCTAAAATACCATAAAAAGTTATGAAACTGAAAAATTTTAACAATGCGAAAAATCCAGACGCATCCAATAAAGTATAAAATTGATGAGTTTTACTGAAGGCGTAACTAAGATTGACCTTTAACTGTAATCAAGCAAGTTCAAAGAAATATCTCATTCAGGGACATTTAAAATGAAATTGATTTTCTAGATCACAGAGCTGCGCCAAACGAACAATCATGCAGTCTTCAATTTTTAATCTTTTGTCATTTCAAAATGTTTTGAGCTAAAAGCTAAATATATTTTTTTAAATAAAAACCTATTATGCCAAATGACAATCATTGTCATTACAACACACAAGTCTGAATCGGTATCGTGTCCACAAACGCCAAAGAGCAAAAGCAAAAGAGTTGGAATTAGAGTTGTAGGTACATAATGTGAAATGAGAGAACTTTATGTCAAGGAAGTATGTACAAAATTAAATTTTAAAAATAATTATCGTAATTTAGGAGCAGTTCATAGAAATTTACATAGTTATGCAGTTAATGAGGTACCAGGGAAGCCATGTGTGCAGAAGTAATAGCACAGCATCATGCTGTGGGGAAACCTCTTGTCACAGTCACGACGCGCAGCTGAGTGCTGTCTGTTCTGTGCTCGCAATTATAGATGTATTTTGTTTTTTTTCAAGTTTCTTAAAGATAAATATAGATTTAAAAAATATAATTATGTATATATTAATTGAAAATATTTTTTTTCTTTTTTTTTCCTAATATTCGAGTTATAATAGAATAGAATATAATAGAATAGAATAGCATTTATTTGCAAATATGGGTTATACATAAGTAGGTAGTAGTAGGTTTTCATCAGAGTTCTGCCATATTTCACCATTCGGCATGCAAACATTTTCATTACCTATATAAAATTGTTAAAATTTAAACTCTTGTTGGAACATTAAATTAGTTATGTCATTCTCATTAAATAAAATTATTAAAATTCAAATATTCATTAAAAAAAAAAAAAAAATTGTCAGTAACAGTAGGTATATACAAGAAATACAAATCGTGGTCCGAAGATAAATAAACAAACAAACATCAAAATTCCAGGTCATAGACAACACACCATAAATATTCCATACGCAAAACAATAATTAATTAATTAAAAGTTCGAGGTGGTCTGATAAAAATTGTCCGTTAAAAACTCAGTTACACTGTAATATGCTTTATGTATTAACAATTTACGAAGTGTACTTTTGAATTGCAACGTTTTCAAGTCTTTCCATGCACTTGGCAATTTATTATAAACAACTGGGGCCATGCAATAAATACTTTTGCGCATCATAGCGGTTTGACACGGTACATTATTTAATTTTGAATTGTCACGTCTGTTTCTTGGGTATACATCGGCCAAACGTTCAAAACGATTTGGATTGTTCTTCACAAACATAGCCACTTCAAGAATATATTTACACGGAAGGGTCAATATGTTGTACTGCTTGAAATATGGCTTGCAACTGTCGGTGGTTTTTAGCTTATACATTGACCGGAGACATCTTTTTTGAGCCTTAAATGCTGTCTCTTTGTCGGTGGAGTTCGCCCAGAAAATGACACCATAGCGTAAATAAGATTCAGCAATACCGTAGTACGCCGCAAGAAGTGTTTTTGTATCCACTATGGAGGATAGTCTATGTAAAGCAAATGCAGACGAACTCAATTTTTTACACAACCTGTCAATATGTGCTTTCCAGTTTAAACTGCAGTCTATTTGTAATCCTAAAAATTTGGTATCAGTTACTTCATCAATGTCGTTATTTTTGTAGTGTATGTTAAGGTTAGGTACACGAGGCATACGTTGTCTAAAGTGCATTATCATAGTCTTACTTAAATTTATATTCAAATTATTCTTATCTAGATATTTAATCAAATTGTCAAGAGAATCATTTATGTCCGTTTCATATGTATTTTTATTTTTACACGGGATCGTAATGGTACTATCATCAGCAAACATAGTTAAGGGATGTTATCTTATCTTTTTGTATGCACGTGTTTCTGTGACAATTAAACCGAATTGTTTATTTCTTTTTCTCTCTAACCTGAAGTTTTTGAGCAATAGCCACTTGGAGCGAGACTTTTGGGCCATTTCCTTGATATATGTAGACGTTATGACCATTAAGTAAAACATTGTTTGTGGAAGAATACTACGATTTTTACAGAATAATAATATTTTTTTATGTTAAACATTTTCTTAAAAGTAATGCTTCACATAGTCTTAGTAACATAACAGTAGACTTTGAAAATCGGCCATAAAACAAAATGATTTTTCAAAAGACATCGCCAGGAATAGACACTTCTAAATTAAAATCGGCCATACAAGTATATGATTTTTCAAAAGACATCGCCAGGAATAGACACTTCTAAATTGCACTTCCACAATACTTAAGCAAGGTTTCTTTATATGTAACTAAATACCGAAAAACTTGTACTGAAATGCGTCCTTTTAGAATAAAAGTCGTTACGGCATTTAACTTCTATTCAACCCGTATAAAAGGATCAAATGGACCAAAAAGGTTTCAATTCCTTTGATCTAATTCATCAAAGTAATCCATGGAAGTGGTCTTATAAAGATGGAATTGATACTTGAGAATTATTTCCCTCCATAAATCATCTCCAAGTCAAAGTCGTGAAAAGTTACTTTTGGTAGAAAAGTCGTTATTTTTCAAAGTTTATTACCAGATTGGCTGGAGTTTGGTAGACTTGCAAGTGTAGCGGTTTTTGAAAAGAATAAGGGTTTTGTTTTTTTTTTTTTTTAAAGATGGTGGTTCATAAGCATAATCAGCTTATAAAGATGCCACTGCTGGGACACAGGTCAACTCTCTATGAGAGGGAGTGGGCCGTAATTCACCACGCGGGCCCAGTGCGGTAGGTAGAAGTCACATGTCTTCGAATTTATGGTTCTAGGACATGCCATTTTGCTCACGATGTTTTCCTTCACCGTTTTGAGAGCAGTGCAGATGAAATTATTTACACAAAGTCAAATTTTGGTTTTTGGTTGGGGAAATTATCAAATAACTTCTCTCGCTCTGGGCCGAAGCGGGACGGACTTTTACTGCCTAAAACCCACCCGTGTTCCTTCAGTTGCCTTCAGGTGCCAGGGCCTCGATATCCTTTTTAGACAAACCCGCAACCCTGGCAGTTGCCTGCCTAAGCTCGAACCTACGACTTACAACTCGTAAGTCGCGGCCGTGTCTACTGCGCCCCCACTGCTCATCAACTCCTCATGATGGTGGTTATTCAGTGCGCATTTTGGTACTTAAAAAGGATTTCTAAAAATACACAAGGTGGAGACGGCAATACGAAAACAAATTTATCTGCGTGTATCTAATGACGTTCCAAGTCTGCAATAGTTTAGTCATTATAACTGATCGGCAAAATTCATAGTCAGCCCATCGCTACTATGTCTTTTTTCATTTTAGTATTAGGGTTTATTTGATAGTTCTTAAATACTCATACGCATTATAGTATTTCCTGTGTTTTCATTTATTGTTGTCTCCACGTGGTGCAATAACCAATAAAGTCCTCTCTCGTGCAGCAGCGGCAGCACACATACCCACTTTTTATTCATTTTACATTTTATTACAAGAAAAACTGATAGAAAAGAGATAGCTTGATAAAAACAACAAGAAAAAAAGAGACAGCTAGTGTTGTCAATTGCGCGTGAATGTAAACAAACATTATTCTGGCTACCAATCACCAAATGTTGGCATCACAGACTATCTAACCTCCAAATATGAGAATATTAGGAAAATAGTTGTACACATACATACATACATAAACTCACGCCTTCTACCCATGGGGGTAGGCAGAAACTATATAGAACGCCACCTGCTACGCTCCTTACATACTTCTTTTGCTTCGCCTCCTTCATACATCTGGTCATACACGTACGCCGATTGCGAGTACTACGCACCTGACCTTTCTGAAGAACATCACCAATTTGGTCACTATAATGTCCTCCTAGGGCGTCCCTTTCCGGCGTTTCCACTCACCTCTGCTTTATAAATACCTTTTGTTAGTCGCGTTCCACTCATCCTCTCAACATGACCAAACCATCTAAGCATACTCTTTTCAATTTTTGTTACTACATCTTCTTTTAAACTGCACCGTTGCCTTATCACCTCATTTTTCAGCCTATCATTCATAGTCACGCCAGACATGTTTCGCAAGGAACGCATAAAATAGTTGTAATATATAATATATTAATAAATCGAAGTATATTGCGTAGTTACATGTGGTATGAGATCCCTTGAGTTTTATTAACTTTGGTAACATAATTGGTACACTTTCTAAATACACACGATGGCACTTTTTGAATTTTTTAGCTGCTTCAACTATGCGTATTACTCGTTGTCATGCGTGTCGCAGACTAAAGTCAATAAGTCCCAATTAGGACGTTTTCGAGCCTTCACGATTGCGTGCTCACAACACATCTGGGTGCCAAGTCTGCTATTTTCAATGATTGGTCATTATGTCACTACCATACGAAGGCAACGCCATGACCATTGTGCCAATAGTTTCCTTTTAAATTCATAATGGCGTGACAGTGGTCCATAGGTATATATAAGTCAAAATAATAGGAGCTTGTCAGTACGAGATTACAAAATACAGACAATTTTTCCAATGGAGTATCAGTGGCACGTCATTGGAAAATCATAAAGACGCCTTTCAATTAGGAGATTAGCAAAACTGTCAAACTCTACAATTACGGTGCCAATGATCGGCCATTCGGACACAACTGCGTTAGCAGACTTGAGTCCCGTACGGTATATCGAATTACCCTTGAACGATATAACTGTCTACAGAATGCATGGTTCACCGACGAACGGTAATACGAGAAAACTATTAGTCGATACCATTATTTAGCGACAGCACGTTTCGCCGAATAACGCTACATAGAATGAATGGTTGGCCGATACCAAGATTTGCCGATGTCATGGTTCGCCGGAACACGCTTGAACTAAATAATCCTTTATCGATAGCAGTTTGCTAGCCAACAATAGAGGGGACCTGGCGCTCGGCGGCCGCTGCCGCGGCACGCTCACGTCACGTCACTGTTCTAACCTAACCTAACCCAAATGATTCAATCTGGCAAAGAATGTATATACGCTCTGGGGCCCAAGTCTGCTATTTTTATAAATGTAGTCATTCCAACACGATCCCATTGTCATGCAACTGCTATCGATAAAGGATTATTTAGTTCAAGCGTGTTCCGGCGAACCATGACATCGGCAAATCTTGGTATCGGCTAACCATTCATTCTATGTAGCGTTATTCGGCGAAACGTGCTGTCGCTAAATAATGGTATCGACTAATAGTTTTCTCGTATTACCGTTCGTCGGTGAACCATGCTTTCTGTAGACAGTTATATCGTTCAAGGGTAATTCGATATACCGTACGGGACTGAGCAGACTTGGCCCCCTGTTTAATATAATATCATTGATTAATCACACTAATATTTTAAAGGCGAAAGTTTGTGAGTGTGTGTGTACGTTTGTTACTTCTTCACGTTCAAACGGCTTGACCAATTTTGATAAAATTTGGTATGGAGGTAGCTGACATCTGGATTGAGACATAGGCTACTTTTTATCCCGATATTCCCACGGGATGGAGTCTTACGCGGGTGAAACTGCGGGGCGCAGCTAGTAGGTGGTAAAAACAACTTACTGCGAGTTTCAACTTTTGAGACAGTAGCAATTAAATAGGTGGGTATTCGGGAAAAGTATCAAACATGAGCACTGAGGTCATCACTATTTTAGTAGAGCTCATATTTTTCTTTAATTTAGCTAAAATTTATTAATTTTAAGTGCTTTAACATCCACCCACATTGCTAAATTGTTTACATGACATACTGTCGTCATATTTAAAGTAACATGTTTTTTAAGTCCAATTATTGTTATTCTGCTGCTGCTACCTTTACATGAAATAATTCCTGTGTTCCTCTAATGGAACCTCTGTACCCATTTAACTCACAAGCATAACGACCCCCTTAAATGCGCCCTTTTATCCTTTTAAATGCTCGTCCCTGTACCCTATTCGTCACACAGACAAAAATACACCATAACCTGCTATCTGTAACACCTATATCTGGAAAACCAGAACAATTGTTCCCTATACAAACAACTTTTTTACCTTCAAACGAAATGTTTTCGTCACGAAATATTCGAGCAATATTGTCTCGGTATCTAGGGCAGTCAAAATACTAGCCCCTACTATTCACAGGCTGTCTGGTTCTATAGATGGATAGCTATTTCTAACGTCTGTCTGTGTATTGTTTATTAAATATTCGGGGTCGTGCAAAGTCAGAGGATTTATGACAACGATCTTAGAGTTGACAGAAGCAATTATTTGTAGGTCAAATGCGTTTGGAACTAAGGGACTACCGAGTGTGCTCTAGTTAATGTGTCTTTGTGTTGTGACACCTGAAGTTGAATTATATTACACATAACATCACGCTTGTTTTCATCGAACGGTTACGTAGAAGTGACCCACATTTACTCCTACATTTAAGAGATAAAAAATCTTTGTCAAAACAAGTTTTGGAGTTGGAAGATGGCTCGCTTATCACCAACTAGCCTAGCTCTTCTTAACTATGTAGTCCAGCAGAACCAAATTAGATACTGAAAATACAATACATTTATAGCTGCGATTGTTGATAATCAACCTAAGAAATGTGCTAATTTCTTCTTTTCTACTTGGCGATTTACTATTTATTTATAACTTTATCAGAAGGAGTGTCATCTTTTATTATTAAACATTCGAGATCTTTTTTTGGGACTGTTTTGAAATTCTGAACACGGACAAAGTGTGAAGGTGTCAAGGGATTTGAATTTGATCCAATGTAATTATAATGTATGTCGGATCTTTCATGAGTATGCACTTGAAATAAGAGACAAGCGCCTTTGTTTAGCGTTGTGCGGGGTCTAGGATTGAGTATGGTGTCCGATACGGATTACGGACCAATGGACCATGGAGAGGCAGTGATCGTTGAGACATGGTCGTGACACATACTAACCTAGGAATATTTGTGCAGCAGTATTATCTTTTAAGTTTAGAGTATTAATTAGAACAGTAGTGATAGTAATTGTCTCTGTAAGAATGAACTGTGTAAAAGTTAAAGGAACTATATCTCTCATTTACCCGTATCCCAATTCTGCGCCCACGGCTGTAAATCTGACACTATGTACATCACTAAGAGGTTTTCTGACAAGGATCCTATGTACCTGCCTTCGACATGTATATCTCTTTTGTAATATTCTGTGTATTGTTTTTGGTCCTGACATCAAGCAATGGACAAAATTGTCAGACTTTAAACTTTTATCTGTGAATACAAGGCTTTGCCTACTTTTTATGTGTGTATTTTATGTCGTTTTTAGGGTTCCGTGCCCAAAGGGTAAAACGGGAACTCTATTAATAAGGCTCCGCCGTCTGTCTGTCTGTCTGTCTGTCTGTCACCAGGCTGTATCTCATGAACCGTGATAGTTATACAGTTGAAATTTTCACAGATGATGTATTTCTGTTGCCGCTATAACAAAAAATACAAAAAAAAAACAGAATTAAATAAATATTTAAAGGGGCTCCCATACAAAAAACGTGATTTTTATGGTTCCGTACCCAAAGGGTAAAACGGGAACCTTATTACTAAGGCTCCGCCATCTGTCTGTCTGTCACCAGGCTGTATCTCATGAACCGTAATAGTTAGACAGTTGAAATTTTCACAGATGATGTATATCTGTTGCCGCTATAACATCAAATACTAAAAAACAGAATAAAATAAATATTTAAGGGGGCTCCCATACAACATACGTGATTTTTTTGCTCGTTTTTCTCGATATTGATAACGGCAACAGCAACAGCAACGCTTGAAATATTCACAGAATATTTAGTTATATATTCACTACAAAAATAAATAATTAAATTAAAATAAAACAAATATTTAAGGGGGCTCCCATACAACAAACGTGTTTTATTTGCCATTTTTATAGATAATGGTACGGAACCCTTCGTGCGCGAGTCCGACTCGCAATTGGCCGGTTTTTTTCTCTCATAAGTTTGTTGCAGAGCCCACTGAAATAGAGGTTGACCTCTATTTCAGTGGGCTCTGCAACGTACTTTAAAATTCCATCTAATCCAATTACAGTTTATTTCGAAATGTAATATTGTCTGGAGGAAAATACCGGTCTTAAAATATTGCTTCGTTCAGGCCAATCGATAGATAGTTTATATTCTTTATTCAGTAACTCACTGACTATCGGTCTGGCGCTAATTTAATTTGATCACGCAACTTGTTCGCAGCTTAGGTACACACGGCTACACATCAAGCTATATATTTCCAGTATAAGCTGATCTCGCATTGTATATGATTTCCGTACAGTGCGAGATTAGCGTAAACAGGAAATGTGTAGCTTGATGTGTAGCTGTGTCTACTACAATTTATTAAAGAGTACCCAACTTACGTAATTAGTTATGATTACCGATTACAACAATACCGATAGGCGTCCTCCTAACTTGTTCGGGGCACCATGATTCAGCACGATTTAGTACAGTTGGGAAGCAAAAAAAATAAGTTCAAAAACTAAAACCCGACTACTGAAAAATCACGCTCTAAAAAGTATGAAACAAGAAAATATTCTTATGTGAAATTATTATGTACAAACTATTCAACATTTATCGTCTATTAAATAAAGAACTTACACGTAATATATTTTAATGTATTTAATACATATTCATAGTGATGTTCAGAAGACCGCGGTCGTATGCCACTTTGCCCTTTTTTTTTTTTTGGGTGGGAAATTACCAAATAACTTCTCTCGCTCTGGGCGGGAGGGCGTGTCAGACTTTTACTGACTAAAACCCACCCGTGTTCCTTCCGATATCCCTTTCGGACAAACTCGCAACCCCGGCAGGCATTGGTCCTATCGGACCCCGTCAATTGGTGCTGACATCTCTTTGAGGCGCGCGTGGAACACAACGCGCCGTCGACCCGGGCCTGGTCCTTATCGGACGGCGAGCTACCCATCGCTCACAGTCCGCAGGCCCGCGCCTACGGTGGCCGGAAATCGGCTTGCGACTCCCGACGCCCGGGGCGTCTCCTGCGGCGACTAAGGGCGCGAGGGCGCGAACCTTGTCTCACCCTCACGCGTTCCGCCTCCTCCTTCGCTAGCATAACTGCTTCGCAGAAGGTGGTGACGGCCTCCCATGCACTCTCGCTCCGAACCATGGCCTGAACCAGGGCCGGACGCGAGAGACCGCCGCCGCCGATCGCCTCCGTGAGGACACGGCGGTGCTCCGCCCAAGCTGGGCAGACCTCCACCGTATGCTCCACCGTGTCCTCCGGGCGATCTACACAGTGGTGACACCCGGGCGTTTCGTCCCGCTTTATCCTAAACAGGAACCTCCCGAAACAACCGTGTCCGGTGAGGACCTGCGTCAGGCGGAAGGTGAGGACGCCGTGGCGCCTCTCTAGCCACTCCTCAAAGAGAGGGACTTATCGCCACAATTGTGGCGTGCCCAGCGCTGGGTTGCGACAGTCGCACTCTCCATGTCGCCATGAGATCCCGCCGGAGCTCTGTCCGCTGTGCCGTGATTTCTCGCGGCAGCGGAGTTTCACCCCGGCGTTTCGCCTCCTCGCGCCATTCCCAGATGTGCGCGAGGACTTTTGCCTCCAGATCCCATGGCATGCCACTTTGCCCTAAAGATTATGATCGCTTACTACTTTTAGAATGTGTTGTTTTGATAGGTTAGGTGGCATACGACCACGGCTGTCTTCTGAACATCACTATGAATATGTATTAAATACATTAAAATATATTACGTGTAAGTTCTTTATTTAATAGACGATAAATGTTGAATAGTTTGTACATAATAATTTCACATAAGAATATTTTCTTGTTTCATACTTTTTAGAGCGTGATTTTTCAGTAGTCGGGTTTTAGTTTTTGAACTTATTTTTTATTTAAATTATTTTGGGGTTATAATTTCGTGATAAAGTATTTGCAGAGGCACTTTAAATTTTTTTTTGGTTAGGTTCATTCAAGCGCATCTCATTCATTCATACATTAGATTTAATGTTTTATATGTATATCTGTGTAATATACCAAACATATACCATAGGTTTATGTTTCGAAATTTGAAAGACTTCTTAACCTTTCTAATTCCTGAAGAGATCGTGAGTCATGAGGATTTTTCAGATTTTTTTTATGATCCAAGTAACAAATAAATAATCCGTCTAAGGATCTGAGTCTGCTGAGGGCAACATAGGCCTGTCCCTAAGCGAATAGTGACTTCCCTAAATCAATTACCGCTTTAACTAGAGTGCACCCCTGCAACTTATGCACAGTAACTACCCAAGTAAGGATTAATGGTAACATTTTGCGTTGAATGTTTCCCGATCCTCAAAATCCGTCAAACTCAGGTACTCCCAGCTTATGTCATTATTATTACACGCGGTTTTTTTTTTTTTTTAATAAATAGGCCACATTGAAATACGTATTTATCACATCACACTAATATTATAAAGGCGAAAGTTTGTGAGTGTGTGTGTGAATATTTTTTACTTCTTCACGCTTAAACGGCTAGACGAATTTTGATAAAATTTTGTATAGAGGTAGCTGACACCCTGGATTAAGACATAGGCTACTTTTTATCCCGATATTCCCACGGGATCGAGACTTACGCGGGTGAAACCGTGGGGCGCAGCTAGTTATAATATAATTATGTATTTTGTGTAGGTTTGGAGAGAAAATATTTTTATTGTTGCTTATGATTTTATAGAAATTATACCTAATTATTGGGTGCATGCAAGCAAAGCCATGAGCAACAGCTGACAATATATATATTTTTGAAATGTGCCAATTTAGGCCTTTCAGTTGATACCAAACACGGCATGAAAAAACATTTTTTTTTTTTTGCTTTGACTTTATGTCCGCTAGAGGGCGCTATATTGAATTTAATGTGCCTCACTTAGCCTATAACCAGCGGACGATCAAGACGCTTCCAACAATACCTCATTTGTCAAATTATGACAAGCAGTCAGATGAACATACATAAATACTTACATACATACATACATACCGGTCAAAATCATAACCCTCCTTTTTGCGTCGCCGTAGTCGGGTAAATATACCATATGGGTACGACAATACGACAGTAAATTAAAACAATTTGCAATACTAGAGCTGAGTATTGTGAAACCGTGAAATAAAATGTTTATTTCAAACAATCTCATCATCATCAGCCTAGCCTTTTTCCCAACTATGTTGGAGTCGGCTTCCAGTCTTACCGGATGCAGCTGTATTTTACATGAAGCGACTCATCTGACCTCCACAACCCAGTTAGGTACTGGGTAATACGTTACCCTTTGGTAAGACTGGTTGTCAGACTTTCGAGCTTCTGACGACACGTAACTACTGTCAAAGATCCACGTATGACAGCCGGGACCAACGTCTGAGGCACAGAGGTGGTCTTGGTATGTAAAGATGGTCACCCACCACGAAAAAACCGCGGCAAGCGTAGTTTAACCTGATCGATGTTATTATTTAGCCACAAGCCCCTGCAAATGCCAAACAATCTATTTAGTTTAAAACAAACATTTTATTTTGATTACGACTATTTAGTAGTAATGAGCCGACTATGGGTTTTGCCAATCAGCCGACTAGCTATAATGATTAGTTGAATATTATGTGTTTGATTGAATGTTGTTTGTTAGCTGGGAACGTTATTATTAGTTAAATACACGAAGTTTAATTTATTATCGTATGGACGTCCCCAGCCTGTATGATTGTACATATTTAGCCGCCCGGGCTGTACCCAACCATGCCGACCCGAACTGGTGAGTAGCAATATACACATTCATTGTCGACATTAATATATCATCCTTATCCATCACCATCCTCAGTCTATTTCTATCCACCCTTTTCGTCCCTTTTACATCATTCTTCTCTATTCTGCATCGGTCTTGTCACACCAAATATTTTCGATAAGATTAATAATGTTATCGACCCCGATTGCTCACTGTCGTCAGGGGTTGTGCCCTTATTATGTACGCAAAATACGCGCTTAGGCGATTAACACAAGACACCGCGCACCGCCGCGGTCGGGGAGGGTGAGAGCATCGCTCGACCGCGCGGTCGGGCGGTATACGTGTGTTAGGCATCAACGGATTTATAAGAGGCCAATGCGACATGAGATCCGCTTCACCGCCTACCGCGGCACACAACCGCATAAAAAAAAAATATTACGTACCTACTGCAGTTTGCAGTACTTACATAATATTTTTATTTTATTGTTTGGGAAACTTACAGATACCTAACGTTTTTACGCTATATTTGCAGTGTTCTTAGAAAATATGAAAGTTAAGGCCATTTAAAAGTTTCCGAAAAACACTAGAATAAAAACGAAAAAAGGTCGGTACAAAACACCAATAAATAGAAAATACATAGAACACGATCGATTAAAACAATCTAATAACTGTTTAGACGCAAATAATTACTTTTCCGCGAAGAAGCTTTTCATTAACGAATACTTAAGCCGAGAAACACTGGTATTGGACATATCCAAATCATGTTTACTAGACAATTTATTAAAACTACTGCTCGCACGGATTAGAAACGAATTCTACCTGGACGCGGACTTGGAAATGAGGCCATCTAACAATATGTTGCCTTATTAGCTTTTCAGCATTATTATCTCACATGTCCCCAAAAAACCACCATTTATGATCGATATACAATGACATCCGGACTAATACAGTAACTTAACGAGGCGGAGAGATGTCAATATGCAAACAGCAGTGACCCATGACCGCGACAATGTTTGACGTCGTTGGCTGATTGATCTGCGCCATAGCTGTGATAGCCGTGAACCCTGTAGAGGTCATGCGGTATTTTATGGGAGGCATAAATTACAGAGGAATATTTTGTGACAAACCGGAGGCCTAGGGCATTCTCATCGGAAAAAATGACGAAGCTCCATACAAACTTTCATCTGCTATTTACCACTTTAGGAGACGAATTTTTAAAACCCTTTCACAGTGTTCAGCGAAAGTAAAAAAGTATTTCCCGTAACTAACGCAGCTACATGGTCAGTTCGATTTTAAAATATTTCTGAACTGATCATCCGAACCGTGTGTGACTTTTTCGCCTATACGTTAATCGGAACAATTATTAGAAACAAATCAATTAAACTAAGCAGTCGGTCGGTGTATGTGGTTCTGATGGTTCTTGATAATTCCTTTTATGTCCTTATAACTAAGCACTTAATATCAAGATGTACCTTGTTCACAAACGTATCCAGCCACGGTGATGCCGAGCCCCAGCGCGGAGTCCTTGCTGAGCTCTACGTCGTAACTGAGGGTCTCGGGCTCGCCCGTGCCGCGCACTGCCATATCCAGTGGTAGCCTGGTGGATGGAGAGGATGTTTAGTCTTTCAGAATAAGTCTGTTCCAAGGTTATTTTTCACTTTGTAGTGTTTATTTGAAAGTCGGTATTTCTTTTAGTCGTGGTACCTTCTTCATACTAATTCGTATACCACTACTTGCTATGTAAATAACAGTGACAGGAAGTTAACTCTAAGTTAGATTTGTTACATAAGAACTTTTCGAAAAAGAGATTTGTTCTTAAGCAACAAATCTAGCTAAGAGAGATGATTAATGTTTCTAATGATTATAATTCTACAAATACATATTTGTTATGGTCGAGAATTATATTATACAACCTGACGCTGACCTGCAAATTGCAAAAAACGTAAGAAAATTTGGATTTCGCGGGCTACCACTGCGGACCCACCATAACAATTGAGGTTAATTATAACCTCAATTTTTTCGTCGATGATTTTTCGATTACATTTTAATCATTGGAAAAAGTGGCGAGATATAAAGTTGAAACTTCTAAATACAGATGAATGGGTTACTAATTCCCGAGTGATTGCGTAACAATTTAACTTGAACAGGGTTTATTTCATTTTTATCATTTTTTTTTAGCCAAGTCTTTATTTAGTTACAAACTTTGTAATGTAATGATGAAATGAATTTTAAACAATGCATGATAGATGCTATCCCCACCCGTACGTTCCCCTTGAGTTTCAGTAAAGACACTTTACTGCGACCTCACGCGGACTTCTTGAGAGAACTTGAAGTGATATATTGCACTGTTTTGTTTCATTTGCCTACACTAATGCACGTTCACGAACACATATTGGTTAACAATCCACCATTAGTATACATTAATATTCGGCTAAACACAACTTTTAGAAAATAAAACAAAACTGCTAATCATGACGCTTCACTTCCCGCCAAGAACTCTATTTTTATCATACCTATACTTTCTGAACAGATTTTAGGTACTTTTGAAACCTACCCTGTATGTTGGAAGCCTAGTAGGTAGGTCTGAGAAAGCCCAAAGTGCGACTGCCAAAAGTATTTTTATTTGGAAATCTAGTTTTAGATTCTTATTTTTCTATTATTGGTATTGGTCCGGACTTTGTTATTGTCACAAATAAGACAGTCTATAATTGAAAGCGAGGCGCTATAGATTGGTACAAGTTGGTTTTGGAACTGAATTGTGTTTATGTGTAGTTCGGAGCCTTGCCAAGTTGGGGGGGAGGTTAAGCTGTGACTGCCAACATTGTGCCCAATTTTATTTTCATAGAATTAGGTCTCAAAGAAAATTTACAATTATCAACAAGACACCTATTCGTAATGTATGAACATCCTATATACCGTATTTCTGCCAAATAAATTACTTTGACTTTTCACTTTTCCTTCACCACTGTTAAAAGACAAAGTAAATGTATAAAACACTATAGTAGATTACTGCATCGAACAACACGTCGAGCGAGGTGTGTAATCTGCTTTTCTTTCAACTACTACAGCAATGGCTTCATTGTTTTCGCGAGCTCACTAAAATACGCTAAAAACACACTCAGATACAGATTTAACCTTTCTTTCGTTTCTCAAAGACATAAAATTTTCATATGCCTTGAAATATCTGGCTCTAGATTGTTCTGGTTATCAATTACGAGCACAGTCTTATTTTTTATAAGTTCCTGCGTTAACGATAACTCACTTTCACTAGAATAATCATTTTTTTTTACTAATTCTAATGAAATTCGTAATGTACGGCTGTAAAAATTATGAAGTTGGCGCCAATTCGTTTTCCTTTTTTATTATTAATATTCCTTTTCAACCAGCACGTATTATTTTTAAATATCTTTGGTACATTTTTTATGGAACATATGATAACTTTTTGGTCAATGAAAAAGTTTAAAAAAGTAACAACAAAGCAGCAAAATGCGCATCATGCAATCATTTCTGCACTGTTTTAGCGACGCCGAAAATTCAGGTTTCTGCTGGCATTTTGACGACTACGATATTACTAGCTAGTTGGAAGAAAAGATAATTATTACCTTAACATTCGACTTATCTTTTTATAAAAGAACTTATGCAAACATTTTTAACCAGAGCATTCCAGTAACGTTTTCACCATTCACCACTGCCTAATAGAATTGATTCTCCTGCCCTCATTCCAACTTTTTTGTGGTCGGCGCAATGTGTCTCTTTCTTCCATACTTCTCTATTAGTCGTCATCTCGGTAGTCACCCCCGACCGTGGCCCCGGTGGCCGTTCTAGCCATATCATCTCTCACACAGATCAGATAAAACAAGAGACATGCAAATAATAAACAAAGAGAAATAATAAACAGAGAGATGCAAATAAAACAAGAGAACATCTCTTAGCTACTATTCTTCTTACCTAACAGGTGGAGGCTGCGGCTGTGGCGGCGGCGGCACGAAGGCTGGTGGTCGAGGAGACGGCGCCAGCGCTCCCCGTGGTACTACTGCCACTATTGATGCCACCGGCTAAGACAATAAATAAATATTTTTATTTTTATTTCGATGTGAAACATCTATAGGCGCACGTCAAACCGATTGCTGGCGGGGCGACGCATGCCACGTGGCGATCGGCCACTATACACTTATACAGGCTATGTGGTAGTGTGTAAATGTGTGTGTAGTGCAATGTTTCACATCTGCCAGTCGTCCCGTGACGGCTCCATTTTTTTATATTAGATATATAAATAATAGGTACAGTATGCATTTTTGAAATAATTTTGTAATGCAGCGGGAGAGTGTCCCTGCCTAACTTATAACTATCTCGTCTTACTGGTATGCAAATCAGATGAACTGTGTCAAGTGGGGAGATACTTTGTCGAACCCTTACCAACTAGAATGCGGGGCAAGGCAGAGAGGTCTGACCGCACCAAGGCTTTTTAATGTTTAGGTATGTGAATGAACTGATCGAGGAGCTGAGTAACAATTATGTTGTATGTCGCATTGATGATGCGACAATTTGCCTTCCGCACTTTGCATAACTGCGAGTGTTTTAAACGGATGGCGTCGTTTGTATAATGAAGAACTATACAATCTGCCTGCAACTCACATTGAATTTTTACTATTATGTATAAAACATTGCTTATTTATTAAATTAGATAAACTGATTGTGGGAGAAAATTGTGGTCACATTACAAATCTACGCACTCACACAGTCGCACAGGTTTATGGGTCTAGCGTAGTACGTGCTTCGACCATTTTGGTTTGTTTTGACTGTACAGCGGAAGTGTGACTGTAATTTACATAATTTTAATTATTTTCTGGAAATAAAATTACCCATATTAAAAATTACAGAAATCGATTCAATAAACGATTCTGAACAAACTACTTTTATAATGTGTATACATTCAGTTACACATTGTATAGACTGTGAAAACCTTAGATGTCATTCATCTACGTTCTTTGCAAATGAGTGTTTCTGATTCTGAAATCTGAACCCTCACTGTCGTTCTCTGTTGTCTCGTGTCTCATCAGAAATGACGTCATGTTTACTAAAGTCCTTTGTCTTAGAAAGCCATGGGAGTATGGCTGACACCTAACACTTAATCTATAAAATCCTGTCATCCCTATTATTGTGTAAACACAATATAATAGATGACAGGAGTTTAAGGGTAAAGTAGTTACAACAATGAGAATTTTGGCATAGGCACTGAATTAGGTGACAATTTACCTACATAAAGCAAGCTAAAACTTTTGGGCACTGTTCCAATCTCAAGTTCCGAAGGATTTGAAAACAATAGAATCCACACTATTCTTCGGACGATACACCTACTCCTCCCTAATAGGTAATAGGTAATACGGGCTGGTGTCCGCAACTCCACGTCAATGCGCGTATTTTGCGTACGGGTGGGAAAATCGATCATCCGATGTACCCCAGCTCCTTAAAGAAGGCCAGCAACGCCTTGGTGTTACTGACAATCTCACAGAGGGTACTTGAGTTACCGAAGTACTTTGCCCTGCATGCGGCGACCACCGGGCAGTATAGTAGCACGTGAACTGCTGTTTCGTTGTCCTCCATGCAGGCCCTGCACAGCGGACTGTCTGTGACTCCTATGACAAAGAGGTGTTTACTCCTCCCTACTTCTTTACCGTGTTTAAAAAAGTATAAAGGAAACTGTACCTAAGGAAGTGCAATTTAAAGTTCGTAATTCTCATAACTGCGGAAACTTTTTCAAAAACCGCATCAAGTAAGCCATCTTATCATGTAAACTTGGCCGTAAGATGACATCTTAAAGTGTAAATTATACAAAGGAACCCTTATGAGGTAGGATCTTTTTTTCGTCCGCTTTGCAGAGAAAACTTTTTATGTTGATGGAGCTCGAGCTGCCACTCTGTCGAGAGCGACGAGAAATTTAATTGTGTCTTGAATGCAATAAGTAAAAGCAATTACAAAAGTTTTACAGAGCGGAGAGATATTTGCGTCACTTTTGCGCTGCTCCGGAAATGTAATAAGACCACAGTTCGTTTAAAGCTGTTGTAGCCCAGATATATTCATCGATGAACACAAGGAGTTTTGTGGTAAGAGACTGTGCAAGGCCAAAATGTAAACAATGAAAAATAATTAATCGGTCGAAAGACACAAGTGAACGAGGAAACTAGTGCTGTTTTTTTCAGACCTGGTTAGCTATAAAAACGAACTTAACGTTATCTTAGCCACACACAAGTCATAACTGCTTATTTTATATCCTGTATAACAATTGGGATTTTTGCCAGGATCAGCGTGTCCACCTACTGGGCCAAAGTAATCTAATTTACTAGACGAATATTGTATCATCGATTCGAAAGAATAAGATATCCTGTATCATCAGATTAGTATCAAATGTTGCAAAAAAAAAATCCTCAGCGAAAACTATCTCTACCAAGCCACCAGCCGATCTGTTCTGTACAAATCTCACCGTGAAAACTTAGGTGGAAGTGAGCTGTCAAAAGTGTCAATCCCTAGGGATCATGATCAGTGGGATGACAGCTCACTTCCACCTAAGTTTTCACGATGAGATTTTTACAACATAGACCGGCAGTGATCTTCTGATGTTTTGCCCCACTTACCCTATGATGCAGCCTCTCCTCAATGATGGTGGGCGGCGGGGAAGGCGGAGACGTGTCCTCACATAACGCTCCGAAGCCGTCATGTCCTGCCTCTGACAGACGGCGCTCCAGCTCGATCGGGTCTGTGAGGAGCCGGGACGGGACCACAGGTGCTGGAGTTGCTCCTAGGGGCTGTGAAAGAGAAGAGTTGGTTAAAAGAAGGTATTAAACAAGCATGATGGGTTAAATGTCTAATCCCCTTCATAAACATGATGAAGAAGACCAACAAAGAATAGGAGGCCATTGCCTAGAAGCGAGACACTAAGGCTAGAAATAATAATAAAAGAAGGTTGAAAAACTGGTGGTTTATTGGGTAGAGGCAATATGTGATCCTTTTGTATAGGTCTTGGTAAAGGATAAGTTACTTGAGGGTGTCAAAAAATACGGGCTATTGAACCAAGTAGTCAGAAAAGAGCAATTTTTACTGTTTTAAGGTGGATTCGCTCTCCGAGTAGCATTTGTTCCATTGAATGACTTTTTCATGAAATCATGACATTGGGGAACAAATCTAACTGAGATATTTATTAATGATTTTAGTGATTAGAATTCTGTAAATAAATATTTGATAAAGTCGCAAACCATATCTGGATCAGCATACAACCTGACACTGACCTGCTCATAGCAAAAAACGAAAGTACATTTGAATTTCACGGACTACAGCTGCGAATGTAACTCATGCCGTTTTCAGTAGAATTGATAATTAAAATGATGGTGAATTCTAAAGAGTTTCTCATTATCAGCACCACATTTCAGTAAAGAGGCTTCCACTGCTGGATATACCAAGGCTTCCAATGCTGGATATACCAAGGCTTCCACTACTGGATATACCGAGGCCTCCAGCTGGATATACCGAGGCTTCCAATGCTGGATATACCAAGGGTTCCACTGCTGGAAACACCAAGGCTTCCCTCAATAATCGCCATAACGTCCGATACTGCGCCTCACATAAATTAGTTGCCCATAAGTATGGCAACAATGATAGAAGTCTGCATTTCTTGCACGCAAAGTCCTAGATCCTGTTACATAAGTACAGATAGTGCCATCCACGAAGACGCGCCCCACTATTTTTTGGTCGAGGGGGCTGCGGAGTGTGGGGAGTTTAATCCGAGCTGATTTGTTCATCGTAGTGTGCAAGCGGACTCATTATAGGCAATTCGTACGTATCGACAGCATTACAACACTAGCGAAAGGATGCACACTTGCACTGTAAGCGATTAGGAAAAAGAGTAGGGCGCGTCTTCGTGGAGGCACTATGTACAGAAATGACTAACCTTTCCACTTAAGGGGGATGCGCTAAGGTACCCCGCGAAATTCAAATTTTCTTACGTTTTTTGCAATTTGCAGGTCAGTAACAGGTTGTATGTTGATCTAAATATGATTCGCGGCCATAACAAATATGGCTTTATAGAATTATAATCAATAGAATCAGCATTACATTTCTCTAAGTTCAAAAAATTCTACTGAATGATTATTTCAGAAATAATCTTTCAATAATGATTATAATTCTGTAAAGCCATATTTGTTATGGCCGCAAATCATATTTAGACCAACATACAACCTGTTACTGACCTGCAAATTGCAAAAAAACATAATAAAATTTGAATTTCGCGGGCTACCTTAGCGCATCCCCCTTAAATAACTGCCGAAACCATCAAAACTTCATAACGAGTAACGACATAAAAAAACTCTTAAACTACCTTCCCCTACTTTCATCTCTTCATAATTCAAAAGCAGAACATCCAAGTGAAGGCCTATGAAACCTCTCTGACGCAATTACGTCACATCCGACCGGAAGTGGCGTCCGTCGCTCCGGTCTGAGACGGATGCCTTGCTAATAGCTACATCTTCACAATTACGAGCATCTACATTAAGAGCTGTTCTTAAGGTGCCCGTCTTCGTAATAGACTGAAAATGTTTTATAATGAGATGGCTTTGTACCTTTTACGTGTTTGGGTGCTTATAAGTATTAATGTATAATAACAACAAATAACTATAGTCTTATAACTTGTTTTAGGTGTGAACGGTAAATGAAAATACTAGATAGTTATCAACAATAAACCGGCCAAGTGCGTGTCGAGCCACGCACAATGAAAGGTTCCGTAGTTGGGATGAATTTATCCCAAAATCAAACTTAAGACGCTGACAACAGGTAAACCACTGCCACTGTCAGACTGCATACAAAACAATGAGAAGCGTGATATGACACAACGCTTGTAATTTATTGAAAAATATGAATCAATTATTTATTTACTCAAAAATAAGTTGAATAGTCGAAAATAAAAACAACCAAGTTCTGCATACAAATAAGACGTTCTTGTTATTAATTAAATACCAACCATACGTTGATATTTAATACAGATATTTTGTATTGTTTTTGTTGGTTGTTAGTTTACCGTTAATTTGTATCGAGATTTTTTTTTCCTAAACGTGTTTTGGTAACAACCAACTTCTGAGAAATATGTTATGCAAGAATAACATATATTTTTTCCGCTACCACAAACTATATAGATTTGGCAATTTTTATGTTTAAGACAAGCCTACTTTTATCATTTGCCTCTTGTCAGCGCCTTAACATTTTAGTTTAAAAGCATGGTTTCCCCTATATCGATATACGTCACGGTCAATTCTCCAACTGCAATTATCAGTCATCTTTGTTGGATACTCAGTTGATTACCTATTGAGTTGTAGAATAGGTAATGATAGGCGTGTAAATAAAACAGGCCTATTTTAGTCTCAAAATACCTACCGTAATAATATTATATTTAGTCTTTAGGGTGGCCGATCAACGGAACATTGACGTTTTACAAAATATTCAGCTTTTGCAAAACGTTGTCTCTGCTACTAACGTGATAGTCTCTTTGTTAAACTCGACGCCATATTATAGCCCGGATTCTGTATATAACATAACATCACGCCTGTATTATATGTAACCCTGGGCATGCAGGCGTTCTATTATTAGTACACCCATATTTCGCCAGTTATGTTTCAATCCCACGTAATAAGGGGCGAACGTATTGCCATCAACCGGGCACAAATCTAGACTCCGGGATGCTACTGAGAAATTTCAAATGGAAAAACCCAATAACACTGCCCGACCCAGGAATTGAACCCAGGACCTCTTTCTAGAACTCGCTGAGCATATTAATTAACGCCCGGTGAAACACTGTAACAAGATTGGCATCAACACTCTATCATACTTGTTTTTAAGTTGCGCCAAAATTATTTTAAGTTGCGAAAATCCCACTGGATATTATAAAATATATTTATGCTAGACCGTGTCGAGTCCAAGTGGAGGCAAGGATGCATGCTTATGGAAATGCTACGTACATTTTAGTTTATCCGAGTCCTGAGGCTTCGTAGGACTTCAAGTGGTTTTTACTTAAAATAAACTTAGCATTTACGCTTCCTTGGGTCGTGCGAGCTTTGAAATTCTTGTTCGTTAAAAACTACGGTTATTTCATAAACATAACATCACGTCTGTAATCAGTCATGAGTTTCACAAAAGAATTGCAGGCAGAAGAAGTATTAAAAAAAATTAAAGGTTACATAATAACATAATTGCTGGCAAATATTGTACGGTGGTACGAAACCCTTCGTGTGCGATTCTGACTTGCACTTGGCCGCATTTTTTAATAGATCACACCTCTATATTTTGGCTTGTAAAACTTGCATTGTTTGGGAATAGTGGAGTTACAACAAAAACAGTATAATAAACTTCGCCATTTAATCTACATACAAAACAACCATATTAGTAGTAGGTAAACTCACGCCTGTTTCCCACGGGGAAAACATTACAGAGACATTCACTATTCCTATAGCACTCGTGTTTCACGACATTGAAGTACGACCAACAATACATCTTTGACACAAAAACATTGTCACCAATAAAAAACACATAAAAATATCTTTCCCCGAAATCTGTTCGGAAACAAAATCATCTCGACAGCGGGAAACTGCTGCCAATGAAATATGATCCACTTATCCGGATTGGCTATGAAAACGGTACCTTGTATCAACGACCTCCTGTCTCGAGGTGTGAAATAGCAAAGGTGACGCCTTCGGAACAAAAAGATATATTTCATACATTCAATCGAATCAAGAGAACGTCGCCTTTTTATTCTGAACTAGCGCCCCGCCCCTGCTTCATACGATTTTTGACAACACATCGAGATTTCATAATTATATTTTAGTTTAATATTGACGTAATAGGTATACCTGTCACCGTATTATTATGAACTTCATAATCAGCCTATAATGTTCCCACTGCTGGGACACAGGCCTCCTCTCTTCGAGAGGGAGTGGGCTGTAAATCTACCACGCGGGCCCAGTGCGGGTTGGTAGATTTACATGCCGGTTTCCTCACGATGTTTTTCCTTCACCGTTTTGATAGCAGTGGAGATGAAATTATTTACACAAAGTAAAGCGCCTGCCTGGGTTCGAACCCACGACCTACAACTCATAAGTCGGGGACGTTACTACTGGGCCACCACCGCTCTCTGGGCCACCACTGCTTTATGAACTTCGTTAGTTTATAAACTCAACATCATCTGCCTGCCTTTTCCCAACTATGTTGGGGTCGGCTTCCAGTCTAACCGGATGCAGCTGCATACAAGTATTTTACATGAAGCGAGTGCCCATCTGACCTCCGCAACCTAGTTACTGGGTAATTCGTTACCTCTTGGTAAGACTGGTTGTCAGACTTTCAAGCTTCTGACGACACGTAACTACTGTCAAATTTTCCACATATGACAGCCGGGACCAACTTTCAAGGCACGGAGGGGTCTTGGTATGTAAAGATGGTCACCCATCCACGGACCAACCGCGGCAAGCGTAGCTTAAGCTGTCTGTAACCCGTCCGGCTGTTATTACTTAGTCACAAGCCCAAGTTTATAATCTATCAGTACTATTTCCGTTAGAATATTATAGTCCGCCTCTGTGTGCTTAAAGTATTAAATTAATAAACTGTTGAAAAATATATAACTGCAACAATCGATTTACAATCTAATGCAATAATATAGGTATCCATAGGAAACCGACAAATTGAGAACTGGTATGATCTAACTTGCTGACGACGTAATTAATAATATAGGTATCCATAGGAAACCGACAAATTGAGAACTGGTGTGATCTGACTTGCTTACGACGTAGTTAATGCACCTTGCGCTAATACTATATAGCCTACTTAGCTGCGCGCAACAAGGAACTAGCGCTCGCCAGCCGCTGCCGCGGCACCGCTTGCTTTGCTCGCTCTGCTCGCGCGCGGTTGTTCACAGTTCTAACCTAACCTGTTTCACCCAGATCACAATTTTTCGACGAAAAACTAACAACACACTAACGGTTCACAAAACCTTCTTTTTTTTTTTGATGGGAAATTATTCAATAACTTCTCCCGCTCTGGGCGGAGCGGGAGGGCGTGTCAGACTTTTACTGACTAAAACCCACCCGTGTTCTGTTGCTGCTGTTTTGTTTCAGATGCTTGTGTGCCAGGGCCACGATATCCCTTTCGGACAAACTCGCAACCCTGCCAGGCATTGGCCGCTACGGGACCCTGTCAGTTGGTGCTGACATCTCTTATGGTATAGAAACTACAGGGAAAGGGGAAAACAGGCTTTGTATTGTACCAAATTTGTGGAAATCAAAAGGCGAGTTAAGATGGCAAAGAAAGCGATTAAATATCAACCAATTAGTAAAGGATGTGTACGGAACCGTACATTATTTTACTGTCTTACGCGCCGTGCATTCTGCACACACAGCATAAGTACCTATTATTGCAAATAATATTATGTAAAAATATATTTCAATAAATCAGTGTTTAACGAACATTCAACGCGGTCGGTTTTATTTCATCATCCCAATAAGAATCGCACCGTTATTATATGACTAAATGTAGGGATCCCCTACAGGATTAAACATATTCCTATTCATTTATTCCACATCACATCCACATACAGTATACATCACTGCCTTTAGATAATTTTTCCACCTCAAAATGTTGTGTGAAAAGGCTATAAATGTTATTGCTACGGAACCTCTTCGTTGGACGTCGATAGAATTGACGCTTCGACCCGAAGCTTCGCTTCGCTAGTCCGATTTACTAATGATTCTCTATCGTCCTCAATAAATTATGGTTCACTATCATTACTGTTATTTAGTTGAAAATTTGTAATATTCAAATATTCCCTTTCAATCCTCCTCTTGACTGCACCATATCTTTTTCTTTTTTTTTCACATATTGCATTTTTTTCACAATGAAAACATTAATTAGAAGACTAAAAGCTGTACTATAGCTGTTTTTATTGTTTTAATTTTAAAACATTCTCATAGACAGAAGTCATAAAACCACAGTATTTACAAGAGTGTACAATTACGCCATAAAAATAAGTTTGAGACGGAGTTTGTTATACCATTGTACAGAAATAAGTATCAAGTGACACTATAATAACACTTAGAGCTGTATAAGTGATCGCATGCAAAATACAGCCTGTATACAGATTTAACGATATAACCAGATTGAAGTGTCACAAAATACTTAAAGTTGTATATTAGAGCTTGAATAATCTGTTTAAGCACCCTAAGCTTATTCAGATCCCATAATAAAGATTTTATACCGTTTATGCTGTATAATACTCATAAATCACTCTTACAAAGACAAAATAATTTTTTGACACACTTGTACGTCTCTAAAAGAACTATAAGTTCTAAATAGGCTGATAAATTGATGTACAAAACGCTTGCGTTCTGCTTGGGGTAGTTTAAAAGTTCAAAGCGGTCAAACAGACAGACACGAAAAGCGATTTGATTTATAATATATATAGTTAAAGATGTCGAATTTTCCTTTGAAAAGCCACCAGGCTATTTTGAAAAGATTTTTCTAGAATAAGGAGCCAAATTACAAAGGAATGGCATAATAAAAGGGATTTGGCATAAAGATACATACTTATACAAGACGTTTTCTTGGAAGAGGCTGCCAATCCTACGAAATAAGATTGTAAATCAGTATTTTACAAGAAATTAGAACCTTCTGAACCAAGCAACAGGTACCTAATTTAGATAATAATAATAATAATAATAGATATAGATAACAGTGATATAATTATTTAGGCAGGTTATTGTACTATTTTAGAATTTAAATGCTTATTTTGGTAGAACGGAAATATCAGGAGCAATTTGTACCATCCGTTAATGAATATGGGTACCGGACCACTATAACGTCCCCACCTATTACCTACTTCACATTTTATAATCTATAACCAAGAATAAAGCAGCCAAGCGCGAGTCGGACTCGGACTTCGACACACAAAGGGCCACCGACCACCACCGAGGATCACCGTACAATATTTAACACTAAATATTTATTTTTAACTTTATTTTATTTTAAATATTTTTTGTTAAAGCGGCCATAGTAGTACATATTCTGTGGACAAGTGTATTACATTTACAGTTCAAAGGAAACAGCCCTGTGACAGCTGGACGGACGGACGGACAGCGGAGCCTTAGTAATAGGGTACGGAACCCCAAAAATGTATCATTACAGTAATAAAGACCTATTGACGTAACACCCAGCTGTTTCCCCTCTCTGTACACAAATCCTATTTATTTAAATAATATTTAAAAACACATCTATCATGATTTAACCATTTCGACATGTTATTAAATCTTTTATGAGTAATCGCAGACGACGCCCACAACGTTTCAGTTCGGAGTTCAAAGATAAAATAATAATATACATCTTTCCGTTTTCATCTCGCTCGGGACTTTGTAATTATATTCTTGATATGAAACACGTTTGCTTTTCAAACAATACATTATCAACATTTACATATTATGAAAGAGTTTTCTTGTAAGAAGAACATTACAGTGAAGCTCCGGTTTCTTAGAAGAGCGGTGGCCGTCATATCATAACGGCCGTCATGAAAATCTGTAATTTTCACCAGTCATCGTTCTCCTGCCCCTATCCCAATTTATTTAGGGTCGGTGCAACATGTCTTTTTCTTCCATACTTCTCTATTAGTTGTCATCTCGGTAGTCACTCGCTTCTAGCTTTCGCTTTCACACAGTCCATCCATCGTTTCTTTGGTCTTCCCACCTCTCGTATAGACATCCACATATAACTTTCCTGGCGATATTCGCCTCATTCTTGACAACCTATTTCCACACAACTTTTCAGTCACCGGTGTCACTTTCAGACTTCCTCTTATTTACTCATTTGTTATTCTATCCATTCGCGTAACACCACACATCCCTCTTAGCATTCTCACCAATATTTGAAAAAAAAAACGCTCTGTATTGGGACAGCCGTTATTGTGTGACCGATCACTACTTTCTTAGAAAAACCAAATCTTTAGGAGTATGCTATAATTGTAAACATCGTTTGGCGCGTGGCCGATATCGGAAATAACGCCGCCTTCTTGTTTATTCAATACAATATCACGAATGTTTACCAACAACGCCTCCCTGTTTATGTCAGTCAAGGGCCAAAAGATTCTTGTAGCACTGTGGACATTACCTAATCCTAACAGGTAATAATATTCACTATATTGTTTGTTTGTTACGCGTTCGCGCTAAAACAGCTAAACGGATTTCGTTGAAATTTGGCGCATGGGTAGACCATGTCCTACGTTAGGATACTTTTTATCCTGATATTCCCACGGGATCGAGACTCATGTGGGTGAAACCGTGGGGCGCAGCTAGAAGCATATAAACTGTAGGTTCGAGGTAACCTGTGCCTCTCTGTCAGCCTTACTTGGTAGTAGGGCTGACTAGCTAATCACATAAGAATGAGACCAAGCACCAATCCCGTGAGATAGTAGGTACTTCTTAAGACGTATCCTCTCTTTCTCTTTGAATCTATAACTCTGACCTCTCATCTGCTTTCAAACCTCAAGTTACCCGTTTTCATCATCACCTGCCTAATCTTTTCCCAACTACGTTGGATCTGCTTCCAATCTAACCGGATGCAGCTGGATATAAATATTTTACATGGAGCAACTGCCTATTTGACCTCCACGATCTAGTTGGGTAACGCGATATCCCTTGGAAGGATGTTAATCATTGCATAAATGTTTAAATTTAGTTGATCACAATTTTATTTTGGGTTTTTGGTTTTATTCAATTTTATCTACAAATTTAATTCTGAAAAGTATTTACATAATATATACGCTAACAGACATAAAATGCTTAAAATAATATTATGTGCATGTATATAATAAAAGGAGGGGACAATCATAGGGCATCCAAAAATTCGTCCGAATCGCTGTCAACAGGAAAAGTGCCCAAAAGACTGGCAGCATTGCCACGTTGTATGGCGATGCTGATTCTTTGCCCGAAAAATAGACCAGCCCCCTGGTCACGTGAAGAGTCGACTAACCGCTTGGCGATATCTTGAAAAACCAAGTGGGCACTTGGACCCCATGGCCCTAATGTTTCAACCCCAAACGGCTCGAACATATAACTCCCAATAAGATTGGAATATTTTCGCCGTTTGAGGTTTTCTGCACCTGCAGCAGCCGCCCCAGCACAGCTCGCCGTGCTAGGAAGATGGGATGGCGCAAGGGTGTCGACACATGTTGCACCCCACACTAAAGGCCGACCTAACTTCCAAGGCATTATGGTCATTCCATCTGGTCTCTTCCCATCGTCGCGTCGTCATAAAGCAATAATATTACCTATACAAGTCAAGAAGAAAAAAAGTAAGTAAGTTAAGAATTTTAAAGCTTTTCAATGAACCAGCTTTAACCACACTAATACTTCTAAGCACCAGCTCTTTGCTTCAAAACGAGACCCCTCTAGCTCACACCTGGTCTATTTTAAACGTCACTTAACTTCGACCCAGTTACTTTAATTGGAGGCGGCAGTTTCTTAGCTTTTGTGCGCGGGTCGCCAATTAGCGAGGAGGGCGCGGCGCCCGCGCCTGCGAACTGTGAGTTATGTGAAGGAATGTGGGCAGTTTTGTGAGCAAGTTGCGTTACTTATTGACGGGTTAATTATGTTGCTGGCTGTTTATAGCGGTCAAGTATCTGTAATGAGGCTTAGGCAGGTGCAGCGGGCACTCATAGCCTAATGACGCTAAAGGTGACCACGCAAGCGATATAGACGGGGAGTCAAAGTACTATAGTTTTGAAGTAGAATTTATCGCATCTCCTTCGGCATAGCACGCCATCTCTGTTTTTGTTTTTCGGGGGAAAACATCCAAAACCCACCCGGCCTTTGGGGATAAAACCAGGTTGTGTGGGATTTTTATCACACTAAAACCACCCTGGTGGTTTCCCTCAACACATGGAGGACGGCTTCGGTCCTCTTATGAGACCAGCTCTAGAACACTCCGGTGCATCACCCGTTAGGACACATACTTGGAGAGACTAAATTACATCCCTACTTAGTGGATCAAGTTTCGAATATTTATGATACAATATTACCTGCATGGACTGCCGCGTGTCCGGCATGGGCATACCGCTGGAGGCCGCAGGCCTGGCCACCAGCAGTCGCACGCATGCCCCGCACTGCCGCAGTACTGCCGCCGCCTGCCGTGCGCACATCCCCACCACAGATACTGCGCCGATTCGGAGGAGCATGTCCCCGCTGCGAAGGCGGCCATCCTGTGACAATAGGAAAGGTAGATAATGGTCAAGCATTAATAAATAGGCCTCCTTGCGTTTTCTCTAGCGCCCGGGTGAAATAAAGCTTTAAGAGAAGCGTTTATAATCTAGTTTGACGAATGTTCAAACTTGGTTAAGGAGCATAGCGCAGAAATCCCGTTAAGGTGTCGGAGGAACAGTTCGGTTTAAGTGGATAAGAGTGTTGGACTCTTAACCACTGACTTCCCCAGACTTAGTGTATCCCCACGTCAAGAAATATTTAAAAGGCCTTTCCTGTGCGTCCTTCCCAGATAAAATATTGTTCTTTCTTTCTTTGACGTTGAACAATCAAAATTATAGTACCTACGCAGAAAGTCTGTCATCGACTACTTGATGGTTTTTTATTTGGAAACATATTGTGGCAAAATACAGTCCCTCAGAAGACACAAAATAAGAAACCAAACCCGTACTGATTGATAAACCGACTCGATTGTTTGGAAACGATTAAACACTGAGTACCTACAGTCTCCAATACAAACTGATCCGGGTCACAGCTGACTTTTAGTTTTGCATTCACTACAGTCCCCACTCATCTGACGTTTAATGAAGTATTGGCGTTTCCCTTTCAAGTATTGGCCATTGTTTACAGAAATCTATGAGATGAAACTGTTCGTGAACGGGCGCCGTCAGTCGAGACTGATGACCAGTCTCTTTGCTGCCACGGCTTATTTTAATTATTTTATTTCAGAATTGTTTTTTTTTGTTTCCTTTTGCTGTACTCTGGACGCTTTTAACGTGCACGTATTTTTACACAGTTCTCACATACAATTATAAATTCAAAATAAATGATGTAACATTATAATTTAAAAGAGTGTCCATGGAGTTTCTTGCCCGTTCTTCTCCAAACGAACCTACTACGCTTTGGAATGGGCAAGTAGCTTCATTTTTCAAAATGACCGACTCATTTGACAATTCAAAAGTGCCTGTAATTTAAATAAATGCTTTTACTTTAAGTTGAGAGAATATAACGGATCCATTATAGAAACTTCCAACGAAAGCTTTGTAAAAGGAAATCCATAAATACCTCGCTACACAAGGGCGGACCTGAAAATCTTAATTGCAACCTCTTTGCGTTTCACACGTGAGGTAACATAGGTACTTAACTGCGTTACCTTCTACTTTTCTTGGCCAATAAGAAAATGTTCTATTATTTAATTTTAATGGATTTTGTGTATTGTCTAATTAGGTATGTCATTATTTAACGATATAATGTACAATTTATGACAGAATTATATGGTGTAATTCAGTGTATTTAATTTTGTGTGTCGCATGATTATTATTTCCTTTATTTCATTATGTACATATGGCGATGTCCTCAACATGCTATTAAAAATATATTTATAACAACATTTAAAAATATAAAAAATAGTAGGCCACCGGTATCGGGAACAGGGTCCAAGCTACCAGGGACAAAGGCTCCAGAGAGAGGAACCTCCTAATAATGTGAGCCGTGTCCAGAAGTACCGCTTTCTGAATCAGGTCCTTAATCCAGCTGCCCAACGAGAGCCTCCTTAGGTGTTGGTCGAGGCTCTTGGCAATTAAGCCATTGGCTGATACAACTATCGGCACAATGATTGCCGAGTCTAATTATTATTATTATCTGTGATTTCCATTTATTTTTTGTACTGGGTATACTCAATTATTGGAATCAATGAAAAATCCCCGTCGATTGTAGAAATATTATCAACCGAACCTTCTAAACTATGTAACAACAGGCAAGTACGTAGGTACATCATTTCACAGTGTATTATAGTTTCTTACGTAGTTTATTACCACAAATGTAGTAACTGGCATATTAATCATAACCCTACAATGATGGTTATATAATTAATCAGCTTAGTGACAACAATCTCACTCCAGATCTTACGTTTCGCGAGCATGTCATTAAGATATGCAAGAAAGCGTACAAAAACCTCGGCTTTGTACTTAGGCAATCACAGGGGTTCACTAATATTAACGACTATAAGGGTATTACACGACGCTCTAGTCAGGAGTCACTTGGAGTATGGTGCGGTCATATGGGCTCCACATGAAGTGGAGCGCGTACAGAACAAGTTCACGCGTCACTTGTTCTCCAGACTGTACGGGGTTTATCCATTGTACCCGCTGATGTACCCCACCCTGTTTGTACTGGGCATGGTCGGGTGCAATGAGTTAAGGGTGCGACGATAGTTTACTTTTGTTGTCTATTTAATTAAATTACTCCGGGGCAAGGAGCACAATCCGGGAGTCCTTCAGTGCTTGCGGTTTTCTGTTCCAGACCGCTATGTGTGGAAGCGGCGGCGCCCGCCACTGCTGGCTGTGCCAACTGCCCGAACCAACCTGCTGGCCAAGGCACCTCTCACGCGAGCAATTCGTACTGTTAACGAAATTCAGGATAGGTTGGACATTTTTTCGTGTTACTTTAGTGAACTTGCAAGAGTAAGTTTATATATAATATGTTACGAAAGCAACAATTAGTGTAATTTTATGTTTATTGTTTCTTTATTGTTTTATTTTTTGAATGTAAAGAAAAAAACAAAAAAAAAATAACTTAGGTATGTTAAGTTAATTTTCTGTGAATATTACATTGTTATAATTATAAGGTTGTATTGTTTTAGTTATAAGTAATTTGGTGTTAATGTATTGTGTAGTTATTTGTAATTGTTAGTAATCGTGTTATTTAAAATAGTTAATATTATAAGTAGGCTTAGCTATCGCATTAGGTTTCTAAACCTGTAATGATAGTTTAAGAGTTTTAAATAAATAAACTATTTGAAGGGTTGACGTTGTTACATAATATACGTAAACAACCTCAGTTTGTTCCGCACACACATATCGCTGTAACTCGTTAGAACGCCACTTGTGTAATTAACTACATCGCACGTACATAGGGCTACATATCAACCTATATAATTCTAGTTTAATCTGACCTCCAATTGTACGGAAATCCTATACTATGCGCGATCAGCTTATACTGGAAAGGTGTAGCTTGATATGTAGCCGTGTGTACATGACCGTTCTATGTTAGATACATTATGTTATTATTAGGTCGTACGTTGTCTATGTTATTAATTGCTGCAGCCCTCGCCCCCGTCGTGAGGTACATGTTGACATAAATACTGTATTATTTATCAACAATTCGAGGAGTCACACTGGTCCAGTTTCTACTTAATCATTATTTCAGCCGAAAGACGTCCACTGCTGGACATAGGCCTCCCCCAAGCACCGCCAATTCAAGCGCTTCTGTGCTTCTCGCATCCAGCGGCTTCCTGCGGTCCACCTTGAGAGGCCTTTCAAAGCTAAGTCTTCCGGTACGCGGTCGCCACTCCAGAATCTTTCGGCCCCATCGGCCATTTGCTCTGCGAGCAGGTAATGTGGCCTGCCCACTGCCACTTAAGTTTAATAATTTGTACTTAATAAAAATCTTGAATTCATTCATGTGAATTAATAAATTTACGATTTTTATTAAATTTGTTTTTTTTTAGTGCTGACATACAACACATAATAGAAAAGAATATTTATTTGCCAGAAACATGGTATGTTTACAAAAGGTGTTCGTATCTTACATAGTGCAACATGTCTCACCGTTTTGGCGGTATGCAAATCAATTTACAATTATTATTACATATAATCATTGAAGTGCATTCATTTTTAGTTTACATTATATTAATATTAAAATTTTAATTATTATATTATATAAACATATAATCAGCCTAAAATGTTCCCACTGCTGGGACGTAGGCCTCTTCTCTTTGAGAGGGAGTGGGCCGTAATCCACCACGCGGGCCCAGTGTGGGTTGATGGATGTCACATGTCTTCAAATTTTTATTCTAGGATATTCCTCACAATGTTTTCCTTTACCATTTTGAGAGCAGTGGTGATAAAATAATTTACACAAAGTGTTCCTGTCTGGTTTCGAACCTACGACCTATGTAACTCGTAAGTCGCGACTGCTCTGTCAGACAACGCACAGCCCAAACCACTGGGTCGAGCATGAAATTTTGCACAATAGCTCTTTGTATAACTACAGCGAGCACTAAGGAAGGATTTTTGAAAATTCGTCCCCTATATATATATAGGTTGAATAGGGGATGAAAATGTGTATGTCGGTAAGTTCGTCATTTTTGAAGTTAGGAAATTTGAAGTCAGTTTTTAAGTAAGAGATATTTGTATCATCGTTTTTGGGAAACTCATCCTCCTAAGGAGATGAAATAGGAGATGAAAGATTGTTTGGAATTTCGTAAATTTTAGGGTTCCGTCGTCAAAAAGGCACCCTTATGGTTTCGTCAGGTCAGTCTGTCTGTCTGTCTGTCTATCCCCAGCTTAGCAAAGCTGTAATTTGGCATGGGTGTACATATCAATCATGCCGACAAAGTGGTAAAATGAAAACTTAAAAAAAAATCATCTCAACTTTACGTGCAAGGGAGGTAGGGGGTAGTTAACGAGTAATAGTCGACCAACTTACATTAGCAGTTGCAAAATTGACCGTGACGCGACATACGTCACGGTCATATACGTCATGTATGGGAGGACATGTTTTTAACTACAATATTAAGTTTGTTTTCTGGATAAATTCATCCCAACTACGGAACCCTTCATTGTGTGTGGTCCGACACGCACTTGGCTGGTTTTTGAAGTTAGAAATGTGGAATTTGGTACAAGGTAGTACTATTATCAAACCTTTTTGTGTCGTCAAGCAGCAGTTTTGTGTTCTGTTTTGCAGGTTATTGGCGCGGGTAAAAGGGACTTAAGACTTTTTAACTTTGTTTCTGTGTGACAAGCGATCCAATGATAGGTATCTACATAAGTTACATTCTCAGTAGAACCGAGGTTTAACGTCACGTTAAACAGTTTTATTTACCGCTTACCTAAAAGATCACAATTTCTCGTCCTAGATGGATACGACCAACGTACTATTTATTAGGTTAGGCTAGGTTCAGGGTTGATTTAAAAGAGTGTTGCGTAGTTTCTTGCCCGGCCTTGTCCATAGAAATTACCTACAACGCTTTGAAATAGGCGCTTCATATTTCTGAATGACCGAGTCCTTGACAATTCAAAAGTGTCTGTAAATGGTTTATTGAAAGAAATGCAATGAGTTTGAGGGGAAGGCCAAAGAAACGATGGATGGACGGTGTCAAAGATAATAAGGCTATAAAGAGGGTGACTACCGAGATGACGACTAATAGAGAAGTATGGAAGAATGATACATGTTGCGCCGACTGCAAATAAATCGGGTTAAGGACAACAGAAAAATCAAACTAAAAGCATGATCATTCATGCTTTTAGTTTAGCTTAGGTCCTAACATCAAGCAGGCATTTATACCGCCACTTATACAAAAATCACTCTACCATGCTTAAAGTTTCTGCACCACTGGTACCCCTACAATTACTCCATACAAGCTTAGTAGTAAACTTACGCCACACGTTTAACATAATCGTTCCACTTACAAGTTCGCTCACAGCAGCTACCGTGTTATTGTATGGGTCACTAGGGTGCTAACTAAACCATGAGAGAATGTTACGTTTTGCGAACTTGTGCGATGAATACTTACTACATTACAACCTGAATCATGAACCATGTTCATTGTGGATCAGTTGGTAGTCCTTGATCCTTCTCCTCCGAAGGTTATGGTCTTAAGATTAGTCAATGGTGTCATCACACTTGGCAGAATGTGATGATACCATTGACTAATCTTAAATATATAATACTAATCTTAAAATAATTTTAAAGATAGAAAGGTTAAAGTTCAAGTAAACGGCGTGAACTCATTGGGGTCTGAAATGGCAATGGGCGTTCCTCAAAGTTCGATATTGGGTCCATTCCTCTTTTTAGTTTACATTAACGATTTACCCCAATTACTTCAAAATCAACCAAAGATGGTTTTATTTGCAGATGACACGTCATTGATCTTTAAAATAGACCGACGCGACGGTCTCAAAACCTTGACGACGTGTATAATTCTATTCTTCAGGTTCAAGATTGGTTTACGGTAAATAATTTGGTTCTAAATGAAAAAAAAAAACCAAATGCATTAGATTTAAACTACCTAATGTTAGAAGTAGCGAATGTGATATCATATTGAATGGAGAAAAACTGGAATGTATTAATCAAACGGTTTTCCTAGGAATCACTCTAGACGAGAAACTACAATGGGGACCACATTTAACATCTCTTGCGGCGCGGTTAAGCTCGGCCGCTTATGCTGTTAGGAAGATAAGACAGTTAACAGATGTAGAAACCGTGCGTTTGGTCTATTTTAGCTACTTCCACAGCATTATGTCGTACGGTATTTTATTGTGGGGTCGGACTGCTGACATTGAATCCATCTTTATTTTGCAAAAGAGAGCTGTCAGAGCCATTTATAATCTACGTCGCCGAGAATCTCTTAGGGAACTCTTTAAAAGGATTAATATTATGACGGTACCTTGCCAATTCATTTATGAAAATATTATGTATGTAAGAAAAAACCTACATCTTTTCAAAAAAATAAGTGATAGACATAATTTCAATACTAGAAAGAAAGATAAAATAGATCAGCCATGTTTCAGATTATCTAAAGTACATACATCTTTTATGGGGTACTGTGTTAAATGTTACAACAAAATACCTTGTGATATATTGCAATTAAATGAAAGAAAATTTAAAACTCATATAAAAAGTACACTTTGTAAACACAAACAAGCTTATTACAAATTAGAGGATTATATCCAGGATAAGAACGCTTGGAAACATGCTGGTCCAGCTCCATAGGACAATCTAGAGTCTAGACAAAATCTAACTGATTGCTATTTTAATTGTATATTTTATTATTTTTATGACATTTATTTTACACTCGTGATTACCTTAACTCACACACTGATTATTTTAGGAAAACTTTTTTTTTTTTTTTACAATGTTTGTAAATATGTGAGCACCATGTGTAATTATATGTGAAGACGATGCACCTAGCATAAAATTACTATACCACAATAGGTAAAAATAATTAATAATGAAGCAATGACAGATAAATTAATTATGTGATATAATTAATTTATCTGTCATTGCTTCATTATTAATTATTTTCACATATAATTATACAGGGTGTTAAAGAAATTGCGTGCCATAGCTTAGGGCATAACTTGCAATATTTTTTTTTTATGTTTTTATTATTATTTTACTTTTTGGATTTTTTTTTTATTTTTCCTGGGTTCCTTTATCGACACTGAACCTACCCCTAAGCTATGGCACGCAATTACTTTAACATCCTGTATAATTGATGTACCAATACCAAATATTGTAAAATATTTTAAAAGAGTAACGGTGGAGTTTCTTGCCCATTCTTCTCCATACGAAGCTACCTTTTGGAAGGGGCGACTAAAATCAATTATATTTTATTTGTAAATTTTGACGTTCAAAAGTGCCATCTATGTGCCTATTTGAAATAAATAATTTGACTTTGACTTTCTTAAGACGATAGAATGTACCATATTCGGACAAATAAATGATTATTATTATGATTACGAACCCAAGTGGGAACGCGTAAATCGAACCTCTTAAAATGGGGCTATAGAGGCATGAGGAACAAGGTGTAAAGTTCACTCATCCTCCATAGAAGAGGGAAGATCCTCCGACCAGACGGGTGTTGTGTCTGGTGAGCAACTGCCTGAGAGTTGATGTTTGGACGTTGTATATATGCTATTTGCCCGGTAAACTCCGCTTGCGCGATGCAGGATTTTGCGTGACGTCAGTGTGACGCGTAGTTCGCATTTTGCGATGTTGATGCCGCCACAGGGCTACCTCGACGGAACGGCAGCTGGGTGTGGATTAGAGCTGTGTCGCAAACTATGCGTCACCTTCTATCCTGCCCTCTGTGCCCCAAAACTTGCAGCCAAAGTGACCTCTGCGCTGCCACCGATAACGACGTGGAAGTGGCGAAGTTTAGAGTCAATAAAATTTGAATTACTGTCGTGCCAGCGACACGAAGAAGAATTATGGATCTATGTAGCGTTAAGTCAGTGTTCTAAAAACGTACATACTACCTACATCGATATCCATCATAACGACTACATCCCACATTTGGTTCATCATCTGCCCAGCCTTTTCCCAAGTATGTTGGCCTCGGCTTCCAGTTCAACAGGATGCGGCGGTATATCAGTATTTTACATGGTGCGAATGCCCAAATTTTCCACACCCAAAGAAAAGCTCTTGTCACAAACTGATATGAAATTCATTGTTCTAATTTTTAACTTTACCTTGATGTCAATACTTGACTCAATAAAGCCTAGAAGCTGTTGTAATTATTTCGACGGCAACTTACCTCATTAAAGAAGAGAAACATTTACTGGTCTTCTAAAACCATATTGACCTTCTAATGATGGACGCTTTTTAAAATGAATGCGCTATTTAAATAAATTGAATTGACCCGATTTTTAACTTTCTTTCCATTTTCCACAGTTGGTCACAGTAACTAAGATAAGGCCCTCGACCAAATTGGTTAGGATAGGTTAGAACTGTGACAAACCGCGCGCAAACCGAGCGAGCGAAGCGATCGGTACCGAGGCAGCGCCCAGCGAGCGCTACATCGAAGTTTGTCGTAGTTACTTGGCTATTTAGTATTTTTAGGACCCGAAAATAAAAAATCATTTGAGGCTGACTAAAAGAGGCGCTATCATCATTACCTATAACAGATAGTTCAATAAATATTTTTAGGAAAGCAAAATGGTAATTATTAGAAGTTCGAATAAATATATTCCATTAAAGAACTAGAAAGTTACTAATTGATGCAAAGAGCTTTATACATATAATGCCTCAGAAGTCACGTCCGCTAGACCAACCTACGTGTTGAATAGTGATTGCACTAAGAGATAGAGTTTTAAAATCTGGTAGACTGCTACTACTTCCAGTTAAAGTTAAGAGACTAGACTAGACAGCGAAATGAAAATGACACGGTTTGTAACATCAACCATAGGTCACTAAACATAATTATTTGGCCTTATTTCGTTGGTGTAGTGCTCGCAAGCGGCCCTGGGTTGATTTCCTGGGTCGGGAAAAGTGTTACAGGACATCATGCACAGCAGTAGCGCTTGCGACCTCTGTTTGCTGTGCCTCCATGTCGCACCGTTGCGCGTGCTAAGTCCCCAGTACCTCTCACTCTGGCCGCCCTTTAATGATCTCTTGGATTCTAATCCAACAAACGATCTGTTTGCGGATGAATGTACGATTTTATTGGCATGTAAAAGTACTGGGTGATGTGATGTGGCTCTGACTCTCTGTATTTAATTATTGTAATTGGTTTTAACCGTATCAAATAAATGAATAAGTACAAAAAGCCCAGGCGATTATCGTATCCTCATTTCCCATCTAATACACAATTTGTCCATAGACACAGCTCACTTTAGAAATCTAATCAACTGAAACCCTCCCGGTTTTCATTAGCACGTCCACAAAGCACACGCGAGCACACAGAGAGAACCTTGCGCTGTTGTTTATTCTACTTTCATTGTTTCTTTTGCACAAATAAGTGCGCTAATACTCATGTTTTTTTTTCTGATACAACGAACTCAATCTAAGTACCTACTTTGGGAGAGGTACTCAATAAAACATAACTTTCAGATAAAATTATAATTATTACAGATTTTGTTTGCGTTTTTTTACATTTTATATTATATATTTTAGTGTCAAAGTTACAGTAGGTAAATATTAGTAAATATCGTAGCATTCCCACACCAAAGATCACCTATTTTTATGTTTAGTTCTATAAACCCAGATAATCTTTCTCCAGGTCCTTAGCACAGACAGATCAGTATAAATTCACCGTTGCAATTCCCAGTGAGAGTCTTTGACCCAGATCTAATTTCTAACGACATTTCCACACATTAAGAGAGACGAAATGTATTCCCTCTTCCGGCCCGGTTGGAAACCCATCAATTGGATTTACACTTACATTAAAACGATTTAAAAAAGTACTTTTAAAAGAGACCTGTATACATAATTATATATGAGAGAAGGAGTTAAAGCGATGTTTTTAAAGACCATTAAACAGAACATTAAGCGCTCTTAACGCTTTGGCTTTTACAGACGGTGATAAAATGGTTTTTAGGGTTCCGTAGTCAACAAGGAACCCTTATAGTTTCGCCATGTCCGTCTGTCTGTCTGTCCGGGGGGCTTAGATCAGAGACTCTTAGGACCGTATTAAAGAACGCCACTCAATACTCAAGCGTTAATTAAAACTAGATCCAAGCTATTTGATTGGTTGAAACTGGTTTTAAGTAATGCTTGAGTGACGTTCTGTAATACGGGACTTGGTACCAGTAGTGCTATTCTGTAACCATCTCACCGTGAAAACTTAGATGAAGTGAGCGTGTAGTGAACTGTCAGTGTCATCCCACCTGATGCTAGGGATGGACCAAGTATTACATTAACAATCATAATTACATTATATATATCATTATATATATATCTATAATTACATTATAGAGATTTTGAATAGAAACTCATTTTTTTTTTTTTTACATTAAATTGAGTTTGACTAAATTTCTGTTCTGCTATTTTATTTAAAAACCCTTTAAATAGTAATGTTAGGACACATAAATACAAGCTTTGAAATAATATAAAATGATCGATAAAATTAGCATAAAAATATTATTAAAATCTCGATTATGATTGTAAATGTAATCCTTGGTCAATTCCTAGCATCAGTGGAATGACACTGACAGCTCACTGCACGCAAGAATTCACGGTGAGATTTTTACAGAATCAACATACTGAAAGCTGTAATTTAGCATGGGTATACACCGTGGCATTTGAATCGTCTTACAACGGCAGCCCACTTCATATATCCAAGGACTACCAAATTCATAAAAGTAAAAAAAAATATTTATTAACATTTGTTTTTTTTTTTATATTATTCATTTAAGACGCATAATGTAGTTTGAAACACCCTGTTATGAGCGCGATGCGAGCCTACGCTCCATTCCGCGCCTTCCTTGGAATGCAAGTGCCGCACCGCGGTCATAACAGGGTGTTTAAAACTACGTCATGCGTCTTATTGAATAATATTTTTTAATAATATTAAAAAATATTATTGGAATATTAAGCTTAAAAACGCCAATTTTTGTTAGAGTCAATAATCCGTCCCGGCCCTGCCAGCTAAATGGTTGTTTGGATATATGAAAAAAATCAAAAGTTGTGCGTCATTAGAAGCCCAAAAGTTTAAGACGTTC
The DNA here is from genome assembly GCA_963921375.1 of Tiliacea citrago. Taxonomy (NCBI): domain Eukaryota; kingdom Metazoa; phylum Arthropoda; class Insecta; order Lepidoptera; family Noctuidae; genus Tiliacea; species Tiliacea citrago. Next base: position 21,026,877 of record OY992804.1, on the reverse strand, counting down.
TTTAATTGAAAAAGCGCACATCATTAGAAGGCCAATAAGTTTTTAGAGGATCAGTAAATTATTTCTCTAGTGAAGCCTCTAATTACGACCACGTGAAGTGATTCAAATTCACTATACATACCCAAAACGTACGAACTTCCCACTTCATGACAGTTTGTGCCTTTTAAGCCGCTGTCGTGTTTTGACGAACAATGACGTAGTCAACGATCTTTTTTTATGGCCTGTCATTGTTATGACAGGGGCCGCCGGAGCTCATTAAGAACTCTTTCAATAAATAACAAAAGACATAAGCCGTATAGAGTATTTTTTTCCGAGAAGCTAATTAGACAGGCCATAATAAACAATTGCAAGAATGGATCTGGGAAGTGTATTGTTTTTCTAAACAAAATATGATTTCAGATAACAGCTGCTTTTGTTTTGGGATTACGTTATTTCTATTTCTGGTAAAACGGCTGTTTGAATTTACACGAAAGTTTGCACCTTGCATTATGAATAGATAAGTAATCTAACAACAGCGTTTTTTAGAGAGTTCTATGTAAAATTTGCGTAATAATAAATCACAAACATCACAGTGCATGGGGCCGCCTTTAGACGTATGATTTTTGAAACCTCAGATCAGTCTCATTATGTTCGCGCGCAAAAACTTTGAAACCTCAGGTCAGTCTCATTGTGTTCGCGCGCGCACGCTATTAACAGCTGAATTTCTACTAACACTAAGCCTAATCTTGCGTGTGGTAACTTTAATCGTCGGGCCTGTTAACTATTCTAAAAAAATAAACATTTCCATAGACGAAATACGGCGAGGCAACTTAAAAAAATAATATTTTAGTTTCGCGTGTGGCCGACCGCCATGTTTGTTTACAAATGGATTGCAGTGAAGTGATTTTATTGTGTTAGTGCCCTAAATGGATTAGAAATCGGGGTAAGTGGACTTATTTTCATTTATATGTTATTATTACATCGTTTTAGATAATAATTGCACGAAATCACGTCGTAAAATTTAAATTTTTGAACAAAGAAATGTAACTTGAAAATTCGTTCCGCCGACTAATTTTTTTACGAAATATGGCTCATTTTGTGTTTTATCGCCTGGAAATAGATGAATAATCATAAAATATTACTTACTGCATCGTTTTAGATAATTATATCATAAATACATATGAAATATTTCGAAAAATCATACGTCTAAAGGCCCCATGCACTGTGATGTTTGAGATTTATTATTACGCAAATTTTACATAGAACTCTCTAAAAAACGCTGTTGTTAAATTACTTATCTATTCATAATGCAAGGTGCAAACTTTCGTGTAAATTCAAGCAGCCCTTTAACCAGAAATAGAAATAAGGTAATCCCAATACAATGGCAGCTGTTATCTGAAATCATATTTTGTTTAGAAAAACAATACACTTCCCAGATCCATTCTTGCAATTGTGTATTATGGCCTGTCTAATTAGCTTCTCAGAAAAATTTACTCTTAAGGCTTGACGTCTATTGTTATTTTTTAAAAAATATGTTTATAATTGCCGGCGCGAAAAAATATGTTTATAATTGTCATAACAATGACAGGCCCTAAAAAAAGGTCGGTGCCTGAGTACCGGCTTGTCAAAACGCGTATGAGGTCTCAAAGGTTAAACAACAGCGTTTTTTAGAGAGTTCTAGGTAAAATTTGCGTAATAATAAATCCCAAACATCACAGTGCATGGGGCCGCCTTTAGACGTATGCTTTTTCGAAACATTTCATATGTATTTATGATATAATTAGTGATATTATTATCTAAAACGATGTAGAAAGTATTATTTTATGATTATTCATCTATTTCCAGGCGATAAAACACAAAATGAGCCATATTTCGTAAAAAAATGTAGTCGGCGGAACGAATTTTCTCGTAACATTTCTTTGTTCAAAAATTTAAATTTTACGACGTGATTTCGTGCAATTATTATCTAAAACGATGTAATAATAACATATAAATGAAAATAAGTCCACTTACCCCGATTTCTAATCCATTTAGGGCACTAACACAATAAAATCACTTCACTGCACTCCGTTTCACAACAACAATGGCGGACCCGAGCACGCGAAACTAAAATATTATTTTTTTAAGTTGCCACGCCGTATTTCGTCTATGGAAATGTTTAATTTTTTAGAATAGTTGTCAGGCCCGACGATTAAAGTTACCACACGCAAGATTAGGCTTAATGTTAGTAGAAATTCAGCTGATAATAGCGTGTGTGTAGGGCCTCTCTAGAGAGGCAGTGCAGTTTGACAGTTGGGGCGACGAGTCCTACGGGAGAGGCAGAGCAGCTTAAAAGGCAACTATTCAAACGCATCAGAAACTAGCTGGCGATCAATTAACAGATTGTTGTCCAAGATCTGAAGATGAAACTTGCATGGATGCTGGGGTTTCGAGTCGCAGAAGTTTTTTTATCACAGTGGTATTATCATATTAGATACTTCTTAGTTAGAGACTATTTATCCAATCGGACGCAATGTGTAACAATCGACTCTCTAACGAGTGATCATAAAATTATCAATTTCGGTGTCCCACAGGGAAGCATACTTGGGCCCACACTCTTCCTTCTATATATCAACGATCTGTGCCTTGCTCAGGTTCCGAATTGTGATATATTCACTTATGCTGATGACACGGCATTGATAGTTTACGACGCCGATTGGACTAAGGCAAAGCAAAGAGCTGAATGCGCGCTTCGCTTGGTAATGGAATGGCTCTCAGTAAATCTCTTGACCCTTAATATCGCAAAAACAAAAATTATTCGCTTTTCCTTACCTAACACGACTAGTCCACCCCCAGAGTCAGGATTAGTTATAGCTCATACTTGCGTAGGAAATAATAATGACTGCAACTGTTCAGCCCTATCTCTGGTTCTTGATGTAAAATATTTGGGGGTTTTCATAGACTATAGGCTAAGCTGGCAATCCCATATTGAAGCCTTATGCACCCGGATCAGGAAACTGATATATATCTTCAAGGAGCTCAGGCATTCTGCTGATCGCGAATTAATGCTTCTAGTATACCAGAGTCTTTGTCAGTCCCTAATCTCGTACTGCATCTCAGCCTGGGGTGGAACGTATAAAACATCTTTACTTACCGTGGAACGCTCTCAACGGAATATCCTAAAGTTAATGCATTTTAAACGCAGAGACTTCTCTTCAGCGAAACTTTATTTCGAGGCACAGGTTTTGACTGTTAGACAGCTCTTTGTTCTCCGTGCCGTTCTGCGTCGACACACCATGCTGCCTAAAACGCCAAGTGTTCTATTGAGACGCAAAGGATTCCCTGTCTGTGATACCGTCAAGTGTCGTACCGCATTCGCTAGTCGCCAGTTTCTTGCTACAAGCTCTCGACTTTATAACAAAATAAATAAAATTCTAGAAATTTATACTCGTACAAAATATGAGGTTAAGAATATTCTTACCGAGTGGTTGCAAAAGTTATCATACGATGAAACTGAAAATCTTATCAAAATTAATTTATAATTAGTTAAATACTGTATGCACATAATATTCTGTTGTTTGTTGTTTTTTTGTTTCTTATTGTTTTGTTTTATTTTTTATCTTTTCCTGTTTATTATTATGATAATAGAAGTACTATCCATATTTAATTTTTCACAAGAAGTACTTGCACGTGTATTGTATAAATAGTTGTATATCACTGCTATTTCGGGGAACATTGGCTTCTAAGATACAGGCTTATTGCCTAGTTTAGGAGTCAGAAGTTCGACATTGAACTTTTATCACTGTTGTACAACTTACTCTTAAGACAATACCTTGTACTACCTTCTGTTTCTGTTTCGTACAAAATAAATGATTTTTATTATTATTATTATTATATATATTCATAAATATCAGATATTCGTGTAACCGTCGAGATAAAAATAGATCATTGTAAGTATTTACATAGGATACACTGGGGCTCGTGGCTAAATGATAACAGCCGCACTGGGGCGCTCGAACGTTAAGCTATGCTCGCCGCGGTCGGTTCGTGGATGGATGACTATCTAATAACATATCGAAGTCAAAGTCAAATCATCTCTTTGAAATAGGCATAGATAGCAATTTTGAACATAGAATTGATTTTAGTCGCCCCTTCCAAAAAGTAGCTTCGATTGTAGAAGAATGGGCAAGAAACTCCATCATTACTGTTTTAAAATGTTTTACAATATTTTGTATTCATAATCATTTCATCCGAAAAACGTCCACTGCTGGACATAGGCCTCCCCCAAGCACCGCCACTTTGACCAGTTATGTGCATCCCGCATCCAGCGGATTCCTGCATCCTTCACAAAGTCATCGGTCAACCTTGTGAGAGGTCTTCCAACGCTACGTCTTCCGATACGCGGTCGTCAATCCAGAACCTATCAGTCCCATCGGCCATGCGTTCTGCGAGAAATGTGCCCTGCCCACTGCCACTTAAGTTTGGCAATTCTTCGGGTTATGTCGGTTACCTTGGTTCTCCTGCGATCTTCAATCACGTAGGGAAACTCAACGCAAAGCCTTCTCCGTTGCCCTTTGTGTGACTTTTAGCCTTCTAATTAAGGCCCAATTGTGAGCGACCACGTTAAGATGACTCTTGAAAACAGCTTGTAGACACGGAAGTGAGATAGGCCTAAATTCTTAAGAAGGGCATTGTCGCATTTGTCGCCCTTCTTAAAGAAATGTATCACCACACCTCTGTTCCATTCCTGTGGCGTTTTGCCCTTGATTATGACGGAATCAAACAGCTTCGGGAGGGCCTTAAGAATGTGTTCTCCGCCAGCCTTTAGCAGTTCAGCAGTAATTCCGTCATCACCTTGTTGTTTTTTTAGTATAGATTAATGATATAATTATATGTGAAGACAATGCACCTAGAATGAAATTACTGTACCACAAACCGTCTATAGGTAAAAAGAATTAAAATGAAGCAAAGACAGATCTAAGATTAAATAATTATGATAGTTATATGGTGCTCACATATTTAAACAAAACGATATTTCTAAAAAAATTACAAGTCAATGTGTGAATTAAAGTAATCAATGCCATATAATATATATGTATCACAATATATGTCATCATAATTTTGTAAAACCTCCCACCACCTAAGTTCACATGTGGAAGCAATAGCCTGTTCTTCTCCATAGAGATCTACGTTTTGGAATGGGCAAATAGCTTCCACTTTCTGACTAACTGACCGACTCTTTGACATATCAAAAGTGCCTGTAAATGGTTTATTTGAAATAAATGCTTTGAGTTTGAGTTTGAAAATAAATATATTGAGTATTGAAAAATAATAAATTATACAATAAAATTTACAATCAGTTTGATTTTGTCTAGCTGTGCTTTTCGTGCGTGAATTAACGTGCTTTTCGAGACCCCTCCGTGCCTCGGAAAGCACGTTAAGCCGTAGGTCCCGGCTATCATTCTTATTAGTTAGGTTATTATTCAGATAGGTAGTCGTTCCATGTTCAACTGCATCTGGTTAAACTGGAAGCAGACCCCAATATGATTGGGAAAAGGCTAGTCAGATGATACAATCATTTGGACCCAAAACCAGTGCTATTTGAATAACCAGGGCCATAGACCACAAAACTTTACAACTCTACATAAATACAAAACTGTTTAAAAAAATGCGTAACACAGAAGTTACAAACATAAAGTTACAATCCAAGTGTATGACAACTGTGACAAGTGAGTGAGTTACAATTTAAACACAAAGCATGAGGGTTCTGTAGACATTGTTGACTTGTCACTTCAATCCATCACACTCTGATCGAATACACAGCTTACACACCACCATTTTTTTTTTGGTGACGGTGTGGAAAATCTTCATGGATGTCCTCCGCCCTGGGATGGGCGGAGGCGTCAGTCAGACTCTTACTAACTAAAAACCACCCCAGTGTTCCCTTCCCACACTTGCACCGGGGATCTTGGGAGCTAGTATTACTTCAGTGATCCCCGGCGCCACCTCAAGTCTGGGGGGGGGTGAGGTGTTGGACCCCCCCCGCGACGACTGAAAGAGGCGCGCGTGGAACACTACGCGCCGTGATAACCTAACAAATATTAAATGCGAAAGTGAGTTTGTTTGATACTTTCACGCTAAAACGGCGGAACGAATTTTGATGAAATTTGGCACATGCGTAGACCATGACCTGAGTTAGGACATATTAGGATACTATCGCGGTAGTACGTTTCTGTGGGATAATTTTCGACGTCCATGCGGGCGAAGCCGCGGTGTTTTCAGGGTTCCGTACCCAAAGGGTAAAACAGGAACCATACATCAAACGTGATTTTTTTGCCGTTTTTATAGATAATGGTACGGAACCCTTCGTGCGCGAGTCCGACTCACACTCGGCCGTTTTTTTTAATAAATTAGCTTATTTGCTATGATTTTTAAAACTACTTTTACAAATAGTAAAGAAGTAGGTATATCAAATGCCTAAAGGCTCTTATAGACTGGTGCGATATCGCGGAAGCGACAGGCAGCGCGACTCTTGTCACGCACGCGATATCGTGCCAGCCTGTATGAGCCTTGATACAAAATATTGAAAAGAGAAGTAAGGATGGACAAAGAAGTGTAAATCCGGCAAGACAAGAAGCGTTATTGCACGAACACGAGCAATTCTCTTTCATAAGAAAAACTGTGCAGCTGTGATGAAAAATATCGTGAATAGAATTCATATTTCCACGCCCGAAATTGAGTTGAAACGAATATCCAATCCAACTGTGAGAACTCGTACATTTTGAGCGAATTACGACACGCAATGTTCGAACTCAAACCGTTAAAGTTGACAGCACATTCAACATGCAAAACTGATTACTTGAAAGTTCAGTAACTCCATTTTTGTATCGCTCGTGTGCTTTTCTTTTTGGTAGCTTTCAACTACACTCGCGGACTCCTAAATCGAGCCTCCCTGCACTTTTTGTATAGAATCTATAACTTTTTTAACGCGTAGTGTTTATTTGCGAGGTTAAACTATGTCGGAGTAAAATTCGCCGTAAAGGGGGAGCTTCTATGAATGTATTATTTTTGTCTAATGTATATTCATCTATATTTTCATCAATTTTAAACCAATTTTGGAAAATATTTTTTCTTTTGGTAGAGGAAGCTTACGCGGTGGTCACATATACATTTTATTAACTTTGCTTGGGTAGTTTTTCAGATAGCTTCAATAATTCGTATTTCCCCACTCAGTCTGTGTGGATGATGTCAGGGAAACTTCTCGTCACTGTTATTTACATAGCAGGTAGTGGTATTCGAATGTGTGTAGGGTACGTACACACGGCTACACATCAAGCTATTATTATACATTTCCAGTATATGCTGATCTCGCATTGTATAGGGTTTCCGTACAGTGCGAGATCAGCGTAAACTGGAAATGTATAGCTTGATGCGTACTCGTGTGTTTACACCACAACTAAAAAGTGAAAAATAAAAACAATAACAACTTCCGAAATTAAAGTTATTTTTCACCTTTTGGTGTTTTTTTTTGGAAGTTGGTTGTTTTTTTTTTTTTTTTTTAGATTTATCAAATACGTCCTACGTGCTTTGTAAGCAGGCCTGGCAAGGTCTCAACACATCGCGATGGTTTCCCATCATCATCATCGTCATCATCATCCTGCCCCTTTCCCATTTTATTTGGGGTCGACGCAGCATGTTTGATTCCTATATTTACTGGAAAGTTTGACCAATACCAAAAAGTAGGTAGGTAACATTATCGACGAAGTAAATGAAGCTTAACTGTTGTATATCCAAAGTCTATAGTCCTTGTCCCACTTTCTGGACACTGCTACGTAAGTGAGCCATACTTTTATGCAAGCCTCCGAAAATACAAGAAACCATAAGATATAGAAGAGATAGCTTAAGTTTCCTTAAACTAAAGCTTGGCAATAAGCCAGCAGAACACTAGAAACATGAAAATAATAAAACGCATAACAACCCTCTGTAAAAACAAGGTAATTTGAAAAACAAATACAAAAGTTATCACTATTGACTTAACAGATGAAAATTCCAACTGGGATAAAAACGGAATGAAATCAACTAATATGAACCTCAAACACCAGTTTCATGTAGTACTAGCTTCTGTAAATTTCGCCTCCTGACATACGGCGTCGCAACGCATTGCCCGCCCGCGCTATTAGTTCGTTTTCGCTTAGCGCTCTTTCTTTTCGCTCAATTCCTACGGGCCATAGCGCGAGTTCAAATAGCCTACCCACCTTCCTGAAGAATTGGGCTATCAATGGAAAAAGATATTTTTTCAAACCCGACTGGTAGTTTCAGAGATTAGCACATTGAACAAACTCTTCAGCTTAATTATTATTAGTCTAGATAAATAGATTTTGCTTCAAAATTGTGATTTTTTGGGACGGGCATGCATTACAATGCAAGACACTGACGTGGACACCATTACCATTTTAATCTGAAATACTGCGGAACATGAAACTTTTATTTTTGTTCTACGCTATGTTGTGAACGGGAAATGGGGGGACATTATCGTGGTGATGATAAAGTGTGTTACTTTAGGTAAGTACTCAAAAAGCGTGATTAGAAGATCTACTATCTAATCTCATAATAAATGTTGTGATAGGTTTATCAAAATGGTCACAACGGTCGTCGCCACCGCCGCCGATGAAAGCGTGTTGCGCTGTCCACAAGGGACATGGACAGGAAGATGATTAGATGAATCATGTAGGTTTTGAAGCCTTGTTTGACTGTTGGTAACAATAAGTAGGTTCGCTTCTGAATACGAAGGTCGAGTCGTTTGCAGCTAATGTACCTACAATGTTTACTAGCAAGCTTTATTGGGCAAGGTGAATTGTTGACAGTTTTAGTTGATAAAACCAATACAGACTGTATTGGTTTTATCAACTAAAACTTGCAAAATTAAGGCATATATTTAATCCAACCTCAAATAATTTTCACTTTGCTTTCCTAAATATATACAATACAATATTATTGAACAATCGTATAAATATAATAAATACTCCCCTTTCTGTGAACCTCTAATAATTCCTATTTTGGGGTCCTAAAAATACTAAATAACCAAGTGACTGCGACAAAGAAGGATGTAGCGCTCGCTGGCCGCTGACGCGGCACTGCACCGCTCGGCTCGCGCGTTGGTCACAGTTCAACCTAACCCGTTTGTTCGGGGTTTGAAAAACTGTGAGAAAAGTCCAGAAATTAAAAAAAAGCTCATTTCTTTTAAAAAATGTGTTTCATTAGAAGCCCAAAAAGTTTTTAGAGTATCATTAATTTAAAAAAACCGGCTAAAATGAAGGGTTCCGTAGTGGGGATTAATTTATCCTAAGAACAAACTTATCATTGTAGTTGAAAACTGTAGTTCCAACTGAAAATATAAGTTTGTACGCACAACATTGAGGGATTTATCAGTTATTTTAAGATCATCGACTTCTATAGATTTTCCTGTAATCTATAAGTAAAGTACTATTTTCTATATTTCTTATTTATTTTTTTTCTAAATTTTAGGTTAAGTCGTTTCGGAGACAGGGGAGAATGGTCAATTTTCATCTATTTTCTTTCTTTTTTTTATAATTTTAAAAGTACTTATTTCAAAATTATAAGAAAACATATCTGAAATCTATACAACAAGCCCTTTCATTTGATTTGTCACACGGTACAGTATGCATAACTTTTTTTTTTATTGCCCCTAAAAGTGAAATAAATTAATTTTGAATATGGGGCTATTCAAAATTAATTTATTTACGTTACATGTGCATGTTTGAGTCACAGAAGTTCATACGTGTACAAAATTTGAACTTAATCGGTCCAGTAGATTCGGAGCAAATCGGCTGTGACAGACTGACAGACACACGAGTGATCCTATAAGGGTTGCGTTTTTCCTTTTGAGGTACGGCAACCATTCATTTCATCATTACAAGATCAATAAGTTTTTAGAAGATCAGTTAAATATTTCACCAAAATTAAACCTATTTGTTGACATTTCAGCCCCTAGGTTAACTTTGGACAAAATGTGGATTGATTTTTCAATAGCAAAGGTCCAGTTTTCGTAGAACTGATAAAAATGCAACGTAGCTCATTGAGATGCACGCCAGGCTGGTACGTTGACGCGATTACCATATTAATCTGGAATACTTCACCGAACGTGAAATTTTCTGCAAGTCGTTCGTTTTACGTGAACGAGAAAATGTAGGAAGCACTGGCTTGGAATCAGCTGCTGGGAATGTCACGTAAGGGAAAAGATTTTACAGTCTTCACTGGCGTGCTATTGGCTGTTCGGAATGGCACATCTATACTCACTAATACAATAAAGCTGAAGAGTTTGTTTGTCTGAACGCACTAATTTCTGAAAGTAATATTCGGTCGTGTAAAAGTCGGATTTGAAAAATTCTCTTTGCATTGTATAGCTCAATTCTTGAGGAAGGATATAGGCTATTTAACATCACGCCAAGATCCTTAGGAGCCGAGCAATAAGAAAAAAGTCAGAAAGCGATGTGACGCGGTGGCGGGAACAAGAAATTCCACGCGGACGAAGTGGGAGGCAGAAGCTAGTTAATAAATAAAAATTATTAATTCTATATTTTTTACCATAATATTAAACCTACCAACTGTTTTAATAAATAAATAATAAAATAAATATAAGGGTTCCTTGCTGACTACGGAACCCTAAAAAGGATAAAACCAACGCGGAAGGCCTGAAAGGAGATGGCGTGACGAGTTTGACTCCTAAGTATTGGGCTGAAGAGACGGAAGGGAGGCCTTTGGCCTGCAGTGACATACAACAGACTTATAATATAATATAATTGAGAAAAAAAAGTAAATTAAAAAATCTAAAAACCCGACTGCGTAAAAAGCGAACTTAAACATGGGTGTACAATGAAGTGGCCATAAAAACCGGGGAAGTGCAATTCAGACCACGCACAATGAAGGGTTCCGTAGTTGGGATGAATTTATCCCAAAAACAAACTCAACATTGTAGTTGAAAAACATGTTCTCCCATACATTGATATACGTGACGGTCAATTCTCCAACTGCAAATGTAAGTTGGTCGACTATTACTCGTTACCTTGTAAGGCCTACTTAGCTGTGATAGTTTTCCTTTCAATTTCGTTATATTACAGATATCAACCATTTAGCTGGCAGGGGGGGACACTTGACTCTAACATAATTTAGCACTTTAAAGCTTAATATTACGCAAACGGATTCCTGAATCGAAAAATAGTTTTCACAGACTTAGAATATTTTTGAACGGCGTATCCAACGATACCCCACACCATGGGATAGACGAGAAAAAAAAATATCATCCCCACTTTACATGTAAGGGAGGTACCCTAAAAAAAATATTTTACCATGTTTTTTTTTTCGATTTTGTCGGCGTAACTAACATTACACCCATGCGAAATTACAGCTTTCTAATACTAAGAGTCTCTGAGCTAAGCCGGGGACAGACGGTGGGACGGACGGACGGACGGACAGACAGACCGACAGACGGACAGACATGACGAAACTATAAGGGTTCCTTGTAGACTACGGAACCCTAAAAACGATAGAATGGTGGTAATAAATAATGGCATCTTCTTAACAATAATGACCTATTGCCTCCGCCTGCATGAGATTGTTTATAGTTTATATTATAAATCTTGTTTCCATCTTTTTTTAAGTTCACTTTTTACGCAGTCGGGTTTTCAGAATTTTTTATGTTACACTTTTTAGTTAAGATTATAAGACGTTAAATTAGGTTATTTACCCACTTATAATCTGGTGAGAAACACACTCCAAAAGTTTGGGATATTTTAATATACCCAGTGACACTCGCGCAAGAAACTCGAATCTAATGACATAATATCATTCATCGAAATCGGTTTAGCCGTTTTGTAGTTACGAGGGAACATAGGGACGGACATACATACATACAGGTCAAACGCATAACTCTCCTATTTTGGCTTCGCCGCATTCGGGTAAAAAGAAGATGTACTCACCCTGTCCGCCACGCCGCCTGGCAACACGCTCTTGACCACCACTCCCGAGGAACGTCCCCCCACGATCCCAAACGCGAGCCCCGAGCCATCGTTCACCAGCTCCACCACTTCTACCTGTGCCCATTCGCCAAACACCTGCTGTAAGAGAAATTTAAGGATTAGGAGTTATTGTCAGATCATAAATAAAGTACGTCATGCGTTAAGTGGGAGTGGTAGGGGTCAACAAAGTGTGCCATCGTGTGACAAGGGGGGTGAGTCATAACCTTCGTGGCGACACATGTATAAATCTAAAGTATTCAAACTATAAACTTCAACTCTGACGAAAAACTTTAAAGTCATCTCAACTTGGTGTCAACCTGTGAACCTGCTTTCTGTATTACCTGGACAATAAACTATTTCTATTGTACGGATTAATTTTAAATGGAAAATATGTGACGTCACACCAGGAGCCCTAGGGTGTCACACGAATATGACCACATGTGACAAGGACGAGACCCCCAACATGAAATTCGTGTGACGGAATTTATGAAGTGAATGGAAATATCCTCTAAAAACCAACCTACGCACGCACCATTGTGTACCAAAACGTAGGACGTGGACGAAGACAAAAACCGGCCAAGTGCGAGTCGGACTCGCACACGAAGGGTCCGGACCACCGTACAAAATTGAACACTACATAATTTTTAACACCAAAACACCGAAAAAATCGCGTTTACAAATAAAGAACTCTTCGCGTACGGAACCCTAAAATGGAGTATGCAAGGATACACATGGTGTTCTAATGGTTTTGTACCCTCATGGACAAAAGGCGTGAATTCGAGTATGTTTTTTCCCTTTGCAGCATTTAAGCTAAAAAATCAAGAATCAAAATCAAATTGCTCCGAGGAATGTCGGAGCTTCTTTCATTGCAAACTTCCAATCACAGGACTGTAATAAGAAGTGAAGTTTCGAGTGTGAAGGAATGGCTGTGAAGACGGCATCATTGAGGCCGACTTGAAAGTATTTGCAGTTTACTACAAGCAACTTTATAACTTACTGTCTTTTACACAAGATGCTCAAAACAAGGAGATCAAGGAGGATGGTCAGGCAGGATTAAACCTTATAGAATTGGAGATAGTTCGCAACTTTTGTTTTGCGATTTTTCTGTCAAGTTGCATTCGTAACATAACATCACGCCCGATGTCCCCAAAGTGATAAGCGGAGGTAAATCTACCTATGGCACCAGGTAAGTAGCAGGAGGCGCAACCGGACACAAATCCAGACTCCGGGCTGTTACTTAGAAATTCCAAACGGAAAAACCTACTTACACTTTGCTCGACCTTGGAATCGAATACAGGACCACAATTCATCTACTGAATAACAAATACAAGTCAGTCAAGTCAGAAACCAGAGAATAAGTCCGTAAGACACGGCGAGAAACACTAAAATCAAAATATATTATTTCACATAAACCTACATGGGCATTTATGACACGTCAGAAGCTAGGTGCACGATTCCAATTGGTCGTTTCCTATGGAGAAAAACCACCAACGATTTACCTAAATATAGACAATATCTCTAGCTGGATAGTAATCCAATTCTGACTTATGAGATAGCCGTTCACAAAAGCCGTTCGTTCATATTCTATTATGAATGGAAACAAGCTAACTACAATATTATTTGGCGGCTCAAATAGAAGGAATCCTCGGGGAAATAATACTTCTTGCATGGTTGCTCTACTGGAAATACACTGCAGTTTCGCTACTGAAGATAAATTATACTATTATTAATTCACCTCGATACAATTTCCTTAGAGACATCACACAATTTGGGAGGATTTCAAAAATCTCAAGTCGAACTCCTTAAGTTCTGAGTTGAGCTATACGATTATTGACAAATGCTTGCGCTGACTGGACAGGTCCACGCAAATCAGTGTGGTTATTTCCTCAAAATACCATTTAAGACACTCATGGTCCAAATAATCTAACCTAGATCTGTCTGGACTGGTCTCACCAAGTCTGCACTTTAAAAGAAACTTTGACCCCTGTGTTTGTTTCGCCCAGGGGTAGTCAGATAAGAAATGTCAACTCCATCTAGCTTTTTTATATAGGATATGTGAAAGTGATTCCCATATCCTGTTTACAGAATAGACAATTTCATTTCTCAGATTTATCAACTAAAAACGCTCTGAAGTTTGGGCCTACTTATAGCTAATATTATTAACTCGGCTTAGACTAGATTATTTCTTAATCTTTTACCAAGAAACACATTATTTGAAGATAGTCAGTCCATTAGCTACTTATAACTTTGACAACATCCAGCCGACATCTTCGGCCGGCCACTTCAACTTTTTTCCGGAGAAAATTGGGTCAAGGTAGGTATCTTAGAAACTTCCTCAATAAATGACGTCACTGAATATCGGCGACTTAGATTATTAGCTACAATTAATTTAATCTATCTCACCATGATGCGCTTAATTCGCCTCTTGCTGCGAGGCTGGCGCGGGCGACTTTCCGATCAGCTGACCTTCTCCGCCATCTTGAAATCTCATTGACAGCTGTCACGGAAACAGCCGAAATTTACTGAGTGCTCTTCGGGGACCGAGGATCGTACTGCTGGGTCGCACATTATTTTAATTCACTTTACACTATTTTATGGACCTTTGGAACTTTTGATTCGTTGTATGAAAGGACGCTGAAACAAAGAAAAATTTTTTTTTAGGTTTTTCTTGTAATTATTCAAATTAGTTGCTGAGAAATTGATGTGCCATTTAATGTTGATGTGCTTAGAAAAAAGAAAATAGTTCTTTAAAAAATTACGCTGCATTTCAAAGGAATATAATTTTCGTGGCACAAACCACAAAAGACTCAAAAATTGTGACTGTAGAAACGTATCGATGTCACATGTCTTCGAATTTTTGGCTCTAGGACATGCCGGTTTCCTCACGATATTTTCCTTTACCGTTTTGAGAGCAGTGCTGATGAAATTATTTACACTAAGAGCGAATTTCACCAATGAAACTGAACGCGATTAGCACTTCTAAACTACGTTTAAGAGCTGTCAGTATCATTATTTTCTGTGGAATTTTGACACTGACGGCTCCTGAACGCGGTTTAAGAGATAATCTTCGGATCTCCTGATCTGATTCTGAAAATGCCTTCACTAATGGAAAGCTACAATATTACCGAGTGTCAAAGGATATATTTTATGTTAAAATAAGAAATTACACACAGACTAAGTCGCCGGCAGAAGCTATTATTCATATTTTTAAATAATTTCCTTACACCACACACCATAGTAAAAGTCATCAAAACGTGAGTTGCCGACGTAACGCAACCGGCCGGCACGTGGCGTACGCCCAAACACAGCGAGTTTGTAAACTGAGACAGAAATACGTGGCCGAAATACGGGCTGGCTCAAGTACCGTGTTTTGAGTTGTTGTGAAAACCGATGGAAGATATAGGTAATAGACAAATAGCGGAGCTTTAGGATATTTTTCGTGAATTGTTTAGCGATGTTATTGCATTTCGAACGACCTTGTTTCTAAATAATAATAAGTTTACTTACACAGATATAAGTTATCTTTTGTTTACTAGCTAATATGGATTTTGGTTTTCTGAAACAAAGATTATTTTATTTTATTTTTATTTATTTATTGCTTTGCTTTTGTCGTGTGGTGCCGGAAGTAAAGAATAGCACTATACCATTTCTTCCCGTGGGTGTCGTATAAGGCGATTAAGGGACTTTTTAGAGAATGGGCAGCAGCGTTCTCTACGCATTTTAACACCATACTGCGAGTGCCAACCACCTGCCAATCGTGGCGATTATGGCACCCCCCCCCCCCTTTGGGGGAGGCCTAAGTCCAGCAGAGGACGTCTTTCGGCTGAAATGATGAGATGATGATTGCTTTTAATAGGATTTTAAGCAACTTTGTCATTTTGTTAGGCATTTTTGCATTTGTGGAATTTCTGGTGTCGTCTAGGGAGTTGATATCTCCAATTTCCATTAACGTAGATAGCTTTGCTGTGCTTCATTTTCCAGAATGGTTAGGGTGCCAAGCAAATTGCAAATTTAAGACATTTACTCGTATTTAAACTTCGTCTCTAAGTTAAGCAACGCAACGCTTTTACTATTTCAGGTTGAGTTGCCAACTTTTTTGTATAGCAAATACTTCAAAATTTCGTAGTCATTGCCTGTAAAATTATAAAAGATGGCGAAAAAAAAGTATATTAGCTATGCTTTAAAATCATTTTTATTCTTTAGAAGCACGCATGTTTTATTCTTTAGAAGTACGCATGTTTTATTCTTTAGAAGCACGCATGTTTTATTCTTTAGAAGCACGCATGTTTTATTCATTAGAAGCACGCATGTTTTATTCTTTAGAAGCACGCATGTTTTATTCTTTAGAAGCACGCATGTTTTATTCTTTAGAAGCACGCATGTTTTATTCTTTAGAAGCACGCATGTTTTACTACTACTAATCTAACCTTTATTAACAGGTTCATATTAAGGTTACACAATATAATTAATTCAGCTTTTATGTGATTAATACTGGCCCTAATGCGATCATCTCGCCATTTTGTATAGAAATAAATATATGGTACTTTCGCCTACTATATTTTTTTAAATAAATATATAGCATTTAGGCCTCTAATATAGCAGGATAAATTATATTATATAAATAGGGGTAGCAACCCTAGTTTCAGATATATAAGCGGGCAGAAACCTTTTAAGATGGATTAAGTAGATATTTTATATTAGGAGCAGAATTATTAAAAGCACTGCTCTCTACCCTCTAAAGAATCATACTGAACCTAACTCAATACTAAATTAAAATCATGATTCGGATCTAAGGAAATACGACGTATCTTGTTTCTTTGTTGGTTTTTTGGGTACCCACGCCTTCTTAATGAGCAAAACATTTTAATTAAAGCGAGCAGAACGAGGAAATTAAAATGTTTTCATTTAGCAGTTGGATCAAGAGTTACACAGATAGTCCTCTCCTGCTTTCTAAACATCTTCAAAAAAAGGAAGAGGTTATGCATTCGATATTTTCTTTTCTTTTCTGGGCCGATCTGGGTGATTTTTTCTTTCATTTGGTAGAGGAAGCTCGCGCGGTCATCCCTTATATTCTTCTTCGTCGTTCCCTCAATGCTGAGGATCGCGACCACTTACGACGCGTCTCCAAGTTATGCGGTCTTCTGCAGTGTGGACCGCTCGGTAAATGCTACCTCCAACAGCCTTCTTGATCGCGGCGGACCATCTTGCCGGTGCTCTGCCTTGAGCGCGTTTTCCTTCCACCCGGCCCAGTATCATAAGCCTTTCCAGACCATGCTTAGGTGAACGCATAATATGTCCGAAAAAGCTGAGGGCACACGCTCCAGTATGGATTCGTTCGTTCTCATGGCGGTCCATGGTATACGAAGTAGCCTCCGCCAACACATCTCGAAAGCATCGATCTTACTGCTTTCGCGGCTTTTGATGCACCGAATAAAAAAATTGAAAAAACTAGAGCACGAATCAGTCGTATTTTAGTATACCAACTGATGCCACGATTTTTCCAAATTTTCCCTAGACTGGTCATTGCACTTTTGGCCATACCAGTACGACGGCGGATTTCCTCAAACCAGCTGCCCTTTTTCGTGATCAAAGACCCAAGATACACGAACTCGCTGACTTTCTCATAGCCGTCGAGTAGATTTGAGCTCGGAAGACGATGAGCACGGTCTACCACCATTATACGTCCCTTATATAGATTTTATTAACTTTGCCTGTGTAGTTTTTGAGTTAGATTCAATAGTAAGTACGTATTTAATTTAATCCACTTGGTGTATACGAATTTGTGTGTACCACAACTAAGTTGAAAATAAAGCTCATTTTTTCAAAAAAACAACTGACTTGCAAAAAAATCTCTAGAAAGTAAAAAATAACTTAAAAATTTCGGAAGACCAAAGACACCCTAAATTAAAGTTATTTTTCTGAACTATTTCATTCTATTTTTCATGAAATATGCTGTACTTATTCAAAACGTGAATAAAAATGCTTTATGGACAACTTTTCCTAACAAGCAGATACTCCAGCATATTACGCAACGACCCAACAAAACAAAAATGCCAAGACTTTAAGTTCTGAACATTTCAGTAAAGTATCGTGTCTAAAGAAGCCTGCACACAGACTGAAAGGTCGCCAGCTCCCGGCGGCGCCGCTATGACCCATTTCTTGAGGGCCGAGCCAATGGAAGGCACACACGTATCGCTTCCGATAAACTTATCTCCGAGTACTTCACAGGGTTGAAAAGATTTGAACTGTGAGGTTTTATGCGTAGGTATAGGTAGGTAATGACACTTTTTGGATATGATGTTTGTTATTGTAGATTTCCAATTCTTTGCAAAATCGTAGATAGAGGTACCAACAGTGAACGGCACATCAATGGGTACACTCGTACTACGAAAATCGCCCTTACTGCGAAAACATAAAGGCACTGGTATACATAAAGGCAATGTTAAAATGTTACCAATTGTCAATTGTTGTTATTGTTGCGGTTGGCTTTACATTGTACCTACATTGGTATTTTCCTCCAGGAATTTCAGTAGCAGCCCGGAAAAGGGTTTTTTGTCCATTTCACCACTATTCTTGGGACTATAGGTTAAACACTTCTGCATACCCCTTCACGTAATACAGGCGTGATGTTATGAGTGTGTCTTATATGAAGTTCTCTGTAAATGTTTTGTTACGTCAGTTAAAATAATGGCACGTTTAGGTCCCTTAATATTATATTATAGTTTCCGTGAGAATGTTTTCAGTAAAAACAATTACCTACAATTGAAAATGAGCTACAACTTCGACAACAGTGTAGTACTTAACTGACTACATTATTTATGTATGGCGTCGGCGTTGTAATTCCCACAAAAAGATTAGCTACTTACAAAGGTTACTGCGGTAAACATGGCAATACATAATCCTCAGATAAATCGTCGAACCCGCAAATTAACCTACTTATGTACCACAAACATCATTCCCTACATTAGTATTCACCACAGATCCTTGCGTTGTTTGTCATCGTCATCACGTAACAAAGTGGAGCTTCCTATCAGTCATGTTTAGAGAATACAGTCACTGGATACCGAATCCCGGCCGTTTTCTAGTCCCAAAACCCGGGAATGAGCTTGGCTGATCCCGGGATTTTCGGATTGCATAAAATTGGTTTTGTTTGCATTTCATTACGCCTCTTGACTATAAGCTTATCTAGACTTCATTAAGGGCACGTTATTTCCACGAAAAAAACATACAAAATCAACATTAGTACAACCCAAGTATACCCCAACTGCTATTAACACTGAAATAAAAGTTACAGTTAGAAATTGACTGAATAAAGATAGAATCTCCAGGTCCTCTTGATGTACAAAATGAGTCGGATTTGGTCAAAAAAAACAAAAAAGCAATAAAAGCATTAGACGCTAAATTAACCTATTTGAAAATGGAGAAGTTCGTGGGTATCACTTAGAATTTGCATATAAATATCTTGTCTGGACCTCCAACCAGTGTAGAAACGGAGTGAACATTTTCGCTGCTGCTTTAAATTGGCACTAAACTAAGAATCAGGCTTGGAAATGAAACATGAGATTCTTTGATATTTTTGTGCTTGCATTTTCGGAATTCCAAATACTTAGTTTGAATTCCAGATGATGGCGCGTGTGTTGTTGAATCATTCGGTTCGTTACAAAATGGTTGGATGGTGCTAATCCATGCATCATGTTCGTGTACGGATGCCGGCGGCGGCGGTTGAGACCGGTCAGCTTATTTTTAATCTTATTGTTGTTTATTTTATTTTATTTTTACATTGTTCTCACAATAAAGAAGCAAAAAATATAACATGTACCCAGGATTAAGTAATATCTTGGTTTAATAGTGTGTCGACTCTTTGACAGTTCAAAAGTGCCTGTAAATGGCTTAATTGAAATCAATGCTTTGAGTTTAAGTTAATTTTAGAGTTGTGTTGCACTTACATATTATACAATAGTGTCTACATTTTAATGTGTTTTCATTAAACAGCTTTAAGTTTTATTAGTTTATGAGTTATATCACCCAAAAATACTAATTAGGTACTTCATGAAAAACAAAACTATTAAAAAAAAAACATACACATAACATCACGCCTCTAATCCCCGAAGGGTATGTTATGATATGTCCCCGATTGTGCTAATCCATGCGTCATGTTCGTGAACCGGCGGCATCAGTAGGAACTTGTCATCTCTTAGCGGCCATGGCTTTTTTTATTTTAATTTAATTTTTGAATTGTTTTTTTTATCTTTTTTATTACGGACGCTTTTGACATTTTGCATCGTTCACATGTATAATTTCAACACGAATGATGTAACCAATATTTTGTAACCATAATTCTGTCAATTTAAAAGAGTGTCTGCGGAGTTTCTTGCCCGTTCTTCTCCATAGTATCTACTAAACTTTGGAATTGACAACTAGCTTCATCTTTATGACTGACCGACACCTTGACAATTCAAAAGTGCCTGTAATTGGTTTATTTGAAATAAATGCTTTGAGTTTGAGTAAGGCAGAGGTGTTCCTATTTCAGGTGTTCCACCCACATTTTGCCAGTTATGTTAAGGTCCCATGTAATAGGGGGCGAGCCTATTGCCATCTACCGGGCACAAATCCAGACTCCAGGCTGCTACTGAGAAATTCCTAATGGAAAATCCCAATAACACTTTGCCCGACCTGGGAATCGAACCCAGGACCTCATACTCAGCAGTAGCGCTTGCGACCACAAGACCAACGAGGCAGTAAAAAAAAAACATAGATATGTTTATCTTTATTTCAGTCCATTTTGAACTTCATGGTTGAATCCGGGGATCCCGGGATCACATATCAAAATCGGGAAATCCCGGGATTGATGAAGATGCCCGGGATTATATCGACTAGACAATATTATTCTCTAGCCACGTTACATCGTAAGATTGTCCCTGCAATCCCGCCGACGTCAGACTACGTGACGGACCCACCCCACTCTCATCTGTTTTTAAAGTGACGCTATAATCTTATACATTGTCTTTGTAACACAGAGGCAAAGGAAGGAACACGGGTGGGTTTTAATCAGTAAAAGTCTGACACGCCCTCCCGCTCCGCCCAGAGCGGGAGAAGTTATTTGATAAAATCCCACCCAGAAAAAAAAAAGGAAGTATTACTTTGTCTTACAAACTCGAAGCAAATGTCCGAGGTATAAATCTTAAAGATTGAAATGTGCTACGTTCAGTGCTGTGGTAGTTATCCCCTTTTTTAACCGATTTCTAAAAGGAGGACGTTATCAATTCTAAAAGGAGGAGGTTATCAATTCAGATGTTTATTTTTTTTTATGTTCGGGCATAACTCCGTCATAATATAGACGGATTTGCAAAATTCTTTTTTTGATTAAAAGGGTATGCTTTCGAGGTGGTCCCATTGTCACCACGTCAGATTCTGATGAGGGGATCCCATGTAAATTGAGGGAATTCCTCAAATTTTATAGGCACACATTATATCGATTTGTGTATTTTTTATAGTAACTCATGCATTTGCACTCTGAAAGCACCATTTGGTAAGTGGAACTGATGATGAAGACCACAGATGGCCACCGGAACTACTTAATACTAAGTAGGTATTCCACGGTTGCGGAATCGAATGCTTAGGCACTTTAATATGGTTGTTAAGCAATTTATGCTCGTCTCAATGCATATGGTAAATTCACCATCAGTTCCAGTTCTCCTGGTTCTTACCAGGAGAACTCCTCAACAATTAACGCCCGTGCATCGGGAAAAGCAATATTTTGTAAAAGGTGATGAGCATTCGACATTAGGCTATTGTTACTTAGATAAATTTCAAACTGACTCAGTAAAAAGTGAAAAATAAAAACTTGTATTCGCTTATTCTGTAAGAAGATCATCGTGAACGCTTAGGTGAAGTAAGTGAGCTGGCAATCGTGTCAATCCCTAGGGATCATCCATTGACTAGTATTCCTACCTCAATGGGATCATCCGTGGAATGACAGCTCACTTCACGTAAGTTTTCAACGTTCTCACGAGTCGATATCGTTACGTTAGAAATTATAAAAGCGCACAATAGCACTGCTAATAGATATAATTCGACGTTTCTACTGACTTGTAGACAGATCAGTGACAATGTACAAACTATAGGTACTTACCCAAGTATTGAAGGTAAAACAATATTGTTAGATTGACACCCCGCTGATACCCTGATGTCGGCTGATACTACCCTCCAATTATCTCCCTTTTTATTGACACAACAATTACCGGAATGGCTCCACGCAGACAAACGTATCGGTATTACAATCGATTTCAATTAGTCGTATCGATTCGATTATTGCACCCTGTAGCGAGATTAACTTCATTACGAGTGATTAGGAGAGGGTCGTAATTTTTACTCAGCTAATTGGATTTTTGCTCGAAGATTGGGAATGCGAAATAAATTTAGGGGGGGGGGGGGGTTTGGGTTGTTTATCGCTTAGACGAAAAACACTTAGTGAATGTAAACGAAGCAAAAGGAGTATGTAAGGATCGTATAGCAGGTGGCGATCTGTGTTTTCTGCCTACCCTCATGGAAAGAAGGCATGAGTTTATGTAGGGTTAGACGTGTGTGTTGTTCTTTTGATCCCTTAGAATATAGGACGAAGATCCCATTTTCTCGGTAAATTATTGTAAATCGATCACTGAAACCAACAGCGAAAATGATTGTCATTCGTGATGTATTTTCTATAAAATAATAGTACTGATTTTATACAATTCTTTCACATGACCTCAATACCTAATCAGATTGAACCACACAGATTGAGTGGACCTGTCCAGTCAGTGCACGCATTTGTCAGTAATCGTGTAGCTCAACTCAGACCGTAGGTTCAAATCCTCTTAAAGTTAAAGTCCAGTTAATAAAACGTAGTACACCCGTAGACCGTAGTAACGTAGTAGCGATAGCAATTTTTATTAGATTTTATTTAGGTACCCAGTGCAGGGCGAAGGCTTCCCTGGCCTTTTCCAATAATTTGCTCCCGCCATTAAAGTCGGCTTTAAAAGCGGAGCGAGCAGCTATTTAATAAGAAACTTATAGGTAAGGCTAGAAAGATCGGAACGAAGGCTTTTCTAAGACCTTTTAAAATAAAACTAAAGACAATGCACGAGCGATAAAAAGTGCATAGTGTAAAGAAAATATCGACTTTTCTTTGCACTTTCGCGACAGTAAAATTAGGAAAATATTTATAGTATTACAAGCGCAAATAAAGCAACTATAGGCACAAGGTTACTGCCATTTTTTAATTATCGTTGGTTGTTAATACCTTAATAATTTCTTTAAAAAAAAAACACAACATAATCACAACGCCTGTAATCCCTTAAGGGTTAGGCAGAGCTGTACCTACTTGACTATTAGTACACCTATATTTTGACAGATATGTTTATGTCTTAGGCAATAAGGGGTGAACCTTATGCCATCAACCGGGCACAAATCTAGACTCCGGGCTGCTACTGAAAAATTCCTGGTGGAAAAACCCAATAACACTTTATCCGACCCCAGAATCAAACCCAGGACCTTATGCTCAACATTAACACTTGTGACCACTAGACCAACGAGGATTACTCCTATTTCGTAAACAACGACTCGCCTATCCTGTGCTAAACCATGCAGCTTACTCCCAACAATTCAAACAGCAATCAGAAAGAAGATTCAATCTACTGAGCGGGCTCTCCACCGAAATTTTTCTTCACCCAAATCCACCACACAGTAACCAAAATTCGTATCTCCCGAATTGACGTCAAAACTCCCGAATTGAACAAAGATCAGTCCCAATCCCTTTCTCGTCAAATTAGTCCGTTGAAATCTTTTCCGTCAATATCTGAAGACTCAAATACGATTGAACGATTTCTCGTCGGCCTCTCCAGGATTTTACAGTAGTTGTGATGTACGGTCAGTGCTCTGCATTATCTGACCCCTCTTGGAACGAAGAAGTTAGTACAAAGTTTTTTTTTTGTTAATATTTGAGTTCGACTACATCCAGGGAAAGTAAGTTATTTGATGTTCCCATAATTCTATTTAAATAAGGAAAATTGAGGAGTTCTTAAAATGTATTTTCCATTTTCCTTAACCAAGTAATTTTCTGAATTTATTGTGACTTAACCCGTGACTTCGCCCACGTGGAGGTCGGAAATTATCTCACGGGAACGTACTACGGGGATAAAAAGTATCCTATGTTCTAACATTGTTCCTGCGGGGTAATCGATCATTGCCATTTTACGTGTGGTACACAATTACGTCACTGGTCTACCTGTGAGCTAAACCCGTTCAGCAGCAGATAAGGCGTGAAAAGGTAACCGACAGACAGACAGACCGACCGACAGACTTTCGCATTTATAATATTAATTAATAAAGTATGGATGCGATGGCGCGACTTTTCAGTGCAAACTGCAATTTCATAAATCAATCAAATTTAAGTCACTAATGGTTATCAGAAATTCGCAATTAAAATTATTGGTGCACTTTTAAGTCTATCCATTCCATTGTCTAATACATATGAAACGTTATTAACTCTAGATCAGTCTATTTAAATAGGTTTTAGATAAAACAATATGCGGCACAGATTAGGGCACAAAAGACGTAAAGACTATTATTGCCTAACTAGCAATTCGCCCACGACTTCGTCCGCGTCCATTTCGTACTATCCCCATTTTTTTTAAACCCCTCCCCCTTTTTTTAAAGATAGTTTTTGAAAATTAATCGCATTGCTGCACGCTGTTACTTCGTTTTCGCTTAGCGTTCTTTCTGACTTTTTGTCGTTTTTCTCGGATCCTAACGGTTGTAGCGTGATGTTAAATAGTCTATAACCTTCCTCAAGAATTGGGCTACCAAATGCAAAAATATTTTTTCTGGTAGTTCCAGGGATTTGCGCGTTCAAACAAAAAAAACCGGCCAAGTGCATGTCGGACCACGCACAATGAAGGGTTCCGTTGTTGGGATGAATTATTAATCCCAAAAACAAACTTAACATTGTAGTTGAAAAACATGTTCTCATACATCGATACACGCCACGGTCAATATTCCAACTGCAAATTTAATGTAAGCTTGTAATTGCAAAAAAAAAATATATGGTAAAATTTAAAATTAACGATTTTCGGACTTTTTCCTAAACTTGTACTGTGAGACCTTGCTTCTTGCCAAATTTCATGATTCTAGGATAACGGTAAGTACCCCATAGGTTTTGCTTTATTTGCGAGTATCAAAATATGTCGCATAAATCGCCGTATTTTTTATTGCATCGACTTAGAAGCTTGATTTCTTTAGAGCTCCAAGGGACCGTAGACCTACATATTTGATATTAATTTCAACTTGATACTTCCACGCGTTCCTGAGAAAAAGGGTCTTGACAGACTGACAGACAGACAGGCAACGAAGTGATCCTATAAGGGTTCCGTTTTTTCCTTTTGAGGTACGGAATCCTAAGAACAAACAAACTCTTTAGCTTTATTATATTAGTATCTAAGTATACATGCACGGCACCTACCCCCATTTTCGATGATATTTATATGCGAGAGGCATTAGTGCACGCATTTGTACATATGGTACGTTATTATGTAAGTATGTGTATTGAACAATGCTGTAACAAGCCAATTTATGTTTCTAAAGCTAGTACATTCCTTGTTAGGTTGGCTGATTGATATACTAGATACGTTGAGCGACTGCGCTGTACGTGGAGTAGGTACGCTGTACGTGGAGTAGGTACGCTGTACGTGGAGTAGGTACGCTGTACGTGGAGTAGGTACGCTGTACGTGGAGTAGGTACGCTGTACGTGGAGTAGGTACGCTAGACCTGTTGTTTTATTTGAGTAACTGCGAATACATTTACCTCCAGTTAGTGATAGTATGTATACATACATTAGTGTTATATTTAACTCAAGGTCAAAGCATTTATAATTTCAATTAAACCATTAACAGGCACTATTGAATTGTCAAAGGACTCGCTCATTCAGAAAGATAAAGAGATAGATAAGCGTAATAGGTTCCTAAGGAGAAGAACGGGCAAGAAGCTCCATGGACCCTCTTAAAATTATACTGTTATAAAATATTAGTTACATCATTAAACACGCCTGCAAAATCATTTATGGTAAAGCACTTCAGATGTTAGCATCCTAACATCCTATGCAGGGTAGAACTGCATTGATAAACCTACGTTATAATTTAGGACAACGTTGATTATTTACAGATTTTAATCTTTTACAGAGATTGGCACAATAGTAGATTGTTATACAAGGGGCTAAAATGACTCATTCTATACGAGGTAGTTTTACTCCCCAGCTTTAGCGAGGGAGTAAATAGAAACCGAGTTATAATGAGTTTTTAGCGCCGTGTGTTACACTATACTTTTCACTACGATGCGAGAAAATAAAGTAATCCAATACACCGTGACTGCAACAGATTGAAAATTATTTCGTTTCCTTTTTCTTCCATCTGCTAATACGGGTCTCCATTCTCACTGGTGACATTTTCACTGTTGTAAAATAAATTACGGTCACCAATTCAATTTGTAATTAGAGAAAAAAAAATGTATAGATTGCGCCAATGCTTTTTTTTATTTCTTCTGTAGCCGCATCCAAGGAACATGTATGTAACCTACGGTGAGGCTGCAACGCAATGCACGTATTGTAGCGAAGAGATCGCCGCTTTTAGTTCGATTTTCAAAAATAAAATTACGTTTTTTTTCTATTTGCAGGTCAGTGTTAGGTTGTACAATATGATTCGCGACTATAACAGGTATGTATTTATATTATTATAATCATTAATACAGCTACAGCTGCGGATTCACCTTAAGAATAATGACTTTTTCGTTTTTGGGGGCTCGTTATTAACAGACAACAAATGTAAAAAAAAACTTTTTTCCCTAGGGGAAGATATATGCTATTTTAGCCCCGCTCTAGCTGGTACGCTAAAATGACTGACTTTTTAGTAAGAGGAGTGAAAAAGAAGTATTCCTGACATGTAAGTCAAGAAGACTTCTCTTCTTCTTTTTTAACCAAGTAACCAGAATTGGGTGATTTCTGCCTGATGATGATTAGTGATAGTTGTCGCTTTTTAGCATGGCAATATCGGTCATTGGCTTTTCTCTAATATGAAGTAAGTACTCCAACAATAAACTATGTATAGTTTTTGTTATTGGAACATCTTGAAGACCACAAGAGATTCAGCAGTTTTTTGAAATAAAAAATTCCAGAAAATAGGGTCGGTCACTGACCGCTATTGCCATGCTAAAATACAACAACAATAGTAGGTACTTATAAAAAAAAAAAACCAAAGCCAAAGCCTCGATTTATTTTCCTACCACATAACCCTAAAAGGTGTCCACATCAAGCATTTTGGACCATGACATGCATTTCAGCGTGCACTTCTGTATTGATGTAACTCATAGCAAGAAGACGTGCATTGTTTACTAATTAGATACAAACTGCCTTGAGAAGACAAAGAATGGGCTCATTATGTTAATCTTATCACTACCTTATCTGCAAGGCGTGTTTTCTATTATTATCTAGCTGCTGACTAAGCCACCTGTGAGGAATTCTTTCATTTTCTTAAATTGTCGCCCATTGCAAAGACTATGAATATGAATTTTAGATTTATAAAGAGTTAGGTTTAGATTTTTTTAAATCCCGACACCAGTTCTTGTGATTTTGAAATGCCTTAATTTTCGCATCTTCGTCGTTATCTATGGTCTCTGCAGTACCTACTGGATTTTAAGAAGTTCATCTTCTCGTTTTCTGTCGATGTCGTCTTGTTTATTTAACTAAATCTCAAAGATTTTCTACCGCTTCATTATTTTCTGCTCCCACTGTGATGCCATAAAATGTCTACATACATAATACCAACAGACTTTATAGCAAGAAAGTGCAGCCAAAACTACCCTTTCATATCGACGAATGTATCGAACACTATTACATAATACTATCCCCGTGATTCCTCTATTTACCGCCGGTTTAAACATGTCCGCTCACGTAATACGGTAATACCCCCAAACACGGACGGAATAAAATAGATAATATAACCCTATTGTTACGTTGTTGTTCGATTTTGATACGAAGTTAAGTACTTTGTACCTATTTATGTAATACTCTGGATTCCTGTCCGGTTAATAGCAATAGGCTTGCCGGGGTATTACATGGGACTTAAACATAACTGGTAAAATTTGGGTGTACTATAGGTATACCTCTGCCAAATCCTTCGAGAATTACAGGCGTGATGTTATGTTATGTTCAATCATTCTGCCTGCCTTTTCCCAACTATGTTGGAGTCGGCTTCCAGTCAAAGTCAAATTATTTATTTCAAATAGGCACATAAAAGGCACTTTTGAACGTCAAAATTTACAAAAAATAGAATTGATTCTAGTCGTCCCTTCGAAAATGTATATTCGTATGGAGAAGAATGGGCAAGAAACTCCACCGTTACTCTAGTCTAGTCTAACCGGATACAGCTGAATACCAGTATTTTACATGGAGTTCCACAACCCAAACCTAATAAATGATTTGTTTTAATAATGATGTGTTTGTTGTCAAACTTTTTTGTCTGTTTTTGTCAGACCCGTAACGACTATCAAAGATCCACGAATGATAGCGGGGACCAACGGCTTATCGTGTTTTCCGAGGTACGGAGGAGTCTCGGTATGTAAAGATGGTCACCCGTTCACGGACCAACCCGGCAAGCGTAGCTTATCGTGATGGATCGACCCGTGCGGCTGTTATAACTTAGCCACGAGCTCTTCTGATGTGGTGTTATGGTATGTAATATGTATACTTACTTACATTGTTCGTTGGTAGATTTAGATTCGATTTCGCTCATGGGCGGATGCAGGGTATCGTAAATAAATGTTTAGTATAATATATATTATAAGCTATTGGAAGACCGGCTGTTACTTCAGTGGTTGTCAGGGATTTCTCGCATGGTTTTCTTAAATCGATATACGGATGTT
Organism: Tiliacea citrago; assembly: GCA_963921375.1. Taxonomy (NCBI): domain Eukaryota; kingdom Metazoa; phylum Arthropoda; class Insecta; order Lepidoptera; family Noctuidae; genus Tiliacea; species Tiliacea citrago. The sequence continues at coordinate 20,997,939 of OY992804.1, read as the reverse complement.
CCCCTATCATGGGACTGAAACAGAACTGGCAAAATGTCGAAGTCGAGAGTTCTTCCCGTCATTGTGATCATTTTTTGTACTGGACTATTATACCTGGGAATATTCTGGTAACGGAGATATTGAAAGTCATAGTACAAATGTTTTTTTTTACTTTTACACGAAATCGATTCTATTATAACTTACGTTGCTTGCACCATAACCATTTGCTTGCGTTACATTGCGTGTTGCCGTAAACAGCGTTTTTCACACCAAAAATAAATGTCGTTTCATAATGAAACCGTTTCAGATAGTTTAAGTTAAAAGTTGCTGAGACGCATTTTTATATTGGACGCGCAGGGCGCTAAATGGTCTTTGAGTAAATTAAAGACTACGTTAAAGACAAGGAAGTTTGGCAACAATTCCTTCTGCACACGTGACTTCCCTGGTACCTCATTAACGGCATAATTATGTAGGTGTCCATAACTGCTCCCAAACTACGATGTTTATTTTTTATATTCCTCCTTGACATAATCAGCACATTATTTGACATTATATAAGTACCTACAATTTAATCCAACTGTTTATTAGTGGCTCTTTTGTGGACATGATATTTATTCAGATTGGTAACAGTTATAATGGGAATCATGTCATTTGGTTTTAATAGGTTTTTATTTTTAATATTTTATTTATCTTTTACCCACGACATCGCCCGGGTAGAGGTCGGAAATTATCACACGGAAACGTACTAGCGTAACGTGCACGTCAGTAAAGCTCACAGACGGCATGGTTTTTTCCGACATCTTCAACAATCATCATCATATTTCAGCCAATTTACACAAAACTTTAATGAATTATACACTTAAATCTTCCTCATTAATCACCCCGTCCATTCCCAAGCAGCACGTAAGCGTTATCAACATCAATATACCAGCCTATTTAGAACTTAGGGTTCTTTTAGAGACGTACAAGAGTGTCATAAAATTATTATGTCTTTGTAGGAGTGATTTATGAATTTATTATACAGCTCAAACCGTGCACCTAGCTTACAACGTTTCATAAGTACCCATGTAGGTTTATGTGAAACAAAATATTTTGATTTAGAGTTTTGAAAGACCTCCAAATGGTTGACAAAGAAAGGTCGAGATGAATAAATAAAATATTTTGTAAGAATCTCGAATCATTCTTGGGACATTTTAATAAGATACTCAAAGCTACGCTATTAATCCACTATAATAACCTATCTTTCTTATTATAGTCTCTTCGATACCTAAATATAAAATATTATAAGATTTTTATTACGAAGATCTTTATTCACCCAATGGTATAGGAATGCTAGGTAGGACTTCGTCTGAAATAAAAGTATTCTATTATATTCCATAGTATTATATATTACAGTATTCTATCTATATAGACCTCCTATGCACTCCATTTTTTTCTTATCCAGTGTTTCCTAGCATTTTTAACCGACTTCCAAAAAAGAGGAGGTTATTTCCGAAGTGGTCAGCTACCTTGCTGATCAAAACTTCTTCACCCGGCCATACGTCTCCACTCCACAAGAATTTAAAAAGGTGCTAGCACCTTCTTAAATTCATTGTTTCATTCCCTCACTGAAAGACTACGCATAGCCTGGACCACTGGCTCTAAAAGACTACGCACAGCCTGAACCACTGGCTCTAAAAGCATAAATTGTATACAAGAGTTCCTTTTATACCGAAGGTGGTGAGCACTAAGGTAGGGTTTTCGAACATTCATCCCCTAAAGGAGATAAATAGGGGGTGAAACTTTGTTTGGAATTTCGTCATTTTTGCCGATCAAAAATCCCATCAGGCTTGTCACTAAATAATAAAGGCTCGAATAAAATAAGTTATTTCAGTAAGCGATCCCAAAATAAATTTTGTGCCCCGAAGGGATTAAAAGTGCCCATAGATTTAATAACATTCCATTTGCATGTAAATGTGGGGAAATTGCCCGCGGGACGGTGTTATTCGGGAGATGGAGTACTATTCCCTATGCTGGTAAAACCGGCGTTACAATGTCATCAAATAAATAATTGAACAATTTATACCCTTTGAAGCTTTGATGTTTATGATGAGATGTTATGTATGTATATAATTGTATTATGTGTTCCGTTTGACGTCCGAAGTCCCTTATGAGAGAGTGCACGCTTCCTTACATGATCAGCCGCTAGATGTCGTTACTTTCCGCCGCGTAATCGCGCCACTAGCGCCCCCAACGTCATATCTGTGAACTACTTTCAAAACCGCATACAAGCCGCCATGATGAAGTGTTATGTCATTGTTGCGTCGTTTTCCGAACTGTGCGCAGCTCTGTTAGATTGTCAGTTATATCGTTTAACGGTATTTTATTTTTAAAACTTTTGAGATTAAAGTAGAAAGTTCATTTGATTAGTATTTTAATCATTTAAATTAATTTTCCGTCTCGTGAACTGTGTTTATTTTAAACAAAATGGACGGTGAAACTATCGCCCCAAACGATACTTCGCGGAAGAGAACGCGGAGTTCGGGTTCTTCATCGTCATCGAAAGGAGGTGATACGGTGTCATCGGAGAGCGATGTAGGCCATTCAGCGCCGCGCAAACGCTCCCGTCAGGTACGCGAGCGCTCCCTCTCGCAAGATTCTGAACTGGATCGCAGGTTTGATCTACTATCCCAGCAGTTGGTGAGTCATGTAAATAATGTTTTAACAAATTATATGATCGGAAATAGTGCTCCATTAGCACAAAGCCTACCCGCCACGCAAAATTATATTGGCACCGCGTTACCTTCAACATCGACTGCGCCTACCCTCAATTTACAGGAAGATTTCTTACGTCCGCCGCAGCTTACCCCTTGCTTAGAAAATATTGCAAATCTAGACGTTTCCGTTAAGGAACCTAGTGTACCTAAAGCAAATCCAGAACGTGTAACAAAAATAGCAGAAATGCCGAGGTTCGACTCCCCGGATTGGAATGCTGTACGTTACACAGAAGTACAAAAAAAAAAAAAAAAAAAAAAATATGTAGCTTTTCCCAGTTTTGTTGAATTGAAAGTGAACGAAGAATTGCGGCGTTTTTGAAGATCCATTTTCACCATTAAAATGGTTTCAAATGGAACGCAGTATTGCGGCGTTATCTAATGCTTTCCTAACTCAAAACGAACATGTGAACGCGGCATTACAGAAGCTAATTGATTGGTCTGCTAATTCGAACGTCCAATTATCTTCAACTAACCTCTATGACAAACTGAAAGAGTTGTTTGGTGCTGAGTCATCTTATAAAACGGTATCTCATGATATTCTCCAAATTATTTGCGGTAAACGAGCTGAGGTCATAGAGACGCGGCGCCGATCGTTATTGAAAAATGTTAAAAGTAAATACATACGCGATGACATAGAAAAAATTCCACCCTCAATCGAATATATATTCAATCCTCAAAATTTATCGCACTACCTACAAAAAATTGGGGGTATACAAAAATTAGAAAGACAGAATAATAGTGCGGGAGCTAGTCGTCCGATATCTTTAGAGCCTTCGAAGTCTTTTCAAGATAATACTTTTCGTTCGCGACAAAACAAACCGAAGCGAGATGACAAAAAAGACAACAAACGAAATTACGATTTTTCTTCAAAAAAGAAGGGGGGGCGAAACGATAAGAACGGGAGGCCAGCAGGACATAAGCATAAATGACTATTTTATACCGAGATTTTGGGGCGGCTGTCTTCAGCATTATATAGAAATATGGAATCGTTTCAACCCTCCAAAAACTATTCTAAAAATGATATCGGGATCTCGTATCCCCTTCAATCGGGCACCGCCCTTAATTCTACCTACTTGGGACAACCTGTCAAAATTTCAAACCCCTGTTTCGAAAAAATGTCACTAGAAATTCGCAAGATGATTCAAGAATGAGTGTTAGAGCCTGCTCCTTCGACCCCATCGTTCATTTGCCCCCTTTTCATGATCACAAAGAGCAATGGCAAAACTCGAGTGATATTCAATTTGAAAGCACTAAATTTATACTTGGAGCCAAAGCATTTCCATCTTTTCCACCATCAACGAATGCCTTCGTTTCTGCAACAAGGCGACTGGATGGTCAAGTTGGACCTCAGCCAGGCCTATTATCACCTGCCAATACGCACAGAATATAGGCGCCTTTGCACATCAGCTACGGTGGTCAACTTCTGCAGATGACATGTCTACCATTCGGCCTGGCTGCTGCTCCCAAAATGTTTGCTACTATAACAAACTGGACTGCAGAATACCTTCGCACAAAAGGTCTGCGTCTCGTCGTGTATCTAGACGACTATTTATTAGTCCACCAGAACAAGGAAGTACTCAGCACTCATCTAAACATAGCTGTACGTTTCTTGTCCAGTCTGGGCTGGTGTGTAAATCACGAGAAATCGATCACCAGGCCAACGAGGTCGATCGAATATCTCGGCATCGATTGGGACACCCAAACAAACCGCAAGTCCCTACCACTAGAGAAGGTAAGAAAAATTCGGTAGATCCTCTCGACCAGACTCGCTGCGGGCAGTTGGACCCTCAAGCAGGCGCAACGCCTCCTAGGGTTTCTCAACTTTGCGTCCTTCATCACCCACCGGGGAAGGATGCATTGCCGTGCGCTGCAATGTCACACCAAAGTACTGCGTCAAAATCCTCTCGAAGCAGTACAGCTGACACAAGACGTTCGCCAAGAACTCGAGTGGTGGATGGAAAATGTAGGTCAAAAGACAGCAATTCACACAGATGTGCTACCCACAAACTTTGTCATCACGGACGCTTCCGACATTCTGTGGGGTGCCCTGGTCAACAACAACAAGGTACAAGGTGCATGGCAACCCGACCAGAAAAAATGGCATTGCAATCTCAAAGAGATGTATGCTGTGATTGCTGTGCTGTCGAAGGAATCCAGAGCCCTCCGGGACTCCAGGATAATTCTACAGACCGACAACAAGACAGTGGTTTCGTACATTCAGAAGGAAGGCGGCACGAAATCACACCGATTGATGGAATTGACGCGGAAATTGTTGACTCTGATAGACGACCTCAATGTTGTACTGATCCCTCACCACCTACCACCTGGTGTACAACACCGAAGCCGACCACTTGTCGCGAAATCGCGCCGGCAGCGAGTGGCACCTGCAGGTGGCAGCATCCTCGAAGATATTTCAGACTTGGGGAAAACCGGACATAGACTTGTTCGCGTCACAAACCGCACACGTCGTGATAAATTACGTTTCTCTAGATTCCTCAGACTCCAACGCCTGTTATCACGACGCGTTCAGCAGATACTGGCGATACGCCCTCGCATTGGTGTTTCCACCGCCGGCGTTGCTTCCACGAGTTCTTCACCACCTCAACTCGGCATCAGGTCGGTACATAATAGTAGCACCCAAGTGGAAGAAACCCTTTTGGCGGCCAGACCTGAAGAATCGATCCTTGGCACGGCCGCTGAAGATCAGAGACCTGAAGAAGTCCTTGGTGGACACGGTGACCGGCCTACCACCAGCTCATGTCAAAGATCTGCAGCTGGAAGCCTGGCTCATTTCGGCTGGGACACCATGACAAGCGATTGGTCCCCACAAGAGAAAGATCTTCTTTTATCTTGCTGGCGACCCTCAACTCTTAAAACTTACACACCTATTTGGGGCAAGTGGTCTTTGTGGTGTAGTCAAAATAATGTAAATTTCCGTACACCAAATCCGATAGACGTTGCGAAATATCTAGCATATCTATACCTTAATCAAAAGTTAGCTTACAGAACTATTCTTGTGCACAAGTCCGTTATCGCATCTATCTGTGAAACTGCTTCAAATATTAGAATTTCTTCTAGTCACATAGTTAAGCACATTTTGAAAGCAATTTCAATTGCAAAGCCGTTGCCACCTAAGGTGCCCATATGGGATGCCAGGGTATTAATTACTTATTTAAAAGATAAAACTCCTTGCATCAGTAGTTTATATGAGGTGTCTAAGCGAACGGCGACTATTTTATTATTATGTTCGGGACGTCGTGTACACGACCTATCCCTTTTGCATATCGACTGTGATCATTTTGTAGATAATGGGGATTCCATAACTTTACACCCAGTGTTCGAGTCAAAAACAGATAGTGCGACTTTCCAGCAATCCAGTTGGATTTTGTTGGCATCACAAGATCAAAATACAAATCCATTATATTGGCTCCGCACGTTAATAAATTTATCAAAGGAAAGACGGGGTTCTTTAAAAAATTTGTTCATAACTACTAGAGATCCCGTTAGAGCAGCCACACCAACTATAATCGGTGGTTGGGTAAAACGTAATCTCTCTGATGCTGGAATACAAGCCTCTCCAGGTAGTGTTAGATCGGCTGTCTCATCATTAAATTGGCTAGAAAATTATCCTATAAATGACATATTATCTAAGGCAAACTGGAGGCATGAATCAACTTTCAGACAATTTTACCGTAAAGAAATCAGACCTAATAACGAAATGTCCTCGGCGCATTCGTTATCAAGATTATTTCAAGTCCCCAATTGATTCTAAGTTAACAGATGAGTCAAATCAAATTGATTCAGGTTATAATTACTCATGAAGCTATTGCACGATTGCTTTTAACTTACTTACGTTTTGCTCTATAATTATACTGCCAGTGCTTAAATGTCTGGATTTTTGTTAATTTAAAAAATAATGGTGATTAAATATAATATTGGTTTATAATTCACATTGTTGCTTTACATTCATACAATCCACCAGGAGATAACAAACATATCTCTCATAATGGACTTCGGACGTCAAACGGAACACATAATATAAAAATTTTACCTTCAAATAAAATTTGTATTATGTTTCCTAAGACGTCCGAAGTCCAGGTAAGGTCTTCCTGGTGCATACCTACCTACCTTTGCATCATTATGAGCCCAACAATGACATAACACTTCATCATGGCGGCTTGTATGCGGTTTTGAAAGTAGTTCACAGATATGACGTTGGGGGCGCTAGTGGCGCGATTACGAGGCGGAAAGTAACGACATCTAGCGGCTGATCATGTAAGGAAGCGTGCACTCTCTCATAATGGACTTCGGACGTCTTAGGAAACATAATACAAATTTTATTTGAAGGTAAAATTTTTATATTATGATGAAGTGCAGATGTCTGACATGTCCTGGGCAGTCAGCTCCACTTCCACGCTCCTGACTTTTTAACATAACGTAATCACCCTATATTTTCCCACTGCTGGGACACGGGCCTCCTCTCGGTAAGAGAAAGTGGGTAATCGACCACGCGGACCCAGTGCGGGTTGGTAGATGTCACATGTATTCGAATTTTTGGTGCCGGTTTCCTCACGATGTTTTCTTCACCGTTTTGAGAGCAGTGGTGATGAAATAAAATAACACAAGGTAAAGCGCCTGGCTGGGTTCGAACCTACGGCCTACATCTCCAGTTATCCAAGTTACCACTAGGCCACCACTGCTCTCCTGACTTTTTAAACCCTCAAAGAACCTCATCAAATATTACAGCTTTTGTTTAACAAAACCTTCGTACATAGAAGAAACTCCTTTTGTACGAGTACTCACTAAAATATTTTTAGCTGCGCGGCCGCAAACGAAATTCGTAGAGCTATGTAGGTAGCTAAATTGTGACAATTAGACGGTAATTGCGCAATAGAAGGCAGGTACTTACCTAATTACTGAGAGTCCTCGGCTTTCACAGAGCACGAGGGACAGAAAGTTGAAACTGAATAAATTAGGGGCAAATTGGAGACAAAAGGGCTTTTTTGTACAAAGAAAATGTTTTTCGGAAAGTGTAGCACGGATGGCTATTTTTATGCTCAGTTGAACGTGGAATTGTTTACAGACCAAAAGTAATTGCGAATGTAGTACATAATGATAGCAACCAGTTGCATAAACTACTTAAAAAGAAGGAAACTGCTGGAAGAGATTTCTTTAGAAATAAGCATCACCTTTGTACGTATTTTTCTGTTCCTTTCTTCTTGTATGTTTATAATGTGTGTACATAAATGGTTAAATAAATAAATGAAAGAAAATACGTTTATTTCCGTTAAATATGACGCAAAGGAAGAACACAAACACAAAAAATTTATACAAAAAAAAAAACAACCGACTTACCCTAATATCAATATTGTTCATCACCTTTTACAAAATATTGCTTTTCCCGGTGCAGGGACGTTAATTGTTGAGGATTTCTCCTGCCGTTAATTGTTTCTCCTGGTTCTTACCAGGAGAACTGCCACTCACCATATGCATTGTGACGAGTATAAATTGCTTAGCAACCATATTAAAGTACCTAGTCGAATCGATGGTGCTTCCCGGGAGCAAATACACGAGTAGTACACACGTTTATAGTACCTACCTAAGGTACTATAAAAAACCCAATTTGCTATATATAGGTGTGGCTATAAAATTTAAGGATTTCCCTTGATTTCCATGGGATACCCTCATCAGATTCTGACTTGGTACAATGGGACCACCTCGGGATCATACCCTTTCAAACAATTAAATAATTTTCAAAACCGGTGCTCAATTGACGGAGAAATCGGTGCTCCTCCGTTTTGGAAGTCGGTTAAAAAAAACAAGTTGGGGAAAATATCCGTCGCATCCCAGCAAAACGGTCATCGCTCAGCACAATGCTGTGACCAGGATACCCTTGTTTCATCAAAAATAAATTGACATATTATCACTTCCCAAACAATTTTCCGCATAATTTCATTTGCGAAATTATTACTTAGCAAAAAATCTCTTCACACATAATTGTAACGCAAACCTAATGTTTGGCAAGTGTACGTCTAAACAATAACTTGTTTACCAACTAGTACTTTTACCAATTTTAATGTACTTAGTCAAATTTTTTAGTTGGTATTAACATATTATTTTTTGCGTTGATTTTTACCATTTCTATTCAGTCAATTGCAACCTACTAAAGTCATTTTTTAGGGTTCCGTACCCAAAGGGTAAAACGGGAACCCTATTACTAAAGCTCCGCCGTCTGTCTGTCTGTCCGTCCGTCTGTCACCAGGCTGTATCTTATGAACCATGATAGTTAGACAGTTCAAAATTTCGCAGATGATGTATTTCTGTTGCTGCTATAACAACAAATCCTAAAAAACAGAATAAAATAAATATTTAAGGGGCTCCAATACAACAAACTGGATTTTTTCCTCGTTTTTGCTTGATATTGATAACGGCTGGACGTTTGAGATATTCGCAAAATATTTAGTTAAATATTCACTTTAAAAATAAATAAACGTGATTTTTTGTCATTTTTATAGATAATGGTACGCAACCCTTCGTGCGCGAGTCCGACTCGCACTTGGCCGGTATTTTCTATAATTATATTCAAGTCGTTTCTGGGCCTCGCGTTTATTAGGTATTTGACAAAATGTTTATTGTCTAAAGATTGTATTGCTGTAATAAATAATTATAGAAATATTAAGCCGAGTAAAAATTTGCATTGGTATAAAAAAGGTTGCTAAAATTTGTTTGGGTAGTGATTTTTTGTCAAAATCTTTTCGGCAAAACGGCAGGATCCCGCTGTGAGCCTGTGACCCTATCATTGTAACTGTAATCATTGTTAACTAAAAACAATTGCAATTGACTTGAAATTAAAATGATGAAATAGGGATTTCTCCATTCAGCATGACCAAGGTACGCAAGGTACTTATACTACGATGAAACTACACATTTTATGAATAATTATCAACTTTCAACTATCACAAGGCAGATGTGAGTGTAAACGGGACGCCCTAGAAGGACATAATATTTATAGTGACCTTATTGGTGATGTTCTTCAGAAAAGTCAGGTGCATAGTACTCGCCACCAGCGTAGGTACGTGTGAACGTACATATCAGATGTATGAACGTAAACGAAGCAAATGGAGTACCTATGTAAGGATCCAAGCAGATGGCGTTCTGTAGTTTCTGCCTGTCCATGGAAAGGCGAGAATTTATGTTTATGTTATCAACTTAAAATTAACTATCTTCAACCAAAGTAACAGATCGTACAGCGTACTATTTCTTCTTAATTTCCAACTGGTCGCACAATGATTGCCAACCAAGAAGATACCAATCTATGAAGGAACTCCCACTAAAAGGAATTTCATTTGCAAATAGAAATACCAAAGCAAATAGCTTCGTTCGTGGAATAGATAATAAACAAAATGCTGACAGTGCTGAGTCATACAATCAATCAGAACTTGTAATATTTGTTCGGACACGATAGTTTTCGCCGCAGCGTGACTCTTCAATATTCGACGCATAGCTGGAACTGATGTATGATCTGTACCGAGAGTATCTACAAGTATAAACAAAGGTTACATTCTTACGCAATCACTCACTGAAGGGAATCAGTAAAACATTCATCTGTATTTAGAAGGTTTCCTCGTTTTATCTCACCACTTTTCCAACAATTATTATTTGTATCATTAAATAGTACCTAATTGAAAAATTATCGAAGAACATTGAGGTTATACTCGTAAAATCTAACCCCGATCGTCAAATGGAAAACATGTTTAAGGTAATTTAAAATCAGAATTTCGGGTTTAAGTATTTATATAATCAAACCAAAGCCCTCAATTGACGGCACGGTTGGCGCAGTGGTTAAGCGATTGACTGCTGCGCTGCGCGTCGCGGGTTCGATTCCCGCACGGAACATATTTGTATGACCTATAAGTAGTTGTTCCGGGTCTGGCTGTTTGTGTATGTGAGTTTAAATGTTTGTTAACGCACTGACGATACAGGAGAAATTCCTAGCGTGGGGCAATGTTTTTTTTTTTTAAAGTAAAAAAATTGTAAATGGGACTTCAAATTGCCATCCACAGGTACACACGGCTACACATCAAGCTATACATTCCAGTATACGCTGACCTCTCATTGTACGGAAATCTTATACAATGCGAGATCAGCTTACACTGGAAACTTATAGCCGTGTGCGTTTTCTGATCCATTCATTTTGTTTTGCAAATTTTCATCAGATACTTTTGGAACAGACTATAAGCGCCGATATCGGTGCATTTAACAGCAATGCGTGCAAACACCACGAAACTCGCCAATCAGGAACTACCAGGACAACGCGACGTGACGATCGTCCAACCACTGACATGTTTTTCCCCCACACCGTACAAACTCGTAGTCTGTGATCCTATGGAGATATTTTCGTCGGATCACTCCATATTTATAAACTTTTCCATAGTTGCTGACTTGTCCCAAAACTATTCTGCCAATAAAATTATACGAGGGATTTTGCCTGTCTTTTGGCCCAACTTTTCTTTTTATCTGATTCGGATATAAAAAGTGATTTCTATGTTTTTGTGGTGAGAGAAAAACTTTATAATACATGCTGAAGTTGTTTTTACATAGTTTTAGAAGATTCACATGCCAACGCGCATACTTTGGCACTCAATATCGATCGTTTTTTTACAGGCGGTCTATTCCGGAATTTTGATTAAGTGTCGACGATACACTGACACGCTCTTCAAAGATTTTCTATAAACAACTCGTGTGAATGCAATTCGTCTGGCTGAAATCGGACCACCATCTTCACTGTATAAAAATAAAATTACTATTGCGATGGCAAAGAACTTAACTACTTCAGTGATTCCTATAATTATCATTCAATCAACTGAGTCTTTCGCGGTCTACACAAAGACCTATCCCAAGTTGTCACTTGCACTTAGACTTATTTTAGGTCATCAGTCTACCGCAGGCATATCTGACTGGTCCCAATCTTCCCGTACAGACTCAACCGCTCCAAAGGTCCAATGGCCCTTGCGAATTTATAACTATACAAGTCATATTCGCATTTTCACATATTATTTATATTATATTGACATAAAGTGTTAAAGAAAAGTCAAACTAATCTTGTTATAATTAACACACGGTTTGAAAAGCCCGACTTTCAATAATCCTTTCACATTTTCATTGACTTTTCCATTCTCTCACAAACTCAAATAAAGCCAGTAGTGATTGAAGAGCGCTTACACTGATTACTCATGCATAAAGTCTGAACCATTATCCCAATCTCAACTATGCAAAATGTATGAGCACAATTCGACAGTGATGTAGCATATCTTTTGGATGGGTATCATATTTTATTAAGAAATTTCTGCAAGCCATTATTGTTATTTAGTAATTTTATACGAATCTGAGGACATTATCCCAACTACAGAACACTTCGTGCTTCGATCATCACCATCGTCCTGTTTGGGGTTATCGCAGCTTTTTCTTCTTCCTACTTCTCCGTTAGCCGCCATTTCAGTCGGAGTTACTGAGATGGCTGCTCTCTAGCCATATCCTCTTTCAGCTCAATTCACCCATCGTGTTTTGGTCTTCCTCTATTATAACAACGTGTTACGGTAATCCTTACAGTAATTTTAATCCTAGTCATTTTATTTATTGACTGAATAAATGGATACTTAATCCATTTATTATGGACGGAACTCATTATTCGGGTCGGTTCATGGTTATATGGTTTTTGAAACCAAATGTATCTATGGAAACATCTAAAAACGATCCACTATAGTAATTTCAAACAGACCGCATAAGATTCATGGTAAAAGCGTTTAGGTACCAAAGTGTTGGACACTTGCCATTGCAAACCATTAGCATTTTTTTATTTCCACTTGCTCAAGTCAGGGTCATGGGAAGATTGGCAAAGGAAGTCTCCGATATAGACTTGAATTTATTGTGCAAGTACCTACCTATCGCAAATTAAACTGTTCAAATGCTTAACTTTGAGATCAGCTTCGCACGGAGGAATCTATCACGATAAGCTATCTTTATTGATGATGTTCTTCAGAAAAGTCAGGTTCATGGTGCGCGCAATCGGCGTGCGTGTATGACCGTAAACGAAGCTAAATCAAAATATTTTATTTCACATACACCCATGAGCACTTATGAAACGTTAGAAGCTAGGTACACGGTTCCAATTGGTCGTTTCCTATGGAGAAGAGCCGGCAAGAAACTCCACGGTTACTTTTTTTTTTAAATACTTAATTGGCTTTTTCAATGTTTTCAAATGACAGGGTTAATAGGTATGGGAGGACAGTGTAGGCCCGTCAACAAGTACCAGGTACTTAACAAAATAGAAAATGGTCTACAAATCTACAGTTTTTTAAACCTACAACGTTCTCACATTCACAACATATTAAAAAAAATCTATATAAAATATTATTAAAATAATGAACGTAAAAACCTTGTTGAAATTAAATTGTAGGATCATAGCAAGTGGCGTTCTGTAGTTTATGCCTACTCCCATGAGAAAAAGGCGTGAGTTTTTGTATTATATAATTATGTGTATCGATCACGACTACGAGCAGTAATGCCGTTTCATTTAATTCAATAGCTGTACGGAGTCGGACATGTTTTATTACATTTCTCGGATCGTAAACGTCCCCAGCTACATATGGGCCAACCATGGCTTCCGACGGAAATTCCATAACGTCACCATTTGTTTTCATTAGATACCAATTTAGGAAAACTGTACTGCCTATCCTCCAGATATACTTATGATATTCCCTTGACCGTATTCTGAAAACTTTGGAAGAGGAGATCACGATATTTGGTTTGATAAGAAATCAATCGGCTATAGATTGATTTTATTTTTAAGAATCTCCATAGTTTCTTGCCCTTTCTTCTCCATAGGAACCTACTACGCTTTGGAATGAGCAACTAGTTTCTTCTTTCCGACTGACAGACTCCTTGACAATTATTGAAAAGTGCTTGAAAATGGTCTAATTGAAATTGCTTTGAGTTTGGGTCCCTAAGAAGAGTAGAGGTCTTTATCCGCTTATATTGATTTATTCTTGAAAGCTTTTCTTCAACGCCAAATACGTGAAAGAATATCACGACTTTCGGGTTGACGAATAACGAATGCCAACTGCATCCCCATGGGAAATCTTCGGATAGATCCTTATTGCTCGCGAACTCTTGCTACAAAAATCTCATAATTCTTCAACTCGTCTTTATTAAGACACTTATTACAATTCGGAAGGATAAACGACATTTCTGAACCCCTAAAAAAACAAATATCAGGCGTTTCCTCTCTTTTCTCTTAAATTCTCATTAATTAGAGTGACCGGCTACATTTCTTGCACTTAACCTTAAATCTTCGTTACTGTACGAGCTTTTATTTTTGCTAGACAGCTCTCGAAGTTATGCTGCGTTTCTGCGAGATCTTGTTGAATAAAGCACTGGCAGGAACATTTTTAGGGTTCCGTATCCAAAGGGTGCCAACGGGACCGCTGCCGCGCTGTCCGTTCGTCCGTCTGTCACAGTGCTGTATCTTATGAACTGTAATAGGTATAGACACTTAAAATTTTCTCAAAGTGTGTACTACTATGGCCGCTATAACAACTGGATGCGCAAAGCGATGATTTTCGATAGATTTTTGGAATTGGTTTTACGAAAACGGTGGAGGGACGTACAACGACTGTTGGAGAGAAATTGGGTAAAAAAATTAGTAGTTGTATTTAAGGAAAAGGTTGCACAATACCTTATTTGATGCGATGATGGCCTGGAGCGACGATACACAAGCTAGTTCCACGAATTATCACTTGATGAACGGATTGGAGCACAAGAGCTGAACACGCGACGCAATACGAAGACAGACAAGTGACAACAATGTGCAGGAATGGGATAGAAGATATGGATGTAGCAAAACCAACCTAACTATATTAATACGTTTGCCAACATAAAAAAAGAAAGGAAGTAACAATACTGTAATTCCAATTGATCAGCGCAACCAACAACAAATAATAAATATAAAATAAAGTTAAAAATTAAAAGAAACACACAACGTGTTTTTTTTTGTGGTACGGAACCCTTCGTGTGCGAGTCCGACTCGCACTTGACCGCTTTTTAATTAAGGTTATTTACACTGTCTTGTTGGTTTCTTATGTGCACGTTTTAATTAGCAAGTGCCACGGCTGTCCACGGTTCGTTCCCCGGATTGGGCAGTGGTTTTTGAAGAGAAAACTTCTTTAGGCGCGTTGAACGCGATTTTTGGTAGGAGAAAAAGTTATGGGTTCGCGTCACCTACATGCTGTAGTAGCAGTAAATTAAGTTAAATTGACCACGTGAAAAGTTTAATTTGTGTATTGCTTAATAACAATAATTTAAATAATAATTTAAATTAGATTTAGATTTTATATATATTTTAGATTTATTTATTTATTTAACCATTTATGTACACACATATATAAACATACAAGAAGAAAGGAACAGAAAAATACGTACAAAGCTGATTTAGATTTATTTTAAAATATAATTTAAATTAGATAATTAGAGGGTGCGGGGGAGTCACAACAGCATCCTGAAAACGATAGCTGAAGATGTACGTGCACCTGTGTTGAGACATTTCGTTCGTCTGGTATCTTTTAGGGAGGTGTATCCCTATGGGTTATCTTGACGGGGCGGGGTGTCTCAGCACAGGGGCATTTGTGTAGAATTATTTATGTATATGTATGATGTGTGTTGTCCTTTTGAATTGTATGTAAGTACTAACCTGTATACTAACCTTTGGATCTAGTTGTCCCAAAATAAATAAATTTGAATTAAATTCTGTTTTAGATAATCATTATTTTATTGAAGTGACAACTTCTTCAGGCGCGTTGCGTGACTAGTTTTCACTTCTGTCGTCAGTCCCCATCACTGCCTATGTTTATTTTTTATTAAAAAACTAGCTGACCCGACGAATTCGGGCATCTTATACAATTTTTATTATTTCTTGCTGAACCAATTTTTTGTTTTAATACAGAGAATAGTTCTATACTTATAGATTACAGAAAAACCTATAAGATGTTTATGATCTTAAAATAACATAGTATCTAAATCACTCAATATTGTGCGTACAAACTTACATTTGCAGTTTGAATGTATGGGGGAAAATGTTTTTCAACTACAATGTTAAGTTTGTTCTTGGCATAAATTCATCCCAACTACAGAACTCTTCATTGTGCGTGGTTCGACACGCACTTGACCGGTTTCGTATATATTATTATAGGTTAGGTTTAGCTACATAAATTGTCCTGCCAGCATAGCCAGCAAGTACTTGGCTTCAGTGAAAGCAATAAACTGTAAACGCAACGATGTGTGATTTCATCTTCGTGTCGGAGCTATTTATCGCTAAGTTGACAAAGAGGGTAGACAAAAAAGTTACTAAGTTAGGTAGGTATTCTGCAGACATTTCTGTTCTCTTGTATTAAGTATTGTAGAATCATAATCAAGCTTAGCCCTTAATTTTTTGTTGAAGTTGTTCCACTTTATAATATCGTCTTTGTTTATCGTAAACATCAACGTAACATCGTGAGGAAGCCTCCATGCATGTCCTAGACCCGAAAATTCAAAGACATACATCCACAAACCCGCGCTAGGCCCGCGTGCCGGATTACGGCCCACTCGATGTCGAAAACGAAATGTCGCCTAGATCTCGACACCAGACTTAGAACAGAATGCATTTCCCACCTGTATCCAGCAGTGAGAACGTTCACTGGCGTATGCTATGCGTCGGCTCTATTTTTTTAACCGGCTTCCAAAACGGAGGAGGTTATAATTATGTTCGAACGTAAAAGTTTTACAGTCGAACATATAACCTCCTGTTAACTGTAACATTCTGTTCTGAGCCTGGTGTCGAGATCTAGGCGACATCGAGTGGGCCGTAATCCACCTATGTAATTGAATATTCGGGTCTATGTCAAAAACTGGTGAAAATGACCGATTTTCATGACGGCCGATAGAATATGACGGAACCACTTTCCTAGGAACCAAAGCTTTACGGCAGTTCTTTTAATCAGTGTTAGATTAACAAGTCACAAGCCACGACAAACAACACTGTTTGCGGTTTCCAGTCTCGTTGCAGACTCATTTGGGGAAAACACCGAACGAGGTAATGAGCGGTTTTCCTTGCGTGATAAAGTTCAGCTACAAACTTGTTGTTGTGTTACGAAATTATTTTTTTTAAAGAAAGTAAAAGTATTTATTGGGACTTGTACCTACAGGAAAGTCACAAACTAAACTAAACACAATCATTTAAATATAAAAAAATATATATATAAAAATTAAAATAAAAAACAGAAAGTCCTTTACGAGGCCAAAAGTCTCCTCTCAGCATTGGATTTTTGAGCCAAGTTAGATCTCAATCCTAGATTGGTACATACTAGACGAAAATTTATTTTCTTTTGCTTGAAAATCTAGTTAGGAGAATATATTACTAGGAGTATATGTAGCTAGGAGAACACCCAGCTAGGAGAAACGACAGAACTGATGATGCTAATACGATAATTTGCATTCAAGTCTTTTCTCTAGCATCCAGATTTTGGCACGGTCGTAAATACAGGCATTTCAGCATGAGAATTTTACGAGCCGGAAGTAAATATTTGATCACAACGAGGTATCACAATCTTCTGCATTTAACTTATTATAGTAGCCAGAAGTTGACGCAAGACATGTCCGTTACTATTGCATTGACTCATACATTTGAAGCCGATGCAGCATCCTATATTTTTGCGTCGTTATGATAGTTTTGGTGTTCCCTCGATGTCACTTTTGTGCTGCCACTTGTAAGTATGCCTTCCACAAATTATCACATATTATTAGATATATTTGCCGTCATTTATTAATGGTTGAATCATGCAATCAGATAATTATTATTGCTGCGCGGTTCATTGTAATATATTTATGCTCGTGACTGTACTGTAGATAAGTAGGTGCTTTACATTCACACAGTAGAAACAAAACGATTTAAAACATCTCACTGGAGTACGTAAGTCTTAATACATTATGTATGAACGTGTTCGTGTAATTTTTACATCGTGACCCAAATATGAGAAAAAAAATACAGTAAGTCTTTCGTAACTCTTGAGAAGAAAAGCCAAAGATTATGGAAAATAATCTTTTGTTTCCGCTCATGGTAAGATCGGAGTAATTGCCCGGGTCAGTAACATAGCTCAAGGAATGTATTGGACATTTAAAAATATAGGTAATATTATTATAATGTTAGTACGAAAATATTGAGAGTTGAATAATAAGACAATTGTTTTGCCAATCAGGCAGCTAAGAATCAAAAACACACAATTTATATGCAAAATACTAGTACATAAATACTCAGAAAACGCTCAGAATTTTCATAAATTTAATACAATGAGCAAAAATTTTTTGTTTTGAGCTGTTTAGATTGGTAGTGTAGAAAATATTAAAGGAAAGTCTGGAAAATATTACGTTCATTGTAGACAATTTATATTCCCGAATATATCGATTTGTAATGAATGGAAAACTCACCGAAAACAATGTAGCTGCGATCCTTTTCCGACCGGACACCTTCGAAGAACAACCAATTTCGACTTTACACGCAAAATCAAGTGCAACCACTGTCAAATTTCTGTTAGATTCACTAGATTTTATTATTTTGGGTGACGCGATCGCGGCTCGCGTGCGTTTCGAGTGAGCCCTGGCACGGTACTGGTGAAATGGCGGGAATCCTGTCATGCGCCCTGGGAAATCGATGCCAAATACCCGAAATTCATGCGTTATCTGTGGTCCCCTTACCACGTTCCAAAAATTTTCGTGTGTTCAGCTGTTTTTCCAATTTTTTGTCACGTTCTCACTGTTAGCTTATGAGATTAGGATTTGTTCGGCGAGGCAGATTTAATAAAACGATGATAAAAAATGCAAGCCAGTCAGTCGGTTCAGTGCGATGGAAATTTTTCACACTTCACTGAAACTTTGATGTGGATTTTTTGTATGGTTTTTTACGAGCGCTTTTTCCCGTACTGGATTTGTGAATTCACATAATTCAAAGTATTTTCATTAGCTACCCAACCCAACTCTTCCTTTCTTTTCTACTCTTTGCCCCTGCCCAACCTTTCTGGAAATACTAGCGTGATGTTTTAGGTTTTTTTTGCATCTGTAATTTGTTAAGGTCACAAGCGTCTTAGAAAAAATACCTATTGAATGGGAAAGTTTAAAATAAATACAGTATGTATGGCTCATAAAAGCATAAAACACCAACATCTTTGGTTTTTTTGTTTCTTTCTGCACTTTAACAGATTAGGTATTTAAAAAAAAAATGCTGCCCATAATTATCCCACAACAGAGCAAAGCCTCTTCTCATACAGAGAAGGCATGGGCATTGATCACCACACTGGCTCTAGACGGGTTGGCGATTTCAGACATATATTACGTATAAATCCGGGTTTCTTCACGAGGTTTTGAATTGAAAAACCACATTGGTACCTACTTGCCTGAATTAAGGATTATTTAAATAAAACTCTATGTTGAAATCCATATTGTATTTATTTATTGTTTAATATGCATACTCAGCTCACAGCGACTACTGCTCTAATGGAAGATATAACGTAGTACACATACTTAGTCTGCGCTGCACTTGAAAATAAACCAAAAAGAACCTTAAGTCCATTGCGTACAGTTCAATTTACATCGTATTAAATTGAATGCTGCCAAAACTTTTGTAATTTGAAATTAATCTTAAAAGATGCCTTTAAAGTGGACATTTTGTTTAACAATAATTTTAATTATCATATTGCCTCGAGTACGAAATTGGAGATCCTTAACATATTGCAACACCCCCTAAATATTAATACATTAATCGGGTCATGAGTCCCAGTTTTTGAGATCAACTAATACGTCTTTTGACGTCATAGCCCTAGCCGTCGAGCTAATCAAAACAATGCCCTCTGTTGTTCTAAAGTTAGTTATTTGTAAATAAGACAAAATACATCTTATTGGAATCCATAAATATACAGATCAGCCAATATGCCACGAAAGAAAATTTATTCTTATTTTTTTGTTCTAAATATATATCTACACTATTTGGAAGATCATAAATAAATTCGAGACAAACAGTAATTGAAAATAAATAATTTATAAGTATCGTGTTTTTGTCCGTTTTAATCTCATTGAAGCTCTATTTTTTCTCCTTACCCACTTCGTAACTTCGTCAAAATACTATCTCCCTTTAACAAAGTGTGTACGGACAAATGCAACGCAGACTATAACAATTTATATTGAATAAATTACAATTAAAACTATAATGCGATTACAATACAACAATATAAAGTGGCCAATAGTTTCGGCTCGAGACAAACACAAAACTTTCATCTTGTGACCGCTAGATGGCGTTAAACGACATAAAAGTCATTTTACTTTGCGATCAAAAGTCAAAGTTCATATTACACATTCTACACGTTCTGGCAAAATAATTGGCACACCACGTGGTAATCGGTGGGTAGTACACTTCGTGCCGAAATTATTGGTCACTGACAAACAAAAATGTCATCTCCCAGCCAAGATACATTTAAAATTATAATCTCATCTATTGTAACGACTATGATACATATATAATTATCTATACTATAAATGTTATTTATATGAAATCACACTTAACATTTTCGGTTTACAAATAAAACGGGCATAACACTTAAACATTATCTAATTTTATATTACATTTCTTATAATCCAACAGATCCTTCGGTTTTCTACTAAATTTTATCTATTCGATAAACAGTTTTTTTTTACATGTACAAATAAATACTGTGTGTCTATAAACATTATTTACTACTATAGCTATGTATTTATTATATATATATATATACATACATACATACATACATAAAGTCACGCCTTCCTCCCATGAGGGTAGGCAGAAACTATAGAACGCCACCTGCTTCCTTACATACAAGGAGTATCTTAGTGCTTCGTGCTAGTTGCTTCGTTTATGTTCTTATGTTTGTATGTATCTATGTATTTATTTTACTACGAAATTAAAATTGTTCATGTAGTTTTATACAAAGAGTTAAAATAAAGGTAAATGTTGAAGTTTAGAGAGTATATAATATTGTTCGTTAAAACTACTGATACATTGTGACGTCACGCCACGTGACGTTTGACGTGTATATTCGCCGCACGTTTTCGAGAACAAATTGTAAAGAGCTACGGAAAGTGTGTGTAAGACAAAGAGTAAAAATCGAATAACAACGATCACTATTTAAAAATCCACGCAACAGTAAATGAAAGTTACCCTGTTTAGAAGACATTGTATATCTTAAAAATTGTGTCCTCAGCCTTTTTAATGATATCATTTTGTTTTCATTTTTTTTTTGACAGATAATGATCGTTTGCAAAAAAATAATTGAAAAAAGATTTTATTTTACTAGATAAACTATACAACTGATGAGCACAAATAAAACTTTTGACTAACTTTAAAAAAATACATAAGTATTAAAAAACTTCATTCTAAAATAACGATTTAACTTCTCAACAAATCGCCGACGATATTATCTGTCAAAGTGTAATCACTAATTTGCTAAGGGATCTATGAATTACAGGGTTTTTAAACGAATGTCAAACTTAAACGAATGGCAATAAAATCGAAATTAATTTCTACGTCAACGTTTGGGAGTTAGACGGATATTGGTGACGATTTTTATCTATTTTTTTCGCGCAAAATTATTTTATTATTTACATTCAGTACTTAATTATTTTGTTATTTTTTTTTAAATTATGATTCAAAAGATTTATTAAGATTGGCATTTTCTATTTGAATAATAATAATTTGCCAGATTTTCTAGTATCTTTTAAATAATAAAAGTCAAATAAATAATTTTGCGCGACTCACTAAACATCTTACACCTAAGGATGAATATATTTAATATATTAATTAAAAATCATCGAGATTGGAATTTAACGTTACAATTTAATAATTATCATTTAATATTATATTAATAGAATACACCTACACAGTAGGAAAGTTAAACGGAAATGTTTATAAGTCTAATGTACCATAGGAATATTTATGTTGAAGTTAAAGTTCCCACTGAAGATCACACGATATTCAAAGTATTGAGAAATTATTTGCCCCTTTTACCATATACGTAGATGACAAGTCAAAAGCAGCAAGTTTAAAAAAAAGACTGCATATTTTAATTTATTAATGCAAACCTCGGAAGACAGAGATAACCCCGATCAACGACAGTTTGTTTTTTCGTTCGTCATATGAATTGTCTTTTGGAAGCTCAGGCAATCCTATTTTGTATCTACTCTAGGGTAATACTTTTCCACGTGTGCGATCTTCAGTCGACACATACACAAGATATCAACCTTAACGTATTACAATATTGGAGAATGTATTCGAGACGAAAAGAAATGCACAGTACACCAACCGAAATGGCTCACAGATCAAAACAGAACAGCATCGTCGGTAAACTTCACACTCATCGGTAAAATACATACACTTACATACTACGCAATATTTTAAATTTAACGCTTTCAAAAAACTTTTAAATCGAAGCTTTAATATTCATTGTTTTAAAATCCCTTCCCGGATGCCTATGCGCATCGGCCTGAAGTATACAGGAGAAAGGGACTGACGAGGCGTATTATTAGCCGATTGTTTTATATTTTAATATATTAATTAGGGAATATTTCAATATACACACATACACTAAGACATGGCACGGCCTGTCGACTATATCATAATATATCAGGCGAATATCGAAATCAAGAGTAACATGTTTTTTTTTTTATACATATATTTTTAATTCGGTATTTCACCGTGCAACCAGTTTTCTTACACAATAATATAATATTAAAAATCTACTTTTAAAATATACATTAATTTTAATAATAAAATTAGTTATTTTTGGCATTGAATCGTGGGGTTACACGATTTTCGAACGTATTTACATTTAGATAAGGGTGGGTCGACATCACTGACTCGAATTGACTCAAAACTATCAATAAACGTTTATGATGGACATAAACGTGGTTGATAAATGTCATATATTTAATCTAAGAGATGAGAGAATGATCATTACGTATATAGAAAACACAGAGTATTTAACAAATGGATATCACACGTATACAAGGTGGAGACGACTCTACGAAAGTAAAATTAACTGAGTATATCTTATGCCGTTTCCAGTCTGCATACGATAATTCAATCAAATATATCCAATAGCTAGTCAAAGATTGGCCATACTCATATTAGCCTACTATTTAATTTGTTTGACAAGAACACTTTTTTAATTTCGATGCTAGGATTTATTTGATAGTTTCAAAATACTTTTATGCATTAGTATAGCCAGTGGTATTATTTATTGTCGTATTGTTGTCTCCATATTGTATTTCGTTCACTGTGAAACGCGGTAAGGGCGAAAAGTATAACATTTGACGATCGCTACGACTATCTCAGGATTCACACTCCATGTGTTCATTTTCTTTACTTTAATCGATGCATTGGGTAATTATAAAACAGCCTAAATGCGTCATCTGTTTAAGAAATGGGAGAAACTTCACAATGATATTAAATTAATCTTGATACAATAGTTATTTCTGTAAGCACCGGTTCGCACCGAATGTTTATCGATCCATGGTTTTGCTTGGCAGTCGATTTGGTGTCTAGGCAGTGTTAACGGAATACTCTTTATTTAGGAGGGGGCTTATTTTATTATTTTTAAAAGCTGTAAACTGGTTCCCTAAATCATTTGATTTGTAAAAAATGCGCGAGTAGGTATTATTTTCGAATTTATTAAAAAGAACTCGAAATTCAGTTTTCGTTTCTGATATAAGTACACTGTAGTCATTTCGGATCCGAAATTCCGCATAAGGAAAAAAGACAGGACATTATTTTGATACGCTTTGGAAGAACTTGAACTTACGATAATGAAATATCTTTACAAAGAACACTTGAACTCACGTCCTCATACGCGACATATTAACTTTTAGAGTTACCTTCGTCAAACCGTGAGACAACTTTCTACAAATACAAAGATATTATGAGATGACGTCATTCAATTTCATACATCGTTAAGTTTTCGCTTCAAGCGCTCATTTCAAACAGACCGCTTTATTCAGCGCCCAAACTTCGCATTGGAGTTTATATATTATGTTGTTTGAGCAGCTTTAGTTCTGGAAAATTGATCGAGAAAATGACTGTTTTTGATGACTTGATGATCGATTTTCCTATGTTACCGATTTGTGTTATGTAGCAATGCATGGTACCATTTATTGGATTAAAAACTCCCATATGGGTGTATAATTTGGACGTAAACGTCAATTCGGATTAAAGTAGAAACAGCTCCAATATCGATGTAATCGTTTCGATATAATAGACTTAAGACACTATCGATATCGATATAATTTACAATCGCTATATGCGATAATGCAATGAGATCGGACTTCGAAACAACATCGCTGCTTTAAACAAAATGTAATAAAATCGTCTACGAAACATAAAACAGAGTTTTAATACCATTGTTTATCGGATAATACAAGGATTAGAACCGCTAGATAATTAATGATGTAACAATTGTTTTTTTGGAACAATATAATTTACGTGTCCATGGAGTTTCTTGCGCGTTCTTTTCCGTAGGAACCTACTTGGAAGCTTCATCTTTCTGACCGACCAATTCTTTAAAAATACAAAAGAGCCTGCAAATGGTTTCATTGAAATACAACATTTGAGTTTGAATCTACCTAGTGTTAAGTATCCGCCCGCTTTATAAATGTATACGTAGGCAAATAAAACTCGATAGGAGTATGTTTTTGAATACAGTAATTCTACAGTAAAACACAAGTCATACGCCCCACCGATGCTTGTGGAGCGATCGATTATAAACCTTAATGTGAACGCATACAATTAATTTTCTTTTGTATTCATCGTAGTACACTCGAGGTACCGACATCACTATTCAAGTAAATTCCTTGGAAGTGTGGATACTCTTCTCTTGCCATAATATTCGGCACAATGCTGCTGTGGTAAAGGTAACCGAAGGAACCTCTGAATCGTGTGATAATGTAACCTCATTGGTTTTAATTGATGCGACCTAATTGTTCTCTTTCTATTGAAAAAAATGGGCTTACCATGGTTCAAGACACGTTCAAAAACTTGTTTAATTTCAGTTAATAATTATAATATGACGTGTCGTTATAACAAATGACAAGATTATTGTCACATTAGATGACGTTTGTTATCGATACTTAAAGGTGGAACCAATTGTAGTGATGTGCCCTAGTTAAAAATAAGATGTCGATGAATTTATTAACATCGAAGGGAGTGTGTCGGTTGATCACACTATTATTTGCAATTGTATTGCCTTCCCAGCCTTGAATATTTTAAGTTTAAGATCGTCTCGTTACGTACACGAAGTAGTTAATATGGAAGGTACACACGTACATTTTCACTGAACTAGAGTCGTGATTTTGAGGAGTATGGAAATAAGTAACGTTCCTTACTGATTAGCTAGTATAATAATAAAAAATAACTACCTATTTTTTTGGTAAAATAATTATACAGTGTATTTTCAGTACTGACTACTTCGTGATAAAATACATACAATCTTTGAAACAGTTACAAGTCATGAAAGAAGTATTCAAATACTTGAAACAGTAGATATCAGAATGATGTCAGATAATTTTACTTTACATCAATTTCCACATAGATTTAACGAGAAAATTCATTATATAATAGAAACGGAATTATCATAATATTTGAAAACCCAACTAAATAAGCTGATTAATCCACCCTAAGAAATAATTTTGTAATGGTGTCAATGTGTATGGAATATTTCCACACAAAACACGCAGTTCAAACAAGTAATTTAGAAAACAATAAAACATCCAAAAAACTTTATTTAATCCAAAATAAAATATGATTCTTGTAGAACAAAGTATTTGTTTGAAACTACGTATATGTACAGAATAATTTCAAAACAATATAGATACTTGATTATGTAATTATTTGGTTATCGTACGGACATAATTGCAATGCTCGTTTACACGTAATTTACAAAAAAAAAAACAATTAATGATTATTTCCGAAAAATAAACATCACTTTCGCACTCCAATCATACATGGAAATGGCAAACACACGCAGATGGCAGCACCACCATTGTATAACACAATTATAGAACCAGTAAAATTACACAAAAACCAAAAATTCTATTTTCGAATGAACAAGCATTTCAAATACAGGTAAACCAGAAAAAGTATGCGCTTCGGTAATGTTCATGTTTCCGAATTAGTACGAACGTTGGGCCTCAGTGTAACCCCCCAGAGGTAAAGCTTCTAAGTTTTGTACTGCCGCGCTTTGTCGTAGTGCGACTAGACCATGGTTGTAACACGATCGGAAACGAACGCGTGATTATGAAATCTGATATAGAGCATATTAGATCTCATAATCGCGCGTACGTTTTTCCGATAATAGACGATAATTGCCGAAGCGCATGCTTTTGCTGGTAGATCTGTACACATCTTTAATCAAGTATCTATACCCCACACATTGACCCCAAACTCAAACACAAAACACAACCGACTCCCCCCCATTCACTTTAAAAAAACTCGTGCACCTTGCGAAATACCGAGAGCACTCTTCATTTCTTGGCCTTGACCGTGACGTAGGCAGGCTCGGGCCCGCGCAGCAGCAGCGGCAGGCGGCGCGCTTGCTGCGCGTACTGCGCGTGCTGCGCGAGCTGCGCGTGCTGCGCGTGCGCGAGCGCGGCCGCGGGCGCCGCGTACTGCGCGTACTGCGCGGGCGCGGGGGCCGCGTCTCATGTCTGCAGAGCTGAGTTAATCTCGCGGTGGATCGTGCTCTGTAGGTGATGGGTGATGGGTTTAGTATGGTCAGGGCACTTTCTGCTGGGTAAGATTTGTGAAACGTAACATGAAATCTATGTAATGTAACACAATAACCAGTCGAATTTGTTTCAACGCATTGGAATTTCATGGCGTAAAAAGCAACTGGCTTAGGCCAGCTGGCTGGCTTTTATTTCAACATTTATATCTGTAATTTTTATGGTGTACATAATAAAAAGTATTATATTCATTTTATAGATTACGGATAGCCATTACCTGTCCGAGAAACTCATCACGTCAAAGATCCTGATCAGATCTTTACCAAATTTGTATGGGACCAACTTAAAGTTACTACCTTTCAAATAAAAAAGAACCATCGAAATCGGATCTCACAAAGGCGGAGATATCCAGTACCTTTTTGCTCCTTTTTGGAGGAAGTACCCTCCAATCCAAAATCCCAGACGACAAAAAAAAATATGACGTCGTAAAACCTGTATACCAAGTTTCGTCCAGATCGGTTGTAAAATACGACCTGTAAAGGAGTAGCAACAAACTGACAGAGGAAATCAAATTTTGTCAGACTTTAAGCAGAAACACTTCGCTCGCTTGGTCAATAAGCTTCTAAGATGGTCAGAATTATTAGAATTGAACTAACAAGTTTTTACTCACCAGCTCATCAAGCTGCCTCGCCAGTTGATCATTGAGCGCCTGTATGACCTGTCGCTGACCATCTTGAGCAGCCAGGGCCAACTCGAGCTGGCTTTGAGCGAGCTTAGCCTCTGCGTCCTGCGAATTAAGGGTGAAAGTCGGTTAATAAATTGGTATCGGTTACGATGTACTGTTTTTTAGCGGAACTGACAATAAAAAGGCCACGACACAAGAAAGGAGAGCAAAAACAAATGAAGTCAAGCAGAAACTTAGAAATACTCATTTTATTTCAGGAGCACGCGTCAATTTGAACCTTATGTCAACGTGCATAACAGACACAAACCTGGGCACGTATTTGCACTGTCGTGAACCTACAGTAGAATAATGTTTTTCTTTTAGCTCTACCCCAAATTCGAGCTTTTGATTCTCTTACATTTTTAGCTAGATTAAGCAGATACTTTATTATAAAGATAAAATTCTTGGTTAGTCATAGTTTTTCATTTCAGACATGATGCTCATTGTACAAAAGTATACGAAAAAAAGATATAGTTAAGAGAAATTAGTGAACCAATGCGTAATTTCAAAAAAAGTTAGAAGAGAAAAAGTAAGTAAGACTTTACGAAAGCCAAGCACAATACAAGACTGAAATTATGCTGAATAATGAATCAACATTTAATCAAAGATAACAGAACAGATAAAACAGCAATAAGGATTGAAATAAAAAAGGATGAAAATATAAATGGAGTTTATTTGTTAGTATAAAGATAACATAGTAAAAAAAATATAACACGACTGCTTATAACTATTGACATAATTATTTACAAACATGCATTAAAATAAATTAATTAATAAATAAATAATAGTTACGGTATTAAAACTTAAAAAGATAGGAAAAAAAATAGTAAGTAAAAAGTCTATAGAGCGTTATAAATTGTAGCAATGGTTGGTTTTGCATTAATGTATCTTTTTTTTAATGACTAACAACAAATACGAAACTATCCTTTTATAAACACTACGAAACATGTGAGTAGTGAACGAATAGAGCACAAACATAGTAAACATGGAGGGCATGGACAATATTAGCAAATAATATTACCCTCCTACAAAATATTAGGTTGGGGAAAAAGTCTTTTCGCATTATAGTATATATGAACTTGTAATAAAATCTCTTTGGCTATACTATTTGTATCTGGCGGGTTTTGGTATCATTGAAAGTTTAAATTTTAAAGAACATAATTCCAAATTCAAATTAGGAAATTGTGAGATTTTCATTTGTTTTTCGTACTGTCAAGATGAGTGAATCTAATGAAGAAATTCGATATATTTTAAAATTTAACTACAAAAAAGGTAAACATGCACCGCAAGCCGCGAAAAAAAATTGCGATTTTATTTTATGGACCTAGTGCAGTGTCTGTGAGAGTAGCACAAATTTGGTTTAAGCGTTTTCAATCCGGAAATTTTGATGTCAAAGATGCACGTCGCTCTGGTCGCCCTATTACGGATAAAATGGATGCCATTTTTGAAAAAGTTGAGCAAGATCGGCATATCAGTAGTTACGACGTAGCTGAAGAATTGGGAATTGACCACAAAACAGTTTTGGCACATTTGAAAAAAACTGGGTACACAACAAAGCTCGATATTTGGGTACCTCACGAGCTCACTGAAAGAAACCTAATGAACCGTGTACTCATTTGTGATTCTTTATTACGACGTAGAGGAAACCGAACCATTTTTGAAGAAGCTGATAACTGGTGATGAAAAGTGGATCACGTACGACAAGAACGTGCGAAAAAGGTCATGGTCAAAGGCCGGTCAGGCTTCACAGATTGTGGCGAAACCCGGGTTAACTCGCAACAAGGTGATGCTGTGTGTGTGGTGGGATTGGAAGGGCATTATTCATTATGAGCTGTTACCACCAGGCAGGACCATCGATTCTGAACTCTACTGCGAACAACTGATGAGATTAAAGCAAGAAGTTGAGAGAAAGCGGCCGGAATTAATCAACAGAAGGGGTGTGGTTTTTCATCATGATAACGCTAGACCTCACACATCTTTAGCCACTCAGCAAAAATTAAGAAAGTTTGGCTGGGAGGTATTAATGCATCCGCCGTATAGTCCTGACCTTGCACCTTCAGATTTCCACCTGTTTCGGTCTCTTCAGAATTCTTTAGGCAGTGTCAGGTTAACATCACGAGAGGACTGCCAAAACCACTTGTCGCTGTATTTCGATCAGAAGTCCCAAAATTTCTATAGCAATGGAATCATGTCCCTACCTACAAGATGGCAAAAATTTATCGAACAAAATGGTACTAACATACTTTAGTTAAATTTAAATAAACTATATTAAAAAATGTTTTAAATTTTCTTAAAAAATGCGAAGAAACTTTTTCCCCAACCTATTATTTTACCAGAATCCAACCGAGCGCTTCGCTAAGTTTTGATCATTGGATGCCTACACACCTATACAGTAAAGTTCACTTGGAACCTCACTCACGTGACCAGACACAATTTGAAAGCGAACTTAATTGTTTTTCAAATAAATCACTCCTCGACTCAGTTCGAACTTTGAAGTAGTGTTTGGAGAATAACACTCCATTTGCTTACTACTCTGTCACGCCTACCCAGTGACGTCAGACGGCCGAGCCCGTGTAATAAAGGTTGTATCTTTCACCCACCTGCTCACTCTTCTTTGACTTGGTGATCTGTGCCAGTTCCTCATTCTTCTGTGCAAGCTCTGCTTCTAGTTGAGCGACGCGCTGACGGAGTTGTTCTACCTCGTTGGCTTCGGCGCCTGAAAAGAGACGAAAACATGATGATTAATCGAGAAATTATAGTCAAAGGAAACAAAAGTTATTATAAGAGTAGTGGAAAACCAGAGAAACGATGGATGGGTTGTGTGAAACATTATATGGCTTGAAAGGGGGTGAATCAGTAGTCACCTCCTTTATTTGGGGTCGGCTTAGCATACATCTCTATTGGCTGTCATTAGATCGTAGAGAGCAGATGCTACGCCGACTCCGAATAAATATAATTATGAAAAGGGCAGCATAAATTCATACATTTACTATTACAGTACAGTCTATGTCCATAGTTGTAACCATGAACGTGCGGTTGACTGTATCATTTGACATTGACAGCAACTTTATGTAGAGGCGTAGAGGCGTAAAGACAGTTTCTGCTGGACTTTTGTTACCACTAACGCGTGGTTGAACGTACGAGATCCAAGGTCACGCTTCTTTTTCGCTGCGGTTATCAGGATTGTTTGGTAGATCTGTTGGTAGACCACAAGTCTGCATCTACCCTACCTTTACCAGCGTAGTGCCTGGCGCGGGCCACCTCCTCACGGTACTGGTGCAGCTGCCGCTTCCACTCGTCCACGTTGGCAGTGCTCTCCTGGAGGGCGGCCGTCAGTCGCAGGTTGTTGCTCTTTAGGGTCGCGAGCTCGACTTCCCATTTCTTGGCGTTTGCGGAGCTGTGGATGGAGAAAGAAGACGTTAATAAAAGTACTTTTTAAAGGGTTTTTATGAATGTGTCTACATCCATTGTGATACAACTAAATACGGCGTTTAAAAAGCAGAAATTATGCCCAATATATGGTGATATTTCAGCCTGAGAATCACCACAACCGTATAAAAAATATACTTTTAAACACACATTACTTAAAATATAACTAATATTTAAAAAGACGGGCGCACCGCGACACCGTCGTCAACATCCTGCCCCTTAGGAACGTCAAAACTTACAATTAATGACACAAGACTTCCCAGTGTTTAAGCTAGGGAGAAAGTCGTGGCGCAACAAACTACCCAGCACAAATCTATTACGTTACACTAGATAAACTCACGCCTTTTTCCCATGGTGCTAGGCAGAAACTATAGACCTCGACGTGCTACGATCGATCGTAGTACTCGCAGCCTGAGTGCGTGTATTACCAGCCGAAATACTTAGGTGAAGTGAGCTGTCATTCTACCTGATGCTGAGGATTGACTCTAGACAGCAAACTTCACCTAAGTTTCCACGGTGAGGTTTTTACAGAATCGATCGGAACTGTATAAACGCAGACGAATCAAAAGGAATATATGTCTTGTTCTGTTACAAGAACTTGTTTTTCTAAACAACAGTACCTAATACGAAAGCAGTTTGACCGTAAGATCAATCTTTGAAGAACAGCCAAGCAAACGAAATCAATGTCGGATGGGATAGAAAAGGTTTTGAATTTGATCATCAAAAGTCAGACGACGATACCTGAACCAAACTATTCATGAATTTCTTTGTTTTCATAATATTCCTTTGCACACGCGAGTAATTTCTTTGAAGAATTTATATCTGACATTTACTACGAGAATCTGTAATTCAATAGCGGTGGGAGCAGCGCCTTTAGTGCAAAAAATACGTGTCGTCCAATTCTTTTCCGCGAGATGGGTCGTTAATCTTTGTTGTGGGCGCTCAAATGTTTTTCTCGTTAGTGGGAGTTCCAGAGATATATTGCGTGCTAGGTACTAGACAAAATCGTATGTGATCGAAACGTAGTTATACATATGGAAATATACCCTTAAGTGGTGCAGTGTAGTTAATTCATCAAGTGTAGTGATATTATTATTTTTATGCTAAATTTCATTAGAGACTTGTATTGGCATAATTTTTGTCACAAAATGGGGGGATAAAGCTTTCATATGCATAATATAGATTACTACATACCTAATCCTCTATAGCAAAGCTCAAACGTTGAATCTAAAAGTTGAAAAGGTTGAATTGAAAATATTAAGTAAAATAACTCTACAAAAAATACAAAATAGCAACAATTTGGACATATTTGAATGTTAGGTAATTGTTTTAATTACAAAACTGGCATGTATTCCATAATCTGGTAACATAATCTAAAAATAAAATATTCATGATTCTAATTGAATTTTATGTCAGCCGGATATTAAATAATGGATACCGGATATTTGTTGCCATTTTCGTACAGAATGCATTAGTATCAGCTATCATTGAATTAACGGTTTACACGGATACATTTAAGTTCTTCTGCGAACCATAAATCAATATGCCTAGCCTTTTCCTAACTGTGATGGAGTCGGCTTCCAGTCTAACTGCATGCAGCTGAATCCCAGTACTTTACATGAAGCCTGCCAGACTGCCTGTCTGACCTCCACAACCCAGTTACTGGGTAACACGACACCCCTTGGTAAGGCTGGTTGTGGCTTTTGACTACCCACCTCCAACTGCCACAGACTTAAAACGTGCTTTCCGAGGCACGGACCCCTTTAAGTCTTACTTGATATCAGGGACCGTACAACCCCGGTTAAGAGTTAAGCTTTTCGAAGGGGTAACCCATTCAATGGGTTACCTTTATCATGATGTAACCCATTGAATGGGTTTATTCTTGAAACCCAGTGAAAGGGTTACATGATAATTGATAACCCATTCAATGGGTTCTATACCTACTTGAAACCCAGTGACATGAAAAAATCATAATATTATGTTATTTCGATGTTCGCCCAGCACCCGGCGCATGACCAATTTCTATCTTTATTTTACCCAGGAACCATTTTGGTTAGCATTTTAGAAAAACCCTAAGGGTTTTTCGAAGCAGTTAATCAAAAACACAAACGGTGTGGGTAATTTTGAATGGCTTAAATTGGGCCGTTCAAAAGGGTTACCCACACCGTATGGGTTTTTATCAAAAACCTTTTCGACGGGTAACCAAAATATAATTTAAGCCGTTCTAAAGGGTTACCCATATCGTATGGGTTTTTGATTAACCGCTTAGAAAAACCCTATCGAAAACCCTTTCAATTGGTAACCAAAATAGTCCCTGTTTGATATATAAAAGTGGTCAACCATCCACGGAGCGACATCGGCAACCGTAGCATACAATCTTCGATCGACCCGTGCGGCTGTTATTATTTAGTCACGATCCCCTTCTTCTGCGAACCATAGTGCGACCTTTTAATCATTACTATACAAAAGTTTTTTTTTCCTTCATTAATAAGAACCCTCCCCCCTCTCCCTTCCTTCCGTTAATAACTTATTACAATCTAGCCTAATAGACTAATAAGCAATTTAACTCTAACTTATTATTTTACGTGATAGAATACGTTATAACTAAGAATAGTGTCAATTTGCACTTTTACACAAGTCCGTAGCACTTTCTTAAGAGTCTGATAATTAATAAAAGCACTTTGTTCATGTGTTACATGTATAGCACAGCATTGATACTATTATTCATTCACTACTTATACACTACACTAACTCAAATGGTTTAGTTCTCTTTAGCCTACGCACTATGTCCGTGTTGTCTAGCAGCTGAATTGCCTCGACATTCACATGTCGGTGAAGTCTGTGTTCGTGGGCTTCAGCAAATTTTTAGGTGATGGTGGTGACAAGTTCCATTTTAAGGTCTCGGTGGAGGTCGTCATTTCTAATGTACCACGGTGCATTTACAGCGTCCCTGAGTACTTTATTTTGGAATTGTTGGATTATTTTAACATTGCTTCGTTTAGTACAGCCCCAAAGTTGGATGCCATACGTCCAAATTGGCATAAGAATATGCTTGTATAATATAATTTTATTATGTATTGACCGGCAGGATTTTCTTCCGAGTAACCAATACATACTTTTCTATCGTATGTCAAGTTCCCGTCTTTTCATTTTGACGTGAGATTTTCAACGCAGTTTGGTGTCAAGAGTTATGCCAAGATATTTGGCTGTATTAGCATAAGGCACATGCATGCCGTTTATATGGATTGGGTGGTAATCGCAGCGTTTGTTAGTGAAGTCAACGTGAATTAATTTTGACTCATTCGCATAAACTTTGTTCACAGCTAGTTGGACTTTTTCTAATGCTTCTTTCAAGTCAAGTCAAGTCAAGTCAAACCATTTATTTCAAATAGGCACATAAGAGGCACTTTTGAACGTCAAAATTTACAAAAAAAATAGAATTGATTCTAGTTGCCCCTTCCAAAAGGTAGTTTCGTATGGAGAAGAATGGGCAAGAAACTCCACCGGTACTCTTTTAAAAATGTTTTACAATATTTTGTTTGATTACATTAATTATATGATTATATGTGAAGACGATGCACCTAGAATAAAATTACTATACCATAATAGGTAAAACGAATTAAAAACTAAGCAATGAAAAATAACTTAATTATTAGATAGATACGTGGTGTTCACATATTTACAAACATCATACAAGTATGTTTTTCTAAAAAAATAAGTCAGTGTGTGAGTATAGGTTATCACAGAATGTAAAATGAATATCATAAAAATAACAGATTTTACCATAAAAATAGCAACCAGTTTGATTTTGTCTAGACTCTAGATTGTCCTATGGAGCTGGACCAGCATGTTTCCAAGCATTCCTGTCCTGGATATAATCCTCTAACTTGTAATATGCTTGTTTACAAAGTGTACTTTTAATATGTGTTTTAAATTTTCTCTCATTTAATTTCAATATATCACAAGGTATTTTGTTGTAACATTTAACACAGTACCCCATAAAAGATGTATGTACTTTAGATAATCTGAAAAATGGTTGATCTATTTTATCTTTATTTCTAGTATTAAAATTATGTCTATCGCTTATCTTGTTAAAAATATGTAGATTTTTCCTTACATACATAATATTTTCATAAATGAATTGGCAAGGTACCGTCATAATATTAATCCTTTTAAATAGTTCCCTAAGAGATTCGAGGCGACGGAGATTATAAATTGCTCTGACAGCTCTCTTTTGCAAAATAAAGATGGACTCAATGTCAGCAGCCCGACCCCACAGTAAAATGCCATACGACATAATGCTGTGGAAGTAACTAAAATAAACCAAACGCGCGGTTTCTATATCTGTTAGCTGTCTTATCTTTCTAACAGCATAAGCGGCCGAGCTTAGCCGCCCCGCCAGAGAGGTCATATGTGGTCCCCATTGCAGTTTCTCGTCTATAGTGATTCCTAGGAAAACCGTTTGATTAATAAATTCCAGTTTTTCTCCGTTCAATATGATATCACATTCGCTACTTCTAACATTAGGTAATTTAAATCTAATACATTTGGTTTTTTTTTCATTTAATACCAAATTATTTACCGTAAACCAATCTTGGACCTGAAGAATAGAGTTATTCACTTCGTCAAGATTTTGTGATCGTCGATCTATTTTAAAGATCAATGATGTGTCATCAGCAAATAACACCATCTTCGGTTGATTTTGAAGTAATTGGGGTAAATCATTAATGTAAACTAAAAAGAGGAATGGACCCAATATCGAACCTTGAGGAACGCCCATTGCCATTTCAGACCCTAATGAGTTAACGCCGTTTATTTGAACTTTAACCTTTCTATCTTTTAGGTATGATCTTAGTAAATCAAGAGCTGCATTCCTAATCCCATAGTGCTCTAGTTTCAGCAAAAGTGTCTCATGGTTCACGCAATCGAACGCTTTAGAGAGGTCGCAAAAGATTCCAATGGCATCTTGTGCTTCCTCCCAGGCGTTAAAAATGTTCTTTATTAGGGTAACACCGGCGTCAGTGGTACAACGCCCTTTAGTGAAACCGTACTGCTGTTCATGAAAGATGGATTTTTTATTAAAGTGACGTAACATTTGATTGAGCATCAACTTTTCAAACACCTTACTGAGAACTGGCAGAATTGACACAGGCCTATAATTATTGGGTTCTTTACTATCTCCGGATTTGAACAAAGGAACTACTTTACTGTGTTTCATGAGATCCGGAAAGACTCCTTGATCCACACTGGTGTTAAATATAAAAGCTAAATAGGGCGCAATGGTTTCGATTATAGATCTACAGACTTTTACAGAGATCTTCTGTTAATTTAATTTTAAGATCTTTAAAAGTTTTTATAACAGCCTGGGGGTTTGTATGTTGGAACCTAAATTCCAAAGGGCATACTTTTACATTCTTTCTAAGTAAGGCAGCCGAGAGCGCGGGTGAGGAATTTAAAGTTTCAGTAGTTTTAAGGGAAATATTAGCAAAAAAGTTTTCAAATTCCTGAGCTATTTCTACCTCTGAAGTGATGGGCCCATGTGCAGTTTCTAAATTTAATTCAGTATTACGCTGTTTTTTCCTACCTGTTTCATTATTTATTATTTGCCAGGTAGTTTTTATTTTATCATCAGCTGATTTTATTTTATTGCTAATATAAAGAGCTTTAGCTATTTTGCACACACTTTTAAAAGTTTTAGAATATTTTGCAACATATTGATGAAAGCTTGTATTATTCTTATGTTGCTTTAGGCCATAAAGTTCAAAAAGATTTTCCCTGCTTTTACGAATACCTGGAGTCGCCCAATCACTAAATACGAACTTTGTGTAAATACTTTTAGTCTTTAGTGGAAAAGTGTCATTAAATTGTGAGTTTAATAGTGAAAAGAACTCGGCGTAGAACTCATTTGGGTCACAAATATTATTAAATCTCTGAACACATAATGCACTGGCCAAAGAATTATTTAATTTCTCTAAATTTTTACTTGTAATTGGCCTAAACCTTATTTGAGTTTTTTGTACAGGCATATACAGCAAAATGTTATTGTTTGACCACTATGATCAGATGGCAACTTATTTACAATTTGTTTGTGTAAGTAATCACAATTACAAAAAATATTATCTATACAAGTGGCAGAAGAAGCTGTCACTCGGGTTGGTTCAATAAAAACATTTGACAAATCAAATGACCTAAAAAGACTCAATAATCTGACAGTGTTCGAGTTATTTTCTAATAAGTTAATATTAAAATCACCACATATGATTATTGACTTACTATTAGTACTAAGTTTTTTTAACACATCTTCCAGTACAGAATCAAACAAAGATAGATTCTGGTAACTTGGAGGTCTGTATACGCATACTATAACATGCTTATCAAGCTCAACACAGGACAATTCAATGGTGTGTTCAACCGACAGTCCGATGATGTCTTTCCGTTCTTTCGATTTGATAGAATTTTTAATTAATATTAATGCTTTGTTGCTTGATCCGGTAGCCATAATAGCAGTGATCTGCAAAGGTCGCAATCGTTTTGTTTTCCAGTTCTGGGATATCACATGTATATAGCAAGTACAGGATTGGGCCTAACACACTTCCTTGTGCTTTTATAGTTTTTAGCTCGGAATATGCAACCTCTTGCCTTACTCTAAACATTCTGTCACTTATATATGATTCTAGAATATCTGAAAATGCTGGAGGTAGCATGCGTCTGAGTTTAAATACCAGACCCTCATGCCAAACTTTGTCAAAAGCTTGCGCCACAACTAGGAATACGGTGGCGCAGACTTGATTGTTATCGAGCCTTTTCAATAATGTTAGATTTACTCTAAACCTGGTCTATTGTAAAGTGTTTTATCCTGAAGCCAAATTGATGGTTTGGTTGGATTCAAAGAAGTAACAGCAATCTGGGGCCTAAGTCTATTAATATAACGAAAAAAAAATAAAAATGTTCTCTCTATTCCGAGTTTTTGACAGATTCGCCAGATAAAATCTGTCAAAAGTCACAATGGCCAAGCAATTGCAACGTGTATATATTAGTAGACATGGCCTCCTGGAACGACTGGCACTGACAGAAAACGGTATCTAAGGCCTGAACCCGTATCTGGAAAATATTCTAATGCTAGGCCGTTTTTTTTACCGTTAATTAATGAATTGTTTTCTTCACCGTTGTCTAGCGGTCACAGAAAACACCTTCTTTCCAATTTTCATCGATATGTCAATAGTCTCCAAGTAAAATGGCTGTGTCACATCCGGTCAGACGGACTTTGGCTACGGAACACTAAAAAACAGTTGACAGTCTTTCACAATCTCAGCACAGTACTAGAAGCGTTTCGCTCAATATAAATCTGCTCGTGCGAAAACGAATCAACAGTTCCTACAGAAACATGTCAACATATGTGTAACTATTTTAACACGCAATACCGACGCATATCGGTAAATCTTAAGCACCAATCAATACTATATTACTCATAAACAATAATGAAGTACATACATACATAAACTCACGCCTTCTTACCATGGGGGAAGACAGAAACTACAGAACGCCACCAGCTACGATCCTTACATAAGTACTCCTATTGCCTCGTTGACGAACGTCCTGATGTATGAACATATATCAAAATACATCAGATCATACACACACGCCACTTGCGAGTACTACGCACCTGATTTTCTGAAGAACATGACCACTAGTCACTACTACCTACGTCCTTCTAGGACATCCCCTCCCGGCGTTTCCACTCACATCTGCCTTGTAAATAAATGCTTTTTGTTAGTCGCCTTTCATCCATCCGCTCAACATGAGCAAACCATCAAAGTTTTTTTTTTTATGAAGACCTGACAATTAGTTAGCAATCCGGTCAGGCAGAACGTCGGACGGACGTTAAATATAGAGATTAGTTAAAAAACGCAGTCTCATGTAACTTTCAACGGAATACTGCACGCTATTGCCACATGTGGTTGGGGAAAGCATCTGAAGTTATTACATAAGTTGACGGTAAAATAATACAGCTGTTTCTGACCCCCGTAGGTCTCCCCGTAGGATCTGAAAGGCTATTGTAATCAAATCTGTATGTTTCAATCTTATGGTTCTTTCCTCAAAATACCATATCAGACATTACCCTGTATGGTCCTCACATGATCGGACTAAGATTACATCTGGACTTTAAAAGAGAATGTGACCTCGTGAGTTTGTTTCGGTCTTTCTTCTCAGAGTAGTGGGGTAGGAAACACCAAAGTCATCTAATCATCAAAACATAATTCAATTTTGACTTCTAACAGTGTTTTTTTTTTTAACCAATTTACAGAAATAAATATTATTTATTAGATTGAATCGGTTGTCTAACTAATTTCACCTTAAATCAATGTTTTTTTTTTTCAAACAAAACGTAACATATAATTCAGATTGAGTGATTTATTTACCAAGAAACTTGATCTGATAATGGAGGTCAATGTGTTGTGTGATTCCTGCAAATAAAATGCCAAACCCCGAGCCACTTAGGGCCCTAACGCACTAGCGGTCAACCGCGGGGACGGCTAACCGCGCGGCAAGCCGCTTTTCCAATTTAATAAGCAACCGCTGGTGATTGTACGCACTTTAACCGCCACAGAGTTGGCTGGCCGGCTGGCCGCTCAAACGAACCGCCTAGGCCGGCAACCGCTAGTGCGTAACGGGCCTTAGTTAGGTACTATAACACTTATTATGACAAGATCTACAAAAATAAGGTTTTCCTATGTACAAGTGACTTCAGAAGCCAACGTCAAAATCATTTATTTCAAATCTATCTATCTGTCTGCCTATCTATATAAATCAAAATCAATGTTTGTTTGTTTGTCCTCTATGGCCTCCGAAAGGGCTGGACCGATTTTGATTAAACTTTGGTGAGTTTTTCTGCATACGCCCGCGAAGGTTTAGGGGTAGGGGGTAGGGACACCACGCGAACAAAGTCGCGCCGGGCAGCTAGTAGGCACCTAAAGGAACGTCAAAATTAACAAGAAAATATAATTTATTCTAGTCGCCCCTTCAAAAGGGTTGTTTCGTATGGAGATGACAAGAAACTCCACCGTTACTCTTTTAAAATGTTAAAAATTTTGTTTTGATATACATTAATTATATCATTATAATTATGTAAAGACCACCTAGCATAAAATTACTATGCCTATAATGGATAGGTAACAAGAAGAATCCATCAATGTATTGCAAACTACAAAGCAGACTCAAATAAATCAGTTGAAAAAGCTTTAAAATAAAAACAAAAACTATCTTCCTCTTGCTCCTAAAGTTTTTTTTTGTTGTTGTATATTTTGGCATTTAACCAAAGTTGCATTACAAACTTCCCGAGGTTTTATTTGCTTGAGAGCTTGCGACGAACTTAGCCCAAGTATGCACTTCTAGATTAAACTGAAGTTTACACAGAATAAAACACTTCGTTGAACGAGACAACGCTT
Source organism: Tiliacea citrago (assembly GCA_963921375.1). Classification (NCBI taxonomy): domain Eukaryota; kingdom Metazoa; phylum Arthropoda; class Insecta; order Lepidoptera; family Noctuidae; genus Tiliacea; species Tiliacea citrago. Next base: position 20,957,779 of record OY992804.1, on the reverse strand, counting down.
ACGCCTAGGTTACACGAGGCTAGGTTTTCACGCTAGGATAACAAGAAAATACTAGTAAACTAGCAAGCTAGTCACTCTGGCCTCGTGTATCAGAAGTATCCTCATTTTTATGATAGTAAACTAGTGAGAAAGATAGTATACTAGTGTGATCGTTTAATAGAAGGGTTCTACTTTTGAGCGACCAGCACCGTCCACCACTGATAACACTATCCAGGCTGGCGAAGCCAGTATCCAATCGGATAAGTTTTCTCCACGCCCTATGTCACATTGTCACTGCACTGTTAGTGTTAGCACTGTGTCAACAGCCAGTATATTACTTGTTTGCTATTCTAGCTTCAAAAAATATCTTAGTGTAACCCGAGCATTATACTCGTAGAGGTCACTGACCGGCAAGAAATATAACCATTTTTTTATCCTGAAAAACTAATGGAAACAATATAATTTGCAATAGTGATACACATATGCGTCTTGTTTTATCAATCAGTCTATTATCACGCACATCTAACAAATACATCGATAGCTGAAAACTGTTCACAATTCATTGCTGCATACAGTGCATTTATTTATTTATCCTCTGACTGGAACGCCATACAGCAATTACACCAACGGAGCAAAAAATACGTCATGTGCTGCTCTACACCCATCCTGTGCGCGATGGACATCGAACGGGCGTACTTTTTAAAGTCTAAACTACTATTACTAACATAACCGGCAATGTATTCCAAATATCTTTGGTATCTATTATTGGCTTATCGTCGTGGTATCGGTATTTTCACACGCACCGACAATCTCGCACCACTTTCGAGCATAAAGCACACTTATTGCGCAATAGTGAGGTGACGCGGTATCGATTATGTATGCATGGCCATCTCGACTAAGCGTCTTTACGGTTACATCACTAGTCTTTACGCGATAAAAATGCATAACATGTTATGTTTCATGCGTTTCATTTAATAAATATCGTATTTTTCTGCTTTATCTTTAAACTGACCTGTTTTACAATAAAAATAGTTTTAGGTAGATAAAATAATGAAATGAATTCTACATAAAACAATTTTTTATATAAAATTTACTACTAATGAAATACACATCAGTAGGTACTTTAGCTGAAACCCTCCACTTTTGGACAAAGACCTGCTAGTAATTCCTTATTGATTGATTACGAGATATTATTTATATAATTGTATAACACAGGTGTGAGTACTATGTACAATAGAGCTACCATTTACCGGGTAATATGTCTTTCATTGACTTGAATATGTCCTGGCAGCTGAGAGTATGTCATGCTCACTCAGATGTCTCGCTGATGGTGGCGTGTGTGTCGGATCATTTAGCTCCCTTCAAAATAGTTGAGCTGAATGGTGCTGATCCATGCGTCATGTTCGTGGACGGGCGCTGTCAGTTGGGACTGGTCATATCTTAGCCGCCTCGGCTTATTTTTAATTATTTTAGTTTTGAATTGTTTTTTTTTTTTTATCACGGACGCTTCTGACGTTGTGCATCGTTCTCACATGTATATTTTCAATAAGAATGATGTAACCAATACTGTGTATCAAATATTTTATTTTAAAAGAGTGTCCATGGAGTTTCTTGCCCGTTCTTCTCCATAGGAATCTACTATTTGGAATGGGCAACTAGCTTCATATTTGTAACTGACCGACTTGTTGACAATTCAAAAGTGCCTGTAAATGGTTTAATTGAAATAAATGCTTTGAGTTTGAGTTTGAATTATTTTAAAACAAATTCAACCAATTTCCACTCCAAAAATTATTTACTCATGAAAAATTAAAACTACCCAAGCGTAAAAATATTTAAGTGAGTGAGAAGAGTTGCAGATTTTTTTATTAAGAATATCTTCATCATTGCGTAGTACTCGCAACATAATAAAAATACGCGAAGCTTTTCAGAGCAAATCTATCGCAATCAATAAAATTCCATAATTATTAGACAATACACTCCAGCGCTGCTCGCCACGCTTCCTGCAAGTAATATTACATCATGTACACACTGGACTCGATGTACATAACTGTAAGTATTATAATATAATTGAGCCTATTTATTTATTGCTCAACATGCAAGCGCAGCGTGGAGATTTGTCACTGTAGGGTAAATACAGAAGAACAACTTTGGATTGTTCTCGATATTCATTCTCAGAATCATCCAGTGTTGTAGATATTATTGGCTAAAGAAAAAATATTGACACTATCGTGACGCCAACAGTTTGGTGGTCTTGTTAACTAAAATATAGTCCCTAAAGACACCCTGTTGGATGAGCGGGTACTTCCTAGGTACGCAGCTCATAACACATTCTGGACAAAACTGACTGAGAAAGACTAAGATACTGAGAGAGGACAGAACCAGTATTGACATTTAAAGAACCCAACACTAAAAAAGTAACTATGTAAGTGGAATTTTGCACAAAGCAATTATATCGAAAGCAACCATGTTTCATAAGGGCAGCACTTACACAAATTGATCAATAGAACAACTAGTAGAAGTGGTGTTGTCTTGGCAATCAAATTGATTGAAAAGCAATCCCATTTCGAAGGTATAGTCGGCCAGTAATCGCCGTTACTTTTTCACAAAACCACATTCCTGTAATCCTAATTTAAGAGGAGAACCATCCCAAGGTAGAATTTTCCGGCGTTGAAATATTATCATTGTGCCATTGCCGATGCGAGTAGAAATTTTGGCCACGTAAAAATTACCCAAAGTAGTCTTAATAAAGGTAATTCAATTCAAACAAACAAATAACATATTATTATATTAATTGAAAACACTGTGAAGCAGCCAGCTTTTGACAATAAGTGACACCCGCATTTAATCCCGGTTTTTGAAGTTGAGAACTTGCCAAACTCTACTTTACCATTACTTACGATGAAAGCCCGATACATTCAAAATTTATTTTCAAAAAACTTGAGAGATTTTGAATTTCGTGGGCTACATTAAAGAAATCACTTTCATCATCATCATTTCAGCCGAAATACTTCCACTGCTGGACATAGGCCTCCTGGGGGGAGGCCTATGTCCAGCAGCGGAAGTATTTAAAAAAAAAATAGCACTTTAAAGCTTAATATTACGCAAACGGATCCCTGAATCTTAAAATGGTATTCACAGACCCTCAATAAACAGACGGACATTGCGAAACTATAAGGGTTCCTTGTTGACTACGGAACCCTAAAATCCTCTGCCTGACGTGGGAATAGAACCCAAGACTCAACAGTAACGCTTGCGGCCACTAGACCAACGAGGCAGCGAGGCAACATTATTAATTTCAGCCGAATGACGTCCACTGCTGGACATAGGCCTCCGCCAAAGGGTTTGCCATAATCGCCACGCTTGGCAGGCGGGTTGGCGATCGCAGTATGGTGTTAAAATGCATAGAGAACGCTGCTGCCCATTCTTTAGTGAATCAGCTTAAGTAATGCTAAAGTATAATTTGACAAGTTCTCCACTTCAAATTGTCAATTCAATCCGGATATAAAGCTTTGAAAATATCAATCTATGCCATAGCTAGAACCTTCCTTGATCTTCTGTGTCCCCTATACAGTGGCTCACCGGTCTACTAGATCTAATTTTCCGCCCATATCATTAACGAGCGTGAAGATCGTACGATTTCCCCGCGCATCGGTCTGCATCCATCGGTACGAATCGCGTGCGTTATGTAAAAACGCTGTGATCGATTACTATGTAGGACAGTGAGAGTAATAGAGTAACTGTAAACATATATTATTATTATGGAGGGGTAGACTGTAAGCGTAGTGTGAAATTAGTCGCATTCGGAACGCGTAGTTGTAGCAGTAGGTCACCTTTCTACTAAACTAAACTAACTAACTACTCTTTTAAACTATCTATTAAGTCATGAATGTTTTCAGATCGACATAAAAACCTTTGTACGTATTTTTCTGTTCCTTTCTTCTTGTATGTTTATACATATACATATATGTAAAAATTCACAAGTGCAGGGGAATATAATAAAGTATATTACAAATACCTACAATATTACCATAAAAGCCGCACTATCATCGCCTTAAAAGCTCAGTGTATGAACAAATTCAGCAGTTTTGCGGCAAAGAAAAAAGTACATACAGCTGATACAGCAAGCTTGCCGGATTAATTACAAGAGGCTGCCTAAGCGATTCCAAATTAATCATTTGTCCTGAACATTGGAACCGAGCCAACTTTTATGTGAAGCTTCGCAGGACCTGCACTTTGGTAATGTTGACGCTTTCTTTAATTCAATCTATTTGCTTGAAAAGATTAGTTAATAGTAGTGGTGGTCATTTGTAAATCTTTAATAGTCGTACAGGTGTCAGAAGCCCGAAAGTCTGACAACCAGTCTTACCAAAGGGTATAGTATTACCCGGTAACTGGGTTGTAGTTTTAGAGATCAGATAGGCAGTCGCTCCATGTAAAATACAGGTATTCAGCTGCATCCGGTTAGACTGGACGCCGACCCCAAATAGTTGGGAAAAAGCTAGGCAGATTATGAATAGCGCTGGGTGTCTTAAAATTAAATGATTAGACATGTCGAAAGCTTGTACATATGAATAGTAATTACTTCGTAAGCTACTTTTACTGATTGGATCTCTAGATGAATGAGCAGCCTAGAATTATTGCACTAACTGTGAAACTGCCATTAGGTAGGAACCTACTTGGCGAACGAGTTGATGACCAATGAGTAACTACAGTCATTCAGGGTTACGAGCCTGTCCGAAAGGGATATCGTGGCCCTGGCACACAGGCATCTGAAGGAACACGGTGGGTTTTAGTCAGTAAAAGTCTGACACTCCCTCCCGCTCCACCCAGAGCGGGAGAAGTTATTTGATAATTTCCCACCCAAAAAAAAAAAAAAAAAAAAGGGTACACAAGTCTATCTTTTGCCCTGCCTAAGAAAATGAATACCGAACAGAGTCTGGTATTTGCTAGAAATCATTAGGTTTGTGTAATACTGCCTGATGTTAAAAGCCTTATTTAATCTCGTCACATATGGACACACGCCCTGTTGTGAATGTTAGAACTGGCTTAACAAAATAAACAGCAAATCATATAGGAGTTGACATGAGATTTGGCAACAGATTATATTGAATGAGCTTGCTGAAAATAACTATTTACTGAATTAAGTAAAAGCTGATATAAGCAAAACGACCGCTGGGAATGAAAAACTCAGCAAAGAAAAGAAAAAAAACCGGCCAAGTGCGAGTCGGACTCGCGCACGAAGGGTTCCGTACCATTATCTATAAAAACGGCAAAAAAATCACGTTTGTTGTATGGGAGCCCCCCTTAAATATTTGTTTTATTTTAATTTAATTATTTATTTTTGAAGTGAATATAATAACTAAATAAATATAAAACCTAAATAAATATTCTGAGAATATTTCAAGCGTCTACCTGTTGCCGTTATCAATATCGAGCATAAACGAGCAAAAAAATCACGTTTGTTGTATGGGAGCCCCCTTAAATATTTATTTTATTCTGTTTTTTAGTATTTGTTATTATAGCGGCAACATAAACACATCATCTGTGAAAATTTCAACTGTCTACCTATCACGGTTCATGAGATACAGCCTGGTGACAGACGGACAGACAGACAGACAGACGGCGGAGCCTTAGTAATAGGGTTCCCGTTTACCCTTTGGGTACGGAACCCTAAAAATAAGTACACATAGCGGAACATGGAAGGAAAAATATTCGTTCCAATTATTCGACTATAAATTAAGTTAGTGGAATATGTTTACATTACAAACGGACCGATGTGTAGGAATAGATAGTAATATAATTGCCTAGCTTAAATGTTTAGACCGTAGTGTGGAATAATGTACGCAATATAAAACTAGGAAGTGCCTCGTCGAATGAGCTTGAAACGTACGGGATGTGTAAGCTGGAACGTGCACGCAGAAGAAAGCAAAATACCTAACAAACTTATTAGTGATCTGCCCGGTTTTTACGGCTTGACAAAACGCTAAAGAAAGTGACGCTGAGGAAGTTTGCAAAAGATTAAGCACGTCTGCGTATGCTCTCTACAATATGTCCAAGAAAGTTAACGTTGATACATTAATGGTTGCATATCACGGTTTGTTGGTCTCTGTTCTAAGATTTGGTGTAGAATTCTGGGGTTATTGTTCCGAAAGGGAGTTTATATTTAAAGCCCAAAAACGGTGCATTAGATCCCTTTTTAATCTCAAAGTTACAGATAGTTGCATTCCCTTTTTCAAGAAACACAAAATACTAACTTTTCTTAGTTTAGGTATACATTCTCGAAGTAGCTATATTCGTTAAAACTAACAAGCGTCTATTTCCGGCATTAAATGATACGAGGATGCCAACTACTGCCTTGAGATCAAAATATCAGTCTTTTGTGTACTGGTAGATATAACACTGCATTGCTTGCTGCATTGCCATACCAAATCATTGTTGGTATGGCACCTATTATATTTAACAAATTTCCAAATTGTTTCAAGGATCAGCCCTTAAAAAAAATCAAGAAACTCCTGTCGTCGTTGCTGACAGAGAAATGTTATTACTCTGTTACCGATTTTATAAATGATGAATTGTAATATTAGGTTGGGGAAAAAGTCTTTTCGCATTATAGTATGTAAGAACTTGTAATAAAATCTCTTTGGCTATACTATTTGTATCTGGCTGGTTTTGGTATCATTGAAAGTTTAAATTTTAAAGAACATAATTCCAAATTCAAATTAGGAAAATGTGTGATTTTCATTTGTTTTTCGTACTGTCAAGATGAGTGAATCTAATGAAGAAATTCGATACATTTTAAAATTTTACTACAAAAAAGGTAAAAATGCAACGCAAGCCGCGAAAAAAATTTGCGATGTTTATGGGCCTAGTGCAGTGTCTGTGAGAGTAGCACAAATTTGGTTTAAGCGTTTTCAATCCGGAAATTTTGATGTCAAAGATGCACGTCGCTCCGGTCGCCCTATTACGGATAAAAAGGATGCCATTTTTGAAAAAGTGGAGCAAGATCGGCATATCAGTAGTTACGACGTAGCTGAATAACTGGGCATTGACCACAAAACTGGGTACACAAAAAAGCTCGATATTTGGGTACCTCACGAGCTCACTGAAAGAAACCTAATGAACCGTGTACTCATTTGTGATTCTTTACTACGACGTAATGAAACCGAACCATTTTTGAAGAAGCTGATAACTGGTGATGAATAGTGGATCACGTACGACAAGAACGTGCGAAAAAGGTCGTGGTCAAAGGCCGGTCAGGCTTCACAGACTGTGGCGAAACCCGGGTTAACTCGCAACAAGGTGATGCTGTGTGTGTGGTGGGATTGGAAGGGCATTATTCATTATGAGCTGTTACCACCAGGCAGGACCATCGATTCTGAACTCTACTGCGAACAACTGATGAGATTAAAGCAAGAAGTTGAGAAAAAGCGGCCGGAATTAATCAACAGAAGGGGTGTGGTTTTTCATCATGATAACGCTAGACCTCACACATCTTTAGCCACTCAGCAAAAATTAAGAGTTTGGCTGGGAGGTGTTAATGCATCCGCCGTATAGTCCTGACCTTGCACCTTCAGATTTCCACCTGTTTCGGTCTCTTCAGAATTCTTTAGGCAGTGTCAGGTTAACAACACGAGAGGACTGCCAAAACCACTTGTCGCGGTATTTCGATCAAAAGTCCCAAAATTTCTATAGCAATGGGATCATGTCCCTACCTACAAGATGGCAAAAAGTTATCGAACAAAATGGTACCTACATACTTTAGTTAAATGTAAATAAACTATATTAAAAAATGTTTTGAATTTTCTTAAAAAATGCGAAGAAACTTTTTCCCCAACCTATTATTTGCTTCACTTTATCTCATAATAATTATGTAAATAATTATAGACTTAGCTGATCTATGATCTCATTTAGAATTTAAGTACCTACCTAGTTTCTAAATTATCTGTAAGTTAACCACTATATTTTTGTATGCCAATAGGCAGATTGTACTGGGAATATATCTGAAACTAACACCATTATTGTAATATCTGCATTCTATACAAATCAAGAAATTATTGTTATTGTTCATGCACCAGTGCCACCTTAGCAGGCACAAAGCTTCTTTCTAGTTCGATGGCGGTTACGAAATGCTCGAATCATGCAGTGATTTATATAAATTCCTTCGCCATAGTAATCAACTAATTGGTTCTGACGTTCCACGAGTGCCCATGTAGGTTTATGTCAAATAAAATATTTTATATGTTGACGGACCTTCCGCCTCTTTAAGAGTATCATGATACCGTGCAACACTACTACATAACATTACAACTGTCAATTTCCGTACCCGTACCAACCGCCAGACCGTATATTTCCACACAAGTTGGTCGATAATCGTATACGCACTGAAATCGCTCGGTCAACGTTTCCGGCACGCTAATAAAATGAAGTTATTACCATCAATCTTCTTCCTCTTTACTCTTTACGGAATTAGTCGACGATGAAATATGATCTAGTGCACTTCCATCGTGAAAGAGAATTGAGTGAATTAAGTAATTAGCGGCCAATGAAGAAACTGGAGTATGGTAATTATATTATGGTGTTTGCTTTTACTTTCTTTCTTTTTATTTCATAGATTTTAGTCGCGACCTCGCGTGCGTGGAGGTCGGAAATTATATCACGTACTACTGGGATAAAAAGTATACTATCTCCAAACCCGTTCAGAAGTTAAGGCTTGAAAAGGTAACAGACAGACGGACCGACAGAGTTTATTTCGTATTTATGTGTAATATTAGTATGTACTTAGTATGGATTTAAAAGACCTGTGTGTAGTGATCTAAAGACATTCACTAATCCAAAGAGATCCGCTATTAATCACTGTACACGTGAGTCGTGAAGGCGAAACAGTCTAAGAGAGCTTTCCATCAATTACTACGCTTGGCAAACGAATTGGTGTTCACAATTGGATAAAGCAGACAGGAACACATCTCTAACGACGAAACCCAAACATTAGGTAAAAGCCTGTACCGCTGGATTTGACAGAGGCCCCATGGTTAAATAATAAAAGCCACACGGGTCAATCTCAAGGTAAAGCAACGCTTGCCGAAGCCGGTCTGTGGGTGGGTAGCCATCCATAATATACCGAGAGCCCTACGTGCCTCGAAAAGCACGTGAAGCAGTTGGTCCCGGCTGTCATTCGTAGATCTTTGCCAGTCGTCACAGGTTCACAAGCCCGAAAGTCTGACAACCAAGTCTTGCTAAGAGGTATCGTGTTACCCAGTAACTGGGTTGTAAGGGTCAGATAGGCAGTAACTCCATGTAAAATACTGGTATTCAGCATCCGGGTAGACTGAAAGCCGACCAAGGCTAAACAGATGATGACTGGATTTGACAGATCACAGAATAATGTCCCAAGAATCTAGTTACCGCTTATGTGCTTTAACAAAAGATTTTCGTAACTAAATCCTTTAGAAATCACAATCTATCTTCCACCCCGAACTGCTAAGATAATCATATTGTAAAAGGACAACAAATAGCCATTGTTTACGAGCAAAACAAGACAGATACACATTCGGCAAAGACAGGTACTGCATAAAAGGATGGACGAAGAATGAAGACGCTCGGATTTCGTAAATACCATTGAATAATAATGTTGCCTCGCTGCCTAGTGGTCGCAAGCGTACTGTTGAGTCTTGGGTTCTATTCCCACGTCAGGCAGAGTGTTATTGGGATTTTTAGGGTTCCGTAGTCAACAAGGAACCCTTATAGTTTCGCAAAGTCCGTCTGTCTGTCTGTCCCCGGCTTCGCTCAGATTCTTAGTACTAGAAAGCTGTAATTTGGCATGAATATACCATATTAATCGTGCTGACAAAGCGATAAAATAAAAAAAATAATTTTAGGGTACCTCCCTTACACGTAAAGTGGGGAACATATTTTTTTCTCGTCTATCCCAATATGTGGGGTATCGTCGGATAGGCCGTTCAAAATATTAAATATAAAAAAAAATATTGTGGGTCTGTGAATACCATTTTAGGATACAGGGATCCGTTTGCGTAATATTAAGGTTTAAAGTGCTAATTTTTGTTGGTCAAGTGTGCCCCTGCAGCCCTCCCCCTGGCAGCTAAATGGTTGTTTTGGATATGTGAAAAAGTTCATGGCAGTAGTACCTTCATAAAAAGAAATTAATAGGTAAACTATCACAGCTAGGTAGGCTTTAAGTTGGGATATTATAAATTGCATATCAAATAAATAATCGCCTATCAATACATACTCATCATTTATATTCTTTTTTACATCAAATAACTTGCTTCAAAACAAATAAACTAAATGTTTAACAAAACTCAAACTGCAGATAATTCGAAATTATACATCAATATAACATTACTTTTTTCCTCATAATGCAATACAGTTAAATTTATTTTTGTACAAAAATACTACATACATAGCATAAGTACTGACTGCACAGCAAATTTTCCATATTTCATAGCAAAATAACTATCCCAGTCGCATATTAACCAGTAAGTACAACAAAACCTGTTCATCATATTTGTCTTAATTTTCAAGAAGCCATGCTCGGCAAATTTAATGATTATCATAACAAAAAAATCCTTTTACATTGCATTATTTCTAAAAGCAGAACAAATTAACTGAAAAAAGGTTCGCTCGGTCCATCATTTATAGACTGCACAGCAAATTAACCAGAGCGTATATACATTCTTTGCCAGATTGAATCATTTGGGTTAGGTTAGGTTAGAAGAGTGACCATTAACGCGCGAAGGCGAGCGAGCGAAGCGAGCGTGCCGCGGCAGCGGCCGCCGAGCGCCAGGTCCCCTCTATTGTTGGTAAATTCAGTTACCAAAACAAAAACTCTTCATCAATATCCAATTTAACTAAATTACTATATACGTTTAAATACTACCCTTCAATAAATTACAATTTTGTATCGAATTTTATATTTTTTTTGCTGATCTCATTATGTGGTAATTAATAAATAATAAGACGACTGTGACTAATAAAATGCTCTTTTATTTAGAAAAACTGCTGTACATAATATAAAAATAGAAGCTATATTTAAAAGAAAAAGAGTTAACATGTATAATGTGCATTAAGATTATTAGCTGTGCATTGATGAAAAAGCTTTTGCTTTAGGATAAATCGCTGTACGCTGCGAAAATAAATTGTAGTGTATTGTAGTGATATTTTGAGTTGAATATTTTGCTGTGCAATCAGTAATTTTGATGGGAATTCGGAATCTTATTGCATAGAAAAAGGATATTTTTTGATTTGCGTTTAAATACAACCCCTTTAAGTTAACGAGTAATAATCGACCAACTTACATTTGCAGCTGGAGAATTGACCGTGACGTATATCGTGTATATCGTGTATCGTGGGGGGTGTGTAATTAATTATGTTATAATTGAATATTTTTTAATATTATTATTTTCTCTCAATCAGAGCGCCCGCCATCTTATCTCTTCACCACCCTTGGTTGACTGGTAGAGAATGCCTAAGGCATTAAGTCCGCCTTTGTACCTAGTTGTGTGCGAGAAGTTTAAATAAATAAATAATTAACATGTTTTTCAACTACAATGTTAAGTTTGTTTTTGGGATAAATTCATCCCAACAACGGAACCCTTCATTGTGCGTGGTCCGACATGCTTTTGGCCGGCTTTTCCATCTGGAATTTCTCAATAACCTAAGTAGCAGCCCGGAGTCTGGATTTGTAACCGGTTAATTAATTAGGCTCAACCCTTACTAGGTACATGTGCCTTAAACATAACTGGCGAAATGTAGGTGCACTACAAGTAGACCTCCACCCAACTCTCGGGCAAACAAAGGGTGATGTTATGGATGTTATGTTATGAGACTCTGTGTTTACAACCCCTGACTAGTTTGTTGTATCTCAGTGATTGACTAGCCGCCGGATTGATGAGCTCCGTTAAATGATTCACGGTTGAGGAGTCAGATGAGGTAAAAGAATAAATAATTTACGTGGTCAAGCTGCGTGGAAACTGTTGCGATATACAACGTGGCGATTAGGTTATCACATTAATTCAAACCACGTATTCTACATTACGTATTTTAAGCATACATAAATAAAATAATTAATAAAAGTTAACATTCTACCCGTGAGACCTTTTTTTCCCTTTTAGTATTTAACAACATCATGTATTACAACGCCCCGCGCGTGAGCGCAAGTACCTACCCTCCGCTAGTCTCACTGTCGTTTGGCGTGTGCGCCGCCCGCCGCCTAGACGCCCGCGCCGCGCGCCGCGGCGTTGCCGCTTTTACAGGTCAGTAAACTAATAGTATCAAGGGTGGATTATTTATTGCCAATTTTTACGCTATTTAGTTTGTTAGAAAAATTCAGTTTTCTATTTTTAGGTCTATTTTTATTTTTATTATTTTAACAGACTGATAACAACTTGTAATAACCGCTGTACTATTTAATGTGATAACCTAATCGCCACGTTGTATAATGACTACACACGGCTACATATCAAGCTTTACAATATCTGGTTTAGGCTGATCTAGCATTGTATTAGATTTCCGTACTATGAGTGGTCAGCTTATACTGGAAATGTATAGCTTGATGTGTAGCCGCGTGTACAAGATGAAATTAAATAATTTTGTTCCGATGTTCACTGCTTGAAAAGGATGAAATGTAAGCCCCTTTTGTATATCTGTGTTCTCTGGCTCCAATCAATTTAAAGCCATATAATTGACGCATCGATTAAAAAAAATAGCAGCTTTATAGGTTAAAACCAACCAAACTGAAAAAACACATCCAAAAGGTTTGAAACGAAACCGATGAAAAGGAAAGTTAAGTAAACCGCAAATAATATCCATGAAACTAGTTACATTCCAATTTGGAATTTTTCAATCATACGCTTGCAAACTGCCATTTGATTGGCTCATATTGCAGAGGTGGGGACACTCGACATACATGTTTTCTGCCCCTGCTTCATTCAACACTGAAACAAATATTTGTGAGGCCTATATTGATTCCAGAATGTCAATGGATGCGGTCTGTGTATGTATTGACGATGAAAACATCGAGAAACCTATATGGAGAATGATATATGAATAAACGAATTGGGTTTTCACTGCGGCATCCAATGTTTTTTGTGGAATGAATTGTGTGTAGAGAAAATAAATCATGAGAAAAATTGCTGAAAACAGCGATGTAATAATATAGACCAATAACGTAAAATTGGGCTCATCGTATAGATACAATAAACGGTAATCAACTAGTCTGACCATAACCACTCCTACTAAACAGTGATTGACAAAAAGTTAGTAGGAATATTAAATTAGATAGAAGATTTATCATCATGCATTTATTTCAACATGAATGATGTAACCTGTATTTTGTAACCATATTATTACGTTAATTTAAACGAGTGTCCGCGGAGTATCTTGCCCGTTCTTCTCCATAGTTACCTACTACGCTTTGGAATGGGAACTAGCTTCATCTTCCTGACTGGCCGACCCCTTGACAATCCACAAGTGCCTGTAATTGGTTTATTTTAAATAAATGCTGAGTTTGATTATTTTTATCATGTTTTAGGTGGCAAACAAGCAGGTGGCTCATATGATGGTAAGAAACCACTACCACCAATGGACATCTGAAATTCCAGAAGCATCGAAGATGACCATGATAGTGACGAAACTAAAACATCTCAATTTGCCTGATAAAGCTTACGAAAAACGAGTAAGTTAACGTATCCAAGACTACACAATACATCATTAGCGTCATCAAGACACGTATAATGTTCCTACGCTTACGGATCAACAACGTGTAACACGAGAATGATAAGTAGCAGCACTACTCATGTGAGCTGTCATGCTCATGACGACGTATTGACACTAAGAGTATTGATAACGATCACAGTGCGGTCGAATAAAGATCACTCCTCACCATGTTTTGATAATGTTGCATCGCTAGTGCGTTACTAACTCGAAAACAAAACTGAGGTGTCTCATGTCATGTGCTTGTAATTGCACCGAGATCCATATCTTTAAAACTGGAACACGGCAACACTGCTGGGCGGTAGAAATAGGCGATGGCTAAGGTGGTTAGTTCACTTTAGAGTAAAGAAATAGGGTATGGCTAAGGTGGTTAGTTAACTTTAGAACCATTAAGCCAATTGTATCATAAACTAGTGACCCGCCCCCTGCTTCGCACGGTTTTTACAACTTAATAAAACATCGAGATTATTTGTAAGTTTAATATAAATGTAATGGTAAGGTCACACAGACACGAAAATAATTTATAATATGTATAGATATAGCAAGCTGGATGACGTCCTGTGCTGATTACGGTCCCTAACAGACAGCTAAAAGAGGAACTTCAACATAACTCCTCAAGGGGAGAATCATCATCTTACGAGGTCTAGTCTAGTCTGGAAAAATAGATATGACGATTTAAAAAAAAACTACGAGGTGTCGTGGGACATCTGGTTGATACGAAGTTCCTTTCCCCTTAGCACACGACACTTTTACACTTTTGTTACGTAACAAGTGTCGTGACGGTTAAAATGTTACACTTTTTCGGTCTAGCTCTCATTCACCAAGTACAACGTGCGATAAGGAGCTTCTAGCACTTCAAAAGGTTACAAAAGTTATCCAAAAGGAATCGTGATAGACCTTCCGCCATTAGAAGACGGTTACTTCCCCTATGATGGAAATCCCAGCAAGGAAATTCTACGAATATATCGCGTTTGAATACGTCAACGTCGCCACATACGAAACTGACTACATAATTATCGTACGAACAATACTAATTGCACGCTTGCAATGATAGTCGCCGATAATTACGACATTACAACGGATCTACACTGCGGCGTGAGGCACGCGATAGATTGAAACTGTATCATTTGTGAAGTTAATATTGTGGGTGGTAATACTCGTATAATTGATGATATAGGTAGAAAGGTGATTACTGTGATGACGGCTGATGAAATTGTAAACATCTCAGAAAATTTTTGTTGTTCCAACACCAAACTTGGCATAAAGGCGCAGCAGGAGAAGGATAATGATGATACTTTAAGGCTAAGCATTAAAACCTGGGTTGGTCGATAGGTAGCTGAACGATGCAGTCGATTCGTGGATGGGTGATAAGAAAACTCATCAAAGTGACATGTCGGTATACCTCCGTGTCTCGGAATCGACGTACCATTGGTGCAAATAACAATATTATATTGTAAGATGCTGTCGAGACATCGAGAGGTTCGGATAGTCTAAACGCTTATTTGAAAATCAGTGCAAATTTTGTAATATCTGCGTCACAATTTCGCAACTAACGACGCTGTACACAAAAGCAAAGATTTGGTTGCGGAGGTCTGAAAGCCTTTTGGTGATTTTCTTGCTAAAACAAAAGAGGGTGTGTAGAAGGTGACAGAATTGAAACTTACCGACTAGAGCAGAGTATAAGCGATTCAGCGTCACCGATCCGAGCGCGACGGTTCGACTGTTCAGAAAGAGCAAAAAGTGCGCCCAAAGAAGTTTATACTTCAAAAATATAACAGGGAGACATTACTTGGTAGTGACAACCGGAGCTTAGGTGCTCCGAGACGTCTGCCTACTGAATAATTCTACAGCCATTCACAAATTCTCGTAACCCGACCATGACAATTACGGTGCTCTTCGTAGAAATGGGCTCTGTTTCGTACGTACAGAAAGACAAGTCATGTTGCTATTACATAAATATGAGGCCGTACGTCAACATCTATAAATGTGTGTAAAGAGATCGTTATTAAAATAATGTGGGTTAAGAGGGATCGATAAAGCAATACTTATATTATTTTTATTTCCGTATGGTTTCTGTGCGAAGTGAGCAGTGGCCCAATGGTATAAGCCCCGACTTACGAGTTGTAGGTTATGAGTTGAGCCCAGACAGACACTTTACTTTGTGTATTTAATTTCATCACCACTGCTCTCAAAATGGTGTACGAGAACAGCATGTCCTAGAACAAATTCGAAGACGTGTGACATCCACCAACCCGCACTGGGCCCGCATGGTGGATTCCTTCAAACAGAGAGGAGGCCCAGCAGTGGAAACGTTATAGACTGATGATGATGATAAGGTCCGATTACTCTTTCATAATGTTGACAACGGAGGACGATGGGCAAATTGGTCAGACCTATGTCCAACATGCTGCAGGCAGAGCTGTTCTTATGGAATACTGGGGGTCTACTCCGAACATAAATCTAAAGTATCGGCCGAATGTTCGGTCTTTTCTTTACTACGGTTAACTATCGCTGACAATGGCGCAAAAAAAAGACAGTCGATGAGATAAGCCAAAGTCAAAACTGTGACTTGAAGTCGGTTAAGGACTCAAAGTCAGAAAAGGAAACTTTGGAAGTTATAAAACGGTTGAACATTCGGCCGATACTTCGGTTTAGCCCTTCGGAGTAGACCCCCTATTCGGGACTCATGGAGCTTAAATTTAGTTTTTCGTCAGTCTTATATACACCTATAATCAGGTAAATCGTGAGATACTTGCAAGAAGTGCTCTTAAGACTATCAAACTAAAAAAGTATTAAATACCTCAATTCATCATAAAATTTTATATTTATGAAACCTATGACCGCATTTTATTAGCTAACCTGAAATAATACAATTTTTATGCAGATGCCGAAAACATTAACATACATTTGGGAGATGTAAATGCAGAAGTAATAAAACTTAGTAGTGTCGGAGATAATTCTTCAATAAATATGTAAATTTTACATTTGAGCATGCCCGGGCTTCTGCGAGGAACGAAATGCTGGTTTGGCAAACCCAAAGAGACCGTAGCGAGATAGATGACAGGTAATCTAGACAAGGTGAGTTTAGACGTTCGGTCTACAGTATGAAAACCGAAGAAAAGCTCAAAGTTTCATGATCATTCTGTTGCCCTTATCCCAATTTATTTAAGGTCGGCGCAACTTTTCCCCATACTGCTCTATAAGTCGTTCTCCCGGTAGTCACTCCCTTTCTAGCCATATCATCTTTCACACAGACCATCCATCGTTTCTTTGGTCTTCCTGTACTCTTATAGCCATCCAAAAAGCTCAAACTTACGACGGCGGAATATAGCTTGCTTGTTTCAGTTCCAGTATTGTAGTAGTTCCAGTATTTGTACATCATAAATTCATAAGTTATCACTTTAATAAACATTGGACTGCCAATAATTTCAGACGTCAAAATTAAAATTTCTTTGGCATTTAAATCTGGCTGGTTATGGTACCATTGAAAGTTTAAATTTTAAAGAACATAATTCCAGTTCAAATTAGGAAAATGTGTGATTTTCATTTGTTTTTCGTACTGTCAAGATGAGTGAATCTAATGAAGAAATTCGATATATTTTAAAAATTAACTACAAAAAAGGTAAAAATGCAACGCAAGCCGCGAAAAAAATTTGCGATGTTTATGGACCTAGTGCAGTGTCTGTGAGAGTAGCACAAATTTGGTTTAAGCGTTTTCAATCCGGAAATTTTGATGTCAAAGATGCACGTTGCTCTGGTCGCTCTATTACGGATAAAATGGATGCCATTTTTGAAAAAGGGGACCAAGATGCTATCAGTAGTTACGACGTAGCTGAAGAACTGGGAATTGACCACAAAACAGTTTTGGTACATTTGAAAAAAACTGGGTACACAAAAAAGCTCGATATTTGGGTACCTCACGAGCTCACTGAAAGAAACCTAATGAACCGTGTACTCATTTGTGATTCTTTATTACGACGTAATGAAACGGAACCATTTTTGAAGAAGCTGATAACTGGTGATAAAAAGTGGATCACATTAAAATAAAACTTACACTATTGGAATGTTTACTTCAGTACCTTTCTAATGATATTTCAAATACAGTGTAAAAAAAATACCCATAGGGGGTTTTAGGGCACAAAACCCAACATACGGATAAAATTACCCAATTTTGCTTAAGAATGAATAAAAATAAAACTCAAAATGCTTGATCAAATTGTTTTTTAATAAGGTGTATTCCCTCCCCTAGCCTTGATTACAGCTCTTAATCGGTTTTTCATGGACCGTATTAATTTCACCATGAAATCTTGTGGTATGGCGTTCCACTCCTCTTCAATGGCAAGTTGAAGCTCTTGGAGGCGCGTAGGAGCAGGGCTTCTTGTTCGAACTCTTCTTTTAGCTCATCCCAGACATGCTCAATCGGATTGAGATCAGGACTACGAGCTGACCACTCCATGGCGGTGATTCCAACGTCTTCCATGTAGTCGCAAACTGTCGACATGCGGTCTGGCGTTGTCGTGCATTAAGAGGAAATCTTCTCCCATAAGCCACGCAAGCGGCCTCACATGTTCTTCGAGCACTTCTTCGACGTATCGTGCAGCTGTCAAACTTCTCGATCTCGGGCCGGTATTCGCCGTAGTGATGAATACAATGTCAGTTTTAGTGTCCAACATTATGCCACCCCAAAACATACACGATCCACCTCCAAAAGCCACACGTTCGCTTATGCAGCATTGTGAAAATCGCTCTGATGACCTTCTGTAGACCCTAGAGCGTCCATCATGACCATGTAAAGTCATTCTGCACTCATCAGAGAACATAACAGACCGCCATTGGTCATACATCCAATTTAAATGTTCCCTAGCAAATTGTAGCCGGGCTTGTCGGTGAGCTGTGGTCAATTTGGGACCATTTGCTATGCGATGTGAAGTCATTCCTGCTTCACCCAGTCTTCTTCCAACTGTCCACCGACTTATACTGACATTGCGAACTTCTCGAAGCTGTTGTCTCAGTTGAACCGCGTTCAGTTGCCGATTTCTCAAAGAGCTTGTCACAAGAAAGCGGTCATCACGCTCTGATGTTGTGCGTCGCCGGCCAGATCCTGGTCGCCGAATGTAGCCACCGGTCTCTTGGAACCTCTGGTATACACGACGAACAGAGTAGCGGCTCAAATTTAGCCGTCGAGCAACTTCACTTTGATTATGGCCTGCTTCGAGCAAGGCAATAACTTGAGCGGCTTCTGCGGGCGTGGTATCCATATTTTTCCAGTAAATCCGTATGCTTCCAGTAGAGATGTTATCACGTTGACCTTCGGTATGCAACTGATTAAAAATTCCTTTTTTTTTTTTTTTTTTATATATGGCATCTCGCAGTTGACCTTGAGAGGCCGTGACTGCTTAACCGGTCTTTCCTGTGGCTGCCCTAAGGTATTAGCTTAAAGCCTCCAGCCAGGAGCGTAAATAAAAGTATTAAAAACTAAACGACAGCGCTCTAAGGGCACCCCCTGTGGGGTACGAACCTCGGCTTAGGGCGTCGTTGGGGATATTAAAAATTCCAATAAACCGACCTGTTTATACCTGCGGCTAAGGGTGCAAGTAGTGACAACGCAAACGCGTGAATTTGGGGAATTCGGTGTACGGTCGGTTTTTGTAAGTTACGTGAAGGATTTTAATTTTATGTTTTTGTAAAGCTTTTTACTCAATATCTTTAGATTTTAGAAAACAATCAGTAATAAACCAAATTACAAGGGGTGTGTGATTTTATTGCTCTCAAGTGTATATTAAAAAATGTTTTGAATTTTCTTAAAAAATGCGAATAAACTTTTTCCCCAACCTATTATTTAGCCAGTCTTGGTAAGTCATTTATTATAAGCCTGTGAGGATCTCGCCGGTTTCGAGGATATACATCCTCTGCCTTTTTAAATAAGTCTTTATGCTTCTTAACAAACATGTATACTTCATAAATATATAGAGAGGGTAGGGCAATATATAATAAACCAATTTCTTTAAATATTTGCCTGCAAGATTCATCAGGTATATATTGTATATATATATTATCAGCCCATATATTTATTTATTTATTGAGCAAGGCACACCAACGACATATTTACAGCTATATTAACAGTAGGTAATTACGGGTCTTCAGTTCTGTGCAAATATGTCACTTACAGGCATGCACAACATTCTTATTACGTAATAATTAAATATATTGCACAAATACACTTTTTTTGTGCAATAAATACCCCATTTTTGTCGGTACTATTACCCCAGATTATGAGCCCATAGCGTATTAATGATTCAACATAAGCATGATAGGTAGTGATAACAGATATGTTAGAGTCGGCTTCCAGTCTAACCGGATACAGCTGAATACCAGTATTTTACATGAAGCGACTACCTGTCAGACCTCCACAGCCCAGTTACTGAGTAACACGGTACCCCTTGGTAAGACTGGTTGTCAGACTTTTGGGCTTCTGACTACCCGTAACGACTGTGAAAGATCTACGAATGACAGCCGGGACCAACGGCTTAACGTGCTTTCCGAGACTCGGAGGGATCTCGATATGTAATAGATGGTTAACCAGACCACGAACCGACCGTGGCAAGTGTAGCTTGACCGCGATCGACCCGTGCGGCTGTTATTAATCATACCACGACCACTACAAAAAAACATAATTATGTTCAGCCAGATTTCAAAAAGCAAACAAATTAATTTAGCTACGTTGAATCGACCAATAAACAGCGTTTATGAATTCACAATTTATTCAGCTTAACGGAAAGCCAGTGCTCCTGAATTAAGCAGAGCATTACAGGACAAAAGCCGGCCATGTTTATTTTGAATCTTAAGAGCTTTCGGTATAATAAATTTAAATATTATGAAAGGATTTGTATTTTCGGATTGCAGTGGACAGGTTGATATTCAAGTGCAATTTAAGGATTAAATGGGTTCGTGGAATTGCATTGGAATGTCAGTTCTTGGGCGCCCCCGCTTTAAAACATGTATGTGTGGACAAACATACATTGGCTTTAAGCTAAGGTTTCCTAGACGGCCGTCATGAAAATTATGACAGCGGGGTTTGACTTTACGGTGTCAAAAAACGCTCTCTCGGAAAACACACCAACTTATTTTCGAAGATAACGTTTGAGAGACGTCATTCGCAGGTCTTTGCAGACGCTATGTTGCGGACAACGCTCTTCTACGAAACTAGCTTTATTGGTAACGTGCTTCAAAGTTCAGATGTTCCCAAGAGTACTTACAAAGCAAAAGGAGTATCTGTGTAAGAATGAAAGAACGAGGCAATCTGTTTTTTCTGCCTATAATCAAGGCAAAAAGGAACGTCAAATATTTGGCAGTAGCACGAGTTTTGATACATTAACGCTACAACTTTCAGTAAGTTGTTTAAAATACTAAAGTATATAAACTGTTGTTACTAAAGTTAATAGTGCAAACAAGTTTTGTAAAGAAGTGTATACCGCCGGCGATCTCTCGCGTCCGGCCCTGGTTCAGGCCATGGTTCGGAGCTAGAGTGCATGGGAGGCCGTCACCTCCTTCTGCGAAGCAGTAATGCTAGCGAAGGTGGAGGCGGAACGCGTGAGGGTGACGCAAGGTTCGCGCCCTTAGTCGCCGCAGGAGACGCCCCGGGCGTCGGGAGTCGCAAGCCGATTTCCGGCCACCGTAGGCGCGGGCCTGCGGACGGTGAGCGACGAGTAGCTCGCCGTCCGATAAGGACCAGGCCTGGGTCGACGGCGCGTTGTGTTCCACGCGCGCCTCTAAGAGATGTCAGCACCAACTGACGGGGTCCGTGAGGACCAATGCCTGCCAGGGTTGCGAGTTTGTCCGAAAGGGATATCGTGGCCCGGGCACACCGGCAACGGAAGGAACACGGGTGGGTTGTAGCCAGTAAAAGTCTGACACGCCCTCCCGCTCCGCCCAGAGCGGGAGAAGTTATTAGATAATTTCCCACCCAAAAAAAAAAAGAAAAAAAGTGTATTTCGATGCTCACGGAACATTGGCTTATTATTAATATTGGATCAGAGTTAGCCAATGACCACATCGCTCATGCATAAATAAACTCACGCCTTCTTCCCATGGGGATAGGCAAAAACTACAGAACGCCACCTGCTAAAATCCTTACATACTCCTTTTGCTTCGCTTACGTTCATACATCAGGTCATACACGCACGCCAGTTGCGAGTACTACGCACGTGACCTTTCTGAAGAAAATCAGCAATAAGGTCACTATATACCTATATATTATGTCATATGGCGTCTCCCGGCGTTCCCCCTCACATCTACCTTATAAATTCCGTTTGTTAGTCGCCTTTTTTTCTTCTCAACATGAACAAAACATCTAAGCATACTCTTACTCTCTTGTCGCTAAACAAGAGTCAGATAATAAATATTAAGTTGTAATTAAGTAGGTACCTACTCTGGAACTGACCACCTCACCTAACTTGAATTACATTTAAGCACACAGTTCCAATCGAGGGCTTTTAATCTAGAACGTTAACAGAAAACCAATTACAGTTTTTTTTGAAGCTAGCTAGAGCAAAGAGTGTAACTTTCAGATATTAATTATTCATGAAGGGCCAATACTACTTTTTAGGAAGCTAATGTAAGTTAGTAACGTTGTCATCGTATGAATGAGGATGGCTTATTAAGAATTCAAGAGTAGGGGAAGACCAAAGGATGATGGGATGTGTAAAAGATGATATGGTTAGGAAGGGATTGACTACAGAGATAACGACTAATAGAGAAGTATGGAAGAAAAGACATGTTGTGCCGACCTGAAATAAATTGGGATAAGGGCAGGAGAATGATGATGCGTAACATTGTCATCCTCATTCAATTTCTGTTGAGAGAAATCCTAAGATTATGTTTTTAATTGTGATTTAAATAAATAATAATCCTAATCCTAACTTCCTAACTAATATTATAAATGCGAAAGTAAGTTTGTTTGTTTGCTTGTTGTCTTTTCACGCCTAAACCACTGAACCGATTATCCTGAAATTTTGCATATACGTTGTCAGGTGTACAGAAACGGACATAGGGTACCTTTCATCCTGAAAAAATTAACAGTTCCCAAGGAAAATAACAATAACGTTCTTATGATAATAGATGGCGGCACGTGTCTTTCGAATCATGATTGAATTATGTTATGGGATAGGTATATTTAATTTCAAAAAGCAGAGTACAACCCGAAATGATTGTCAAATTCTACATTAACGCAAGCGAAGCCGCGGGCAAAAGCTAGTAATAAAAAAATGCAAAGTCAGAAATATTATCAGAATCGGAGAAAAGCATTTACATGTTTCATGTCAAAATGAGACCGTTCAAATATCCTTCACACATACAATCAGCAGGACATGTAACTTTAAACATCGGCTCAAAACATCACCGCGTAACACCCATCCCCTCTTACCATCTTCACCGACCACCAGCTGGGGATGGTTATCAACAATGCGTGCTATAAGTTGCCGGCAGCACAGAGCCGGCTACATTTGTACGCAACGCATCGAGTCACACAGTTTACACGTTAAAATGGATTACAAACTTGTGAGTAACCTTCAATGGTGGTGGTGATTTATTTTTAAATGTTTGTAAAAGTGTGTGTGGTGTTCATTTGTTTTTCAAAATGGCGGATTTTTGACGGTGTGAAAGTGAGTCTGTCGGTTTGTTTTTCTAACTGAACTAGTGTAGGGATTTTGATAATATTTGTCAGGAATGTAGATTGTTATCAGGAGGAGGAAACTGGGTAATTTTTATCCTGTTGATCGTTGAGGTTCGCGAACAATCGGTACGCGGCTTTATAATCGGTTTTTGTGTGTATATGCAAAGTTAAATCTTGCCTATTCGTGCAATAACAACTTGCAGTAAACTCCGCGTAACTTTCGAAGCTTTCATTCATGACTTTTGCGGAATGAAAATTTCTAGTAATTTTGAAGTAGTTTATGGTCACGTCGTTTTGTGTTTATTTCTGTATTTTCGGAATCAAAAGTACAAACATTAATACATTCAAACACAAAAGAGACGTCTTACCTACTTTGTTTTTTTTTACAAAAAAAAAAACAGTTATATTAAGAGACGTTTATAATAAAACGTCAAAAATATATGTTTAAACAGATTGTTACTTAACTTAAAGCAACGGTTATAAATTAACCCCAAAATATAAACCAATCCAGGGAGGATTGGCATCAAAAAAATGTTTGTGAAAACTTCCCATTTTCTTGCTGATTGTATTTTTTTTTCAAAATCTAGGAATGCTGATCAAAATATCTCAAAAAGTTAAGCACGGTCTCCTAAGACTAAGACCATTTTCTTGTAGCGACAACGGTTTATTTACCAACCCTTACTACCCCATCTCAAAAATCCAGCATAAAAATAGTTTTCCTACTTACCTAATCAAAAGTAGATCCCATAAATAATTATTATTATGCAAGATGTAACTAAATTATGACAGCTACAGTTAAATTGCATATCATTAAACATAACTGTTTTAAACTCAATCTAATATTACGAAGATGTGACGCAAGCGCTTCCCTGTTTCCGTGAACGGAGCAAAAACAAATAATTATAGTTAAGTTGGAACTAATAACAGTACATTACAGCAGTTTGTAATGCTCCAGTGGAGGGCGTGCCTCGTTTTGTGAGAAAATTAGAGGGTATCACGCGAAAATTGATGGTAGTGTGAATAGTGAAATGAAGTTGTTACCTACTTACCACTTATGAGTTTTGTTTTGGAAGTCATACAACTGATATGGAGTCATTTCAACGTAACCTTGTAAACCTTGTAACGGCGGGCATAAAAGAATATATTTTTTCGTTTTGTTAGAACTGCACAACTTTTTCAATTACGATTACATATTTATTGTAATAATGACCGATACCAGTAATTTGACGATTTGCTTTCACTAAACTGACAGACGTCAAATGTTACCTATTAAAATTACTCCATATTAATCATATTAATTGTATACATAAATATAAATAAATAAACTACTTTCAAGTTTGTTTTGGTTGCAAGTATAGTTGTTTCAAGATTGTTTTGCCAATTTGAGATCAAAAGGATGTCGTGCTCAACAAGAAGCAAATTAGGCATCAAGGTTTTTAAATGTCATAAGTGCGTGCTGCAATACCGACCTTCTATAACCACTCAGACTCACAGTAAACTACTGGTCTTATTAAAATCTTTCCTAACACCATAAATCATTAGCAGCAAACATAACTACTAACTGGGTTATAATAAGACAATGATTAATTAAACCCAAGACAAGATTTTTTGTAAACTTCAAGCATTTTTTTTTTATCCCAGCGCTAGTAAGACTACGGTGGACTCAACCTACAAAGGAAATAAAACTAAGACCACTAAGAAAATATCGTCCATTTGTTGCCTAGCTTTTACCCTATTTTTCTTTGATTAACTTTCAATTTCCACAAGGTAGTTTTCTTTTTATTTCCGAGCTTGGTAAATAGTTATTTACTCGAACAAAAATTTATTTTTATTTCTTCATGAAATCATCTACATTTTAAGCTTGTAGGTAATGGAAGCAACTCTACATTTTCTATTACTCTACTTAATTAGGTACTTTTGCTATAGACTGCCTTGTTGGTCTTCTGGTCGCAAGTGCTACTGCTGAAATGAGGTCCTGGGTTCGACTCCCGGGTCGGACAGTGTTATTGGGTATTTTCATCTGGTATTTCTTGATAGCAGCCCGGATTATAGTATTTGTGCCCGGTTGATAGCAATAGGCTCGCCCCTATTACAAGGGCCTTGAACATAACTAGCGAAATGCAGGTGTACTATAGGTACACATCTGCCCAACCCTACGGGGAAACAAGGCGTGATCAAATCAAATCATGCAAATAAATGATTTGATTTGATTTGATGTTATGAATCAAGTTCGATCAAAGTAGCATTTGACAAACGTGCACTAAACACATTCGAGATTCGACGGAAAGAGATAATTCTCTTAGGCGCCATATCCACGGACGAGAGAATCGCGGCGATAGTCACGCTGTGCCTTCAAACTATTGATGATGTTCTCGCCCGTGGAGATGGCGCCGTAATAATTGAAGTCAATTCAAAACATCGTTTTCAGATGTTTTTGCTAGAACTAGCACTTCCAGGCCTGACAATTTAGATGTTAAATTATCTAGTATTCCTATCTGGCTCTTTCTTTCCCTACTTTAGCATTCCACTACTGCACTGTACGCATATTCTTGCTGGGTTCTCCCATTATCAACTCATTAATTCCTGGTTACTAGGAATTATCAACAAGTGTCAGCAACGTCAGTATAAATCACACAACTTCCGTACCGACCATCGTCCGTCCTTCCTGAACGCCTTCCGTCATATTAACATTAATTCAATGTGCGCTTAATTTGCGCATATTTTCACACTGTTCAGTAGGTAGGCTCATTAATGTCGATTCAATCATGCTGATACCTTCCTTATTTGCAACTAGCTGCCCGCGGCTTCGCCCGTGTTGCTTTTCTAAATAAAAATAGCCTAAGTTACCCCTTATAACATCAGCTATCTGCCAATGAGTCCTGTCAAAATCAGTCGAGCCGTTCCGGAGATTAGCCGGAAAAAACAAACACAAAAACAGACAAAAATTTAAAAATATGTTTTTTTTTTTATATACGTACCGTATATACTTTCATTATGCATTTGACAACTGGTTGTTATGTTTACATTACAGTCACTTCAATTTTCTTTATTGGTATATATGTCGGTTAGTAATTTAGTGTACTACCCATGTTTAAGAGGAACTTCTATTTCTACTAACCGTGTCCAATTAACCCGATGATCTCCATCGGCAAAATTGACGAACTTCCCGACAAACATTGCCTATTTAACCCCTTTAGGGGATTAATTTAAAAAATACTTCCTTATTGCTCACTTTCGTAATATAAGGAACCCTTTTGCAAAACTTCATGCTTCGATACCCAGCGGTTTAGGCTGTGCGGTGTCTGTCAGTGAATTAATTAAATAATTTTATTTAGTACATTGACTCCCGAGAAGAAAAATACTTTTCTATACACAAAGGGGCGAGTATTAACACGACGTTTGGACTGTATCTGAGGTTTGACCACACTAAATTTAATTATTCATACATTTTTTCTTTTCCGCTCGACAGTTACATATAAAAATAGTTTAGGAGATAGACAGCCATGCCAGATTTTGGAACCCAATGCTAGGTGCTCAAAAAGTTGGTTAAAAACAATGAGGTTTGGAAATATTTACCAATTTTTCGAAACTGTTGTGGGATTTTTCTGATAGATAAAGAGATTTTTCTCAGTGATTCTTTGATCCAACATTTTGCTCAATCAATGCCCTATTTGCTCAAGACTGGTGACACGTCTTATGCTTTGTTTAGAAAGCATAAGACGTGTCATCAGTCTATGACGTAGGCAAGACAAACCATAGTTCTCTCACCCCAATATCAACACATCTAAGATGTATATAATCTGTGAAGAAAAGTAAAAGGATGCAGATCACACCAGTAGCGTCGACATCTTACAATGTATAAGTGAAAATATTGCGTGTGAGCGGCACTGATATGCGACCGCACGCTACGGCACGTGGTCGGGTGTATCGGTCTGGTTCGTGCAGAAGGGTAAGCAGAGATGGTAGTTATTGTGCGGGCTTGCATTAATGAGGGTTTTCTGGCAGCACTGAGACGTCAGGTCAGGACCTGTCAAAAATGTCAAAGCGCCTATGTTTTTTTCTTTCGTGATTGAATGATGAACTTCATCATATATTTTTTATTCATTGTCGAAATGGAAGACTGCTTGTCAAAGTGGCACCCACTGGTGGCGTGAATTTTCATGAAAAATTAGATAGACTTAAAAACATCTGCGCAAATTTTCTTACTAAATGAATGTTAAGATGCATAATTTTGCAGTGATGAAATGATAATTGGCTTTTTCTATCAAATACGATGAGGTGGTAAACTGGTAACGGTTTACTCTTGAGATTATTAATACACATAACTCACGCCTTTTTCCCATGATAGTAGGCAGAAACTATACATATACTCCTTTTGCTTCGTTTACGTTCATACATCTGGGGGCCAATCGCGCTAATTTTGAACGTTAATACCAAAAATAAACCACAACCAAAAACGTTACTTGAGACACATTTCGTATCGCGCTAATCATTTCAACGCAAAAGATTTAGCTTTACTTTGGAAGTTACGTTGGAGGAACGATCGATTGAACTTTCAGTATTGGGTAACGTCAACGATTTTGTCGCTCAGAAAAAATAGCGCGATACCGTTTCTTACATCAGCTAAACCAAAACTAAACCAAAACCAAAAACGCTCCGTTCGATCGGTAATTACGTTGAGAAATAGCGCGATCGGCCCCCAGGTCATTCACACCACTTGCGAGTATTACGCACCTGACCTTTCTGAAGAACATCACCAATAAGGTCACTATTAATAGTCAATCAAAAGTTTTAATTACCTGTGAGATTTAATCTAACTTTCCAATAACCACGAGATGTCATCGGAACTTACTAACGTGTACCAAAAGTTACACCCTTTCTCAAACAATTGAATAAATGTTTCCTGACCTTTTCAAGAAAACATGAAATAACATTAACTTTTTAAGACCTGACGGAAAATACAAAACTAAAGTAGGCGTTAAATGTCACCATTTCATTCCTTTAAAATAAACAAACTTTTGAAACCCACCGTTAAGTCGAAAAACTTCTAAAAGTGGCAATATATACGTCAGCCATGCTACCATTTTGCTGACCGTATAATATTTTTTACCAAGGCAAGCTTCATTAATTTCATATAGTTCTTGATACAAGAGAAGACGTTACTTCCATGGTGCTACTACTATTATATCAAAACATAGCATAATAGTACAGCCTTTAATATTCCCACTGCTGCTGCCAGGACACAAGGCGGAACGCGTGAGGGAAAGGCAAAATCCACGCCCTCGCGCCCCTAGTTGCCGCAGAAGACGCCCCGGTCGTCAGGAATCGCAGGCCGACTTCCGGCCACCGTGGCTAAAATAATGGCGCCCTAGAATGAATGACAGATTTTTTTGCCATTGGAATCTACGCTTTGCGATCAATTCAACTATATGACTAACTGACGGACCCTCTCACAGTACAAAATCGATTGAGTTTGATGATCGAAGCCTTCTGTATAGACTATACTCTTCAAAGGCCAACTTTCATAGCTACTGTATTGTTTCAATACATCGATAAATCCTCTTATACTACTCAAAGGACTTTATACTACATAGATGTCGACCGCGTTGACCGGATTACCTTTGAGGCTGTGAGCCTGTGATACAACGGCATCTAGTTCCGCGAAACTGACGAAGATCAACGTTGCTGCACAGATCTCTCACAACATTAAGAAGAGGTGTTACTTAAGTATACCTACTCGCATTTTGCTATTTACTGTTCAGACGTTCTTGTTCCGGGCTGTAACTGAAAAAATCCAAATCTCCGTTTTCTTTTACAAGCTTTTTTTCCGAAGTGGTCTTGAGTTTCCATCGTAAAATATCAAAACTGTTGGGCAAAGTTTCCTTGATTCCCAAAAACACGGTATTCCGCTAATTATTGCAATTATATCTGTTATCCACAACGTGTACATAATAGAGTATTCTATTATATTATATTCTCCAATCTTTATTAAACTAGTCCAACGAATTTTACTACGAGAAAATATAAATCTAACCTCATTTTACACATGTAAACCTTCCACGTGATTTGAAAGGGTATACCTATTCTTAGCAAAAGAATCACAAGCCACCGATGTGAACTGACCGCAATAATCACGCGCTAAGCGAAAGCGCGATACTTAGCGCGCTAATTAGCGGCAGTGTTGCGAGTAACGTTATAACACACAAATAACGAACGCTTTCGATGACGTATTGTGTAACAAAGTCGTATTTGAATACGTTATTGTTCACAGAGCTTTCTTAGACGTGAATATGTAATGGCGGTTTGATTTGAGTTAAATAAGCTTATGGGGTAACCATGAATCGGCAAGTTTGATTTTGTTTATTTGTATAGTCATTCCTTGTAATACGTTGAATAGGTAAGAAACTTTCGGTTGTTAAAAATAATAATTACAAACAATTACTTCATTCATCATTCTCCTGCCCTTATCAATTTATTTGTGGTCGGCCCAACATGGCTTCTTCTTCCATACTTCTATAATAGTGGTCATCTCGGTAGTCCATCCTTCATTTCTTTTGTCTAATCCTATTCTTTTAGAACTCATTGGTGGATGAAAATTCAATAATACTTGATTTGACATCGTAACATAAACCTAACTCAGATTGGCTTTAAATATTTAGCCGAATTGCTTAATAATTTCATAGCATTTTTAACTTTACTTAACTGTACCAGTTTTACACTCTACTTTTATGGATTCACAAGCCGTGTGCCCGGTGCGACTTCTCATCGGCAAAAATGACGAACTTCCATACAAACTTTCACCCTTTACTTAACTCCTTTAGGGGGTGAACTGCTTGAGAGTTTTTCTAAAAGGCATGTGAAGCCAAGTCAGAAGCCCATGGGCGGCATAAAAACTCTGACACCAGGTTAGTCACTAACCACACGAAAAAGAAAGAGGGAGTGAAAAAATCCTTCCTTAGTGCTCACTTTCGTTATGTAAGGATATCTCGTGCAAATATTTCAAGTTTTTAGACCGTGCGGTTTAAGCTGTGCGTTGTCTGTGAATGAATGAATGCAGAAATAAATGAATTAATTTTTATGCAGTAGATGCACAATCCCAATATCCAGCCTAACCTATCCCTCTACACCTATTCTAAGTCTATGAACGCACGTAATCTGCTTCAATACCGCCATCTCATGTCTCAGAGGGGATTATTGGCTCTCATATCGAGTTTCTAACAGTGCCTTTGTGAAATCTATTCCGAGAACAACACTATTATAATACAGGAAAGCTTTTTCACGTAGTGAAAAATTGTCGACAATGGGAAAAAAAAATTCGTTAGCTTTAAAAGACAAAATTGGGTCAGCAGTTTAATTTTGTTAACTTTATAATTGAAATAGCTTTTTGATTGTTCCTTAACAATTACAACGTCCAAAGATAGTAACTAGTTAACAGTTTTAAAATTACAATCAACGAATCTATAGACACTAATATAATACAGCTGAAGAGGTTACTTGTTAGAACTAGCTAATCTCTGGAAGTACTAGTCGGGTTCGAGCGAATAGAAAAAAAAGTCAAAGACCGCTACGCGAAAACGAAGTAACGGGGCAAAGCTATAGGATATATTTTATGTTAAAACAAGTTTCACGCACGAAGTCGCGGGCAGAAGCTAGTCGTTAATATATAAAATACAATAAGATACAAGAGATTCTATAAACTAGAAACACTATGTCGTTATATATTATCTAATAAATGTTCAATAACAGTTAAACTAATTTTAAGTTAGACAAGTGTCAGTTCTGTTTCGCTTACAAGTAAGCAAGTAGGTCGACATTTTAGTAAGCTTCTGCAGTTCTATTAAAGACTGGGAGGGATAATATTAATTCAAAATGTTCTTCAGATAATTCTTTATGATAGAAAATTGCATAGAGGGGTTTCTGCACCGTTATCAATCCAAAATGGTGGAAAAATGAGTTTACGACTTATTGCTGTCTAAGCGGAAGGAATCCGTACTATACTAATCCTTTTTTTTTTATGTGTCCTCCGCCCTGGGGTGGGCGGAGGGGTCTGTCAGACTCTTGCTGACTAAAAACCACCCCGGTGTTCCCTTCCCACACTTGCACCGGGGATCTTGGGAGCTATTATTACTTCCGTGATCCCCGGCTGACTATACCAATCCTATCCTATCCTATATACTATATCCTATATACTATATCCCGATATCCTAATCCTAACTAATATTATAAATGCAAAAGTGAGTTTGTTTGTTAGTTACGCTTTCACGCTAAAACGGCTGAACGGATTTGGATAAAATTTGGCACATGGGTAGACCATGGCCTGGGTTGGGGCAAAACATACTTTTTATCCCGGTAGTACGTTCCAGTGTGATAATTTTCGACCTCCAGGCGGACGAGGTCGAGAGAAAAAGGAAGAAGAAAATACGTTTATTAGCGGTAAACATGGTGCAAAGACAGAACAAGAAAATAGTCAGAGAATCAAGAGTCCATTTAAAAATAGCTGTAAAGTAGATTTTAAATTTTATCTGAAGCGTGACTTTAAACAGAATAATTTAAGGACACATCTTAAATCCGTTCAATTTCTTCTAAAGATAGTAATATTTTAATTTAGTCTTTGTCTCACAGTCAGGGGCCTTACTCCCGAACACGATTCGAGTTTGATTTTGTTTTCGATTCGAACTCGTTTCTGATCTGAACTCGATTTAAAACCTTACTCCCGAACCAAATCGAATCGTAAACCAAGATCGACATAGGTTCGAGTATTATCAGCGTCGTTATGCCTGTCATTGTCTATATCCTATCATTCATGGATTACGTCATTGTCAAGTGTCTTATGTCTGTGGTTAGAATCTTTTATGTGGTTGGATTTATTTACTTCTCTATCACTTTCTCACGTAAAAAACGATACCCTAGTGCTTTATTTTAACTTAACAAATAAAACCCTATGAAAAAACATCAACCAATCTGCCTATTCTTTTTCCAACTATGTTGTGCTCGGCTTCTAGTCTAACCGGATGCAGCTGAATACCAGTATTTTACAAGGAGCGACTGCCTACTTGAGAGCACTGGTGGCCCAGTGGTAACGACAGCGACTTACGAGTTGTAGGTCGTAGGTTCGAACCCTGACAGGTGCTTTACTTTGTATAAATTATTTCATCACCACTGCTCTCAAAACGGCGAAGGAAAACATCGTGAGGACACCGGTGGCATGTCCTAGAACCAACTCGCACTGGGCCCGCGTGGTGGATTACGTCCTACTCCCACTCACACAGAGGAGGCCTGTGCCCCAGCAGTGAGAACATTATAGGCTGATTATGTTGACTGCCTATCTGACCTCCTCAACCCAGTGACTGGGTAATACGATACCCCTTGGTAAGACTGGTTGTCAGACTTTCGGGCTTCTCGCCTTGCATTTAATGGAAATGTCACTTCGTCTGGTTAATTTCTTCATGTATGGTGTTAAATCTTCTACCAACACATTAAACAACTCCTTCGAGAAACTATAACTTCTTCGAAATTCTTCCGAATCCATTTCTATAGCCCCGGGTATTATATCGATTCATATTTCTTTTCGCACGAAGATCCATACAATGTTTTCTCAAGAACATTGAAAAACAAAGTAAGGCGAGCCATAATAATAAAGATTTTGAAGAAATAAAGCAGTAAAGAACTCAAAAAAATCTCACTCGATCTTCATAAAGTAGCTTCTTTGCTATCGAGTTATTTGACGTTTAGTTTTGATTCAACTACTCGATACATAACTGTCAGATGGCGTGTGGAGTACGAACTTTTCGATTCTAACGAATCTTTCGATCGAAATTAGTGTCGTCTTGAACCACCGCACGATCGTGCGCTAGTGTCGGTTTCAAGAGTATGGATCGTCATTTATTTCGAATCTAATTCGATTGTTTCAGTACTCGATGCTGTCGGGAGTAAGGCCCCAGGCCTGCTGTGCGACTTCGTCGTTAATATTTATTCAAGACTTAGCTTTTCCTAGCTTTGTACTCTAAATCTCGGCGAACTCTACCCATATTTTATTTCGGGACATGAACGGTAAAGTACAGATAAAGTCATATAGCCTACAACCCTTTTATGAATATCTGTTTGAACCGTATGTGGGTGATGGATTAACCAATACGTAAACATCGTAAAACCTTTTGGAATATATTTGTAAGTAATTTTGAGCATCTGCTACATTGGGTAATCATAACACACATTGCAACCTCATCATCTGCCTAGCCTTTTCCCGTTTATGTTAAAGTAGGCTACCAGTCAAACCGGAAGCAGCTAAATACTAGTATTTTACATGGAGCGACTGCCTATCTGACCTTCACAACCCAGGTAACCCCCACGATACCTTTTCGGGCTTCTCACTACTCGTAAGGACTGTCAAGAGGCACATGGTAACTCTATTCAGCAATATAATTTTTCATTTTGCTTGGCCCCTTGATTTCATTCATCAATCTCCCGCCCTTATCCAAATTTCTTCTTATCTTCTTCCATACTTCCCTATTAGTCGTCATATCAGTAGCCACCCCTTTTCTTGCAGTCATTTAATCTCTCACACAGTTCATCAATCTTTTCTTTGGTCTTCCCCTCCCTTATAGCCACATTCATACTCACGACATCTGCTACACTGGTTACCTAACCATAATACACATACTATTTAGCAATTCAATTATTCACTTTGCTTGGCACACTGATGTTCCTTTCCTCAAATTATTTATCTTACGTACGTCAGATATCTAATTTCCTGTCATTGATCGCCGCCGGATTCTGAAAGCTTATATAACTTAATCTGCCGTCAACAGTTCCCATCAAGTCATCTTTTGATTGAGTGTTATTAAATAAAATAAAACTTTATTTCAGACTAAGGTCCATAATTTTTAGGGTTCCGTGCCTCAAAAGGCAAAAACGGAACCCTTATAGGATCACTTCGTTATCCGTCTGTCAGTCTGTCAAAACCCTTTTTCTCAGGGACGCGTAGAGGTATCCAGTTGAAATTAATATCAAATACGTAGGTCTATGGTCCCTTGAAGCTCTAAAAAAATCAAGCTTTCCAGTCACTGCAATAAAAAGTACGGCGATATAAGCGACATTATTGCGACATATTTCGATACTCCCAAATAAATCAAAAACTTATGGGGTACTTCCCGTTGACCTAAAATCATGAAATTAAGCAAGAAGCAAGGTCTCACAGCACAAGTACAGGAAAACGACCAAAAATTGTAAATTTGTAGTTTTATCACATAAAAAAAAAATTGCGAATATATCGCACATTAATCAAAACCTATAGGTTACTTCCCTTTGTCCTAGAATCATGAAATTTGGCAACAAGCAAGGCCTTACAACACATGTAAAGGAAAAAGTCCAAAAATTGTAAATTTGTAGTTTTATCACATAAAAAAAAACTTTTTGCGATTACAAACTTAAATTTTCAGTTGGAAAATTGACCGTGGCATATATCGAACACGTTTCAAATGTTTCGAGAACATGTTTTTCAACTACAATGTTAAGTTTGTTTTAGGGATAAATTCATCCTAACTATGGAACCCTTCATTGTGCGTGGTCCGACACGTACTTGGCCGGTTTCTTTTGTATTTTGGTGTTAGTAACAATAGTGCTTAGGTAAATAGGTTAGTATTGTTAGTTTTCACAAATTACTTATTTATCAGACATATGACTGTCCCCATTCAGTGTCCCTGAAAGGGACAGTCCGCTCTGGCAGCGATCATTTTCAGAATGCTGTTGTCAATACCATGCAGGCGCTGTAGTACCTAAGGAGGCCGCTTTCTTTCGCATGATGGCATGGAAACCATCTAGGCATCTGTGCGAGCCTCCGCGAATATTCCAGCCAGCTCAACAGCATTCTAAAAGCATTAATAAACAGTACACGCAGGACGTGGTAGGCTCGGCGCGTGTATGACACCTACAGACCACTCGTGTAAAAAGATTGACAGATAGCCTTAAAAAGGGTAACTTTGACGTCTGTAGTACCACGAGCGAACCTGCGGGCAAGCATATTGCTCCTCACAGACAACGCCCTGCGCTTCCTCTCTATATCTATGTCATCTCTTAGGTCGCTCGTGACAATGTGACCAAGGTACCTAAAACTATTGACAATCTTTAGTGCTAAGCCGTTGAGACTTATAGACTGAACACTGCGCGGCTGTTGCTTAGGTGCTACTTATGTATGCTACTACTTTTAACTTAGTAATTACATATCCTTACATTTGAGATTAGTGACGATCTAAATACAGCCCTTGCATAAAAGTATAGCAGTAAAGCCTCATTTACACGGTGCATGTTTCTCTAATGTTCAAGGGCAATAAACGCATGCATGAAGCACGGTAAAATGAAATGTTTCAATTATTATTATTTTATAGTTATTATAATACTGTGTTGTTATTCTTGTTTTTTGATATTGTGCATACTAACATAGTTATAAGTTTCTGTTGTTACTAACCATTATGGATCAAAGTTGTCTAATATAATAAATGAATTGAATTGAATTGTTAAATTTTATTGCCATTCAAGTATTGCATGCAAGTGTTTACACGCGTTCGATTTCCATAAAATAATTGAATGCAAGTTTTGCCGTTCAATAAAATTGCATGCGACTTACACCAATGCAATTTTATTGCAAGGAGATTATTGCATGCAAGTTTTGCCTCGTCTTAATACAGAGGTGCACGTCCTTGTAATTCAAGTATTGCCCGTATTTACGCTGCCAAATATTTCATTAAAATTTGATTGAACGTCTACTCAAGATTTTACTACACGTGCAATTTTATTATACGTGCTGTTTACACCTATACCAGTTTTGAACGGCAACTAACTTGCCCGTATCGTGCAACAATATTGTACGTGTTGTTTCTATATTCACCGTGTAAATGGAACTTAATATGAAAATTAGTTTGTAGAGTTGACCTCGTAATTTCTTACCACTCAGGTTGTATGGTTGAATGTCAGTTGCACGTCATAGAACAACAAGGTCTATTTGTCTATATAACAGATAATGTCAACCATAGTGAATAATCAATTTATTAGAATACATGTGCCCGATGGGATATCCCATCGGCAAAAATGACGAACTTCCATCCCCCATTTAACCCCAGTAGGGGATGAATTTTCAAAAATCCTTTCTTAGTACTCACGTTCGATATATAAGGAACTCTTGTCCAACATTTCATGCTTCTAGCTACCCAGCGGTTTAGACTGCACATGGTCTGTCAGTAAATGAGTGAATGTATGATTTGTTTTTGGATGTTGTCAAAGTGGTAAGCCTTTAAGAGGTCGACTATTCACGAAGCGAGATTATTACAGTTAAAACTAATTTCAGTCTAAAACCTAGTAGAAACTAATTTCAGTCTGGAACAGTCCATTGCTTGGTAGCACAGTGGTTGTAAACTCCGAAGTTTATTGGTGAAGTATCTATTGTGCAGCGCCGACATATTAATGAGATCATCTCACGTACGCAACGCGCGCACTGTGTCTATGTGTATGTACCTACTGTTAATAATACAGCGTGTATCAGAAAGGTGATTTAAGGCTCCATGGGACCAACATCGTGATCTCGAAAAAATAATCATCCGTCCCATACATTTGGGTCAAGTAGGTATTAGAGTTATGTATGGGACAGTTGATATTTTTTCGCAATTATGATATTGGTCCCATGGAGAAAATTGTTCAGTTTGTTGTGGCGTAGTTTTGAGCTAGTATAAAAATAGGTAACCCATAGATAGTAAAAATATGATCTAGAAGGTAAATGCCCTTTTCAATCATGAAAATAGGTAGAATCTTCAGAAGGCTGCGGTGCTACGATCTTATCATACACGTTTTGCTTCGTCCACGTGCATAATTATCTCATGCAGTGTTTTTTTTTTTTGTACACCAGGTGTATTCGCTATCGTGAATATGTTTATAGGCAAAACGTTGCATAGGGACATAAGACAAACCATATATGAGTTGCTATACTAGTTAGAAACAAACATATATGACCGTAACGTAGCAAGCTAATCAGCCACTGTCTCAAAACGTAATGGTCAAATGAATCTAGTCACCCCGAGTGACAAAAAGAAAAATAAATCTTCATTAATCTGCCTAGCCTTTTCCTATGTTGGGGATAGCTTGTCGGCTGTCATTTGTAGATCTTTAATAGTTGTAACGGACCGTCAGAAGCCCGAAAGTCTGACAACCAGTCTTACCAAAGGGTATCGTATTATCTAGGTTTGGAGGTCAGATAGGCAGTCGCTCCATGTAAAATACTGGTATTCGGCTGCATCCGGTTAGACTGGAAGCCGACCCCAACATAGTTGGGAAAAGGCTAGGCAGATCATGACTGCCTAGAAAATCAAACAAACTTTTCTTCAGACCTTTTTTTCAAAGGCCGCACAATACGTCCACGAACAAACCATTTTTATGTTAACTGGCGTTCTGTTTACCCGATTACTTTTACTATAAATCAGGGTAATGCGTTTCGCGTTTTTTCAAGGCTGAAGATTATTGAGTTATTATAACAGCTTAAAAAAATGACGGCCGATTTTTGGTGAATCACGTAACGGGAATAAATTTTGATTGATTTTGTTAAGAAGCTGCTGATCATCGAACTAAAGGGGCTAACGAGAGGCAAATGATAAAAGTAGGCTTGTCTTATACCAATACATTGCCAAATCTTTATAGTTTGTGGTAACGGAAAAACTATGGTATTATTGACAATATTTCTCAGAACTTGATTGTTACGAAAACACGTTTAGGAAAAAAAATATCGATACAAATTAACGGTAAACTAACCCTTCACTTTAAGTTTCAATCCAAAATATCGGTATTAATAATCAACGTACGGTTGGTATTTAATTAATAACAAGAACGTCTTATTTGTATTCAGAACTTGGTTGATTTTTATTTTCGATTACTCAACTCATTTTTGAGTAAATATATAAATGCTTCATTATTTGCATTTATACAATACGAGTAGCTACTTCAACGCCTAAAAGTTATTTTGTTTTTGTATTTATTTTCATAGTTAGTCATTTAATTTAGTACCTAGTGTAAATAATAACAATAAGTTGTGTTATATCTATACTATAGGTACACCTCTGCCTAACCCTTCGGGGATTACAGGCGTGATGTTATGTTATGTTTATATCTATACTAATAATAAAGCTGAAGACTTTGTTTTTTTTTAACGCGCTAACCTTTGGAACTACCCGTCCGATTTGAAAAATCATTTTTGCATTTGATAGACCAATTCTTGAGAAAGATTATAGGCTATTATTTTAACATCACGCTATGACCCTTAGGAGCCGAGCAAAAAGAAAAAAAATCAGAAAGAAGGCTAAGCGAAAACGAAGGAATAGCGCGGGCGATGCGATGCGTCGCGGTAGGTCGGAGGGCGAAATTTCACGTGGACGAAGTCGCGGGCAGAAGCAAGAAACAGAAATCTTACAATATAAACTATGAAGATGGAGCATGTACTCAAATCAAACCAAAAACTTCACTCTATCATTCAACAAGTTTGCCTTCAACACACTAAAAGCCCATAAAATAAAGATTTTCGTCTCACTTCCAATTCATTCTCTACTAGCCATCTGTCAACAGCCCTATATGCTTCGTCATGATGTGGTCGTGATAAGAACACTTTCACATACGTTTCGCCGCGCGCGCACCCGACGAGCATGCTATTTTGTATAAGTACGGGTAGTAAACGTCTGAATCTGATATGTGTAGTATGTTTAGGTGACTTGCACAATTTCACCTCACTTGGAAACTTAATTTTAAGAAGATTGGATGCAGGAGTGTCAGTAATGAAGTCAAATTAGATATTCTAAGTTATTATTCAATTTGAATATTGATTTCACAATAAATAGCAAACTTCCACCAAAAGTTGGACATTATCATTGCGAAACTGTTACACTTTAGACTTACAAACTGCAAGTTTACAATATATTATATACAAATATTTATTCCATGTGAATTGTGTGAGGATCGAGCTTCCCACCAGGTGAAACGAAACCAATCAAATCGTCAGGCAATTTTTGTGCAATATGGCGTCTTGACAAACGTAATCTCGAACCAATTTTGACTCTGTACGTATACAAGTTATACTATACAAGAACAGCGGGGAAACTGCGTAACACGCATACGACGGCCATCGATCGCAATGCCTTTCATTTTGTCAGTTCAGCCACTTTCATTGCGCCATTAACGTTGTTGAGCAGACAACATTTTCACACCTAAATGAAGCAATGGATTAGCAATTTTCTTCAAAACCCCCGGATTGTAATCTTAAGATGGTTACGCAATGGGTGCAGGTCATGCTGAGCAAAACGCTTGGGTGGCGACTAAAAACTCGTAAAGGATCGGACTGTGCAGAACATACTATTAAACCTATATTATCACAAGCCGTGCGCGCGATGGGATATCCTATTGGCAAAATGTCGAACAACTTTAGGGAATGTTTTGATTGTAATCCTTCCTAATTGCCTATCTTCGTTACAAGAGTAATCTTTCGCAAAATATCTTGCTTTTAAACCCAGCGGTTTAAGCTGTCCATTGTCTGTCAGTGAATGAATACATTTTAAGATTTTGATTAAGTAGGTCACGCCTCAAAAAAATGCAAGTGCATAGTCTTCTATATCCGATAACACTCTTCTACTTCCAGAGAGCCCTACCCCTGCTTCTCGTGGTCGCGTCAGTAGTCGCGCAGTTCGGCGAAGAATATGGCGGCTACGAGAACTACCACAAGGCGCCGGTACAGTTGCACCAACACCATCAGAGCTTGGACGATCACCACGGAGAGGAGTACGACTTGGATTACCATGTAAGTCAACATCAATCTCTTGCCCTTGTCCCAATTTATTTGGGGTCGGTGCAAAATGTCTTTCTCTTCCTTACTTCTCGTCTTCATCTCGGTA
This sequence comes from Tiliacea citrago, assembly GCA_963921375.1. Lineage (NCBI taxonomy): Eukaryota > Metazoa > Arthropoda > Insecta > Lepidoptera > Noctuidae > Tiliacea > Tiliacea citrago. The sequence goes on along the minus strand of OY992804.1, from coordinate 20,917,489 downwards.
GTCCCTGTCTAGCGATTTCATCTTTCACACAGTCCGTCTATCGTTTCTTTGGTCTTCCTTTACTCTTATAGCCATCATGGATGGATTAGCATACTTAAGTAACAGCTTAAAACCACATCATGTAGAAATCTACAGAGCTTATGTCTAGCAACTCTACTCCAAAAACCTGGGACGTTCTACAACCAAAGATTTGATGACATGGAACGTCCATCAATACACAATGTGCCCGCGGGGCGGTTTAGAGCTCACTCTCTCTCTCACAGAGAGGGGGCCTCAATCCCAGTAAGGGTGCATTATTTAGGGGGGTAAGCCGAAACTACAGAACCCCAAGTGCAACGATCCTTACATACTCTTTTTACTTCGCCCACGTACATACAGCATTAATTTTAACCATTTTAGTTTCTATACGCATTCCCTTCTCAATGGCCTTATTTCTGTACTTTCCAGGCACATCCTAAGTACTCGTTCGACTACTCAGTGAAGGACCCCCACACCGGTGACCAGAAGGAGCATTGGGAGACCAGAGACGGTGACAAGGTCAAAGGTAAGCACCAATCTTCTTCCCAGCTAAAGCACTAGAAAGTGGTACATAAAGGGTGAGCGTTTTTGGGGGACTGTCTTATGTAATGTTGATGTTCAAAAAGTGCTGCCTAATTTGAATGGTTTGTAATTTGATTTGAATCATTATAACCACTTTTACAATAGGACGAACCCAGGATTTGCGAAAAAATCAGCCAGTTCATATATTTATGTATTTCGACAAAATGTCGGGAACAGGTTTTTTTGTTTTTTTGCGATTTCAGCGTTTGGTTCAATTGTAAAGTGGTTCAAAAAACATGTGTACAAATACATACATAAACTCACGCCTTCTTCCCATGTGGGTAGGCAGAAACTACAGAACGGTGAGTACAATGACCTCTTAAGAGGTTTCCCATTATTTCAATTATACCTTGTAGACCTTTTTTTGTATCAGTTTGAGGTTAGGCTTGAGAGCAAGGATAGTAAAGAAACATACGTCGCGCGTACTTAAAGTCGTAACTCGTGGACGCTATTATAAGTAAACGCTGAATCTAGATACCTTGCATGGCAAGAAAGTTATTGACCACCGTGAATGCTAAAAGTGCCATTAATTAGACCACTATCTTAATGGTGCAGACATTTAAGTGCCAAAGCTTTATTCTAGTCTCTAAGTCCATCTAATCTTTTGAGAGTAAACAGAAGAACTGTACAACAATTTATTGATCTTAAACCGCTATTTAGACTAAACTTTTGTAGCCAAGACGCGAGGCGACAATCATAGATAACTAGACTAATAAGTGAAATACGTACATAAACTCACGCCTTCTTCCCATGGGGGAAGGCAGAAACTACAGAAAACCACCGACAAATTACCATTTTCTAAGTATGGCAATTTCTGAAAACTCTTGCATCGTTCATTAGCAATGAACGATGCAAGAGTTTTCAGCCATTGCCCACAATATTTTAAAAGATCCAAGTTTAATTAATAATAGATGATCATAGACTGACGTGATTACCATTCGTAGAAGCCATAACCCCTCTGACTAACTCAATAAAGATAAGCAATAAATTAAATGAATCACGACTTAATATGCTGGTCGGGAACCTTGTACTTATGTATGCCACTAATTGAGTATTGTTTGACTATGACAATCAATTACGCACATACATGAACGACTTAACGTTTATTTTATGGTTTGAACTTGTTAATATATACATAACTATGCATATGTAAATAAACTATGGCCATATAACGTTATAAGTATCGATGGTAGTTTTATAAAATGATATGACAAGCGTGGTTGTTTCTACATCTAAGTATGCAAGGCGTAGTGTGGGACATCAACGAGCAGACTGTTACCATAAATTCAACACATAATTCTAGCTAGAAAGTAAGATTATAGAAAAAAAAAGCGGGAGTGTGCTTACTGCTTATGGCCCACACGATAGAAGTGAAAACTTACGACGACTGGAGCCGAGTATACGCGATTCAACGTCACCGACCCGAGCGTGCAGTTTAGTTCACTGTTCAGAAAGAGCACAAAGTGCGCACTTCAAAAACCTATTATTTTATAGAAAAGTGCAAAACCTACACGGTAAAAATTTATTAAACAGCAGATTTTTTTTAAATAACGGACGGTAACTTTCAGCGTTTGTGGGCCATGTACTGAATTCATGGTGACAGTTTGCGCGTCGATGTTCCTCACACCCTGTATACAGCACCCTGCCGGAAGCTAAAAGGAAATAGGAGCGGCACTGCCAGCTGGTTTAAATTGTATTTTATTATTCGATCAGGAAGACAGGAAATTCTATGCAAAACATTTTATGAGTTGCGGTAAAAATAGTTCACTTTATGAGTTAAGTTACGCGCAACCATGGTTGCGGTGTTACCGTGTTCCAGATCAGAGTAGAACAGGATCCTCTTTATTATGATAGATTAGATTAAGATTATTATTACAGATATATAAACAGCAATTGTTGAATAAAGTGTAATATAGCTCTGAAGGTCTAAGTCCCAAACGCCACTCAATTTCCTGTCGTCTTTAATTCTCACGCCGCTATTGTTAATATTTTTACGAGACTGAGAAGAACGTCACAAAGTATGGTCTCGTTTGAGAATTCGGGATATACAAGGCTGACGAAGACTGTTAGAAATAATATCCAAACTTACAAACTACTTATTTTATTATTTTTTTATCTGACCGTAACTCTGTCTTTTTTGACCTCATTATGTATAATATTTTACCGCATCAATATGAAAAATGTGCATAGAATAAAAATACATACATGCTTTCAGTATTATAAGAGATGCGTTTATTTACCCTCTTTGCCTATTGCATATTCAAAGACAATCGTACTTAAGGAGTAAACTCCAGTCGTGTGTCGGAGCTGACACACACACACTTTTTCCCCATGATATATTAACTAATCATTTCCTATAGTTTCTGCATACCGCCATGGGAGGAAGGTGTGAGTTTATGTATATTAACTAAAACTTCATTAATTACAGGCACCTACACCCTCGTCGAGACTGACGGAACAAAACGCGTAGTGGAATACGAAGCCGACGACAAGAACGGTTTCAATGCCGTCGTGCACAAGATTGGTACTCCGAAACATCATGAGGAGTACGAGAAACCGGCGCACGAGTACGAAGCGAAGCCGGCACATGAGCCCCTGCATTATCAGCACGACTTCGGTCATTTTGATGAAGGTTTCGTGCCGATCGCTGGGGGGTATGAACATTAAATGACAAATTATTGGCGATGTTTGCTGCAGGTAAATATGTAAGAATGTATGGATGTTAATTCTTTTGTAGATCGTCATTTGTTTGTAAATGCAGTATTTTGAGGGTGGTTTTTTATCTGAAGAACCTTCTCTGTGAATGACAAATATGGCGGGAAGTTAGAAAATTTTACGTCTAGACATTTTCATTGCCGAGGTTTCCAATTATATTCGTCTACCGTGGACAAAACAATATTTCCAAATGTTATCGAAACAGTAGAAGAAATAGTTTATTTTTTATTTTTGTTAAAACGAATCCTCAAAATATGTGTACTTCCAACATAATCTCTTCCAGCATTCTCAAATTATTCGAAACATTTATTTACCAAAAGAATTGCTCTACACATTCGTGAAGGCAAACATGAACTTCAGTAACATACATTCGTACACAATTTCACGAATTTACCTGTTGCTCATTAAAGGACATATTACATCCTCTTTCCAATGCTAATATGGCCTCGAGTACCCTTAATATGGTTCTAAATGCAATGACGGACTGACAAACAATTTTATTGTAATCCAAATAGCTTTGCAATATCAAAACGAAGGTTTTTAAATGCTTTAATATAGCTGTATCAATAAGTTAGATTATTCCGTTAAGTTTTTATAAATTATCTGAATTAAAACTGACTAAAACTACTGAAATACATTGAAGGATTTGTATGAGAGTGATTTCGAAAGTTAAAACTAACAAGACAATGTAATACGGACTTATATACTTATTAGATTAAGAATTGGATTACAAAATGTGCTCAATGTATAAATTATTGCGTATTAGACAATGACATGTAATTTTTACGCAACTTTAGACAAAGTTACTCGAATTTAACATAAAGTTACTCAACTTGAACACAAAGTTACGCGACTAACAAAAAGTTACGCGACATTAACAAATCGATTCGCGACGTTAACAAAAAGTTACGCAACTTTAACAAATAGTTTCGCGACTTTAACAAGAAGTTGCACAGCTTTAACAAAAAATTACATGTGATATTCGTAGCATACTCATTAAGAATATAATTAATTAGTGTGTTGTAATGAGTGGCTACCGAATTATATTAATTATTTATTAGTGACGCAGAAGGGAGTTACCTTTCGTTATAGTTAAGGTCTAACTGTATATTGTTGTGTTTTGTAGTTTTAAGTGTTGTACAAAACTCTTGCGATTGAATAAAACTTTTATTGTTGTAAATATTGTTCATTATTTGTTTACTTCACAGTCAAACTTTTTTACACAAATACCTAGTACAAAAAAGCATAAAACCGTGGGCGAACAGGCGTGCGTGCGGCTTAAGCATAAAATACAAAATGTAACACATAAAAAACAAAAAAAAAAAAACAAAACTTACCTTATTTGAGAAAGGTGCGAAAAGCAAGCTGAAACGAAACCGCAGTTTTCGAGTTGCTCTAAAAAAGCTGCTCAACAAAAAACGCAGAAAAAAACCCAAAAACAAAATTTGCTAGAACGTCATTATTACAATGGAAAAGCCACTCGGCAACAAAAAGCCGGGCAACTATCGCGCTACTATTGCGCAACTTACCTTTGTGCGAGAGCGAGCTTGAGCCTGTCATTTTCATATCGCAGTTGTTGTTCGATGGACTCGGGCGGCGGCGGCTCGATGGTGGCGGGCGCGCCGCCGCCGGCCAGCGCGCCGCGCGGCGCTCGGCCCACCGTCGCGTACCCACTTTCCATTCTAAACAGGGCCTACAATCACTATCTGCCGCGCTACTGTTGCGCAACTTTTATAAATTAAAGAATGGCAAAATAAACGGCGGTCCACCTGATGGTAAGTTGTCACTGACTATGGCATCTGCAATACCAGAGACTTAGCAGGTACGTGGTCATAGAGACAAAGCTGAAATATCTCGTGTGTCTGTAATTACAACGGCATTGGCGCCTATACTCTTCAAACTGGAATACAGCTTGAAGCAGCAACGCTATATGGCAGAAAAGCTCTACTACAACAGGCCCGCAACTGTCACAGCTGTCTGACTTGCAACTGTTGAGCAACTGTGGCGCAACTGAGTTGCAACTGTGGCGCAACTGAGTTGCAACGGTGGCGCAACTGAGTTGCAACGGTGGCGCAACTGAGTTGCAACGGTGGCGCAACTGTTGAGCAACGGTCAAGCTATCCCGAGCCACTGTCGCGCAACTGTAGCGTATCTGTAAAACAACTGACGAAAAAAGTTTGAGCAATCATCGACTGTCGGCAACTGTGTGGCAACTTACCTCTGTGCGAGCGCGAGCTTGAGCCTGTCATTCTCGTAGCGTAGCTGTTGCTCGGAGGTGTCCGGGGGGGGAGGGTCGATGCCGGCGGGCGCGCCGGCCGACGCCAGCGGCCCGCGCGGCGCGCGCCCTACTGTTGCGTAGCCACCCTAGAGGAACAAACATGTATATGTATAGTGATCATTTTGTATGGCTGTAATGATTACCTAACTTTTTATAATAAAACCAGAAGAGATACAAAACATTCCCTTAACAACGTTCTCAATGATGTGTAGAAAACGGTGGAGAAAAACATCATGAGGAAACTGACTAGCCGGTCCTAGATAGAAATATAGGAAGACAGGACGTCCACCAACCCGCACTGGGCCCGCGTGGTGGATTACGGCCCACTCTCTCTCACAGAGAGGAGCCTTGTTATTCAGCAGTGGCAACAATATTAGCAATAAATTCATAACTCTTACAACTTGGGAGCGACCTATGTCGACTGATTGATAGAAAAACATTTAATCGGCGCCATGATTGAATCCAGCTGTACTCCCTAACCAAGCTTGCAAATGTAAAATTATTTCGAATAACACATTTTTTTCTGCCTCATTGGTCTATTGGACTGGAATTTCTCAGTAGCAACCCGTAGTCTTGATTTGTGCCCGGTTGATGGCAATAGGCTCGCCCCCTATTACATGGGACTTAAACGCAACAGGCGATATGTGGGTGTACTATAGTTATCCCTCTGTCTATAGCCCTCCGGGCAAAATAACACTTATTCGCAATGAATGCCAAGGATCACAAACTGCATTTAACTTCCATTACTCTTGTAGCAGTCAAGGATAACATTGACAATTTAAAGCAATTGTCACTTCCTTAGTTAGTGCATGACTCAGTTGATGGGCAAGTATTTCACAATACAGAGATGTGCAGTGTAGCTTTGCATAGACAATATTAGCGACAAAAATGTCGTGATGTAGAATCAAAAGATTCTACTTTTATATTTATCAGTAGCAGCCCGGTATCTGGAGTTGTGCCCGGTTGATGGCAGTAGAGACCAAACATAACTGGCGAAATTAAGTTGTCCTATAGGTACAACCTCCTGCCTAAGTGATCGGGAAATACATGCGTGATGTATGTTATGATTTGATTCTGACTCAACAAAGTTAGTACAGCTTGCCTCGAAATGAAATCGATATTAAATGTGTAATTTTATAACACGAGACAATAATTATTGATATCGATACATCATTTAATTACGTAGCCGGTGTCATGAATATAGTGATTTATGCGGTCGAGTTTAAAATGGATAAGGAATAATAGCGTGTGCATGTTCGTGGTAGCATAAAGGGTCGTTTTCAAAATATTTAAGAGATTTTCTCTATTCAACATAGAAAATTGGAAGCTACAAATCGTATTTTGATTCACAGTTCGAGATAATTGCCGGACAAATCTCCTCATATCACAATCTTACTTGATTTTTTTTATATTTTGTTAAGTAGAGAATACGATATTGACGAGACTCGCATAGACAGTCTCGCCTCTCGACGGGCGAGAAACTCGATAACATCACGCCTTGTTTTCCCGAAGGGTTGGGCAGAGGTGTACCTATAGTAACACCCACATTTCGCCAGTTATGTTTAGGTCCCATGTGATAGGGGGCGAGCCTAATGCCATCAACCGGGCACAAATCCAGACACCGGGCTGCTACTGAGAAATTCCAGATAAAAACCCAATATCACTTTGCCCGACCCAGGACCTCATGCTCAGCAGTAGCGCTTGCGACCACTACACCAACGAGGCAGTCTAGAAAGTCATGGCGAGAAACTCTCCATGTGTAAATGAGAATTTACTGTTTCAGATTCTATACTATTCTTTATCTACACCCACCCATGCTATAAATGCTCTATAAAAGTTTCTGTAACACTTAGCCTATTGCCAACATTAAAACAACCAGTATCATAGTAACCATTATATCATCCAAACGAGTGTTATGATGTTGTACTATATTCCAGCAACTCCTTTTCTCACTACTCAATTCGTGGCATCTTTATGATTCAAAAAAAGAACATTGTCAGGCACGCGCGATTCACTAACACAGCGCCGTAATTGAAAAAAAACTTATAGGTTATTCGAATTCACGTCGTATCCCGCCAGTTTTGTTCGATATTAGTATTGCAAAAATGTATCAAAGAGGATTCATATCATGGGTGTAGATAGTCTTGTATGCAACTGTACATAATTAGGTATCAAAACACTCATGTGATACTATTATCACACGAGGCGAACACGTTCATGTTTTAATACCCCTTATTATACAACAGTTGCATAAATAAATATTTATAAATGAGTAACTTTGGGATTTTGGCCTAAAGGTACACATTTTATAGACCCTATCCACACATAATAACTTGTAACAGTAGCTGTACGGAACCTTAAAGGCCGGAACCCGGAAGGTCCCGAACCGGAACTCTGTGAATGGACTAAAGAACATTATCCGTGGAATTGAGGGTATAGTTATATCGTACCTGTAGTGTGGAGGACACTGAATGGGCTCTCTGATGTACCCCCATATCCTCGGGCTCGGGTTTGGGCTGTAACAAATACATTTATGTGAACAAACGATTTTAAAGAATAATAACAATCAGGTTAAGCTACACTTGCCGCGGCCGGGTCGTGGATGGGTGACCATCTTTACATAACAAGTAACTGTCCTCTTTACTGGTTGTATAATGCTGATGTCCTATAAATGCTATTCTAGTACCCTGGCCAGTTCTCTGTTGGCTGGTAAAGTTATCCTTAAGACCAGGCACTCTAAATCACATTTCGACGCAAGCTCCGCCCCATGCTCCTCGCCACTCGGTTATGTGGTAATCGCATTAGTAATAAAGTTGAATATCGCGTGCAATTAAGTGATCGACACTTGATTAGTTAAAAAAAATACTTTATTTAGATGAACAGCGTTACAGTACTTAAGATAGTAATGATTTATTCTAGTCGTGAGACGTATTTATAATTAATTATTGCTAAGTTTACAATATTCTTATAAACTACTTATTTGCTACTTCGAGTGGAGGTGGATTTGCTGACAAAGCAAATAGTGTTAGGGTCGTCACACTGAACTCCTCCCTCCTTAGAAGAGAAATTATCTAAAGGCAACTCAGTAGTCTTTAGAGAATTTTGTCTAAATATCTTAGATAACAACTTTCTTTTTTGAAACAAAAACCCTGTGACGAATGTAATTAGAATGGCGTAAATACTTATGGTCCATACACTGATTTTGTCACTGATTATAATGGTTTCAACATCACTGGCACTATCACTATATTTGGCCTGGTTCAGCAGTTCCTTGATGTCGCCTAGATCAATTCCTCTGAGGTCCATCTGCTTGGCTGACGAAGTGACATCTCTGCGTAGCTCGGGCATCTGTACTGGTGGCAATCTGAAGTAGACTAAGCTGGTATTCGTGGGTGTTGTGATCGAAATATCAGCAATCTGTAAGGTACAATGCTGACTTGGCACTAATATACATACACAGATTTTTGCAAGGCCTTTGACAAGGTGGACCATAAATTGTTGCTAGATAAAATAGCCTTCAACGGAATTCGAGGTGACTTGTTGCGGTGGTTTGCGTCATATATTTCAAATCGCTGCCAAAGGGTAGTAATTAACGGATACTGATCTAAAACTATCGAAGTTACGTCCGGGATACCACAAGGTTCGATCCTTTTTTTTTTTTTTTTGGGTGGGAAATTATCAAATAACTTCTCCCGCTCTGGGCGGAGCGGGAGGGCGTGTCAGACTTTTACTGACTAAAACCCACCCGTGTTCCTTCCGTTGCCTGTGTGCCAGGGCCACGATATCCCTTTCGGACAAACTCGCAACCCCGGCAGGCATTGGTCCTATCGGACCCCGTCAATTGGTGCTGACATCTCTTTGAGGCGCGCGTGGAACACAACGCGCCGTCGACCCGGGTCTGGTCCTTATCGGTCAGCGAGCTACCCATTGCTCACCATCCGCAAGCCCGCGCCTTCGGTGGTCGGGAATGGGCCTGGGATTCCCGACGCCCAGGGCGTCTCCTGCGGCGACTAAGGGCGCGAGGGCGCGAACCTTGTCTCACCCTCACGCGTTCCGCCTCCTCCTTCGCTAGCATAACTGCTTCGCAGAAGGAGGTGACGGCCTCCCATGCACTCTCGCTCCGAACCATGGCCTGAACCAGGGCCGGACGCGAGAGATCGCCGCCGCCGATCGCCTCCGTGAGGACACGGCGGTGCTCCGCCCAAGCTGGGCAGACCTCCACCGTATGCTCCACCGTATCCTCCGGGCGATCCACACAGTGGTGACACCCGGGCGTTTCCTCCCGCTTTATCCTGAACAGGAACCTCCCGAAACAGGACCTGCGTCAGGCGGAAGGTGAGGACGCCGTGGCGCCTCTCTAGCCACTCCTCAAAGAGGGGACTTATCGCCACAATTGTGGCGTGCCCAGCGCTGGGTTGCGACAATCGCACTCTCCATGTCGCCATGAGATCCCGCCGGAGATCTGTCCGCCGTGCCGTGATTTCTCGCGGCAGCGGAGTTTCACCCCGGCGTTTCGCCTCCTCGCGCCACTCCCAGATGTGCGCGAGGACTTTTGCCTCCAGATCCCATGGCGGCAGTCCGGCTCGCCTATGGCCTCGATTATGGCCTGCAAGTAGACGCAGTTTACACAGATTTTTGCAAGGCCTTTGACAAGGTGGACCATAAATTGTTGCTAGATAAAATAGCCTTCAACGGAATTCGACGTGACTTGTTGCGGTGGTTTGCGTCATATATTTCAAATCGCTGCCAAAGGGTAGTAATTAACGGATACAGATCTAAAATTACCGAAGTCACGTCCGGGGTACCACAAGGTTCGATCCTTGGGCCGCTATTATATAACATATTTGTTAATGACATAGGTAATTGTTTTCACAACACAAAGTTTCTACTGTATGCAGATCTAAAAATATATAAATCCATCAAATCCATTAATGACTGCATTCTATTACAGCAAGACCTGGACAGACTAACAGACTACTGTGGTAGGAACAAACTAAAGTTAAGTATACCCAAATGCAATTACCTTACGTTCACTAAAAATAAACGGATTATTAACTTCGTGTACACCCTTTGTCATGTGCCTCTCACTAAATTAGACTCAATCCGCGATCTCGGTGTAATACTCGATTCCAAGCTATGCCTAGATTCACACATTAACAAAATCGTTAGTAAAGCCTACCAAATGTTTGGCTTTATCATGCGTTCTACCCTTGACTTCAAGAGGACCTCGTCTTATGTATGCTTGTATAAGGCCCTAGTTTGCTCACAGTTAGAGTATGCAGTCTCAGTATGGAACCCCTTCTACAAAAAATATGCTGAAATGGTTGAAAATGTTCAGTACAAATTCTTACGTGCCATGCACTACAGATGCCATAAGTCCTACCTACCTTACCCGCAATTACTCAGCAAGTACAAGCTCCTGTCCCTTAGCTCTCGTAGAAAATACCTTGAAGCCATTATTTTATATAAAATTGTAAGAAACAAATTTAATTATATAGATCTTAATAACATGATCTGTTACGCTGTACCTAGAACCTTCCATAGACGACAGGTGCGTGCAGGTACTCTTTTTGCTTTAAACGGCTGTCCGCCGTATGGTTGACTCATATAATAATAATTTTGAGAATATTGACATCTTTAATTGTCCAATGAGTAGATTTAAAAGCCTCACTCGCTCCTCTTTACTAAATAAACCCCATACATTGTAACCTCTCTCTTTATCTTTGCCTACATTTTAACTTTTTTTTTTTAATGCTCATTATTATAACAGCTCGAACTGCGATATAAACTCCTAGCGATTACTTTCTTTACTCTTTAAACTTTTATGTCTACCTGTGGATAGCGTTGTGGGTTATGTTATTATTAAAATTGTATTAGTTAAATTAGTTATAAGTTCTTATAATGTAACTGTTTGCTATTCCTTTCAATAAAAAAAATAAAAAAATATGTATGTGCCACGAAGATTATGTTTGCGGGTCTCATCTTCGCAGTGCTCTGTTGCAACAATTTCCTTTTCCGTGTATATCAACCAATGGATGCTGGATATGGGCTGCACCTTGGTTTCTTCTATCTGCACTTGGTGTTGTTTGCAATTACTGAAGTTATGTTGTGATAACATGAGCTGTTGGATACATGTTTCCTCCGCGTACTGTACCACGTTGTCATCAGAACAGAGATGTGTCAGATCTTCTATTTCTTTACAGCCATTGGCTACGGATCTGTATTTCGACTTGTTCACTATTAGATAAGGATATTGAGGGATGATGATATTAGGTTTTTGGGTAATCTGGTTATAGATTGGAATAGGAATAACTTTATAATAATTGTATGTGTTTTTATCTATTAATGGAATTGTATGGTGACTTCTAATACAAATATAATTTTACTATTGTCTATATATCCCTTAATTTCTATATTTCCCTCTAATTTTACTAAGTTATCTAATGTTAATGGATAAATTAAGTTATGATGTTTTCTTATGATATTAAGAATATTAAATAATTCTGTAGAATTTAATATAGATGGATGTAAGATGTGCAATTTACTAAAAGCAATAGCAGTTTCTAATTCATAGACAATGGAATAAATAGTACGACAATTATTTAAAACTCGATTCATACTATTCATAACGGTTAAAAGGTTAGAGTACTTGGTTTGGTTTTGAATAAGTGTTTGAAATTGTCTTATTTTGAAATTTAAATGTCTAGTATTAAAATTAATGTCATCAGAAACATTGAGTAATTTATCAAAAGCCTTCTGCATTAACGACACTTTTCGTTCTACTGAATGTTCCCTGTTTCCTAAATTACTAATCTCTAAATTATATTTCCTAGCATCTTCGTTATCTCAATTTCCTGGTACTACCTTAATAAGGGACCCCAATGGGTTTAAAATTCCTCTCCTAGTTCTGCTAGAGGGTAGAATTTGTTTTAATCTATCTTTTGTCAATTCGATAAAAGATTTTATTTGTGCTGTCAATCCTAAAAGTTCCCTACGTATCTCGCTATTACTTTGAGTTATGATTTTTAACTTATTATACTCTTCTATATTATTTTCTACCTGGACCGTTAATGAATTTAAATCCATAGTTTTAATAATATCCCAATGGTTAGTCCTCTTCAGAGCTGTTCCAATCCGAATCGGAACTATTCTCGGATTCTGGTCGCTCCTCTGGATGTTCAGGGTCGTCCCTTGATCCGCTAGGACGAGCAGTGTCAAGCACCATCTGTGGAGGGCGTTTGACATTCCTTAGTGCTACTTTAGTATTTCTATTTTTTAGTTTAACTGGTACTATATTACGCTTGGGCTTTCCAGTGATAATTGCCTTTTCGTATCGCGGTAATTCTTTTGCTTTCCTAGTCCTAGTGTTTTTCATAAAAACCGTATCACCGTCCACTAATTTTGGCTGGTCCTCACCTCCTTTTTTGTCTCTAACTAAGCCTTTATGTCCAATCATTTGACTACTTAAATGCTCATAAAGGGTTTTCAATCGTTTGCGATGATCCTGTAATATCTTTTGCATTAAAGTCTTGTCCCTGTCAATATCAAAAGCATTTCCGGAGTCCGTGTGTCCAAAAACTATTTCGCAAGGTGTAAAGTTCGTTGCGCTATGAATAGTATTGTTATAACCCATGATTGCATACGTCATAACGGATGCTGCATCTAAACCAGATTGTTCATATTTTGCTAACCTATACAATAAGTAACAAAAACCCTGTTGTTCCTTTTAGGAACGTATACATTTACCTACGAGCACAACAATGATGAAATTATAATTTAAAAAAAATCAACATTGGCTAGTGGAGAGGTCAAAATCAAATAACTATTAAAAACGACACATTCAAAAAAATGTTTGGAGTATCTGATTTTACAAGTATATCTTTATTTCGCTAAATAGCCTACGAGCTCGGCGGCTTTCTTTGATGCGACAGAAGATGCCGCCAAAACTTACCGCGGCCGGCGCACGTGCCCCGCGGGTCAGTACTACCCCACGTGCCTACCTACCCCTTTACCCCGCCACCCGCCGCCCTGCGAATCACTTCCTTAGTCTCCCGCGCAGCTTACTTCCGAACGGATGTTATTGTTGAGTTTGACCTACGTAGTGAGTGAGTGACTTGTGTTTTTTTACGTTAACGTTAACCATGTCTTATTCTAACGTAGAATATTTTAACATGTTGATGTGTCTTGGGAAATGTGACTGCAATTATGCAGAAGCACGCAGACTCTACCAAGAACGTTTTGCGAATCTACCATTACCGTCGGCGATGGCATTCCAACGTTTGCACATACGTACGTACAATACCGGCAGTGTGCACGGACGAGACCAACATCGAGCTGACGCAGGCAGGCCGAGGACTCAAGACAGTGACATCGAGGAGCAAGTCCTGGATTTGTTTGAGCACGATCCAACGCGAAGTACGCGCTCAGTGGGACGAGAACTAGGAGTAAACCATATGCGCGTTTGGAGAGTACTCAAAGAAGATGGCCAGCACCCATTTCACTATCGTCGCGTCCAATCACTACTTCCCTCCGACTATGAGCCAAGAATAGAATACAGTAGATGGGTACTCGACAAGATCGAACAAGATAGTGATTTCTTGAATTGGATACTGTTCACCGACGAGTGCTCATTTGTTAGAACAGGTGTATTCAATTCGCACAATGAGCACGTGTGGTCGATCACAAACCCGCACGCTATTAAACCAAGTCACTTCCAGCATCGGTGGAGGATTAATGTTTGGGCTGGAATTATTGGTGACAAAATTATTGGACCTTGTTTTTTAGACCAAACAATGAGCGGCGCCAACTATCTTCGTTTCCTGCAAGAACAGCTGAGTGATGAACTTGAGGAATTAGGGCTCCATATCGTGCGACGTATGTGGTTTCAACATGACGGCGCGCCGCCACACTTCTCCCGCCTTGTGAGAAGCTATTTAGATGTTGAATACGGAGAGAGATGGATTGGTCGCGGTGGACCCATCAATTGGCCCGCAAGATCACCTGATCTGACGCCATTAGATTTTTTCCTCTGGGGCACTGTTAAGCAACAGGTGTTCAAAAAATCGTGTGATACGGAGGTCGAAATGCGTTCACGCATAGTAGCAGCATTTGACCACATCAAGTCCGATACGTCCGTTCTGCGAAGTGTACGTGAAAATATGATTAGGCGTTGCAACAAATGTGTCGAGGTACAAGGTGGTCATATTGAACAGCATCTCCGTGGCCGTCAAGTAGACATCATAATAAATTAAGTAGGTACCTACATAAGGTTTTATGTGACAGACGCGGTGACTTTTTTTTCTTTTTATGTAAAAGTGTTAAAATAATGTAGTTTTAACATTATCAATTGTGCTTGTGCAAATACCGTGTAAACCAACATTTTCAAAGATTCATTCGTGTTCAGTGATAAACAACAGCTGACAAGGTCGCGAACTTGTGCAGAAAAATAGGTAGAGCGGCGCGGGTGCACGGGCGCAGCGGCACCGATCAAAGAGAGTGGCGGGAATGTTCTACCTATTTTCTGATTTCGCGGCATCGCTTTCATGCAGAATTGCAGAGGTAAGAAATCAGTTAAACATTTCAAATATTAATAATTAAATATTTATTTTAATTATTTTTGTTGAACAGTTTTTTATAAATGACTTGCTTTATTACGTATGTATACCGATTCTTAAAACGTAGGTAGAAGGAACAACAGGGTTTTTGTTACATATTGTATATTTCGATAATTGTGGAATGAAATCTTTCCACTATTGCCATTGAATTAGGGTTGTTAGGTGTCCCTATGTGTTGCTCAATTTTATATAAACTTAACATGTCCTTAAACAATTCCTTGTTAAACTCGGTACCTGCATCACTACTAATTTTTGTAGGTATTCCATACATACTAAAATATGTTATTAGAGCTCTCACTACTTCGGGTGTGCTTTTATTGGGAATCTGTATTGCTTGCCCTAACTTACTAAATGAGTCTACTATAGTTAAATATTGGTTTTTCTCTATATATAATAGGTCTATAAAAACTTCCTGGAATGGACTGTCTGTAGTTTGAGTTAATTGTATAAATGGTTTTAGAGGTTTCCTGTCATACTTCATTTTTTTACATTCTTCACATGCATTGATAATGGCTGTTACTGTTTCTTTCATATTGCTCCACCAATATGATATTTTTAACTTCATTAGAGTCTCTCTAATACCTCTATGACAAGTCTTCCCTTGATGATATTTGGTAACTAAATCCTTTTGATCACTTTCGTCTGTAACGTTCACAACTCTTTCAGTGCATTCAACAAAGTTTTGAGTCCCCTTTTTGTAAAGTGACGTAGCTACATTAACAAAAGCTTTTCTATGACAATGATCCTCAAAGTAGATAAAATACTTTTTTTTGTAATCTACAAACTCTTTAAGCAAATTTTTTAGTCATAGTCAAAGGTTTATTTGCAAACTAAATGTACATTTTGGTGTTATTTTATACTGTAGGTACTTACAACTTAGCGGCCTTTTCCAGGCATCGCAAATGTGAGGGTTATTTAACATTACAAATTAAAATTAAAATAACTATGCTATTGACACAATTTTACGTTAATAATTTCAATAATTTAGTATTACTCATTCAAATAATAATAATAATCTATACACATTTTTATAATTATTTTTTTTTTTATAATTTACTAAGTTTTCGCTGTTACTAGGAGGTAGATGGACTTCGAAAATTTTTTGTTTGCTGTTAGAAATATCTTTTACACAGATATCGTCCCTGTGCCAGGTGAAAACATAAATTTGCCTAGCTTTGGCATCTATTGCCTCATTAAGAATAGGAATACCTTCATGTTCCCTATTAGATATTGAATTTGCTGTGGCGACGTCACTTTCGGAATCAGATAATTCTATCGTCTCTATTCCTGGTTCTTTAACGCTAAGTTTTACGATTTCTTCCGTCACATCTTTCAAATGCTGCTGTAATCTCGCTTCCTTTTCATCTATATTCACTACCATTGATTCCGAATCATCTCTTGTTATATTAATTTTAATGCGCGATAAGGCATCTGCATTTGTATTTTGTTTACCTTTCTTATAATGTATATCGAAATTATAGTCTTCTAAACGTAAACGCCATCGAGTTAGTTTACTGTTGGGTTCTTTTAATGAATTCAGCCATGCCAAAGGTCTATGGTCGGTATATATTATGAACTTTCGACCATATAAGTAGGGCCTGAATTGTTTGACTGCCCATACTATGGCCAATAACTCCTTTTCTATCGTACTATATCTACATTCTGTATCGCTTAGTTTTCTACTGGCAAATGCAATTGGTTTGTCTGATCCTATAGTACCTTGAGAAAGTACCGCTCCTACCGCAAAGTTTGAAGCGTCGGTTGTAAGAACAAACGGTTTTGTGAAATCTGGGAATTGTAACAAAGGTGCATGTGTCAGCAACTCTGCACGTTTCAAAGCTTTTTTTATAGTCGTCATTTATCACAATTTTTTTTCCTTTCTTCAGACACGCTGTAAGAGGTGTGGTTATTTTAGAAAAATCTTTGATAAACTTCCTATAATAACCTATCAAACCTAAGAAACTCTTAATCTCTGTCACTGTTTTAGGTAAAGGATATTTCAGAATAGCCTCGATTTTGTCATTGTTAGGCTTAAGACCATCCTTTGTTATTGTATGTCCCAAATACATTACTTCTTTTCTTAAAAACTCGGATTTATCGAGCTTGATCTTTAAGTTAGTTTTTCGAAAACGCTCGAAAATAACTCGTAATTTCTCTATGTGTTCTTGCAAACTGGTAGAGAATATGATGACGTCATCAAGGTATACAAGACAATGCAAGCCTTGCAACCCTCGGAGGACGTTATCCATTGCACGTTGAAACGTGGCAGGCGCAGTTTTCAAACCGAACGGCATTCTGTTGAATTCGTATAAGCCGAATGGTGTTGAAAACGCCGTTTTTTGTTTGTCTTCCTCCTGGACTTGTAATTGATGATAGCCAGACGCAAGATCTAAGGTGGAAAAGTACATACTATTTCCTAACTTATCAAAAAGATCATTGATGTTTGGCAAAGGGTACTTATCGTCCACAGTTGTGTCATTCAAACGTCGATAGTCTACTACCATCCTCCACTTTTGTTGTCCGGAAGCATCTAACTTCTTTGGAACAAGGTGGACCGGTGCACTCCAAGGAGAATTTGATTCCCGGATTACATCGTCCTTAAGCATCTTATCCACTTGTCGCCTAATCTCGTCTGTTTGAGCGGGCGGCAACCTATAGGCTTTTACATTAATGGGATCCTCGTTTACCGTTCTAATTTTATGTTTCACTTCGTTAGTGAAAGACAACGGTATGTCTTCACAATAAAAAATCTCCATAAACTCCTCACAAATATTTTTGATCATCGTTCTTTCTTCTTCATTCATATGTTGTAACCTTAATTTGCTTAAGTTATTTGATAATAGCTTGTCAATACTGTCTGTATCGAATAAAAAAAAAAATTAAATGATTAACTAAGATCTCGCAGTGATTGTAAGGTTCTACCTGGAATGGACTAGTGACATTGAGGGTCATTTCTATGTCCTTGCAGTTCTGAATGACAGCACAGGGCATCCGAATCCCTTTGGACAATTCTTTGAAATCTAGAATAGCCTCTCCATTATTTAAGTTTACAGGAAGTTTTACCCTTAACTCGCTACGTGGCGGTAAAATGTAAGTATATTTTAGCGCTGAAGAATAAACAAAAGGTATGTCAGTATTCCTCGTGCATAAAGTTAGTGTTTGGTAATCAATTTTTGGATCTAATTGTTTTAATAAATTACTGCCTAGTAAGCCGTCATAGTGATTATCAACATCGTAAACGTAAAACTTATGACTTTCAAAACTTTTCAATATTTTGGGTAAGGGAGTTAAAACAACTTCTGTATGCATACTAACACCATGAGTACTGACTACTTCGAAAGGTTCCTTGTAAATACTATTTTTAAAATATTGGTAAGCGACACGCCGACCTATAAACGATCTAGAGCTACCAGAGTCTAACATAAAAACTGCATTACCTAGCTCTGGAACTACAATGTAAGGCAAAGAACGATAATTAGTACAATTTAAAATTATCTTTTCTCTCTGTATAAGGCTCTCAGGTGAAAATTCTCAATTTGTTCAGGCTCATATGATGTGCTTGGTTGTGATTCATAATCACAAGTATTTTGTTAATTATTATCATATGTCGTAAATGAGTCATTATTCGTGTAATTTACGCGTCTAGAGTTTGCAGTTCGCATGGTAACATCGGTGTTTGAACCCGAGTTTGCCGATGTTGCATTATGCACCGATGATGATCGCGGCGCGACCTGCTGATTCTGCCACGGCGTTGACCTACTTTGTTGTGGCAGCTGATTTTGATAATTACTTTGATTTCTAAAAGAATTTCTAGATTGACTTGAATTATTATTTGCCGAATATGAACTATTTTGTGCTGACGTACTGAATTGTTTATGTAGGTTGGGCGAACGCTGAATATTGTCATTATTGTTGAAGACTTTTCCTGGCGGTTTTAAATTATTTTTATTTCTATTATTTTTAGATTCATAAACCGTCTGAAAGTTTTGTTCTTCTAGCACTACTTTCAAGGCATCTTCTAATATTGTCACATTCCCTAGTCGTACCAATCTAACTAAATAAGAAGGTAAATTATACAGGAAAACATTCAATGACGAATTAGTATAGATATGCTGTTTGGCTTGACGTAAATTCGCATCGTGTACAGTTTCTATAATTTTTGCAATCAAGACACTACGCAAGTTTTGAATCCTATGACACAAGTCTAAATAACTTTCATTGAGTTTTATTTTCATTGACTCTAATTCCAATACTAGACAATCTTCAGTTCTAGGGTCACCAAAATGTTGGGCCAGTAATGTTTTCAGCTCCAACCAGGTACAAATATTTTCCCGTTTAGGTTCGCGGCCTCTCCAGTTAATCTACTAGTAAGAACGTGGAATAGGTATTCGTTTTGGACTTCTCCCCCTTGAAATGTATTTATAATATATTCACATGTCTTTATAAAAAGTGGGAGTTGTCTAGAATCGCCATTAAACTCTGGAATAATTTTTGCCATGGTTGACGGAACCTGCATGATTTGATCCATTTTGAAAGAACAAAACACAGATAAAGAGAGAAAAGAAAGAAAGGGAAAATGCCCTAAATACTTAACTACGGTTAATCTATTTACGCAAGTTTTATAGTAATAAAATAAAATTATGTTATCGCGGTATTGCTCAACCCCCAATAACACAACACATACAATTAAAACAAAAAGAAAAATGATAAAGGAAAACAGAAAGGATAGTGAAAAAGTTTTACTCACAGTCCTGTAGTTACTCCCATCTCCTCCTTGTGACTACTATCAAATACTGCGCCAGCCGTTGTGCCTCGTACTTAATAGATTTGTTTGTTCGGCCATCTCCGTTAAACTGTAGAAACAGTCGTCCAGCTATGCTTGTAGAGTTGTATACGTCGCGAACTGACTACAGAGATCCTACCGGCTGCGCCAATTAAGTGATCGACACTTGATTAGTTAAAAAAAATACTTTATTTAGATGAACAGCGTTACAGTACTTAAGATAGTAATGATTTATTCTAGCCGTGAGACGTATTTATAATTAATTATTGCTAAGTTTACAATATTCTTATGAACTACTTATTTGCTACTTCGAGTGGAGGTGGATTTGCTGACAAAGCAAATAGTGTTAGGGTCGTCACACTTAACTCGTGCTCTTTTTGATTGTGTTCGGGCACGAAACTAAATAGCGTAAGTCTCCATTCTTATTTCGTTTATAACTAAAGTGATAATTGATTTAGAGATGAAATTTCTGGTGGCTGGATAATAAACTATATCTTGTTGCTGTGAATTATCTTTGAAACAGACATTGTTTTCGAATAAAAAATGTATCGAGCAAAAATATTACAATTACGTAACTGTCTTGTACATGGGCAGAAAAATATCCAATAAATCATATACTAAAGTTTCAGTTTGATTGTATGTGTGTTTCAGAATATTCATGCAAATTAACATAAAAATAGGAAGCCTCCTCTTAAGTCGCAACAACAGAAAGGCGATGTACTAAGTTTAATGAATCAATGCATTTACTTGAAGCAGGACAGGCAACGGGTTTTTTTTAGCATGATTAGTATTGTTGCAAAACATGATTTGCACTTAAGTTTGAACGTCGGTATACAACATCAGAGCCCTTTGAAAAGTTGTTTATATTTCGTTTTTCATCATCATCTGTTTAGCTTTTTCCCAACTATATTGGGCCGGCTTCAGTCTAACCGGATGAAGCTGACCAGTATTTTACATGGAGGGACTGCTATCTTACCTCCACAACCCACTAACCGGGTACTACGATACCCCTTGGTAAGATTTGTTGTCAGACTTTCAACTCCTAACTACCCGTACCGACTGTTAAAGATCCACGAATGTCAGCCGGGACCAACGTCTTCACGTGCTGTCCGAGGCACGGTGGGTCTCGATATGCTTCACTATTATTACTAGAAGTCACCTGCGCCTGCGCCGGCGACACAGCGGGCGGCGGCTCGTCGGCGGGCGGGGCGCGGCCGGCCAGCAGCGGGCTGGCCGTGGCACGGTGGGGTCTCGATATGTAAAGGTCACCTATAGCTACAACTGACCTGCGCCTGCGCCGGCGACACAGCGGGCGGCGGCTCGTCGGCGGGCGGGGCGCGGCCGGCCAGCAGCGGGCTGGCCGTGGCACGGTGGGGTCTCGATATGTAAAGGTCACCTATAGCTACAACTGACCTGCGCCTGCGCCGGCGACACAGCGGGCGGCGGCTCGTCGGCGGGCGGGGCGCGGCCGGCCAGCAGCGGGCTGGCCGTGGCACGGTGGGGTCTCGATATGTAAAGGTCACCTATAGCTACAACTGACCTGCGCCTGCGCCGGCGACACAGCGGGCGGCGGCTCGTCGGCGGGCGGGGCGCGGCCGGCCAGCAGCGGGCTGGCCGTGGCACGGTGGGGTCTCGATATGTAAAGGTCACCTATAGCTACAACTGACCTGCGCCTGCGCCGGCGACACAGCGGGCGGCGGCTCGTCGGCGGGCGGGGCGCGGCCGGCCAGCAGCGGGCTGGCCGTGGCACGGTGGGGTCTCGATATGTAAAGGTCACCTATAGCTACAACTGACCTGCGCCTGCGCCGGCGACACAGCGGGCGGCGGCTCGTCGGCGGGCGGGGCGCGGCCGGCCAGCAGCGGGCTGGCCGTGGCACGGTGGGGTCTCGATATGTAAAGGTCACCTATAGCTACAACTGACCTGCGCCTGCGCCGGCGACACAGCGGGCGGCGGCTCGTCGGCGGGCGGGGCGCGGCCGGCCAGCAGCGGGCTGGCCGTGGCACGGTGGGGTCTCGATATGTAAAGGTCACCTATAGCTACAACTGACCTGCGCCTGCGCCGGCGACACAGCGGGCGGCGGCTCGTCGGCGGGCGGGGCGCGGCCGGCCAGCAGCGGGCTGGCCGTGGCACGGTGGGGTCTCGATATGTAAAGGTCACCTATAGCTACAACTGACCTGCGCCTGCGCCGGCGACACAGCGGGCGGCGGCTCGTCGGCGGGCGGGGCGCGGCCGGCCAGCAGCGGGCTGGCCGTGGCACGGTGGGGTCTCGATATGTAAAGGTCACCTATAGCTACAACTGACCTGCGCCTGCGCCGGCGACACAGCGGGCGGCGGCTCGTCGGCGGGCGGGGCGCGGCCGGCCAGCAGCGGGCTGGCCGTGGCACGGTGGGGTCTCGATATGTAAAGGTCACCTATAGCTACAACTGACCTGCGCCTGCGCCGGCGACACAGCGGGCGGCGGCTCGTCGGCGGGCGGGGCGCGGCCGGCCAGCAGCGGGCTGGCCGTGGCACGGTGGGGTCTCGATATGTAAAGGTCACCTATAGCTACAACTGACCTGCGCCTGCGCCGGCGACACAGCGGGCGGCGGCTCGTCGGCGGGCGGGGCGCGGCCGGCCAGCAGCGGGCTGGCCGTGGCACGGTGGGGTCTCGATATGTAAAGGTCACCTATAGCTACAACTGACCTGCGCCTGCGCCGGCGACACAGCGGGCGGCGGCTCGTCGGCGGGCGGGGCGCGGCCGGCCAGCAGCGGGCTGGCCGTGGCACGGTGGGGTCTCGATATGTAAAGGTCACCTATAGCTACAACTGACCTGCGCCTGCGCCGGCGACACAGCGGGCGGCGGCTCGTCGGCGGGCGGGGCGCGGCCGGCCAGCAGCGGGCTGGCCGTGGCACGGTGGGGTCTCGATATGTAAAGGTCACCTATAGCTACAACTGACCTGCGCCTGCGCCGGCGACACAGCGGGCGGCGGCTCGTCGGCGGGCGGGGCGCGGCCGGCCAGCAGCGGGCTGGCCGTGGCACGGTGGGGTCTCGATATGTAAAGGTCACCTATAGCTACAACTGACCTGCGCCTGCGCCGGCGACACAGCGGGCGGCGGCTCGTCGGCGGGCGGGGCGCGGCCGGCCAGCAGCGGGCTGGCCGTGGCGCTGGCGACCGGCGTGGCGGCGCCGCTGTTGCCGTTAGTCACTGACTTGCCACCCGTAGCCCCGCATTGCTGAGCTTGGATTGCCTCTTTTACTTCTTGGAATTTTTCTATGAACTGCAAGAGAAGTTGGGTGTTAAAATAATGGCTTAATTTGAATTTACATAAACTCGCGCTTTCTTCATATGGGGATCATTGGGGGTAGGCAAAAACTACAGAACGCCACCTGCTACGATCCTTAGTATCCTTACATACTCCTTTTGCCGCGGTTACGTTCATACATCGGGTCATACACGCACACCATTTGAGAGTAATACGCACCTGACCTTTCTGAAGAACATCACCAATAAGGTGGTATTCCCGGCGTTATTTTTTTTTCATTTTCCTTCCGCTGTCCCATGTTACTTCGGGTACCGACGCAACACGTTTTCAGGCAAAAAATATATACTTAATTAAAAGAATTAATCTCATGATCTTCTATGCCTCATACAAATCTATGTCAAAATACTTTATACCGCAGTGAAGATTACCCAACCAACAAAGTTGACAACAGAATGGAGTGCCAAGGGATGGGTCTTCGTGGATGGCACAATCTGTATACCGGACGCACTTAAGGTACGTCATTCATGAAGGTTATTTTGATACACCCCCAAAAGGAATCGATAATTATGCTACCCATAGCATAATTATCGGTTCCTTTTGAAAACCTTTTCTCTTAAAAACCCTTTAGTCCAGTTACAGAATCTTTAAAGCTTCTTAAGTACTAAGTTACGTAAGCTTGTCCTTGACAAGTACTTCAGGGAAATTAATAATTGTTAAGCAGATTGACACTAGTCAATTTGCCGTGGTAAAGCCATTTCATACAGCTGTCAAATAATGACTTGAGTGTGAGATTGAGTGTTGTGATTTGAGTATACGGACAATTTGGTACAGTTGTCGCGTTTTGGCATGGCAATAGCGGTCATTGCCCTTTCCTTAATATATCTCCGTAGGAACCCAACCAGTAAACTATGTATAGTTTTTCGTTATTGGAACATGTTGAAGATTACGATAGATATTTATTCAGGACGTTAACGGACTTTGTTTCAGTTTTTGAAATAAAAAATGCTGGAAAATGTAGGTGGATCAATGATCGTTATTGCCATGCTAAAACGCGACAACTATAGTCAATTTTCTAAACAATACATTTTCCAGACTTTACAATGCCTCTCTGCAGTGTCTTTAAATACTGCCTAACACTTAACTAAGCACTACCACTATGGGAATGCTGATTCAAACTTAAGATCACATTATGATCAACCGAATCATGCTATATCCACTATACCCGGCCGTAAATATGGCACATCGAGATTTAAGGGCATCTGTCAATCATACTTGTGGGGATGATAGTGTGTGAGAGAGAGGAAGTAGTAAGATGGCGGTGTGCAGGTTGCTGGGTAACGTTTCCAGTGTTTGATTTCCCACATATGAGTGGTACAAGGATCCTTTGGCGCCTGAACGACATTTATAGGGAGAGGAGTTGTTGGTAAACATTTGTGAAATTGTCACAAGAGATTGTATTGACAAAGTAGGATGGCGGCGTTAGATAGTCGCGTTTAGCCAAGCGCCAAAAGAACCTTGTACCGTTGTATGTGTGAAATATTCGGAGAGCCGCTTACCTTGCCAAGTTCTGGCTCCGAGGCGAACCCGAGTCCGTAAACAGTGTTAGCTCTGACGTCGCTCCACTGGCCGAACTTCTGCGACGTCTTCGTGAACGTCATGTTTGCTGTTATCGTGCTGTTTATCACCGCCTGAAACAAGAACTAGGGTAAGTTTTTTTATTTTGACTGTTGGAGACAGCAAAGCGTTGCCAGTCTCATGAGCAAATGTAATTACGCCGGCCACCAGGTATAATTACCTAACGGCTTTTTTTAATGGCTTTTACCCTTCAAAACAGAACTATCAACGCTATTACGCAGCTATTTTTCATCCCGCTAGTGTCGAAACCAGAGAGAAAGCTCAACTATGTCATGTGCCTATAACCACACTGACCCTTCAAATCGGAAAACAACAAAGCAGCTAGGTTCCTCCAGTCTGTAACTCTGTAGTAAAGAGCGACCATAAAAGTACCACCATGCCGGTAGCTATGCTGTGCCATGACAGTCAAGTCATGGCATAGCATGGCTACCGGTATGTCCTTCTGTCGATAACATTGCTACATACCGGGATCATGTATCCGCCTAACAGGCGTGACGATTGTCGCAATGTCAATCAATACTCAATTCATATGACTGTTTGTCCCCGTTAATGGAGGATCACGGTTATTAGTAAAGTTTCAACTTGATCCGATCGGAGTGAAGACGAGCCGTGTGCAGTAAAACTAAATAAAAGCTTGGCAAAATTGCAGAATTAACTCTTGACAAACCGAAAATCTGACAACCAGTCTCACCAAGGGGTATCGTGTTACCCAGTGATTGGGTTATGGAGGTCAGATAAGCAGTCGCTTCATATAAGATATTGGTATATAGTCGCATCCGTTTAGACTGGAAGCTGACCCCAACATAGTTGGGAAAAGACTAGGCAGATGATGAATTAACCTACCAACAACTAAAGATGATCTGACCGTAAGTCCAGTCTGGAGTAGTACCCGGATGATGGCGGCCCCGCACTACTCCAGACTCTGGGCTGCTACTTGGAAATTCCAGAAGGAAAACCCAATAAAACTGCTTGATCCGGGAATAGAACCTCATGCTCAGCAGTAGCGCTTCCGACCACTAGACCAACGAGGCAGTCCTGTAGATAATACCAGTACCCATTTGTCTATGAATGTTTCCCAGACCAGCCCCATCTGCAAGATGCATTTCAAATCAAACAGATGTCAGTCGAAAACTTTGAAAATCCTATTCAAAACTTGTATTGAATTTACAACATTCACACACATACATGAGATATTACTTCTCTTACCAACAACATAGATATTTGCAAGCTTCAAACAAAACTTGGAATTTATTCAAGTAAGGGAACTTCGATTAGAAAACTTGGTACGTTTCGACGTTTTAAACTCACGTACCGAGATACTGTCGCGAGCTCTTGAATTGCTTATATGTAAAGTTTGAAGATAATGCGTACAACAGGCGATTTATTCTCGTCCTAAAATGCTATGTAGGCACCTACGTATTTCTTTGATATCCTAACAGTTGAAAAGAGAGAGCGACTTTAGTAGGTCAGGTCCAGTTAAAAACCAGCGTCAGGCACTAGTTGTCTGGCATTTTTGCTGAACTGGGACTACTTGGCGCAGCCGTGAGGCACACTTTCCTGCTAATATCAACTTTACACACACTAAAGGGCTTACTATTGTGAGCCCTTTCGTCTGTTCTAAATAAACGATTTTCTTTCTTTCTTCAATTTTGGCGTAAAACAAACAAAGAACAAGGAAGATACCAACCAGCATGCTTTATTGTAAACCGTCTACAATAAAGCATGCTTAGACGCATGATTTATCCTGCCAGGGTTGCGAGTTTGTCCGAAAGGGATATCGTGGCCCTGGCATACAGGCAACGGAAGGAACACGGGTGGGATTTAGTCAGTAAAAGTCTGACATGCCCTCCCGCTCAGCCCATAGCGGGAGAAGTTATTTGATAATTTCAAACCCCAAAAAAAAAAAAAAAAAAAAGACGCATGATTTATTGAACAAGGGGTGAGAAACAATACAAAATACCCTATTAATGTAATCCGAACATAATTCGAAACACCGTGACGCAACTCAGAATTGTCTTTCAGTGATCCTAAAATCTGCTCGCCCTGAGCATCGGCCCGTCGACCCAGGTCGCCAATTCCAGATTAAAGGGAGACTGTCGGATTAAATAGACATTCCATCTAGATATACCCTGATGTATATGCTGTTAGACCATCATCATCATCATCTTCCTGCCCTTGTTCCATGTTACTTGGGGTCGGCACAACACGATTTCTTCCATTCTCCCCGTCAACCGTCACTCTATTATTATTATTAATTTATTTATTTATTTCATACACATTCATTCACTCCCTTTTCTATGATATGCTGACAGACAATATAACCCTATATTCACCCCGAAAGAAAATCAAAGACATACGCGAAACCAGAAGACCGAAAAGCAAAAACGTCATACAAGACCCCTTTAACGATGTTCCCTGGATCGTCAATTCCATTTCACAAACAAACGTAGAATATCCGAACCGAACCAAAACCTGCCCCAATTAAACCTTTGTTGATTCCAACTGGCAGAACGCCGACGTTTCCGAGAACACAATTTAATTTAGCTGTCCATTCCGTATAGCAAAACTGGCCTTTGACCTACGCGATAGTGTGGTCACAAATTAAGAGTAGCTACATCATATCTGGCATCGAAACCAACTTTTTTCAATTATTAAAGGGAAATATTTACCTTCTACTAATGGACACTTGTTTTTAAATTAATGATCTTTTATTATTTTTTCGCTTCTAATGATGCACACTTTTTTAAATAATTAAGCTTCTTTCGCAGTAACTAAGCTGGGTACCCCAACCAAACGGTTTAGGTAAAGTTGGAACTGTGAAGAATCGCTACATCAAATTGGTCGCAGTTACTTGGCCTTAAATTGGAATTATTTGAAGTTCACAAAAAGAGGCGCAATAATTATTAATTAGAGTGTTCAATAATATTTTTAGGAAAGCAAAATGGGAATTATTTTAGGTTCGATTGCATACATGCCATTAGTAAACATATACGCGGAAATCGAGAGCAGGGCTAATTGCTAGTTGATATAAAAATCGATATTGAAACCGCAGCATACGCTCCGTTAGATTTAAATAAATACGGCTCGTAATTACTAGTTGTTTGATTTATAAACTGCAGT
The DNA here is from genome assembly GCA_963921375.1 of Tiliacea citrago. NCBI lineage: Eukaryota > Metazoa > Arthropoda > Insecta > Lepidoptera > Noctuidae > Tiliacea > Tiliacea citrago. The sequence continues at coordinate 20,889,500 of OY992804.1, read as the reverse complement.
TGGGAATTTGGAATGTTTGTCATACGAAGCGCGATGTTGTCAATAGTTGTACGCTTGCGTCTTTTCGAGACGATCAATCAATTCGTATACAATGTGGACACCACAATACGACCATACATGAAAACACTGACAATACGAATGCATAGGAGTATTTTGGAAGTATCAAAATGAAAACAACGAAATTAAAAGTGTTTTTTTTTTTTAAACAAACTCAATAGTAGTAATGCGCCGACTATGGGTTTTGCCCATCAGCCGACTAGTGACTAAACTATTGGATATCTTTGATAGAATTTTCGTATGCAGACTGCGAACGTCATTAGACATACGCAGTTTAATATATTGTCGTCTCCACCTTGTAAAACGCAGTCTTTCCGAATGCAGTATTCCAAGTTTACAATTATATCAACCGACCGAATCGTTCTCATTATCGCAATAAGTTTGCTAATTAGCTCATTGAAATGCAAGACTTGTCCCACAATTCACTCAAGTTGCATCCCAATATCACATTCAAGTCATTCAACTATTTATCCATCCCAGATTATTGTACGAGACTGTTTATGCAGGTTAGTTGTCTTCTTAGAGAAATGATCTAAATAATTGTACAAACTTCATCAAAACCCATGCATTCGCTAAGGCTTTGTAACTACTTATAATTACAAAGCTTTAGCGAAATACAAGCACGGCCGGCCGATTTCATTTTATACTATTTAGAGAACACCCCGAAAACTACTCTGGAACCTTCATTATATCCCCGTTGATACGGCAAGGCGTAGTTGTAAACAGTTGTTCGGGATTTTGGTTAAATCCGTACACCCGGAATGCGGGTGCTTCCAAAACGAGGAATATTTACTCTGTCGTGTCGTGTCGCAGAATACTGAGGGCCAATTACTACTCTCGCTCAAGGTCCCAAAACTCATCCGTTTTGCTACATTTGTTTCCAAAATGTCTACTAAAGCATTATTTAGAAATTCTTCGAAACAAACCGTGTCGAAAAAATCGTAACGTCTATTTTTCAAGATGTACGATGTGCTTGTGTGTCATCTGTTAGACTACTCAATACTTACTCAAACCAAAATTGAAAAAGTCTGGTCTGCACCCAAATTTGTCCTTCAGGTGGGACAGCGTAATCTATACGACTCCATTACACAGGCTTAAATTACGCTCTTCTGGCTCTTTACAAAGGGTTATCGTGTTACCCAGTGTCTGGGTTGTGGAGGTCAGATTGGCAGTAGCTCCATGTAAAATACTGGTATTCAGATGCATCCGGTTAAACTGGAAGCCGACCCCAACATAGTTAGGAAAAGGCTAGCCAGAAGACGACTCTGACGGAAACCGTTTTGTTAGGAAATCCAAACTTCAGAGTTGTCTTTAAAGATTTCCTGTACAGGAATTAGGATTCATCTCACACAATACCTTAGTCCCTTCAACGCTGATGATGCGGTAGAGGTTCCTCGAGGAATCGTAGAAGAAGGAGACCGACACGGCGGCAGAACTGGCAGACATCCATGACCGCTTGGTCTTCGGGTCTATGTGGAACACGTGGGCCTTGCACGTGAATATCGGCTGCTCACTGTCAACAAAAAACATGGCTTTTAGAAGATAGTAAAAAGAGGCTTTAATGTCTACGTTTTATGGTGGAGAATGGCGAGACGGCAGCAGCAGGGCTTCAAGCGCGGCAACATTTCACCTGATAAAGCTACGGTTTCTATGAGAGCGGTGGCCGCCACTTAGGTAACGGCCGCAGTAACGGCGGTCATAAAATGACAGCAGCGGGGTTTGACTTTACGATGTCAAACAACACTCTTTAGGAAAACACAAAAATTTACTTTCATAAATAACGTTTCAGTGACGTCATTCGCCGGTAAATTGCCGACGCTATGTGTTAGCCATCGCCTTAAGACCACAGCTGCGGACATAGTGCAGCGGGTAGAAAAGACCAGCTCGGTGTCGCTTTCGTTATGGCACAGCACGCAGCCTTATTCTGACGACAAATGCCTATACTTAACTAGAGTGCACACAGCGGCACTCAACATTTGAATCATTGCTTGAAGCACTATTCGCACCTTTGCTTAGGATGCTTGATATTGTCATTCCATTGTTTCAAACCGTTATATTTAGCATGCATAAGATTATGCTCTTTCAAATTAGGTACAGCAAAATACTTGGACTAATAGAGCTTCAATACTGTGTCAAATGGGTACCATTTTACTGTGATTTCTAATCAGCTTAGCTGTTATGACAGGACGATCCTAATTATACCTCAAGCGCAGTGTCGGTCTTTGGCAAAAATAATATGGGTCAGCCCCACCTACCGCTGAAATGGACCATCTCTCACCACCAAAGTTTGTATCAAATTATAAATAACCACTCCCCGAGTCGAGCAAACAAAGATTCAAGGATTCAGAACTTGGAGAAAATAATAAATATTATGTATATGTATAGTGTAAACATCAGTTGAGGAGCCCTCAAGCACCGTACGAATACTCGAGTGGAAGTTGTGTTAATATCAACAATTTGGACAGCTTTGCGCAAATAAATGGCATTCAGTATTTATAATCGGGTTCATTTAAAAATGCTTTGAAGGGAGGGACATGTGGTGAAATGGCCAACCAGAATTGAATCGTTCAATTTTCGGAACGACGACGACATCAAGCGTTATATGGCTGTCCATTCTTTACTCGTCGAGACGGCTTCGTACCTTTGAGAGGACGTTTAGCTGTCACATTCAATTGTCACACCAACAAGCAACTATGACAGTTGGGGATAGCGTCGGGAAATTAAGATCTGGACAATGTTTTGCTTGTCATCTATGGATATCGCGATCCAAATGGCAATTGACTTGCCTTGCGTAACACACATAAAATGGCAATTTATCGCAATGCCTTTCATTTTGACAGACCAGCCACGTTCATTGCGTTATTTACATTGTTCAGCAGAGGAATTATTTAAACCCATGAGCCAATAGATTAGGAATTTCCTTTAAAGCCCTCGGATTGTGACTCAAAGTGTGTTACGCAATTAGGGTGCTGGCTGCCCCCTGTAATCTGGGTTATTTAGATTGAACATAGAACATCGACTGGCAAATTGCACACCTCTGCCTACCCTTTGCGGGGCTTACAAGCGTGAACCTCATTAATTGGGTCGCAGATATCGGATGTAGTGGCTCCAAGTTAAATACTAAGCAGCATCTAGTTAGAGACTGAAATCCAATCCCAACATAATTAGGCCAAGGTTAGAATGCAAAGTTGATTTCCAGCTTGGGACTGACAAAATAACAACCATTACTTCAACATTGTGTGTAGTTAAACCAAAAGAAACAAGAGTTTAAATAAGTTAATTTGGGATTCGCCAAATCGGTCCTCAACATTAGGGTCAATGTCACATATTGTCGTGCAGGTGTAGAGGTCGAACTTCGAATTGTTTACAAAAACGAGTATACTATACAAAATGTTTTGAATATTAATAAAATCTGGCAAGACAAAATGTGAACGAATTTTTTGAAGCGTGTCTGAGTTTATTGATGTCAGACCGTCGAAACGAATTCACAATGGACATCTTTGTGAGAATCTAAAGAAAGTCAGCTTTATACGACAATGATGATGATTGATCTAAAGCCGTAAACGACGCAAAAGGAGTATGTAAGGATCGTAGCAGGTGGCATTGATTTGTGCCTACCCCCACGGGAAGACGTGAGTTTATGTATGTATGTGATCTAAAACCTCATTTCACACGGGCTATTAAAAATCAAAATGAAAATATTTTATTTCACATAAGCCAACATGGGCACTTATGAAACGTCAGAAGCTAGGTGCACGGTTCCAATTGGTCGTTTCCTATGGAGAAGAGCCGGCAAGAAACTCCACGGATACTCTTTTAAAAATAATTGGCTTTTACAATGTTGTCAAATTACAGTGTTAATAGGTATGAGAGGATAGTATTAACTTCTGTTCTGACAATAGATAATATTGAAAAGAGCTAAATAAAACATGGAACGTATTCCTTCTACCGCTTATAAAAGGGCAAATAAAGTCAAAACTTACTTGTCTACATCAAAATATTCAATTTCAAAATCCATTGTGACCACTTTAACGGAATCATAAAATGACACTACAACCACTAATCATGAACACACCTTGGGAATGCTACAATTGGTTCAAAAGCTACCAGGTACAAAGAAATTTTCACTGTGAAATAGTAAAAAATAAGGTTTGTAATGCCGTAGCAGAGTGTGTGCTGATAAATCGATAATATACGAACAGAGATATGACACAAATGACGGATTGATAAGATAACCAGCAGGAATGTTAAGTTTTGGACAGTTTGACGTCTTTATGTGCCTAATCACATAAGTTTGAGGTAGATAATCGCGAAAGTTCGGCTGACATTTCTTTTGTGAAGCTATTAAGCTAGCCATATATCTTCCAATTTACTCTCGTAAATGCTATTGGGGCTTTCTTTATCTCTGGAGACAGAAAAAGATTTGAAGAATCAAGGTAGGACAATAATTATATTGAACGCAGATTCAAGACTGCCATAGTGGCAACTCTGCTCGGCGTAACCGTTCAGTTTCATTTTCACTTGCATCTCCAATTCTCCACACATCCATTCAGAAATTGATTAGGCCCTTTCCTTAGATCAAATACAATACAATCTCTCACCATTTGACCATGTAACAGCATTTGAGGCGCTGATAGTTTCAATTTGTGCCTAAAAACGTTAAATGGATAGAAGATATGGCTTGGTTCTAGCCTGGCCTACTCGTGAAAAATCTCTATTTCTAATCATCATCATCATCATTCTCTTGCCCTTATAAATTCCAATTTATTTGCGGTCAGTGCAACCTGTCTTTTACTTCTAAACTTCTCTATTAGTCGCGATCTCGTTAGTCACCCCCTTTGAAGCCATCTTTCACACAGTCTATCCATTGTTTCTTTCGTCATCCCCTACTCTTATAGCCATCCACGATCATACTCAAAACTGTCTTCACAAAAAATCTTTTTCCAATGTACCATAAAAGGCCTGAATGTTACCAAACTTAAATAACGCACAAATTCAAAGAAAATAAACTTTCCGAAATCTAATTCTGAACTCGTATAACCTTTGCAACAACGTTAATACCTTTCAAAGGTCATGTAATTCATAAAGCATTCGTTCAAATTGTTCCTCGATGTGACAGTGCGGTGCCGTTCGCAAGGGGACCGCTAAACTAAGAATGATGACCCCAAACTTACAATGATATTCTGTTCGTTCAACTTTTGGTCTAGACTAGCTCGTGAATATAATCTGTAGTATTATGAAACTTTCAGTCTGTCTGTAAACGTCTCCACTTGAAGTTTGAGAGTTATTCATCCATATTCGTCTTTGTAAAGAGATTTGAAAATTCTTTAGAATTTTTTCGTCAAGTTTCAAAGTTGCTTGATTTTTTGTTGTTTTTCATTTAAGCGTTTATTTGAGAACAATTTCTTGAGAAAGGTTAAATAGGTATCTTTCACTTTGTTTCTCACACTCACGCACATAATTGTTTACCATGCACTAGAAGGGACCGCAGACGAAATAAAAAGGTTTTATTGAATTTTACTTGTTTTTTTCGATCAAAGTCGTAAACCAGAGAAGAACAACTTTCAGCGATTTTCTGAGGATGAAAAAACGAATTATATCAATCAATTTACCGAGCTTTTTCCCAACTATGTTGCGGTCGGCTTCCAGTCTAACCGGATGCAGCTAAATACCAGTATTTTACATGGAGCGCCTGCCTATCTGACCTCTACAACCCAGTTACTGGGTAACACGATACCCCTTGGTAAGACTGGTTGTCAGACTTTTGGGCTTCAGTCAGACTACCTGTAACGACTGTCAAAGATCTATGCATGGCAGCCGGGACTAACAGCTTAACGTGCTCTCCGAGGCACGAAAAACGACTTATATCATAATTTTTTTAGCTTATGCAGCACCAAAATAAACATGCTTTCTCGCAGCGTAACATTCCCAGAAGCGCCTTCGCCTTTCTAGTTAATTAGTAGGTGTGCCTGTGACCAGGTCAGGCATTTCTGAAGCAAATAGATTCTACGAAGTAAAATCAATATATACGTTGGAAGAGTCGGGAGGAAAATTTATGGGTAATTTCCAGAGTAAGTTGTGTAAATAGCAACGTGATTGCGGATGTTACATTACTATTCTTTCTTTCACAGGCGTTTCGCCGTATAATTTCAGTGCGACAGTTCAATCTTTTTAATTGTTGTAAGCTTTCTAATTCAAAAACCATTTTTGGATTCGAGGACTATGGATATTCGCGTATATTTTTTTCATTTTTAAGTATAGGTACCCAGTTACTGGGTTGTGGACGCCAGATAGGCAGTCGCTCGATGTAAAATACTTGTGTTCATCTGCATCTGGTTAGATGTCCGAAGCCAACTCCGAACCACCTAGTTGGAAAAAGGCTAGGCAGATGATGATTAACTTTAGGTAGGTACTTTTAACCAACGCAAGATCGCTCACTAGGCAGACTCAGACGCTCTTACGAATACTTGATGAGGCAGACAAGACTATGGCACAGTATCGAATAATACAATGTCTGCCAGATGCCAACGATTGCCAGTGTTACTTTTGGGGCTCACGTCGATGTTGGTTACAGCGACTTATTTTGCCAGATCCTCATCATTTTGGTCCTGTCCCATTTCACTTGTGTATCGCCCTGTCACCGACTTCGTAGTCTTTTATCCGACGTCATATTTTAGTGTTTCGAACTCGTTCTAGCAGATGTATGCCCGCATCGTGGTTAGTGCTCACACGGCTAAATGCCACACAGTAAAACCCAAAGACATTCACAATGCATGCAAATGATAATTTGAAAAAAAAAACCACACAGCCTTGGATCACAGGATGAACCAGGTTACACAAATTATATGATCACAAAAATGTGGAACACATTCCCACGTGAGTCATACTTATTCATAGATTAGAGAACAATTAAAAAGATAAACAACGTAAGTACATGTACTCAGGTAATTAACATACCTGCATACATTTGATTACGTAGGGATATAGTTACAGAAGTACCACTGAATCAATGCGCGGTGAGAAGTCACGTTGTACCTACAAAGTTACGGACGGAGAGGTAAATTTATTTCAGCAGTGGATTCAATTGATGTCTGAAATGTTCTTCAGGATTTCGGTCTGGCCAGTTAGATGGACGAGTCACTCCATAACGTAACATCACACCTGTTTTCCCCGAAGGGTTAGGCAGAGGCAACCTATAGTACACCCACATTTCGCCAGTTATGTTTAAGTCCCATGTAATAGGGGTCCAGCCGACTGCCATCAACCATCGGGCGGGCATTTTGCTCTACATGGCTAGCAATGTAGTTTACACCATCATCATATCGCGTACGACTGCTGGATGCGTCCCCCTAACATCGCTACAAAGACCGGTCGTGGCCCACGACTCGTGGGCTGCCCGTATCCGTCAGATTCCCGCATTTCCCACGACCTTCAATAGGTGCCTACTAGTTAAGTAATTAAAATACATAACTAGGTTTACAATTGAATTATACTATGCTCAGTTATCGTGAGGTAGATGCAAATTAGACCTAGAACTAGCACTGTTTAACCTAAACTTTTACGCATGCACTAAACTGTATGTGGACGCGGCACCCGTGAAAATGTAGACATAATATTTTTTTTATTCCCGATGTAAATTGCACCCACTGAATTCTGCGGTTGGACAACTGCATGTGGGGGCGTGGGAAAATGCCCCAGTTTGAGTTTGGTTCATGACAAATGTTTCTTCTTCGTCGTGTCGATGATTCCATTTATACATGTTTTACAAAGTTTCGACCAGAATTCGGCCTCTTCGACAGCTTTAGCGTTGGCCAAGGTCGTCCATAGTGCAGGTGCTATTGCCCAGAGAGTACTTCCAATAGGTGATTCCATCGTCTGTGATGTCATGTCCACAATCGCAGTGCGGATTATCGGAGCCACCTGAATAAGCTGTACCTGCAGCGGCCCACCTGGCTTCTTAGTTGGTTAAGGGATGGTTGGATATGGCAGTTGGTGCAACGCCGAATGATTGACGTGTTTTCGTTGCGAATTACCGCGTAAAAGTAAAGTGAGCCTTCTGAATACTATTTTATTTGCGATACGTATTAATTACAAAGGTCAGTTCAATAAACGCTAGAGATAACAGTGTTTGATTACAAAGTGTTTGTTTACATTATAAATAAGTTTTGTAACTATGTAGGTAGTGTAGGCACATGGCGTGTTTGCCATTTTGCACTGAGGTCACATTGTTTCCTTTAGAATTAGAGTGTCCCATCTGTTTTTGGATAGTAAAAAATTTCTACACACCTACACAATACTTATGTGTATGACAAAGAGATTGTGGAAAGGTTTTAGACAAGCAAAACTAAGGGTCAGGGAGGGTCCAGGTAATTTTAAAACGGTAAAAAAATCTGTATGAAAATTGTCTGCAATATAAATTAACCAGATTTTAAATGGAGAAGCTAACACAGGCTATTAGTCGAAATAAAGTAGATGTGTGCCCCTTATTGACTTACACAGATAATAAAGATCCAAGTGATATTCCCATCTGTCAAGTCTTTGCTCAGGTAGGTATTTGGAAAGATGTAGTGGCAGACTGCCTCATTGGTCTAGTGGTCGCAAAGTGCTACTGCTGAGCAAGAGGTCCTGGGTTCCATTCCCAGTTCAGGAAGTGTTTTTTCATCATGAATGTCTCAACAGTCTGGAGTCTGGATTTGTGCCCGGTTGATGGCAATAGGCTCTCCCCCTATTACATGGGACTTAAACATAACTGGCGAAATGTGGGTGTACAGGTACCCCTCTGCCCAACCCTTCGGGGATTACAAGCATGATGTTATGTATGTATGTAGAAAAAGAACATGATGTAGATATTATATTTCTTTATGAATGTAATGAAAATAAAAAATAATGACTAGGTATTTGGTATTGTGAATACTCAAGCTAATAAGGATAAACTAGCAAGTTTTTGTAAATGGAAATAGTTACAAAACTGCTTGTTGTAACAAATCCAGAGAAACTGGTTAGGTAATGTTCTTGTCCCGCTGCATTTCTTTTAAGCCATCTTTTAATGTTCATACTTATGTTCTCTGGTTCAATCAAGAATTATAAACACAATCATCATCATTTGCATGCTCTATCGCAATTTATTTCCCACACTTTATTGAATGAGATAGTTTCTTGCGAAGACCTATCCTGTCAATCAAATAATATCTGATCTTATCTCTAAAAATATTATTTATGATAATGTCACATCATAAAATTGTTGTTACCACTTCAAAGTGAGTGACAAGTGTTAGACCACACATAAACATGAAATAAAAGAGAATCGCATTCTCTGTAATGTGTGTGAATTTCTCACAGCGTAAACAATACATTGTAAGCATACAAATTGATTACAACAGAAATTACACATGTTTGTTATTTGTAAATACTACAAAGACATGCAATGCAGTTTCTTTTTTGTGTTATTAGATATTTATTTCTTAATTGCATGAAGATTATCTTTTAGAGTAGCCAATATAATTTATCAATGATATCAATACCTACCAATTGATTATCTTTTTTAGATAAATAAAAGAATTTATCTGGTTCAGAGACAGAGTAATCATTGATTTCTAGAATATCTAAAAAACATATTTTTTCATTGAAGCTTGCTGGACAAATAAGTTGAGAATTTTCAACACTATTTTTATTAAAAGTAGTGACATGTGTTTTGTTTTCATCAAACTATACAGGTGAATAATGTAGTGTTAAATCGATAACTAAAGCACTATTTTCACGTAAATCAATTATTTTTCGTGTTCGCCAATAGATTCACGAGCGCATGTATCAGGCAAGCATGCAGCCTAAAGAGATCAATCAACTATGAAATATGTTCGGTATATAAATAGGCTAAGACCGCACGACCTTAACGTCGAGGTAAAAGCACTCTATCGTATGCAATCGATGTGCAATTGCCCGTTAAAGCGTAAATGGAGTACGACACAGGCGTTAATTCATTTTACTCGCAATCGTTTTCTTCGCTTAGGAATATTTACGAACTGAACATTTTTGTTTACCGACAAAAATAATTCGAAAGCTGAAGCGGGAGTCCTTCGAAGGAAAACCTAAAATATCCCTTCGCATTGGCAAAATGCATCCCCTCCCTAAAAATAATAAGGTGTTCGTGAAACCGAGTTTTCTCGAATTCGCAGACATGGTTGCTGAAGGACTATATTGAAATAAATGCTGGAAATAATATAGAATAAAACTTACCCCATTGTTTCTTTTCCTGCTGTCATTTAAACACAATAATTTTAGAAAATATTTTACTTCATAATTTTCAACTTTTCACTCGCGAACTGTCACAAGCGGCGATTTGCCATAAACTAAAGAATAATCACAATGTTGCCATTTCATTGAAACAAATAAAAAAATATTGTCTACGTCTCGTTTAAGCAAATCTGTTTTTGTAATTTTATTTCTTAATCCATTTCTGATTTTGATTTCATTAAATTTCAAACAAAAGAACAATTTAAAGAGCTATAAAAACCATGAAATAAATAACGAATGGTTTACTTAACGGTACTTGAAGTAAAACGTAAGAGGGCGCTTTTCTATAAATATAACTATTCCCCGTTAGATGACACTGTCTTAAATATTTAAGTAATCGCAAGTTTGCCAGTTGCAGTTTATTTTTAACAATTTTGCTGAATCAAAACGATCTAACTGTTTTATTTATTTATCTGCCCACGACTTCGTTGGCGTAAAATTTCATGTTTTAACATGGAATATACTACAACACTCGGGAACACTGTAGCTTCCCCTTTGTGAAATAATTTTTGCAATCGGATCAGTATTTCCAACGATTAAGTACCCCTACCCCCACATACAAACTCAAAAATGTTAAGTACCTCTTTTTTTATTTTACTTTTTTTACTTATTTATTATCTTACTGTTTAGATTAGTAGCTATAGACAAGACCAACCTTTAGTCCAACATTGCCGTTAAACCAGCAAATTGAAATGCAGTCTGAGTCATAACATAACTAATGCAAATAGACATTGCAGAAAGCGCCATTCTTCCGGTTACACCACAAAATTAGAAGTTATTTATTGTTTTATTTTATTGTTTTTCGTTCAATACCTATTATTACTAGCGCTTTGCTCGTGACTTTGCCCGCGTGGATTTTGAACATTCCTACACAAACATACCTAAGAAGATCGCGGTGATGACCTGGATGTGACTCGCACATAGTCAAAACAAGCATGCACAAAAGGGAGGAGGCCGGTTTTGCCCGCGATGGCAACGATGTCTTTGGACGCCACTCGGTCACAGCCTTACTTCACCTGTCATCACTGCCCCTTGCCAGGTGTCCTGCCCAACTCCATTTGAGTTCCATAGTACGTCTTCAGACCTCGACGTTTGGAACTCGGTCTATTAGCCTTCACGCAAGGCGCTGTGTAAAAGCTGAGTTTCACAGAGACTCATGGAGCGTTCCATGCTTGGCTTAAGGCTATTGTATTCTCAATAAGTAAATAAAAATAAATACCCGTCTACGTTACCCCTAATTTTAATGTAGGTAAGTATACCTGTCCAGCACGGCTAACATGACATGCGCGACAACGCTCTCGTTCTCGATTTGTCGAAATTTGTCGACGATTCTGACGTCATTCTAAACACTAACATGACCGCTAAGCTCGAGATATCTCGAAAAAGGCACTTTGACAGTTCTTTATCTCGCAACGAGAGACCGATGAAGCAAATGATTAAAAACAAATAATATTTATGATAGCCACATCAGCTCATTCATTCGATTTTACCCATGGAATTAGTTTGTACTATAATGATTTTCATCCACCTCTTTTATGTTTAGTTTTTTTGTGTAACAGACTTTTTGATTAAAATTAAATGTTTTTCGTTGGCATGCCGAAATTAAAATACAAAACAAAATCACGCAAATGAAAATGAGTGAGACATTTTTTGGTAGGGGCCGAGTCATTAACATGCTAAACGCGTCACTGACATGTCAACAGCGTCACCGACATGCTATCAGTGTCCCCGACATGTAAACAAATTCACGAATTGCCAACCACGTCATCGACTTGCTAAAACCGTCCCGACATACTAACTGCGTCACCTACTTGCTCACAGACTTCCGACATGCTATCAGCGTCCCCGTCATACTACTTGCGTCACCGACATGCTAATAGCATCCCGACATGTTAAAAACGTGCCGATATGCTAACTGCGTTCCCGTCATACTATCTGCGTCACCGACATGCTAACCAAGTCTGACTTGCTAACTGCGTCACTGACATGCTAACCAAGTCTGACTTGCTAACTGCGTCACCGACATGCTAACCAAGTCTGACTTGCTAACTGCGTCACCAACATGTCAGTAGCGTCGTGGACATGTCAGAACGCTTCACCGACATGTCAGTAGCGTCACCGACGTGCTATCAGCGTCCCCGACACGTAAACTAATGCATGACGTTCCAACCGCGTCACCGACATATTAAAAACGTGCCGACATGCTAACTGCGTCACCAACGTGCTATCTGCGTCACCTACATGCTAACCGAGCCTGACTGACTAACCGCGTCATCAACATGCTAACTGCGCCACCGACATGCTATCCGAGACTGACTGACTAACCGCTTCACCGACATGCTAACTGCTTCACCGACATGCTTACCGATTCGCCAACATGTTAGCCGCGTTACCGAAATGATAATGTGACGTGTTGCAGCAGACTGGCGTCCCACAGCGGCCTGTGTACATGTATACGTATTTATTATGTTATTCCAAAGTTTTAATTTTTCACGTCTGTCGCCAGTTAATGCCTTTTTTTGTATTATAATTTTGTCTACTCTTCTCGTCGTCAAAATCGAGGACGAGTAAATGACAGAAAAATCAGAGATATCTCGTGTTGAAATGTCAAAATTCGAGATAAAATACGTGCCATGTTAGGGTTTGTCGAGAAAACATCAAGTTTGACAGAACGAGTCGAGTATTTTGTATGGGAGCGCTGTCAGAAAACGAGATAGGTTACAGAAATAGACAAGAATTACTCGCGCGAGAGTGAGTAATTGTCGCGTGTGTCATGTTAGCCCTGCTGATGCTTTGTCGAATCCGCTGTTTTACAACCGCTAGCTGTTTTACAAAACCGCTCCGTTATGTAAAATAGCTGAACAAATTTAGAAATAAAATCTACAATCTGACGTTTCATTTCACGTTGTTTTACATAACCTCTAATCGTTGACCTGTTGCATTGATAAATGTAAAACGTTTATGAAATTCTGCGTGTTAAAATTCAGTTGGAAAATCGCTAAGCCTCGTTCAGCTGTTTTACATAACGGAGCTGTTTTGTAAAACAGCTAGCAGTTATGTAAAATAGCGGATTCGACAATCCATCTGCGACATGCCAATGTCCTTCATTGGGGTTCCAGCTATCTCTTTACCTCGGGAGTCGCAGGCCGATTCCCGGCCACAAAAGGCGCGGGCTTGCGGACGGTGAGCGATGGGTAGCTCGCCGTCCGATAAGGACCAGAGGGGCTACTCCGAACATAAATCTGAAGTATCGGCCGAATGTTCGGTATTTTCTTTACTACGTCTAACTATTGACTACGGCGAAAAAATAAATAAAAAAGTCAGTCGAAGAGATAAGCCATAGTCAAAACTGTGACTTAAAGTCGGGTAAGGACTCAAAGTCAAAAAAATAAACTATGGAAGTTATAAAAAGGCCGAACATTCGGCCGATACTTCAGTTTAGCGCTTCGGAGTAGACCCCCAGGCCTGGGTCGACGGCACGTTGTGTTCCACGCGCGCCTCTAAGAGATGTCAGCACCAACTGACGTGGTCCGATAGGGCTAATGCCTGCCAGGGTTGCGAGTTTGTCCGAAAGGGATATCGTGGCCCTGGCACACAGGCATCTAAAGGAACACGGGTGGGTTTTAGGCAGTAAAAGTCTGACACCCCGCCCCGCTCCGCCCAGAACGGGAGAAGGTATTTGATAATTTCCCAACCAAAAAAAAAAAAAAAAAACGTATCTCTTTACCGAACATGAAAACTGATTCAGAAACATAACAGACAGCCTGACGAAGGCAATTTCCTCTTGCAAATTTTAAAGTATGGATAGTTTTGTGGTTTCAGTAAATGGTTTCAATTTTAGTTAGGTACTGTCTTACGATAGTTTTTCTAGTATTGTTCAACTATTTCTATTCGTTTACGTAAATTTTGCCATAGGTAGAGATATTAGGTACTGAAATCTGGTTTTATTTTCTATCTTTGCTATGAATTTTCTTTCAACTATTCGGCATAATATCTGATTTAACTCAATTCTCAATTCTTTATTGCATTCCATGTATTACATAGATGGTATAAAAAGTAAATGATCAATATGGACCCTGTCGGGCACAGCAAAAATTAGGAGGGAGGAAGAGTGCTAAATAACGATAAGATTCAAGTAATTCAATATTATTATAAATTATTAGATGTGTTTAGTTGGGTGTAAAGTTATGTTATTATGTGTATATAGGTATATACAGGGTGGAATTTTGTAATGCCACCTGGAGGGAAAGTACTCTTAATACTGCAGATAGAAAGTTTTACTCAAAGGAAACATTCCTTTATTTTTGAATAGAAAGCAAACTGCATTCAAAGATTTTCGAAAATTCTCTTCTCCCACACAATTTATTCAGTTTTTGCCGGTTCGATTCCCGGGAATCGAACCGGCAAAAACTGAAAAAATTATGCCCTGTACTTTTATTGCATCAATCGTTAGGGTCAATTATAAGGATGAAATCTCTCTAACAAACATGATAAATTAAATGAAAGGAAAACCAGGAAATCTTAAATTAGTTTAATTATTTACAAAAAATGGTAAACTAACTAATTAGTTGCTCGAAATGGGCTCCATTCTCTTGGATACACAAATTTATTCATTTAACGAATTCATTTCTAGTAACCTTTAATAAAGTGTTGTGGTGAATATTATAAATCGTATTCTGAACTTCAACTCTCAACTCGTTGTCATTCGCATAAGATTTCATGTAAATTTGATTTTTTACATATCCCCACAAAAAAAATCTAATGGGAGATCTGGCGATCTCGCAGGCCATCTGATTGTGCCGTTTGTACCAATCCAGGTATTAAAATGATTATTAATGTAGGCAGTAGTGATTCTGCTGTTATGTGCTGGAGCACCATCTTGCTGTAGAATTATTTGGTTTCGCTCTTCCTCGGGGAAACCATTTAACTCGTTTCTTAAGAGATCCAGTATTTCAATATACTTGACAGTGTTTAAATGACCTTCGTACACGCGGACTAACACTACATTATTTCTCATAATTCCGCACCAAACGTTGAAAGAAAATCTTACTTGATTGTTAGTTTCATGAACACGAACAGGATTCACTCGAGACCAATAATGGTTATTGCGGCGATTGTACATGCCATTATTGCTGAAGTTGGTTTCGTCAGACCATACAATGTTACTCAAAAAATTAGGGTTTCGGTCAATTTCTCCTAGCATGTTTTCACAAAATTGTAATCGTCTGTCACGATCCCCAATATGCAATTTTTGCACCAACCGACCTTCACGATAGCATTTATACTTATACTTTTTCAGCACTTTAAGTACGCGAGTGTGGGTTGTTCCTAATTCATCGGCAGCATCTCTACTTGAAGCCTTTGGAAATGATTCAAAGTATGTTAAAACATCTAGTTCAAAATCGAAATAGTTTTGCTGAATAGTAATCTACCATTCTTTTCAATACGAACTGAGTTGGTGCCTGTCGGTCTTGATATCTCTCTCCATACCACCGAAGAGCTACATTCACGTTATTGTTAATTAAAAAATAAGCTTCCATTAAATCAAACTGTTCTTGATAAGCCATTTTCACCGTGAGACAAAATGTGAAATGAGTTGTAAAAACAATCAAATGTGAATACAACTATGACAATCTAATTTTCAAATTTTAATCTAACATTCCATATTTAAATTACCTCATACACGCAGCTACGAGTATGTCGCAAAGGAGTCTGCATTACAAAAGATGGATGTTAGTTAAAGAGCTTTAACTTTATTACCTTAATTTTTTATTTTATTTTATTTTTTATTAACTTTAACTTTTTATTTTCTAAGAATAATGTTGGTAATTATTATGAAATTATTATTATTAGAATTATTTTCATTATTACATATTTAATAATGTTATTTATTAATATTTTCATATTTATATTTGATTTTCTATATTCCATATTTATTTATTTATATTTTATAATGCTTGGTTTATGAAGGAAGATTAATTTTATTTTGCAATAGATTTGTCATCTAAAAACTCATTTACTGAGTAGTATGACTTGGATTCCAGAAATTGTTTTAATTTATTAATAAATATATTTGTTTTGCTAACTTCTCTTGTCATTTGGCAATTTATTATAAATTTTTATAGACATTTAAACTAAAGGACTGGTTGAGTGCATTTTGAGTCGGGATTGAGGTATGTTTATTTTGTTTTTGTTGTGTCGAAAATTGTATTTTGTTTGTATTTCTTCGCAAGTGGTGTAAAAATGTGGGTGTTTTCTGACAAATTTACATAATTCAAAAATATATAAACAGGGAGGTGTGAGTATTTTGTGTTTTCGGAAGTGTGGTTTGCAGCTATCTGTTTGTTCTATGTTGGTTATTATTCGAACTAACTTCTTTTGCAAAATAAATGTGGTTTGTGAGTCTGTACTGTTTCCCCACAACATAACCCCATAGCTGAGCCATGCCTGGGCATATGCATAGTAAGTGACAAGTGCAGTTTGCAGGTTGTAGCTTTTTTACTCTTGATAAGGGTGTCGTATAATTTCTAGTAGGTAGATATATCTAGTACTTTTTTTTAAGGAGTGTAATGTGTTAAGGGTCCATGGCTGTACCAATGTATCTATGTGAGTTTTTGCCACCATAACTTTTAAATGCCTGAACAGATTAAGATGTATGGGGTACGTCATCCCGAGTAACATAGGCTATAAATATTTTTGAAAAATAGCAATATGGCGGCAGTATGTGGCTCTATTTTCAAATGTGAAAAAAAACTTAAATTAATACAATAAGGGTATCAAATTGAAGGCCTTGATGAGCACATGCGAAAACTATAACATTTATTGCCATACATTTTCACATAGGTAGGGTGTAGACACATGCAAAACACACCTTTCATCCCCACGCCATCCTCGCCTCGCCTCGCCTCGCCGTGAGAGCAGAAAACCACCTTTGGTGCTGAAAATAAAAATATCACCACATATCATGTACGCACGGCTACAGATCAAGCTATACATTTCCAGTATAAGCTGATCTCGCATTGTATAGGATTTCCTTACAATGAGAAGTCAGCGTAAACTGAAAATGTATAGCTTGATGTGTAGCCGTGTGTACATGCCAGGGAAGTCGTAATTTTAATTTTGTTTAATTATAATTTTTAAATCTCACGAAGCGACGCGCGCTTTACTTGTGGTTACCAACTGTACAAACACGCTGTGAATGTGCGTGAGCGCAGCAGCTCTCGGTATCGTCCGAGACAATGCACAATGGCGAAGTCGTAAGTGTGTGTGTGTGTGTGTGTGCGTGTGTGAGTTATGTGCTGACGCCACGCGTCAGCACGCACACGTTCACGGCGTGTTTGGACTTGGTTACCACAGCTGAAGCGCGCGTTTAGCTTAGGGTTAATCAGACACTGCCCAGAGCCACATGCCCCGTCGCCGTGTGTTATCCGCCTAAAAAGACGAAGGAGGAAACCCTACAAGCTAAATATTAGGTAATATGTCAGAGCAATTTATTTATCTGATACTGGAGTATTTAGCCAAACAATCGAAAGCAAAATTTTTCTTAAATCTTAAAACCTAGGAAGGTATCTAAGTAGGTACGTTATGTAGGTACCAATTGCTGCTGTCTTAGAGCGAGGCCACACGGACGTTGCCGGTGTGTTGCGTCGTCGCACCGCTATTATTTCGATACGGTCAACGCGGTGCCGCAACGCTATGACGGCCGGTATTACGGCGGCGCAGTGTTCTGGTGTAGGGTGTCATGTCAGTCTTCCAAAGACAATGGAGAATAAAAGTCCGAGTATGGGATCTCTGATAGAGCGACGCCACACGAGGCGTTGTTGGTGCATTGCGAGCGGTGACACTGCGTCATCCTACATACAAATCAGAGTCACACCACACCACATGCCACACTGTGACGCAACGCAACGAGATCAGAAAACCGAATCGGGGTTGTTAAGGTGCGATGCCGAGTGTCGGAGCGGCATCGGCAGCGCAGTGTTGCTTGTACTAAATAAAACTGACACGCACCCAACACCGAGACGCTGCGACGTCGTAGCGGCTTTACGTAGCGATACCGCATTGCCCGCGTTGACTGCATAGCGGTGCGACGACGCAACGCACCGGCAACTCCCGCTTAGATACCAATTATTTAACGTCGAAGTTGCTTGTGAAACATCAAATGCAAACTCTGATTAGACTCATTTAATTGCATTTGTCTCTCGGTAACATTTTAGAAAAAAGTTCGTTACATAAATTGGTAAGTAGGTACCTGTCTACCGTTATTATGTCATTAGAATTTATGTTCTTTGACAATAGTACATTTTGATACAAGTGGAGAATGTTCGTTATTGCATTCAAGGCGGAATTAACACCCGAGCCGTAGGCGAGGTTGTTTTTGAGCCGAGAACTTACGCCGTAAAGACGCATCTTTGCCGAGATTAAAAAAAAATCACCTCCGAATAGAGAGGACCGTCTCTGGCGCGAGACGGTGTGAATAGAGGCATTGAACCAATTTGGACTAAGTATAGGTATAAGTTATCTATGGCAATTTTTATTCCCGCACACGTGTTGGAAAATAAAAAATCGCACGCGTGTTAAAAACATTGCATTGTGAACCTCCTAATCGTAGCGCGATATGAACCAGTATTCGAGGAAGTGTATTGAAAAACACTTTTCGATTTCAAAATAAATAGGTATATCAATATTTGATCTGTATTAATAATTAAATCAATCGAGTATATTTATCTTTAATTAAAAAAATCTTGCAAGTTTATAAGAATAGGTATAATAATTAATGTCAACAAATGAAGAAAAATATGACGTTTATAAAATTTACATCATAAATGCGTTACCAATATCAATATTACGTATGGCTAGCAGAATCAAATTATCTAGCCTATCATAGCAATACGAGTATAAATTATATAGGTTTCATAATAAAATAAATAATTTATGAGTTCTAGAAATATACAATTAGTTCGTGGTAAACAAACCACTATTATTTAACATGTATATTATTTTGATGTCATGCGATTTACAACGGTTACCTACTGCGTTCATTCCTCATTCACTTATAGCTCTGATTTCCTAGGTTCCGTCTTATATAAAATAGAATAGAATAGAATAGTTCTTTATTTGCACAAAAAGTAGGTACAATACAGAGGTTGTGTTTAAAATGATCCCTAAACTAAGTAAACTACTAGGGCATGCAAACAGTATTGGCTATAATAATAATGACTCACTCAATATAATATATTATTAACACATACATACATATTACAACGGCCGTCTTAGAAATCTGTAATTTTCACCAGGCATCCAAAATCGCTCTGTATTTTGACAACCGTCATTGCGTGATCGATCACCGGTTTCGTATTTTTTTTCGTTTTCACCTAAACCTAGTGAGTTAATTACCCATCTTTAAACAACACCATAATCATGAGCTACATAGCTATCCGTCCCTTTATTCAGAGAGTGAAAGTACGAGTTATGTAAAAAAAACTGTAGCAATCGTTACTTGCAAGTTATCCGTTAAGGCGACGCGGACATTTTATTTTATTTTGGTTTATGTAAATTGCAAGATGAAAGTTTAGTAATTGGTACCTAGAAGCAATTGGGCTAATAATTGTGGGCCTGGTAGATGTCTAGAATTGATGTTATTGTATTTAAAACATTACTTATTTCAGAAAATAAACTTTTAAAAGTTTTGTCGTACTATTATCTAATTAAGTAATGTGCGTTTTGCTTTGTGCAGAACATACATATTTTTTTTCTTCTTTCGTTTTTTTTTCTATTTCTTACAAAATAGAAGATATTTCCTAGTTATTTTTAATTTAGAATACATTCTACTACAACTGCACTGAACTATATTCAAATTCAAACTTGAAATATCTTATATTTGATAATATAGATTACAGCTACTGATTTTCGGATAGGTAGGTAACCATTTACATAAAGCCAACCTATACTAACCTATCTTAATGATTGCTGAGTCCCAAAGTCCAGTAGGCAACTTCAAAATGCCATAAAAACTAAGCGGAAAGATGCTAAACGCAGTATTGTACACAAAACTACATACACATTACTTAAGTACCTACTACCTAAACAAATAAAACTCAAAAACATTAGCTCTTCGCCTTAACAAGTAAAAGATCGATATAAATAATGTGACCGAATTATGTGTCAGACAAAAACTCGCAGCGGTGGCAGCAATGGTTCCGCTTAAACAGTTCAATGAACCTTGACGTAACACAGTTAATGTGTAATTAACACTCAGGAACAAACGGCTACTTGATCGATATTATGTAGATGTAATATAACAGAAACAAAAGTGATACTTACTAAATATAATTTGTCAAGCATGGTGATTAGGTACTTAAAGCAATTTGGGCAGGACTGCTGATGATTAGATGGCTCATATTTGGTGTTAACTGGCATTAAATGCTGTTCCTGATGCCTCCTGCCTTCTTCAGAGTTCTTGAACCTGCAATCTGTATTATTTTAAACGAATAGGTGGCCGAGACTGAATTGGTGATCGATTAGCAATTCAGAATCCAAATCATTAACTAATTACATGTATCTCCATTAAAAAAAAAACGCGTCAAAGGTTCAGAACTATAACTAATCGCGCAAATAAACACTGATGCATCCAGTAAATGAAAGCTTGTAACGGATTTGAACTTAAATTAATTCGTTTCCAATTTCTTTAGTTTATCCTTTAGCTACGAGAATTTTATTCTCTTTGTTGTTGCGACACTACTGAAGATTTTTGTATGTAGAGTTCTCTATCTAACTGCCCTTTTTTTCTCTCTCTAAACAAACCATTTTTATCTCAATCTTTATTCTGTAGCCTTCAATACATAAGGCATGTTATTCTCGCCAGTAACCACGTGAACAACATGCCAATACTCGTACATCTTCAAGACGTCACCTATAACAACCAGCTTCATCCATAACATACTAATTTCACTTCCCACACGTTATCCTGCGCGCGACCTTCCGATCTTTTCCTATTGCCAACTTATGCCAACCTTGTTGCTCCGTAGTTGATTATATTACAATGTTGTCCTCGTAATGAGCCGCATAGTAAGATGGTACATGTAAGGGCAATCTGCTTGAGGAAGTGTGATATCAAAGGTAATCCCTAGCGCTTTTGCGCAAAGGCCTTATTTACATCCATGACAAATTCAATTTATTCGCATCTTTCGTTGGTTGGTATTAGTATATAGGCAGACGAGGCTTGCCGAGGTGGTCCTTCCCCCCGTCCCTTGCCCCCGCCCGTCCGCGTGAAACAAGTAGTATTAATAAATGTCCCTAATAATAATAATAAACAGATGCTACAAGTCACCTCTTGTACAATAGTCAGTAGCGCCCTAAGCCTAGGTTCGAGTCCCACTATGGGACGCCCTTAGCTGTGCTACTCAATTTATTTCTTTAACCCGGCGAGAAGTCCTTCTGGCCCCGCAAAAGCTCGGTTAAGCAGTAGAGGCACTGCGATGCCAACTGGGACAGGTCCGACCCAAGAAAAAAACCGAGGCATTCCGAGGTCGGTCCGTGGATAGCTGACCGTGCATTACACACCGAGACCCCTCCGAGCTTTAGAAAGCACGTTAAGCTATTGGTCCCGCCTGTCATTCGTAGATCTTTGGCAATCGTTAGGGTGTCAGAAGCTCAAAAGTCTGACTGAATGTAGAGGTATTTGGCTGCATCGGGTTAGACTGGCCATGTCCGTGTGGTGCCGGACGTTGTGCGTGTGATGCCGGTCGTTAGCACCATCCCATTTCTTCCCGTGGGTGTCGTAAAAGGCAACTAAGGGACTTACTAGAGAATGGGCAGCAGCGTTCTTTATGCATTTTAACACCATACTGCGATTGCCAACTCGCCTGCCAAGCGTGGCGATTATGGCAACCCTCCCTCACATTGTTGGAGGCCTATGTCCAGCAGTGGATGTTTTCGGCTGAAATGATGATTAATGATGGATTAGACTGGACGCCGATCCCAACATATTTGGGAATGGGCTCGCCAGAAGAACATATAGGCGATGAACTGCCTACCTGATTGAAAGTGACTATCGCCAATACCAAAGAAATTACCAATAAGTTACTGAAGTTAGAGACAAAAGCCTCGTGATATCTGCAATTACACTGATATCCCCAATGCTATTCAAACCGGAACTCAACAATGTTGCCTGGCGACTGATAAGAGTACGGTGGAAGTACTTTCTCAAACCAAGACTTTCCACACAACATGGTATTACCACTTCTTTGTAGAAAAATACTAAAAGAGCATTAGGAATTAATTGACAACAGCATCCCTCGTGGTTATCTTAAAGCATAGGGAACTTTTGTTGGTTATTTATTTATTTATTTTATTTATATTATTAAAAAAAAAACATTTCATCATCAGCATAGATTGGAAATGTATAGCTTGATGTGTAGCCGTGTGTACACACATACTTCATCTTGAATTTACCGACCGCTTTGACAAAAAAGCCTTGCAAATGTTTGTGCATTTTTAAGTAGATCAGATATATTTTTCATATCAACATAGAAATATTGTATTGGGAAGTCGACCATTCAACGATATCACTATATCCGCTTATTATAAGCCGTAGAGAATTCGTCGTCGTACAATTGTAGATAATGACCTACATGTATTGCGTTACGTATTTTATCTGAAGTAAAGTGGCTTTCTCTTACAATTAAACTTCAAATTGTCAATAGTTTTTTTTTGTTAGCTGTTTGGGTCATTATTAAGTATTGAAGACTGCATATTATACACTAGAGGCTTTCGACACATAGAGTAAGGGGAGGGGGGGTAGGGGTTTTAATATTATCCTGTTGCTATGCCCAGAAGCAACAGGATAATATTAAAACCTGTTAAAAAATAAACAAAAGTCATTTAATCAAACTAGGCTGCGAATCAGCACTTTTCAAACGTCAATAATTACATAAGACAGTCCCCCAAAAACGCCCACCCTTCACCACTTCCTAGTGCTTTCGCTGGGGAGATGAAGTGGCGCAACAAACTCCCCAGCAGCACAGCTGTCTGTTCAGATATAAAACTTGTTAGTAAACTGAGTCCTTATTTTTGTACCTAGTAAACCAAAAAAACCAAACAAGATATCCTCTCAAAAACCTACTGCGATAATGTCTTTGGTCTTATCCAACACCCTAATTGCGTAACACACTGTCAATCATCACAATCTGAATGATTTTGAAGTATATTCATATGTTCGAAAAATGTGGCTGCCCAACAACGTAAATAACAAAGTCAAAGTCAAAGATTTATTTGCAAACTAAGTGTACATTTTGCTGTTATTTTATACTGTAGGTACTTACAACTTAGCGGCCTTTTCCAGGCATCGCAAATTTGAGGGTTATTTAACATTACAAATTAAAATTAAAATAACTATGCTATTGACACAATTTTACATTAATAATTTCAATAATTTAGTATTACTCATTCAAATAATAATATAATACACATTATTATAATTCAATAATAATATAATTACATGTTTATTAATCCGATCGTCTTATTAATTTATTTCGAATAGGAAGTCATGTAGGTAGTGGTGTAAGTGTGTGGAATGTATGTGTACGAGAATGCGTGTGTAGTAGTTATTGATTTATTTCTGGTGTCAAAATTCTTCAATTGAATTGTAACAATTTTTTTAAAGGTAGGTTTTTAATTGATTGTTAAATGGAGCAAGCCTGGTTTCATTTTTAGGGTTCCGTACCTCAAAAGGATGAAAACGGAACCCTTAGAGGATCACTTCGTTGTCCGTCTGTCTGTCTGTCAGTCTGTCAAGACCATTTTTCTCAGGAACGCGTAGAGGTATCAAGTTGAAATCAATATCAAATTCGTAAATCTATGGTCTCTTGAAGCGCTAAGAACATCAAGCTTCCAAGTCAACGCAATAAAAAAATATAATAAAAGATATAAGCGACATTATTGCGACATATTCCGATACTCGCAAATAAATCAAAACCTACAACAACGGGTACGTCCCATAGACCTAGAATCATGAAATTTGGCAACAAGCAAGGTCTTACAGCATAAGTATAGGAAAAAGTCCGAAAATTGTAAATTTGTAGTTTTATCACATAATAAAAAAATTACGAATATATCGCACAAAAATCAAAACTTAAAGGGTACTTCCCGTTGACCTAGAATCATGAAATTTGGGCAGAAGCAAGGTTTCACAGCACAAGTAAAGGGAAAAGTCTGAAAATAAAAAAAACATTTTTTGCGATTACAAACTTAAATTTTCAGTTGGAAAATTGACCGTGGCGTATATCGATGTATGGGAGAACATGTTTTTCAACTACAATGTTAAGTTTGTTTTAGGGATAAATTCATCCTAACTACGGAACCCTTCATTGTGCGTGGTGCGACACGCACCTGCCCGGTTTTTTAATCCCTTGAGGCAGCTTATTGTAAATTCTTATTGCCATGTATTGTAACACGGAACGCAATGAATGTTGTTGGACTGTCAAATGAAACTCGTTGCTACTATCAGTGTGTTACGCAGCGTTGTTTAATCGTTTTATCTTTCTCCTTATTATTCTTGTTCCTTGCTTTTGCCAGACTTCACCCATTGCTGGGCTGGACATAGGCCTCTCTTCGCTTGTGCCAATCTCCATCTTGTGTCTTATTGGTTTATACAAAATCATTTTCAAAATCTTCTCATAATGCACTCTCTTTGATTATCTACTTCAGCCCGCGACTTCGTCCGCGTGAAATTTCTTGTTGTAACATTCAATAAATATCCCATGACACTCCGCAATACTGTAGCTTCCCATTAGTAAAAGAATTTTCGGAATCGGATCAGTAGTTCCGAAGGTTACCCCTTAAATACAAACTCACCGATTTTACCTCTTTAAAATATAAATCGTCGAGCATCAAAATCAAAGGCCAACAAAAAACCATAGATTTGACACCTCAATAAATTTATACGGTTTAACACTTCGATTAAACTCTTTCACTTACCGATTTCCTCAGTTCCAACCTCGGAGTAACCCTGACCTGGTCACCTTGACCCCACGCCACATGCCTTAACTGGCAGTTTAATATAACTCTTATAATATTGCTAATGACGCTCTGAAGATAGCCGCCATCTTTTGTCAGCCAAATAATACTTGAATAATGTTTGGTTTGTATTGTATTCAGCTAGATTTTTTTTTCAATATTCCGAGGTTAGGATGTCTTTAATTAAAAGTGTTTTGATATTAATAGGAAGTTTCCATTAATTAATAGGAGATATTATGTTAGTTAATGTACAGTAGTAGAGGAAGTACTTAGGTATGATAAAGTGCGAACTACCAGTGAATAATCTATACTTATAAACGAGTACAAATAATTAAAATTGAAGTGTCTGGTTGTAATATCAAAATAACAGCTTTTTACTAAATTAATAATTATGAAAGTGTAACTGTACTTAAAACATAAAATCTTTTGTTTTTAATTTGGTCTCTGTTTGTTTGTTCCGGCAAATCTCCGAAACGGCTGGACCGATCAATAAATTTTGCTTTTAATAGCTTTTAATTTTTTTAATCTAAACTATTTATTACTAGTTTTAATTAAGTAATTGTGTTACTATCTGCGCATAATGTAGTGCATGCTGTGCTTTTCCATAAGTAATGAGCCGCTTAGACTTAAGTTTGCAATGTACAAATTGTAAAGTAATATAGTTCTCATTGTCGATGAGCCTAATAATAAATATCTAAATAAATATTTTTGTGTGTAAAACAAGAAATTTCACGCGAACGAAGTCGCAGACAGAAGCTAGTTGCTCATAATTGTAGAGGCCTACGTTCAGCAGTGGATTGCTATAGGCTGATGTT
This sequence comes from Tiliacea citrago, assembly GCA_963921375.1. NCBI lineage: Eukaryota > Metazoa > Arthropoda > Insecta > Lepidoptera > Noctuidae > Tiliacea > Tiliacea citrago. Next base: position 20,863,323 of record OY992804.1, on the reverse strand, counting down.
GCCACAATAGAAGAGAAAGCTTTTCGCAAACCGTAAACAGAACTTATTTACTTTGTAATGCAATTAAATCGTCTCGGTAATCTGCACGTACTACAGCTACATTATTTCCTTTCTACCAAGCAGTATTGCTATGTTCCGGATGCAGTATGTTTTTTATTACTAGCCAACGCTGTCTCACTCCTGCGCAGAGGCATCTCTCCACTCCTTCCATATTTCGCAAGCCCACACATCATCATTCCAATTTTAACGGAACCTATCCAGTTCGTCCCGCCATCTCCTACGTGATCTACCGCGACCCCGCCTCACTATCTCAGGGCACCAGTTCTATGCCATTTGGGCCCACAGACATTTCCTGCCCGGTCCCATTTAAGTTGGGCAGCCTGTTGAGCCACGTCAGCTATCTTCGCAGTATTATGTTTCGAAGTCGCGATCCATTAATTTAACGCCTAGTATACTACGCTTCATTGCTCGTTGGCAGACCTGGAGTTTGGACTTGTGAAAGACTGAATGTTAATTAAAGACTTAAAGAAAATTAGAATTAGTAAATTACTTCGGAAATATCGTTAATGAACCGATTGGCACCGAAAGGCACCTGTCCCAACGCCGATGATTAGCGAAAAGCGAGTAGAGCTATCAACTAGAAACGAGCAGCGAGTGTGTAGTTCGGATAGTTTTGTCGCTGGGCTATGAGGGAGTGCAACGAGTAGAATGATGCCCCTGACACTTACTGGTTTGCGGATGTACCTAACGAGAGTCTCTCAGCGAGTGTTCCTCCCGCCAAGCCAGTGTCTTAGAGCGAGTATTTTTCTTTGATAGTTCTTATCTCTGCGAAAAACTACTGAAGAGAGAGTTCTCGCCGGCGGCGGCGGCGGCAGTGTAAACAGTCAGCGATCAACTATTATAATATGTATTATGTATATCATATTAACTAACACGGGGCATACATCTACGGTACGTTTCTTGAGCGAGAAAATAGTCGATAGCTGTCGCTTCCACGTCGGCCCCGCACAGGTGCCTAAAGGTGTTTGCAAAAATTCCATTGCCCATAGATAGTAAACCCCTTTCCATAAACACCGAAGTCCTTGAAAAACGTACGTGAAAAGAAATCAATGACTAAAATAATCCGAAACCTTCCAAAAATACTAACCTACAAGAACTTATACTTAACACCGCTCTTTTATTTTTAGAATATATTCTGTAAATAGACACTCTACTGATAGCAGGCCTAAAGTGGTCGCAAGCTCTACAGCTAAGCATGAGGTCCTGGGTTCGATTCCCAGAGAAAAGTGTTATAGGAGTTTTCCATCTGGAATTTCACAGTAGCAGCCCGGAATCTGAATTTGTACCCGATTGATGACAATAGGATCGCCCTATTACATGGGACTTAAACATAACTGACGAAATGTGGCTGTACTATTAGGTACATCTCTGCCTAACCATTTGGGGATTACAGGCGTCATGTTATGTTGTCATGTTGTGTTACTTATATAGCAAATCGGTTTTCTACCCGCCATCTTGTTAATCCGTCTATTAATAGTCATACCGTATGTAAGACCAAAGCTAAGCGACACAACAGATCCACACCATATTAGCTGCTATTGTATTGACATCTCAAGTAAAAAGGTCGCCATTGCACAGTCATCGAAGGTGAATTAAGGCTGTGCGCAGACCTGAGTAAATTTTATCTTAACGCTGAATAAATATTGCTTTATGAATGGAACTAGTGGAGGGGCTTATGGCTAAGTAATAACAGCCGCACGGGTCGGTCGATCAGGTTAAGCTACGCTGGCCCCGGTTGATCCATGGATGGGTGACCATCTTTACATACCCCCCGTGACTCGGAAAGCCTCGGAAATAACTATAAAATACAAGAATAAATACTAATATATATCTAGATACATACATACATACATACCTACATAAAACCAAAATAAACATTGTCAGGAGAAATAACGACCAGTAGAGGAGAAAACGACTCCAGCAAATCACAACCGGGATGTTTCGGCGAAATTCTGACGAATATGTTCACGTTCACTTTAAAAGATAATCGGCTGGTTGCCGTCCTGATATCCAGAGGGAGCGCATTTCAAAGAAAGACCGCCTGGACCAAGAAAAAAGAATGAATGAAGCCAGAACGGTGAGAAGACTGAGAAGGACATTGTAGAAGACGATTGTTGGTTGTCTTTTACCATCATACTTGGCTCCTTTCTTATGACATGCGTCTCATTTCTCTGTATCACATATGCCCCACTCCATCTCTGTATCACATATGCCCCACTCCATCTCTGTATCACATATGCCCCACTCCATCTCTGTATCACATATGCCCCACTCCATCTCTGTATCACATATGCCCCACTCCATCTCTGTATCACATATGCCCCACTCCATCTCTGTATCACATATGCCCCACTCCATCTCTGTATCACATATGCCCCACTCCAGGACCATCGGTCGATTCTCAGTTTTTCTGTCACAGTCTTACCCATTCTCGTCACAAACTGTTCTGTGGTAAATAATACTGCTTCGCCTCAGGTGTGTGTACTGGTTAATACTTCAAGCTTGTGATAGGCAGATGGTCATACGCTATATAGTCACCTGCTACATAACTCAATGCCTGTTACCCGATTGACTTTTATGACCAAACAGGTCATAACTTTTATGACCAAACAGGTCATAAAAGTCAATAGTTTGCGTTTTAACATTTTTACGACTTCGCTACGTATGTAGTGAATGACAGTATTTTTTATTCCGTACAGTATAGTGTCTGTGCTGGTACAAAGTTAAGGTTTCGTCAAACAAAAAAAGCAGCCTAAAAGATGAAAATCGAAATCAAAACTCATTTATTCAAACTACGTTAAGAAACAGCACTTTTTGAACGTCAAAATTACACGAGACAGTCCCCCAAAGCACCACCTACTAGTTTTTTAGCTGGAAAGAAGAAGTGGCTCAACAAACTCTCCAGCGGCACAGCTGTCTGTTACGTTAGAAGAACTTGATTCTATACAATAGTATGCAAAGTAATTAAAAATACGAAATACAAAACATTAAATTAAATTATTTGCCATATTATTATGGTAGCTGAAATGCCCGTGTAGTGACACGCTTGGCTAGAAGAATCCCAATCTACTAGCCAAGCGAAGTAACACACTAAAAAGCTCACAATGATGACATATTTTTATGATGATGATATATTATATGTTCGAAAACCCGTGTTGTCGTGCCGGTGGCTGCCGCTGTTGTTGATATCTCGATGGACGACACAGAAAAAGTTGGTTGGACGGAAGTTCGACACAGACGCTCCCAACGTTCATTCAGTAATGTGTTGCGTGGAACAGCGGCGCCCGGCACCACCAATCTAGAAGCCTCTGAAAGATGGAGATACCTGCACCTCTTCTACGTTAAGCAGGGCACATCTGATACTCAGGTACGTGATCACCTAACTACCATTTGTGGAACAGATGTTTGCACGGTAGAAGTCCTCAAATCCCGTGGTAAATACGCATCCTTCAAGCTGGGTGTGCCCTCAAAATTGGCTGATCAAGTTGTGGCTCCTGAAAATTGGGCAGAGGATATTTGCGTCAAACCATGGCGCTGTAATTTTCGTGGCCGAAGCGATGAGACCCAATAAGCCCTATTGCGTTGTTGCCGCTCCCGCCTCTCGTGGTTGTACTGATCGCAACGTCTATCTGCGCTTACTGTACCAGAATGTGCGTGGGCTCAAAACCAAGCTACCCATTTGGAGGTCAAGCTTATTACTGTCTGAGCATGATTTGATAGCCGTTACCGAGACAAACCTGGATAATTCAGTGGAGGACTCAGAAATATCGGCTGGAGATTGGCGTACTCTTCGACGAGACAGAGTGACCACGGGTGGTGGTGTGCTGCTTGCTGCGCGGCCTGGGGTCACCGTGAATAGGCTACATGAACTTGAGACGGCCTGCGGCGAAGATTTGTGGGCCAAGATCACAATTTATGGCCTAAATATATATGTGTGTGTTGTTTACGTCAAACCTAGTGCAACTGATGAGGATTACCTGGCGTGGTTCTGCAAGGTCGAGGACGTTTTTCACAGTTTGAAGGGAACTATTATTATTTTAGGCGACCTTAATCTAAAAAGTGCGTCAGTAAATGTTAATAACTAACTACTACTGTTATTTTCTAAGCTTTTGTGGTCTGGTAGAGATGAATGAGGTGATGAATATGCGTGGCAGTAAGTTAGATGTAGTGTTGGCTCGGGAGGGCGCTGCTGTAAACTGTGAGTATATCCGGGGTACGGAACTGGTTCCGATTGATCTGTATCACCCTCCGTTAGATATTGCTGTTACCATCCTAAGGCATAAGGTACATGAAAAACTTGACCCTAGCAATATTGACCGTAGTAAGGATTGGAACTTTTGTAAAGGTGACTACACATCATTGTTCGATCTTGTTCGCTCTGCTCCATGGCAAGACGTGTTTCGCTGCAATGACGCGTCCACCGCTGCTTGTAAGTTTTATAATTTAATGTACGATATTTTTGATTCCCCTATTCCAAAAAAGACGAGAAGGACCGCTGGTAATAAGCGGTACCCAGTCTGGTTTACTAGAGATATCGTAAGCGACACTCGACGTAAATCAAAACTCCATATTAAATGGAAACAATCCAGATGTGATGCTACATATGCTCAGTTTAGCGCACTGCGGTCGGAATTAAAAGTGAGAACCGAGGAGGCATATAGACTGCATTGTTCTAATGTGGAAAACAGCCTAGGCAAAAATCCAAAAATGTTCTGGCAGCACATTTCAAGCCTGCGATCTAAGGGTGGGTTTGAGCCAGACGTTGTGCTTGATGGCAAGGTCTATTCAGGTGTCAAAGCTGCTGAGGCATTTGCTGAGTATTTTTCCAGCGTATTTCTGCCGGACACACCAGAATTGGACCCGAAATCAATCACGGTGAATAGTGAGGGAGGTAATTTTCCCCTACCCGTTTTAGTCCCTCCGGACGTGGTTAGGGGTATTTCCAAACTCAAACCCTGCTGTTCGATTGGCCCAGATAATATCCCTGCATATATCGTTAAAGGATGTAGCAGTATATTAGCAGCCCCTTTATGTCATGTTTTTAATCTAGCTCTTAAGTCGGGCGTGTATCCGAAGCCGTGGAAGACTTCACGTGTTACTCCCATCCCTAAAACCAGTGACAAGACATATGTCGAGGAACACAGACCCATCGCTATTTTATCAACCATTGCAAAGGTCTTTGAACATATACTTCACACTGTTATCTGTAAACAAACCAATATGTATCTTTCTGATGCTCAACATGGTTTTCGACCTGGTCGCTCCGTGAACTCAAATCTGCTGATTCATGTTGACTTCATATCCAGTAGCCTGGAATCCGGTAGGCAGGTCGACACTCTGTATTTTGATTTCCGGAAGGCGTTTGACAAAGTGGACAACGATGTGCTTTTGGCAAAGTTAGGGGCTACGGGCTTCTCATCCGGCCTTCTTAACTTCTTCGCCGACTACCTACGGGATCGCAAACAGTTCGTCCGCCATGGCTGCTTTGAGTCGAGGTCTTATTACACTCGCTCGGGCGTGAGCCAGGGATCCGTGTTGGGGCCGCCTCTGTTTCTGATCATGATCAACGACCTAATTTGTAAGATTCGATTCGCAAAATGTCTACTATATGCCGACGATCTAAAACTAGCTGCGCAAATCAGAACAGAGGTGGATTGCGAACTCCTACAAAAAGATATCGATACCGTCTATGAGTGGAGCATGGCGAACAAGTTGTTGTTTAATATTAGTAAATGCAGCGTTATGACTTATGGTCGTGGGTTGAGACCAATAAAATATGATTATAGTTTGGGGGGTTTAGTGATCACCCGTGTCACCAGCGTTAAGGACTTAGGAGTGACTTTCGACCGCAGTCTGACATTTAGAGACCACGTGTCTGCCCTTGCAAAGGAATCCTTCAGGCGTCTGGGATTTGTCTTGAGGAACGCTCGTGACTTTCGCAATCCCAGTATTATTAAACATCTTTACACCACTTTGGTTCGGAGTAAACTCGAGTCCAGCGCCTGTGTCTGGCATCCGCATACTGCGTCTCAGACACTGATGCTTGAGAAAGTTCAGAAGACCTTCCTGAGATTTTTGTATCAAAGGCTGTACCATTACTTCCCATTCATGTACCCAACGAATTATCTTCTAGGGGTGTTGGGTTTAAATTCGTTGGAGGTAAGAAGGGCTTTGATCAGCTCACGATTGCCTGTAAAACCCTAAGCGGTCGTATTGACTGCCCTGAACTCCACGGACTTTTCTGCCGCCTATTTGTGCCCGACAAATACCTTGGGCACCGTCAAAGCCGCCGTCATAACCTGTTCGCACTACCGCTGTCTAGATCTGTTGCTAGAGCCGAATCCCCAGTTTGTCGAACCCTAAGGATGCTAAACGCCCTCCTGACTGCCGACCCTGAATGTGATGTGTTTGCCGATGAATGGAAGAAAATAATGCGTGCTTGTCTGTTGTTTTGTGAGGGACAATATGCGAGGGTGTCCACTGTTGCATGTTAGTTTATTGATGTATCTAATTTATTGAACCATTTACTCAAATAATTATTAATAATTTTATCCACGAATTGTATATCTTTGAATTTAATTTTTTGTATTGTATGTTATTTGAATGCTTATTTTATTTTAATTTTTATAATTCTATGTTAATTAATGTAATTGGACCTGTGCCGTTTTAATTAACTATAAAATAAATAAATAAAATAAAAAAAATATTTGTTAAATACTACGGTGGATATATAACACATCTGCAAGTCACTGGTTTGAGCCGTTCATCATCGTCATCTTTCCTGCCTTGTCCCATGTTGCTTGGGGTCGGCGCAACACGCTTGAGCCGTTCATCGATAAACTGTAAGTTCATAAGTCCGTCATTTTACAGATGGTAAGAGACTTTATTATCATAACGAAACATCGCAATGCTGCTTGGTATAAAATAGGCGTAGCGGCAGTAATTTTTCTTGGATGCACCCTTTCACAATGTTGAGCTATTCAACTCTAATTTACATATTCTAATAGTTCGTAGGTCCATCTAGCTTGGGCGTCTACGCCCTTAAAAAGGGGGCAGACTGAATGCGGAATTCGGAGAACCGGGTGTTGAGGCGCAGTTTGAGAGAGGTCTATGTCCAGCAGAGGACTTTGAATACTCACTTAGTCAACATTTTGCTACCTTTATAGTTTTATTGCTGCTGCGTGATAAATATTCAACATAGCTATTGTTAACTGCCACGTAAATTACTTCAATCAATTAAACTCGTCATTCGTTTGCAGCGATCCATCTGATTGATCGTTGTGTATCGTGTCACCGAGTCAACGGTCTCACAAATTATTCTAAATACACAAATATCTCTATAATATCTGCATTCACTTAGATTCTTTGTTGTAGGCCTTAATGGCCACTATTTGAATAGTTTGTTAGAGATAAGATGCAAAACATGTGTATATACAGGGTTATTTTTAAGTCGTTTATAACCTCTTAAGGAGTCATTGTACTCATCATTATGAACAACTTTTACTATGGGACATAGTAAAAGTTGTTCATAATGATGAGTACAATGACCCCTTATTTAATTCATTCTCTGGATTCTTTATTCTTCAGAATTAATAAATAACCGTAATTTATGTCAGAGAGTAACATACAGACTTTTTTTTTTTTGGGTGGGAATTTATCAAATAACTTTTCCCGCTCTGGGTGGAGCGGGAGGGAGTGTCAAACTTTTACTGACTAAAACCCACCCTTGTTCCTTCAGATGCCTGTGTGCCAGGGCCACGATATCCCTTTCGGACAGGCTCGTAACCCCGGCAGGTATGGGAATCAAATTAAATAATTCGATGACTGTGGGTCAAACTGAAAGCCTACAGATGACAGTAGCCTACACACATGAGTAAATTCTGTCCTGCTATGCGAGAGTCAGGGAGAATTGGAGAGAGAAATCGGGAAAAACTGATGGTGCCGCTTGTGGAGTCAGGGAAGAGGAAATATGGGAAAGAGGGGTCAAACGGACGACGAAAAACAAACATAAAGACGACGAAAAACAAACATATGATGACGATGTTGGACTTGGCGAAATTGGTTTTCTATCAGTTGTTACCTTAGTTGCATTACATGCAACCTAAAAAAACCCCTAATATCGAGACCACAGTTTTGTAACGTATTCACCATCAACGTAACGTTTTACATTATCTTTCATGAACAACTAAAGTTAATTCAATATTGAGCAATCTCCCAGCTGCCCATAGTCCAAATAAAAGTCAATTTTATCTACACATAGTCCATTAAAGAAGTACAATACGGTGTATTAACAATAATTTTAATGTAAATGCACTGTTTCGTTATGTAATGTCTCGTAAAACTCGCTCAGCGTATATTATATAATAGCCGTCCATTGTGAGCTTTATTAGGGCTGCCTCAAAAATCCGTGACTGTTTCGCAGTGGGCGCTTAGCTTTTTGGGTGATATGGTTTTCTGAATGTTGTTTGTGTCTTTCTATGGTGACTTGCGAAGGACAGAGATGTCCATTAAGCATAATGACTGTTAGCTATTCCAGGAAAAACTACTGAGTTTCCGGGAATCATGAACGCTCCTCCACAACTACTGGAAATCGGTAATAGGAGTTTCAGTACCCAGACAGTGGGGATAGTCATCAATAGTTCCTCTCTTAAATTAAAACATTTCTTAGTATATTTTTACATAATACGAAATAATTAATTTAAATTTAAATTTATTTTAATTTTAGTTCAAATGTGACCACAAAAATAAAGTTGGAAGACCCATAAACCCAGGTGTTTTGCGAAAGCCTTTCGCTGATTATTTAACTGTTTTTAACAATAAAATTAAAGCACAGCGAACAATTATTTATTGATTGTTTTTCCAAAACAATATATTGGCAAGCTATAAATTGTTAAAATCCACACATCGAAGACGATGATCGATCGACGATCTTTCCAGTTTGTTTACCAACAAGCTGAGCTATATTTGCACAAGGAAGCTGACTCATCATTATAACACTAATTGATTACGCTTTACTACCAGTTACTACGAGCTTCGTCATCTATGGACGGTTACTTGTGCTACGAGTATAACAATTCTCCGTTCTATGGTTCTATAGATATTTTTCTTAGCATTAGCTCAAAGGGGCGTAAGAGATATAATAATTACTAGTGTTCGCCCGCTGATCGAAATTCGACCCCCTCTATTTACAATCTATATAGTACTTACTAATTTCATGAGTAAACTAATTCCATGCTATTATAAAGTACTTACTAATTCCATATAATAGTATTAAACAGTATTTACATACTCCATGCTGAAGCTGTCTCTTCTGTCACTAGCTATATCTTCAAGTCATGAGGCCCCGGCCTATGGGTGTGTCAAACGCATGGTAGTGTGTGTAATGTTTTTTTTTATTCATTTCATTTATTGCTAATACATATTATAAAGAAATAGTAGCTTTCTGCACTCCTCCTCCATATAAACTAACTGTGCCAAATTTCATACTCTGCCGTCCGCAAAAAGGGGTACAAAGTTTTCGCTTCACGTATTAAATAATAAAGATGATGATGATAAACGTTTACTCGCCTAACAAAAGGATCATAGGTAGCATGCAATTAAAAATACTTCACATAAACATATTATAAACTTCGATCGCTCAGTATGGGTACCGTACAGCAATGGTTCAGGTACTGACCATTCGAACCTTTGCGTCAATGCCCTCGGGACGCCGACGGAAATTGAAAAAAAAATGTCCCATTGTATCCAGGGGTAGCTGGGGACTTCACATTCCATCCCCTTTCTCCCCCTGGAGGTTTGGCTCTTAAAAAATCACATCAAGAGAATGGTCCTCTCTCCTAACAATAACATGCTCCAAATTTTGATCACCAAGATTAGCGAAAACAAGAATTTCTGAGCTATGACAGTTCCTGACGCAGTCAACAGGAGGAATACATTCAGCAGTAAAGCTTTAGGGGCTGATCTTCTCGTCTTGTGTAGTTGTATTTCAAGCTGTGAAAATCATTTGCCATACCGTGGTGATAAGATGTTTAAATCAGCAAGTTATATAGTGGATCTGACTGCCCGAGTCTTCACACATGGAGGCTTTTTAAAATAAAAACACGTTCTGCCAAGAAAAAAATCTCATGGACAGCCCTATAGGTACATTATTCGCACCAAAGTACGATATTTTGTTTACAATTCGTTTCTTAATAAACATAAATTAACCTTGGTCATGTTTTCATCCGTATTCTGTTTGTTTAATTATTGTACTTATCTAATGTATAATTTGAGTTAAAGTATAATGTTAATAATAAAAAAACCGGGTTATAGCAGTACTGTTAAAGGAACTTACATAGACTTCATCTAGGATGGACAATCGATGGATGGACCCAGTGGCTGGGTAACAGAATACCCCTTGGTAAAACTGGTTGTCGGACTTTCGGGCTTCTGACTACTAGTAATTACAGCCGAGACACGGAGGGGTCTTGTTATCAAATATATAGTCACCCATCCACGGACGGACCAGAGTTAATAATGATAATGTAGATACGTACCTACTTGTAGCTCAGTTGTGACACAATAATTGATTTCCATTTACAAAGATTTGTAAGTTGAAGACATTTGTAAGTTTGCCTGAATTGGAAAACCGAATAACTTTTCCAATTCAGGCAAACTCACGCAAAAGAAAGGACACAGGGTTCTATCATGTTATGTGTTAGAGGGTTTGGTTTCCGCATTTAGACCTTCATGTGGACGATTGTGCGTGGGCCATGGCGGCCATCAGTGGTTATTCCAACCAGCTCACCTCCCTCCAGAAGCTGATTAGGTGTCCTGGTCTGTTTAGAATATCTGTGAAGGATCTGGGTGACCCTAGGGCCCCAGAAGCTGATTAGGTGTCTTGGTCTGTTTAGGTTATCTGTGAAGGATCTGGGTGACCCGAGGGTTTCTGTTCTGATCTGGGTGACGCCTGTGCATTCAAAGAGCACATGCGCAACGGTTTCTTCTACCTCCATGCATGTCCTGCACAGAGAACTCTTTCCGTTATGCCTATTGTGTGGAAGTGCTTGTTTAGTGAGCAGTTTCCTGTGATGGTCCCCGTCACCAGGCGCAGGCCATTCCTGTTCAGGCGTAGTCTAAGTAGTGCCAAGGGTGGTACTGTAGTGTACTTTATATTTAGGACCATGCACCGTTTGAGGTTCATTCAGAAGAAAACACAAACCTAAATAAAGATTTTCATCAAAAATCTGTTAATCAACGTCTACAATTCCACAAAATATTAAGCATGCCAGGTCGAGGGGCTCGTGGCTACATAACAACAGCCACACTGGTCGACCGAAGGTTAAGCTACGCATGCCGCGGTCGGTTCGTGGATTGGTGACCATCCATTACATACCGAGACCCCTCCGTACCTTGAAAAGCACTTTCAAGCCGTTGGTCCCGGCTGTCATTCGTAGATCTTTGACATTCGTTGACAGTACCTAGTCAGAACCCCAAAAGTCTCACAGCCAATCTAATCAAGGGGTATCGTACGTATTACGCAGTAACTGGGTTGTGAAGGTCAGATAGGTCGTCGCTCCATGTCAAAAAACAGGTATTCAGCTGCATCTAGTTAGACTGGAAGCCGACCCAACGTAGCTGGGAAAAGGCTAGGCAGATTGATTGGTAGGCAGCTAGGCATGCCTGGTAAACTTAAAATAGGTAACATTAATCTACTTATTCTTTTAGCTTTTTCTGTAATTCAGAATTTCAGATTAGGTTCACGTTGGTAAGTCCCTTCTGTTTAACAATCCGTTATAGGTCTCTGTCACTCTCTTGACCTGCTGTTAATTAAGTAGGTACAAAAAATAATCATTTAATTATTACTACAAGATTAATGTCAATGTCGCTCACAGCGCTGCTCATGCCTCTTTTGTAATAAGATTAATGGTTGCAACTGTATGGCCTATTGAGAAGACTCCTACGCAGGCATTGAAATTAGGCTGAGTGCATGTACGAATTGTTTTTAAACTGTGTCAATGTGTGTGAGTAGGAGGAAAATGCGGTTAGTGCGTACTGTAGCACGTTGGGATGGTCCGTAGTATCTTGAACTTAAGTTACAGATAGATAGAATACTCTTTATTATGTACAACTTATAAATTACAGACATACAATTGTTGACATTTTACATCATCATTATCATCCACAGCCTGACTGCTGCACATAGGCCTCACTTTTCTTGTGCCAATGACGCTCCTGTGCCGGCCTCATCCAGATTCTACCCGCGATGGTAATAATGTGGTCCACCCATCTCGCCGCCGGACGTCCGACACCTCGTCTTCCAGTCCTCGGACGCCACTTGGTCACTGCCTCAGTCCCCACCTGTCATCACTGCCCCATGCCAAGGGTCCTACGAGAGTGCGAGTTCCATAACTCTATTTCCGATATCGACATTTTACATAGGGTGACACAATAGGCACAGGCAACTGTCTTTTCGCTAAAAGCGTTAGCTACCTATGATACCTACCTACTTACATCATTAATGTTTTTAAAAATTACATTGAAAAAGCTCGGGTATTGAACTCAAAAACAATAGCTTGTTTTCCTATCAAAGATACGGTACATTACCTTATTGACCGAACGAGCGAAACATCTCTGCTTGAAGTTGGCAAAATTTGCTTTCCTCTGTCAGTTTGTTGCTACTCCTCTACAGCAGTGCAATAATATCGCTGTGAAATCTTAGGTGAAGTGAGCTGTCAATAGTGTCAATCCCTAGCGATCCGTAGCATCAAGTACGACAGCTCACTGAAATCTCACTTCACCTAAGATTTCACGGTGAGATTCTTACAGAATAGGTTGTATTTTACAACCGATCTGGACGAAACTTGATAGATTTACGACTTTATAGATTTTTTTGCTGTCGGGATTTTTGATTGGAGGTGTACTTCCTCCAAAAGGGGCAAGAAGGGGCTACTGGATATCTCCGCCTTATGAGATCCGACTTCAATGGTTCTTTTTACTCGTATATTTGAAAGGTAGTAACTTTAAGTTGGTCTCATAGAAATTTGGTGAAGATCCGATGAGGATCTTCGGCGTGATGAGCAGAAAAGCTCCTCAAAATGCAATAAATTGCTCACTTTTAGATTTCTACCAGTGGAATCGGCCCTTTAAGGGATTCATGGAGCATCTGCGACTACCTTCTCATCACAAAATTGGAAAGTTTTGAAAATTATTTCTTTTTATAAAACAAGGCTTTAAAACCAAAATTAATGTTACTTTTACAATGGATAGATGGTGCTAGTCTCCACCGCTAGAGCGCGCTGTCGTTGTCGCTCGTCAAACGGTTAGGTCCCGTCGAACATTTTGTGTGACTGAGTTTTGTTAGGTGTAAAGGAGCTTCAAAAGTAAAGTCTCGTGTACCTATATCAGATAATAGTTGGTTAGTTGTGGATTCGTTTATTTCTGTTTAATTATCGTCTTGCCATGAATTTTTTGGCTAAGCGCAATAGCTTCAACAGTTTTCTGACAGCTTTGACTGGAGAGCAACAATGTTTCGGCATGGTTGCGACTGCTGTAGTGTGTGGTACGTCGAAAGGAATTCATTTCGAAAATTTCGATGTTGACCTATGCTTACTATCTGACGATACGTATCTAGGCTATGCCTGCAGCAAATGCAGATATTGGCTCCGAACGAAGTGCAGCTTTGTTCGGACAATCTATTGTCTCCTATCTAAATCAAATAACTAGTGGTTACAAATCAATTGATTGTGTCAAAAAAGTTTGTGCTCGCGAGGTCTTCTGTTCGCAGAACTATTAGTTATTTTACACAGATCGACTGCCAATACTAGTTGATATCACAGGACACAGTATCTCCGCCCCCCCGGCTGGCGATCCCGACTGTCATTAGTAAATCTTTGACGGTCGTCAGAAGCCCAAAAGTCTGACAACCAGTCTTACCCAGTATACTGGTTAAGGAGGTCAGGCAGTCGCTCCATGAAATATACTGAGATTCAGCTTCATCCGGTTAGACTGGAGGCCGACTCCAAAATAGTTGGGAAAAGGCTAGGCAGATTGTATCACAGAATACAATCATTATAGTACAATTTCCTAAAGTGAAATCAAATCGGTGGTCTGAAAGGCAGTTTCACAATAGTTACTGATGCTATGATAGTTTGATATTTAGAAACAGGTACTCGTATCCATTTAATTTTGCAAGCATCCATAAACGAATTACTGCTCAGATAATATATATAACCATAAACTCACTCCTTCTTCCCATGGGGACAGGCAGAAACTACACAACGCCACCTGCTACAATCCTTACATGCTCCTTTTGCTTTGCTTACGTTCATACATCTGGTCATACACGCCCGCCGGTTGCGAGTACTACGCACCTGACCTTTCTGAAGAACATCACCAATAAAGTCACTACATGTTCTATGCTCAGTCAATATTTTATATTAAAACCTTCAAACTATAGTTTTTCCTTACTTTTTCTTCGATGGAACCCTAATCTGCTCTACATAGCTTCAATAACGCATCGGTCCGTAACGATTATCTAATAACTAATAACGGTTATAAAATAACTGCTATTTTTAACTGCTAACAAAAAACTAGAGCACTTCTCTAAGTAGGAAATGTAATAAAAGGTACAAGTAGATATTTATTATAACAATAACATAACATCAAATTTCATCACGCCGTTATTCCCTGAAGGGTTAGGCAGAAGTGTACCTATAGCACACCCACATTTCGCCAGGTATGTTTAAGTCCCATGTAATAAGGGCGAGCCTATTGCCATCAACCGGGCACAAATCCAGACTCCGTGCTGCTACTGAGAAATTCCAAATGGCGAAACCCAATAACACTTTGCCCGACCTGGGAATGGAACCCAGGCAGCAGTAGCGCTTGCTCACTAGACCAACGAGGCAGTTATTACAACAATCTTTAACTTAAATAGTTTTAATTGAGGAAACTTCGCTGATGTCCACTTTTTATGTAGGTAAGTATGTAGGTAAGTATAGGTACTTTATCTTGTCAATATGTGGTTTTATAATAATGATAAAACCAAATGATAAACAACCGTTTTTGTATCATTTGTTTCATCTGTTTTTGTATCATTTGTTTCAGATCGTGGGATTTCTAAAGGATATTATAATTATGCAATGCCTTGTCTCGTGTCAGAACTTAAATTATATCAAGCTGGAGTAGAAGGAATAGTCAGTAAGGTTGCCCAGGGTGTGCCGAACGTACAGAAATATCGTCATGCGTACGTATTTTGTTTAAAAGAATAAAAAAACGGGAGGCAGAGTTACCTACGCATTATCATAGCATAATCTGCCTATAATGTTCCCACTGCTGGGACACAGGCCCAGGAGTGGGCCGTAATCCACCACGCGGACCCAGTGCGGGTTGGTAGATGTCACATGTCTTCGAATTTCTGGTTCTAGGACATGCCGGTTTCCTCACGATGTCTTTCTTCACCGTTTTGAGAGCAGTGGTCATAAGGTTATAAACACAAAGTAAAGTGCCCGCTTGGGTTCGAACCCACGACCACAACTCGTAAGTCACTGCTCGTTTACTCTTTGTGGGGTAACTAATGTAACAACTGCACTGTGCCTATAAGTAAGCGGTACCCTAGTATAATATCCAAGTCCTAACATAATATTTTGTGATTTTTTACTGTTGACTGACGTTTGTTTGTCTGTTGTTGTATGGTTATTCACACATGGATATGCACACTTATATTATTTTGTTCCTGTTGCTGTAAATTAACCATGTACCTTATGAGGTCGCGGGATCCAAATGACACCCGAACAAATCAAGCAAGTTTCATCTCAAAAGATATCTCAAACAACTAATTCTAATTAAAAATAATCTCTAATTATGTTTAAAAGAGTAAAGTGTGGAGTTTCTTGCCGGCTCTTCTCCATAGGAAACGACCAATTGTAACCGTGCACCTAGCTTCTGATGTTTCATAAGTGCCCATGTAGGTTTATGTGAAATAAAATATTTTACTTTATTTTTATTTTTTTGAATTAGCAGAAGGTCATTATACTGTCAACGTAACTCTATAATATTATGTGAAACCGCTTTGTAAACACCAACCAAACGTGCAAATGAACCTGATCTAGTAAGTTAAGCATAAGCACAAGTATTTCAAGTTACAGACTACTGAACAGTTCAATTATGTTAATCTAATTACAGATTAAATATTGGCTCATTTACCAGCTTTTTGTACTTTGAAGCTGTTCTTGTACGAAGACATTATGACACTGTAAAAAGTGTACTACACCCTTTACGTCATTTGTTGACAACACAGTATTTTACAGGTTCAATCAATCGAGAACCCAATTGATTGATTGATTGATATTTTGTTATAAATTACATAACATAACATCATTCCCCGAAGTGTTAAGCATTGGAGCACCTATAATAGTACACCCACATTTGTCAGTTATGTTTAAGTCCCATGCGATAGGGGTTGAGCCTACTGCCACCATCCGGGCACAAACATATACTGTGGGCTGGCTTGACAGCCGGACCAACTGCTTAACGTGCTTTCCGAGGCACGGAGGGGTGTCGACAGGACCACCCATCCACGAACCGACCGCGGCAAGCGTAGCTTAACCTTCGTTCGACCCGTGTGGCTATTATTAATTAGCCACGCCCTCTATTACTCGTACATTGGGACCTAAATATAATTGACGAAATGTGGGTGTACTCTATTTGGGGAACACAAGCGTCATGTTATGTAGTTCAAAGTCATAAACAAAAAGTAAATTCTCCCATAAACTCAGTATGTAGACCAGAGCAACATAATTGGTTTATGTAAGAAATATAATTGTTATGCAGTCTGTAACGATTGGAAACAAGCGCAGGCGCATACTCTCTGCATGTGGGTTATCTTAACTGGCATGCAGGTTATAATTATGGTTAAACAAATTAATTTTTCAATAATTGTGGGATACTGCCTGGTTGGTTTAGTGCTTGACTGCTCTGATCTGGGTCCTGGGTTCAATTTTGAGGTCAAGCAAAGTTTCCTGTCATAGATTTAGAGCAGCCCGGTTTGGGCAGGATATGGAAACAGGCTCGCCCTTTACTTCATGGGACTTCAACATAACAGGGATAATATGGACGTACTACACCTCTGCCTATACCTTCGAAGAATAAGTACTAGCGTGATGTTTTGAAGACTTTGCTGCTTATTACTTGCAGTTCCTAACACCGTCCATGTGAAGACTATATTTATTAGGTCGCCAGACAATAAAACCATCAGCTTAATCTAAAATCTAAACAAAATCTATACTATAATATTTAAAAGAGGTAAAATTTGTGAGTATGTATGTAGGGAGTCATCTTCGGAACTAACTACTGCTCCGATTCCGAAAATTCACTAATGCTACAGTATCTATGATGCTACAATAATGCTAATTATACGCGGGAGAAATCGCGGGCAAAGGTTACTAGTTATACATATACAATAGTCATGCGGTTTCCCTATTAACGATCACTATGTGTGAAGACTGCCAGCCGGCATCAATCGGCCATCGTCCGCGGTAAGGTCATTATCAAATGAACTACAAACAACGCAATCACTCGGATGACGGAAGTGAGGGAAAAACTTGATCACTACATCTTGGATTCCAGTTGAAACTTGAATGCAATTAGAAGGTCTCGTGATTTTTTGTTTGCAAGCTCAGTTCCATTTGATGTTTTAATACCAGCGCATTATTGTCCCAACAAGGCCTCTTTTTATGCAAAGAAGGATTTGATTTGATCACCACGCTTGTTGGTGATTTCAGACTTGTATTAATCATAAGTCCAGGATTCCTCTGCTGTTTCACCGATATCAGTAATGTTTCAAGATAAACTCAGAAAGTACATTTGATGTTGTTTCAATTAATTTAATGGTTTGATTTACACTAGTTAGGTAGACACCATTCTTATTTATTTAATTACTGTAAAATTAATTCTGCTTCTCAAGGAAGTATAGATGCGAAACCCTGACGGCCCTTGAATCAAAAGGAAGTGTTTACGTAGTGGCTACAAACTCGTATATAAGCATAAATGTCTCACAAATATTGAATTAGAATCCTAATTCAATAAACATCAACAGGAAGGTAAAACTATTATAAAATAAATCAATCAACACTTCTCTTTAATAACTCCGACAAATCTTTTACACAAATATCAAAAATAACTGACATTAATAGCCGTTATTATCTCAGCTATCGTTTTAATTTGCATAACTTTAAACGTTATTAACATTGAATCGATCGATTCTGATATTATCGTCAACTTCACCTGTTGCAACACTAGCTGTCAGCGTGAGAATCAATCAGTCAAGGCAAACGGATCATGAGCCAACTTTCCACGACGAAGGTCAATTAAAACAAGCAAGTTTCTCCAAAAATCTTATAATTATATCTTTAAAATAAATCATCTCAACTTTAATTACAATAAACAGAGGTTGTGTGACTTTAAATTAATTTGACGACGCACCAAATCTATTAATACGTAAAATAAGCAATTAGAAACTATTTTGTTTAGATTCAGCACGAAGGTTCCATCTAAAAGTCACAACGTCACTTAAAATAAAAAGCAAAATAGTTGTGCCGTTACAAGCATGTAACGTTGCTCTGCTCAATAAAAAATAAATTAAAAAAACGTACAAGAAAGTAGTGGGTTGCGCAACCCCATATCTACATAATCATCACAATGTACTTACATCGACAAGACTTAACTAAAAACGACAGTTAACATGAAATGGCGACTGACTTAAGTTAAAAATGACTTAATTGTAAAACAAAATAAAAAAAAAATGTTAGCCATAGCGCGTCGCGGCTCTTACCAGCCGGAGTAGGAGAGGCTGTTACTTTTACAGGAAATCGTTTGCAGTTAGAATGTGTGCAATTACATTATGTAATACATTCTACAACTGTACGCGCTCTGTTACTCCGAGTTAAGACGATGTTGCACGGCGGGCGAGGCGGAGACAGCGCTCGCGCTCCACACATCTGATAGATCGGAGCCTGCACTCGCCAGTGGAGAATGTTTTGTGTATCTCACTTCGCAAAGCGGTCAGACAAGCTAGAATTACTCGCTTCGGTGCAGTGCAACGCCGCCCTAATAAACATCTGTCTGGTCTGAACATGTATCGGTCTCAGAGTCTACAATCGCCTGAATGTCGATTTTGCGTGATCATTTTGTGCCCACAACTCTGACATAACTCGAAATGAAAACTCGACCGCGACGCGCGCGCATTCGCAATAAATTACGCGATTCATAAATACAATGTACTAATAAATTACATGTTTAAGTGATTTACGAAACTAGACACAGCGTTCCGTGGCTTAAAACTAAATGAGCATGATCACATTGTTCAAGAAGGTAACTCAGTTTGTTCTGGAAGGAAAACTATCGCGGAACACACGCGACGCTTCCTCGTGCGAAATAGATTAAAAAACCAGCGGCCAGAACGTGAAAGGCGGTTATCCAACGTGATTAGAAAGGTGTCACGGTTGGCGGGCGCTTTCTAGCGCGAGTAAAGTGCGAGGTCCGAGATGCGGCGCTGTCGGGCGGCGGCGTGGAAGCCGCGCGTGCCGTCCGGCACCAGCGGCGCGCGCGGCTCGAAGCGCGGCGCGCAGGACATGCGCCGGCCGCCGCACTCCGGCCCGGACAGCGAGCAGCCGGACAGCCGGCGCGACAGCCAGCCATCCGCGCTGCCGGTGCTGCCCGTGCTCGCCTGCGACGTACGCCTGCTGCTGCTGCAGTAGAACGACACGCCCGAGTCCGAGCTGTGTGAACACGTGGATGGACGCCGCGGCACCCACGTCTGGATCTCAGGAGACCGTGGTGCGAAGAAACCACTTGAATTCCTCCTATAGAACGGCGTCCCGTACCTGTAATCGTATTCAGGCTCAGACCCACTACAACAGGACGAGTACTCGCATTCATGACGCCTCGGCGGCGCTCGACGGATGGGCGCCTTCCTCTTAGGCTCCCTAGGAACTCCGTTCAACTCATACACTCGCATTCCATCATCTTCAGGGGTCTGTAATCGCAGCGCTTCTCTCGCAGACTCAGACTCAGTAAACTCAACTAACGCACACACACAATTAACCAAACTAGGGTTCTTGTTAAGGAACTGGCGCACGTCTGCGGGCACAGGGTTGCCGGGTCGGAGCACCCTGACGAGGGCGATCTCACCGCAGCCAGCGAACAGTCGCGACACATTCTCTACCGAAGGCCGGTCGATGGGCATCCTCACAGCCACCACGGTCCTGGACGGAGTGGTCTCATCGTACGCGGGGAGCGGCTCGATTCTGCGCAATTTAGTTCCTAATTCATTAATTTCTAACTTGGTAGACCGCTTGAGTGCTTCGGCGACCACCCTCCAGTCTTTCGTCAAGTGCTTCACGCGCTTGAAACTGGAGATCAGCTTCAGTGACACGTACCCCTCCTTGTTTCTTCGAACATGTTTCAGCAGGAAGGCGTCCTTCGTGATGTTGGCGTCTGAGAAGTAGAACTCAACTTGTGATACGATCCTGTGCGCTAGCTCATCGTCCGGGGGTGTGTAGGGAGGTTCCTGTGCATCAGGCGCGACTTCGCAGCCGGAGTCCTTGCCGCCGCCGGAGCCGGTATCAGAGGCACTATCGGAAAGGTCGGCGTGGTCGTCGGTGGACGGGCGGCGGTCGGAGGCGATGCCCTCGTCCTCAGGCAATCCGGGGCTGGGAGGGGTCGCTCCCTCCATGTCGGTAACTGGCACACTAGACTCACTATCGCATTACAGGCGACGTTGCTCGCTCGGAGGCGCGGAGTGACTGCGGGCGCGCGGCGCACACTACACTCTTTTATAATATCGGGGGGATGTGCCGGTAAGAGGCGAAGCATTCGGAAACGATACGAGATGACATTGCCAGACTACGCGACGCTATATAGTGCACATACATGTGTTTTAATGAGGGATATTATGGAAAGAGGTTAGGTGCTATATCTATTAATGTTAGGCTGAAACACACGCAAGTTTATCACTGTTTGGGAGTGCCGCACGCGATTGACGCACGCCAGTGTGTTACGGCACAAAAATTGGCATTCTAATTCTGTAGATAATTGTTCCAAATTATTGCTGATGCGTTTGCACGAGTTGTAATATATTCGATAATTATATTTTGGCTGCTTTGTGGAAATCGCGCAGTTGTTCGTTGTACGATGTGATCGTAAATGATGCGTATGAGCAAGGTCTCTGGTGAACATGTTTTGTTAAACAACTTAACTGTACGTGTAACTTTAAACGTTCTTGTTTTGTTTTTAGCAGATAATAATTATTTCTTTTTATCACAATAATTATTGTTTTTATTACTTTGTTTAATCATTCAATTGAATTCAGTTTGCTGACCTTCAATTTGCGGTTATTGAATAAATGGGACACACCGTTAATTTATCATTGTTGGAATGTCAGCAGTCAAGATAGTTCTACTTACTACGTTTTCAGACAGAAAGTGAATAGTAAAAATTGTTGCAGTTACTGTTTCTAATGGCTAGATTTTTCCGGCTTCAGCGCTCTAAGGAGACCGTGCCAAATGATTGTAGTTTAAGACGCTATATTTTCATGCCTAGCTCACTAATTTCTCGCGACATCTTCAAGTTTAATCGCACAGCATTATGCTGAGTGGAAGCCTTTTTGTCACAGTCACGATGTGCAGCTGCCGACTTTTTCTGTTGTTTGATTGTAGATCTGTTTTGTTTTTTTTTATTCGAATTAACTTACTACCTTTTGATGTGCAAGTGTGTCTGTGACAAATAAAGCTTTTTATTTCTTTCTAGTATAATATTTTATGCTTATGCTCATTGCTCCATTCAGTGCAGCTTCCGATGTATTTCTGTTGTCTGATTTTTAGATCTGTTTTGTTTTTTATTCCAATGAAAAATAAATAACTTACTTATATTTTACGTGCACGCATTTCCGTGATAAATAAACCAATTTTTCTTTCTATGCCAAAATTAAGACCGTAATCCACCACGCGGGCACAGTGCGGGTTGGTAGGACATGCCGGTTTCCTCACGATGTTTTCCTTCACCGTTTTGAGAGCAGTGGTGATGAAATAGTTTACACAAAGTAAAGCGCCTGGGTTCGAACCTACGACCTACAACTCGTGAGTAGTCGCGGCCGTTGCCACTGGGCCACCACTGCTCGCAATGAAGCACCGATTGTTTCATTTCTCAATAGCAGCTAGGATTTCGGCAATAGGCTGCCCCCATATCACATGGGACTAAAACATAACAAAAAACATAAACACCTCTGCCTACTTCTTGATGGGAATTCTGGCGTGATGTTATGTTAATTGATGCATGTCTATGAATCGATCGTGGAGGAACGAGATGTGAAAGTAGTAAGTAGAAATCAAAAGTTAAAGTTAACTGACCCTTAACCGCCAATATATTCATAAATTTCTATTATTTTCTAGCCTGTACCATCCTACTGCTAGGCAAAGGTTCCTCTTAGGACTTTAAAAAATATAATTTTTAAAGTTCGAAATTGTAGTAGGAAAATACATACCTACATATATAAATTCACGCCGTCTTCCCATGGGTGTAGGCAGAAACCACAGAACGCCACCTGCTAAGATCCTTGTATAGGTATTTCTAATGATTCGCATACTTCTCTATTAGTCGTCATCTCGGTAGTGACTCCCTTTCTAGCCATATCATCTTTCACACAGTTCATCCATCGTTTCTTTGGTCAATAGCCGAAAAAATTTCTGAGTGCCATGGTTTAATTAATCACACTGATCTCAAAACTACTCAACCGTCGGGGATCATTCTTTCACCGCTACGTAGAAGTTACGACATTAACTTATTGTTTTATTTGTTAAGCACGATAACTATTGTAGTGTTTTTGCATTCCGATCGGGAAGTGAAAGAATTATCTGTTTATTTTTATTTTTAGTTACTACGTAAGTAGTCTGCCCCATCGTCATCTAAGGGTGTCGTAACAAAAAAAAAAACCGACTTCAAAAAAAAAACACTACAAAGTGAAAATTACTTTAATTTCGGTGTCTTTGGTTTTGTATTTTCGCTGTTTGCCACCGACTTTCGATCGATTATCATATCTTGCAATCAGTTTTTAAAACTATGAGAAGATGAGTTGCAGGATGATCTGACAGGGAAGAGTTATTTCTCAGGAGCAACTGCCATATCAGTCAAGCAGCTCTCTACAAGCTATCTAATTGTAGGATGTTGGGTCTTTTGAGTCAGCTGACACAAGCTGGTATTGTGCCAATTGGTTGGGGTGACTCTCCAACATGAACTTATAACTTCCATGACTATTTTCACGTTCAGGTGTTCGTGAAATTCAGCGTTCCTAATAAACCATGGTGTATTTGATATCTGCTTTAAGACCTTATTCTGAGTTGTCTGAAACTTTGCAAATATGACTAATTCTAGATGTCCCTCCTGTTCTAGGGACTAGATGAGCAGCAGCAGCAGCAATGTCTGCTAATAACAACATACTGAAATCACCATCTGCTATTTTATGTTCGTCCATAAGGTTACCATAGTAACAATAATTGTGAAACACGTGTCATCTTTTGCAGTATACATTTGCTTATTCACAGAATCACAAGTCACTCCATAATCGTCCTGCTCTCATTCCAATTTGTTAGAGTTCGACGCATCACATGTTGTCCTTCCCTAATTAGCTGTAATCTCAGATTTCACTTCCTTCTTAGCTACTGCATCTTTTCTTTGCTCTGTTATAAAACTTATAAAACAAAATCATTTATTCGAATTAGGCTGAGAACTAGCACTTTTGAACGTCAAAATTACATAAGACAGTCCTCCAAAACGCCCACTCTTTACTTCTTAGTGCTTTAGCTGGGAAGAAGTGGCGCCACAAACTCCCCAGCAGCATAGCTGTCTATTAGGATAGAAGAACTTGTGTCTAGACAATAGTATGCAAAGTAATTAACATTACCGAAGACTCGCGCCCTCCTCGAAAACGTAACAAGGATGAACTTCCACTCTACCGACACGTCAGTCCGCGTCACCCAGATGGCACAATTTCATTGGCCCACAACGATATAACAAGATTACGCCGGTCACTCCATATTGTGTCTCCATTTTCTAATTAAGTTAAGGGAGGATTATGAGCCGTTGTCAGCACAGCCAGATTATGTAATCGGTAAACAGGTAGACCGTACATAACGAGTCAAGGGGTTTGTCATAAGGGTTAATAAGGGGAAGTAGATTAGTATCTACTTCCCCTTATTAACTCTTATGACAGAGAGTAAGGAAGCTGCCGTAGTGGTCTACGGCAGCCGACTGTCTTACCGTTTAAAAGGTATTGGAGCTGATGAATTTACAGGCCTGTTATAGGTTGACGATGGTTCTCGTGGTAAGTGGTTCGCCATTACCCTTATAACAAAAGAGTTTGCTGATGCGTTGCTGACTGAAGAGGTTATAAGTGCCTGTTATTACATAGACACCCACCTGGCTCGCCCTTATTGTATGGGA
This sequence comes from Tiliacea citrago, assembly GCA_963921375.1. Classification (NCBI taxonomy): domain Eukaryota; kingdom Metazoa; phylum Arthropoda; class Insecta; order Lepidoptera; family Noctuidae; genus Tiliacea; species Tiliacea citrago. The sequence continues at coordinate 20,838,789 of OY992804.1, read as the reverse complement.
CTTAAACATAACTTGTGAAATGTGGGTGTTAGTTGTAATTGTAACATGCACCTCTACCTAACCCTTCGGGGAATACAGGAGTGATTTTATAATGATTGATTATGCTTCTGACGACTAAACGATGCCCATGACCAGTGAGAACCAGACAGACGGTGGTCATCACTCCCGTAACGAAACAACATCACAGTTGAACCACTTTCTATCTCTAAACTTTCAACCGCTTATATTCTGCACAGTAACGCGGTATAAGTGTCGAGGTCACTCGTTCACACTGTGGTGGCCAAGATCTTGGTACATGACCTCCGAGCCACGTCGGGAGCATACTAAACGCATTGTGCGAACATTTGCATTATTTTTGGAGCTTCTTCTATTATTACGATGCTGGAATTATGTGATACTGGGTTTTTGATGTTCTTGTGTTAGTAAAGTTCGCGGACAAATTAATGTTGTGTTGGGTTGTTCAAAATAACAAGAACTAATCATACCTATGAGTTGAATCTTTTCAATTGGGTTTTTAGAGATCAAGGGATGGTTATTATTAGAAGTTTAAACATAATCGTCTCATTTACGTCACAAGTGAAATGAAATAAGTTTAACAGACAAGCATGTTCCAAAAAATGCTGATATTCTTATTTGTAAGTGAGTCTGTTACCGAATACGTATAATCAGTAGGTTACTTATCAAACTTAGTAACAAAGTTTGCACTTTCTTCATTATCCTCCTCATCATTCTCCTGCCCAAGTTATTTGTGGTCGGCGCAAAATGTAAGTTTCTTCCATACTTTTCTCGGTAGTCACTCCCTAAAGTATCTAAGTTGCAATTTCTTATGTGCATATAATTTCACCGGTCATGCAAAATAACAATCAAGTCTGTGTCTATATCCTTCAAACCGGATTCATACAACAGTAAACAATGCTGCCAGGCGGCCGATTTAGATTAGGTGAAAAAACTTTCCCGCGCCAGCCCTTTCTCAATGCGCTCACAACTACTTCAGTGATCTTCTTAGCGTCGATGGCAATCTGTATAGAGTCGGTCTAGAATTTGGCACCTTCAGTAGCATCCTGTAGTTCATGTCACGTGCAAACAAGTCTCCCATTGTTTGTGGAACAGCACCACATTTACACCCCAGGACGGAGTCATCTGTGAATTTCCATCTGAACAGGTTTTTGTCGCTTCGGCATATCTGGGTCTATTTAAAGCTAGACTTCCAGGTAAGCCATGGTAACTCATGTCCAGGTGGGAGATTCTCAGCAGGTGGAACCAATGGTTTGGGTAGGCTCTACTATCTCGCCACAGCTTTAGCCTTTCTTTAGACTGTTCGCCAGTGAGTGGGAGGACACATTTCAGTGATGATAACACAACAGGATTAAAATCAACAACTTTGTGACTTTTCAACCAATAATAAATGGATCAGACCAAAAAATCACAAGTAAACAGTCCTTGACTTATAATAACATATATTATTTAATTTTACGCCATAAACTCCCGGATGGACAGTAATCGCTTGTTTCAAGCGTTCGCGGAAGAAACCTATTGCTATAGTTAACTAATAAATCAATAAAAGACGTTAGGTGTGGTTAGGAGGAAGCCTTATTATGTAACCCAGTTCTTTTTTCGACAACTAATTATGTCAGGGAGGACGGCTTTGGCGAGAATGAGGATTTGGGTCCCAAGGTTTTGTTATGGAGTACCTGAAGAAAGACATAGGTTTCAGTGATGTCCAATGTATTTTCAAATAGCAACGACACGGATCTTTTCACTCGAAAAGTCAAAGAATAGTTAAACCATACTAATTACAGATAATAATATGAATGTAGAAAATTTGACATGGGGCGGCCTTATCGCTAAAGGCGATCTTAGCGATTGTAGACCATCATCAGCCTAGCCGTATCCTGTTGAGTCGGAATCCAGTCTTACAGGATTCCTTTACACGGAGAAAGCAGTGGTCCCTCTATAGTTTATTTCCCATTAACGTAGGGTTAAACCAACAGCTAAATAATGAAACTCGGAGAGCTCTCGATGTGAAAGAACATTCGTCAGTAATCCGTATATTGACCCCACCAATCGCAGCTTAACCTCAGCTCAATCACGGTCCATTTAGCCAAGCCCCGTATGTCTGCATCACTAAAGGCGACTAAACGATTAAGAACATCGTGCTAAGTTTTACATTATCAAGGTTTCATGCTTGAGTACCTAAATCGTTACTACGCTACGGAACATTAAAAAGGATTAGACAAGAAAGACCGAGGAAGTTAAGCAGACGTGGAATACCTTCTGGAATTATACAAAAACATCTTCAACATCATAATTATTTCAGCCGAAAGATGTCCACTGCTGGACATAGGCCTCCCCCAAGCATCGCCAGTTCGATCGGTTCTGTCCTTCTCGCATTCAGCGGATTCCTGCGGCCATTCCTGTGGGAGGCCTTCCAACGCAATGTCTTTCGGTACGCGGTCGCCTCTCCAGAACCTTTTGGCGCCATCAGCCATCTTCGAGCAATGTGCCCTACCCACTGCCGCTTAAGTTTGGAAATTCTTCGGACTATGTTGGTCCCAAAGGCCAATGGAGAGGGCTATGCTTGGACTTAAACATAACTGGCAAAATGGAGTTTTACTATTAAACCTCTACCTAGCCCTTCAGAGGATTCAGGCGTGATGTTATGTTAGTGGGAGGAAGTAACAGAAGTGCCAGAAATGGACATTTAAAAACCAACGGGTTGATGTTTCTATGCGACCGTTGATGTTTAGGTACTTTTTAGCATCATGCGTTGCGTGACAAAAATGTAAAAGTACGAATAATTAATTTCCTTTCTAACTGCTTCTATTCGTGCAGTGTTCGTTCCTACCTATGTTTTGGAGAATATTTTAACCTGACCATAACTTAAAACTTTAACGTATTTTTTTTATTTTAGAAGATTTTGTGAAAATAATTGTAAAGAGTATGCTGTCTATGCATACTTTTTTCAATTTGTTGGTCATGTTGAAAGAATGAGTGAAAGGCGCCTTACAAAAGGTATTTACAACGCAGATGTGAGTGAAAACGCCCTAGGACCTAGGATATAGTGACCTAATTGGTGATGTTTTCAGAAAGGTCAGGTGCGTAGTACTCCCAACCAGCGTGCGCGTATGACCAGGGGGCCGATCGCGCTAATTTACCAAAACTAAACCACGACCAAAAACGTTACGTTAGACACATTTCGTATCGCGCTAATCATTTCAACAGAAACGATTTAGCTTTACTTTGGAAGTTACGTTGGAGGAACGATCGATCGAACAATACTCTCACAAAAAATAGCGCGATACCGTTTCTTACATCAGCTAAACCAAAACTAAACCAAAACCAAAAACGTTCCGTTCGAACGGTAATTACGTTGAGAAATAGCGCGATCGGCCCCCTGATGTATGAAAATTAACGAAGCTAAAGGAGTCTGTTACGATCGTAGCAGGTAGTGTCTGCCTACGCCCATGGGAAGAAGGCGTGAGTTTATGTATGTATTTCAGTTTATTCCATCATGAGAGGAATGGAGACTATGCGTTTATTGCACTAGTAGATGGTATGTACAGACCTATTTCAAACAAAATTAACATCTGACTATAGATTCTTTACGACAAACAAACTCGGGACCCGTCGGAATTAATAGTAAGCTAGAATAATTATGAATGAAAGAACGAAGAGTTGCTAAGGAACGGATATAATAATATTATAATCCTTTCTAACAAAGAGGACCCTGGCAGAACGCCAGCTTACGGATGAAGAAGTGAACTATGAGTCAACAAGATAAAGGTGACGTGAGAATGTTCCAAGGAGATGGAGGGAATATATTGTGGGTTAATTTAATTAAATGATTATACTGTTTATCCAGTTTCCAACGAACACAAAAGCTATTTTATGTAGCACGTCGCGTCGTCATCTTTGCAATTAAATTTTTAGCTTCCAATGACAACTACCGTCAACTACTATTTCACCATCCGTGAAGCGGTGCATTAATACAGGGTGGCAGGGACATCGACGTGCAACCTGTTCTCATGGATTCAGTACATGAATCTGGACCCCCTTGCCGGGCGGTGCACCTTGGTCAGTCAATTCCGTTACTTGCCACGTTTCTGACCGGCTAAAATGTTTACCACGGCACACAGTGGAACGAGTGTATAGGAGAGGTTGGACTTACCCATTTCCGAGAAAAAAAGTCTAATTTTGAAAAACTAATAACGCCATCGTATTTAACTATCAAATGCCTTCAAAACTTGAGCTGACAAAATTCTTATTATCTCTCGTATTTCAGGAGTTAATTGAGAAAATGTGAAATTTTACTATGAAAATGACTGTATCTAGCTCCCTGCCGCCTGATTCCGGCCTTGTTTCAAGTTGTGGGCTTTACTATCGTATTACGCATAGCAAAAGGTACATTTACTTCTAAGACACATGGTGCGCCAAACGTGCACCTTCTGACATATAGGGTGATGATTTTTTTTACTGAATCGAGCTCTCTACCTCCTGAATCTGATCCTATTTCAAGTTGTGGTCTTTACTAGCATAATACACACACCAAGAGCTGCATTTAGTGCTAAGACACATGGTACGTCAAACGTGCACCTTCTGATATAATAATTAAATAATAAAAATAATAAATTTGGAAAATTAATTTCGAGATAAATCAATACTGATTTGAAGGCTACTTATGGTGACATATTTATACTATATCCAGGTACCCTCATTGATTGATTAATATTAAACGGTCCTATTTGCTGATGAGGCATGGTAAATTAGTTTATTATAAGCAGTTTGTTAGTGCTCATTACTACATTAGTTATTCTGTGTAAACCATTAAGTAGTCATTTCTCTAATCACTTTTCTTAATAACTTATATCACATTGAATTGGGTTCTCTGGAAAGTTATATTTTGTGTCGATACTCCTAATAGCTATTCCACAATACAGTCCATGTATGAATCATATTACTGTAAGTTTAACGAAACCGAACGAAATTTTAATATAAGGACAAAATATGTTTTTTGTTAAAAATATATAAATCAACCTGTATGTCGGAAGGTGCACGTTTAGCGCACCATGTGTCTTAGCACTAAATGCTGCTCTTGGTATATGTATTATAATAGTAAAGAACACAACTTTAACCGGCACCAGATTGAGGAGGCAGAGTTGGATTCACTCATTTTCATAGTAAAATTTCACATTTTCTCAATTAACTCCCGAAACACTAGAGATTAAAAGAAATTTGAAGCAAGTTTTGAAGGCATTTGATAACTAATAATGATGGCATTATTTGTTTTTCAAAGTGAGACTTATTTTTCCCGGAAATGCCTATGTTCAACCTCTCCTCTCCCTCTCCTATATGTCAGAAGATGCACGTTTGACGTACCATGTGTCTTAGCACTAAATGCAGCTCTTGGTGTGTGTATTATGCTAGTAAAGACCACAACTTGAAATAGGATCAGATTCAGGAGGCAGAGAGCTCGATTCAGTAAAAAAATACATCACCCTATATGTCAGAAGCTGCACGTTTGGCGCACCATGTGTCTTAGAAGTAAATGTACCTTTTGCTATGCGTAATACGATAGTAAAGCCCACAACTTGAAACAAGGCCGGAATCAGGCGGCAGGGAGCTAGATACAGTCATGTTCATAGTAAAATTTCACATTTTCTCAATTAACTCCTGAAATACGAGAGATAATAAGAATTTTGTCAGCTCAAGTTTTGAAGGCATTTGATAGTTAAATACGATGGCATTATTATTTTTTCAAAATTAGACTTTTTTCTCGGAAATGGGTAAGTCCAACCTCTCCTATACACTCGTTCCACTGTGCGGCATTAATATTGTCGTAGTATTAGTATGATCGCCTATAACGTTCCCACTGCTTGGACACAGGCCACCTCTCTGTGAAAGGGAGTGGGCCGTAATCCACCACGCAGGTACAGTGCGGGTTGGTAGTTGTCACGATGAAATAATTGACCGAGCGAGTGAGGCGGCTCTGTTTCATTGACCGAGCGAGCGAGGCTTCACTGCTTCAAGTCTGGCAAAACTTGCTTTCCTCTGTTAGTGTTAGTGTCCTTCTCTACAGATCGTATTTTACAACTACTGGTTTCTCTTTTTTTTTGTCGTCAAGGACTTTTGATTGGACGGGTACTTCTTCCAAAAACGGGGCTACTCGATATTATCGCCATATGAGATCCGATTTCGATGTTCTTTTTTTATTTGTAAATTAGTAACTTTAAGTTGGTCTGATAGAAAATTGGTGAAGATCTGATGAGGATCTTCGGCGTGATGAGCAGAATAGCTCCTCAAAATGCAGTAAATTGCTCACTTTTAGATTTCTACCAGTGGAATCGGCTAGTATATTAATTGTTGCAAAAAAATTGTGCTCGCGACTCGCGAGGTCTACTATTTGCAGAACTACCTACTAGTTTACACAATGTAAAGTGGGCCATTTTTAGCAGCAGAACAATTACTATTGTACAAAACAATACCCGGGTCTCCTTCACTATGTAAAAAATCTATAATTAACAAATACCTAAGCATCTATTTATAATTAGGTCCTACATTATCAGTAATTACTCCATATGACAGATGATCGTAGTTCATTGACAGAGCCTTGGACACTTCCTGCCTGATAATGATGATTATAGTGCATTTTCCTTCTTTGTTGACCGATGCGGAAATATTTTATATGTGTGATAATAGCCAACTCGGTATAATAGGGACGGCGATTTGTTTACCTAATATGGGGATTATTGGTGAAGGTGTATTTGTGTCTTTGGATAGAAAAGTGACTCGTGACTAAATAATAGAACAGCACATGGGTCGATCGAAGGTTAAGCTACGCTTGCCGCGGTTGGTTAGTGGATGGGTGGCCATCCATTACATATCGAGATCCCTCCGTTCCTCGGAAAGCATGTGAAGCCGTCGCGTTGGTCCTGGCTGTCATTCGTACTTACTACTTACTCAGCCTAGTTTGAATAAATTACTATTTGATTTTGATTTTGACTTATAACTTTCACAGTCGTTGCGGGCAGTCTGAAGTCCAAAAGTCTGACAACCAGTCTACCAAGGGGTAACGTGGTGACCAGTAACTGGGTTGTGGAGGCCAAATAGGCAGTCGCTCCATGTAAAATACTGGTATTCAGCTGCATCCGGTTAGACTGCAAGCCGACCGAGAAGGCGGGCAGATTGATCGATTCTGGATAGAAAACCGCTGCAAATGCAACGTTTTTAGGGTTCCGTACCCAAAGGGTAAAAAGGGAACCCTATTACTAAGGCTCCGCCGTCTGTTTGTCCGTCTGTCACCAGGCTGTATCTCATGAACCGTGATAGTTAGACAGTTGAAATTTTCACAGATGATGTATTTCTGTTGCCGCCATAACAACAAATACTAATAAATAGAATAAAATAAATATTAAAGGGGGCTCCCATACGACAAACGTGATTTTTTTGTTCGTTTTGCTCGATATTGATAACGGCAACAGGTAGACGCTTGAAATATTCACAGAATATTTAGTTATATATTCAATTTGAAAATAAATAATTAAATTAAAATAAAACAAATATTTAAGGGGGGCTCCCATACAACAAACGTGATTTTTTTGCCGTTTTTATAGATAATGGTACGGAAGCCTTCGTCGCGAGTCCGACTCGCACTTGGCCGTTTTTTTGCTGTACACGATAAGTTGTATCAAATTCAGTGCACATATCCGTGTTCTGGGTTCTGGATCTCATTATTAAAAATATTATGATGTTTCTAAGTGATTTTTTTTTAATTTAAGTCAATAGTAACGAGGTGTGCGCTTCAAAAGTCATAAAATAGTGTGTGTGTGTCCCTTCTAACTTTTCAGCTAAATTGTGGAAAATACTTTTAGTTTTTACTGAGCTTGTGATAGTCCATATTTTCGGTTAGTGCTATGAAATACAAACTTATTTGTGCTGTACTTAGATGTAATTAATAAATTGTTTGTGCGTAAATATTCATCCCAACTACGGGACCCATGTGCGGGGTCCGACACACACTGGGCCGGTTTTTATTTGCTTAATGCTTCTGTTTGCATCTTGTGCCGTTTTTCAATACTTGCGGAAGTAGGTATATTTCGGAGATGGTATTTTTTTGCAGTTGCAAATTCATACATAGGTATTGTTTTTCCACATAATTGTACAAAAAAAATCGTCCCAAGTAATAAATACAAGCATACATTATATAAAAACATAGTATTTACGTAGTTGACCTTAGGTAAAATAAAAGACAAGAATCGCAAAAAGATATGCCCCGGGTGAGGATCGAACTCACGACCTTAAGATTATGAGACTTACGCGCTGCCTACTGCGCCACCGAGGCTGGTGACGTGGTGATCGAAATTAACTTTCACACACTGGTATGACAATTTATTAATAGGTTGGTAGCTAGATAACAAAAAAAACCGGTCAAGTGGACTCGCGCACGAAGGGTACCGTACCATTATCTATAAAAACGGCAAAAAAATCACGTTTGTTATATAAGAGCCCCCCTTGAATACTGTTTTTTTTTTTTTTTTAAGTGAATATATAACTAAATATTCTGTGAATATTTCAAGCGTCTATCTGTTGCCGTTATCAATATCGAGCAAAAATATCACGTTTGTTGTATGGGAGCCCACTTAAATATTTATTGTATTCTGTTTTTTAGTATTTGTTGTTATAGCGGCATCAGAAATACATCATCAAAAAATTTTTTTTTTTTAAACTGGGTAACTATCACGGTTCATGAGATACAGCCTGGTGACAGACGGACAGACAGACGGCGCGCTGCGGAGCCTTAGTAATAGGGTTCCCGTTTTACCCTTTGGGTACGGAACCCTAAAAACTAGCCAAGTGCAGGTCGGACCACGAACAATGAAGAGTTCCGCAGTTGCGATGAATTTATCCCAAAAACAAACTTAACATTGTAATTGAAAAACATGTACTCCCATACATCGACATACGTCACGGTCAATTCCCCAACTGCGAATGTAAGTTGGTCGGCTATTACTCGTTAACTTGTATAGCCTACTTATCTGCGATAGTTTTCCTTTTAAATTCGTTATAAGTATAAACTGCCATGAATTTATTTGACGGCATGGTTGGCGCAGTAGTTAAGCGATTGACTGCTGCGCTGCGTGTCGCGGGTTCGATTCCCGCACGGAACAAATAATTTGTATGACCTATAAGTAGTTGTTCCAGGTCTGGCTGTTTGTGTATGGGAGTTTAAATGTTTGTAAACGCAAGCACGTTACAGGAGAAATTCCTAGTGTGGGGCAACGTTTTTTTTAAAAAAAAAAAAAAAAAAATCACATATCCAATAGCAACCATTTAGCTGGCAGGGGGGGGACACTTGACTCGATACGATACCCCACACCATGGGATAGATGAGAAAAAAAAATATCATCCCCACTTTACTTACAAGAGAGGTACCCTATAAAAAAGATTTTATGTCACCACTTTGTCGGCATGATTAATATGTACAGCATGTCGATTCTGTGACCATTTCACCGTGAAAACTTATGTTTAGTGAGTGTGAAGTGAACTGTCAGTGTCATCCCACCTGATGCTAGGGATGAACCAATTATTACCTATATTTACAATCATAATCTAGATTTTAATAATATTTTTTATGATAATTCTGTAAATCATTTTATATTATTTCAAAGCTAGTATTTAAGTGTCTAAACATACGAGTAGTGGTGTTTAAGGACTAGTCTAGGAAAAAATAGAAAAAAAAACAAAATTGTGTTTCTGACTGAATTTCTGTTTTGCTATTTTATTTAAAAACCTCATACTTAGTAAAGTTTAGACACATATATACTAGCTTTGAAATAATTTAAAATGCTCAACAGAATTAGCATACAAAAATGTTATAAAATCTCGATTATGATTGCAAATGCAATGCTTGTTCAATCCCTAGCATCAGTGAAATGACACTGACAGCTCACTCCACGCAATATTTCACGGTGAGATTTTTACAGAATAGCACTGCCGGTACACCCATGCCAAATTACAGCTTTCTAGTACTAAGAGTCACTGAGCTAAGCCGGGGACAGACAGACAGACGGACATGGCGAAACTATACATAAGTAGGTATACTGTTGTGTGTTGAATACGGAACCCTAAAAAACTTGGATTTTCTTTGAAGCAATGTTTATGTTAATTAGACGTGAGAAAAAATATATGCAGATGCGACGATGCACTTATTTACAGCTGGTCCCAGGTCACAGAAGTCTAGAATAAGGTAGGCACGCACTAGTCACTTTAGCTATAGATAATCAATCACGTGGACTGCGTAATGCGTTCGGGTAGGTACCTAAGTTTTGTGTTTCTGCTGAACATTTTCTTCCTGCCGGCTGATGACAATTTCGTGATCTTAATTATGCATATATACAGAAACGTCTAAACTAAGCACATTGAAAGCAAGTGTGAAACTTTCTGCATAATAACTTTTCACCTGAAATTATATATTATATTATTAATATATATATTTGATTAATATACAAGGTGTAATATAAATAACGCACAACCTCTTAAGGGGTCATTGTACTCATCATTATGAAAAAGTTTTAATTTGGGACCGAATCTGAAATCGCCAAAAAAAAATCTGCTGTGAAAAAATAAAAACCGGCCAAGGGCGATTCGGACTCACGCACGAAGGGTTCCGTACCATTATCTATAAAAACGGCAAAAAAATCACGTTTGTTGTATGGGAGCCCCCTTAAATATTTATTTTATTTTGTTTCTTAGTATTTTTTGTTATAGCGGCAACAGAATTACCTCATCTGTGAAAATTTCAACTGTCTAACTATCACGGTTCATGAGATACAACCTAGTGACAGACGGACAGGCAGACAGACAGACGGCACAGCCTTAGTAATAGGGTTCCCGTTTTACCCTTTGGGTACGGAACCCTAAAAAAGTGCATTGATGTTCTCATAACTCGTCAAAATGTAGGGAACAGCTGATTAATTTTCCACGATTTCTGATGAAAAATGCTGAAATTCAAAGCTTTAACAATTACAGATACAAATCAAACATTACTTAACTATTAGATAAATGCAATACTTTTAACATTAATATCTTAAGATCTCGAACAAAAATGTTTTGTCAACAATGGATCGGGAGTTAGAAGGTAGGTGCCTACTTAGTACTGAAGTCTCACCTGTAATAAGCACTTCCTCATAACTTATGTAACCTAATTATTTGTGTTACTAAATAACAATTAAGTATTGGTATTACTATTAACTGTGTAGTTAACATAAGTACCTATTATTTATAGACAGCCTCGTTGCCGTTGGTTTAGTGTTCGCAAGCGCTACTGCTGAGCTAAGGTCTTGGGTTCGACCACCCAGGTCGGACATAGTGTTTTTGTGTTTTCTATCTGGATTTTCTGCCCGGTTTATGGCAATAGGCTCGCCCCCTATTACATGCGACTTAATATGTTTAAGTCCCATGTAATAGGGGCGAGAGCTGGTGAAATGTGGGTATACTATAGGTACCTACTCCTCTGCCCAGCCTTTCCGGAAAACAAGGCGTAATGTTACGTTTACTTAAGTCTAAGTCAAAGCAGTTACAATAGCTAGCTATAAACGCGCGGATTAAGCGAACAAAAGGTCGTGTATAGGTTACCCAGATATTAATATTTTTCTCTTCTTGTTCTCACACACTATCGTCTACATTTCTTTTAAATTTCTCCTCTCGCAGGTCTCCTGGAACAAATTTCTTAAGAAATAAGCAGTACTTTTGGACTAAAATTATGATTATGTCGTATCTCTTAGTATTTACTGTGTGTACAAAATAATAAAATAAATATTTTGGGCATGAGACTCGTTCCCAAATCTCGTAGCAATTGCTTTTGCAAAAATATTCAATGGACAGTTTTGACTTCGTTACTATTTTATCATATAGATTTTAGAGTTCCCCTAACTGAGTTTAACTAACCTTTAAAAAAGCCTCGATTACAATTGCCAGGTTTTCAGACGGAAAAAAAAAACAGATGCTTTTAAAGCCGTAACTCTCAGCCACCACGACTTTTATCAATATCCACTTGATCACTTTACAATTACCGACAATCATTAATCATTCCAGTACAAGACAGATTGCTAGTTATACTATGAGTTATGATCAGTGTCTGATAACGTGATATCTATCAAAACAGCCGTTCCCTTGACATTAGTTATTACAAGCCAATTCGTGACCTATGCCTATGACCCAGACATTTAATACTTTTATATGCACACCAGTGTACAAAGTGTGACTTAGCAATATATGGTTCTTACCAAAAAATCACAAGCCGGTGAGGGAACATATCGTGAAGAAACGGTAACTCCTAGAACCAAAAATTCATGGATATGTGACATCCCGCATGGGGCATGTGTGGTATACTATGGCCCACTCCCTCTAATAGAGAGGAGGCATGTGTGTCCCAGCGTAGGGTCTTTTGACTGAATTCAAATTCTTAAACATGGGCACGGTTCAAATTGATCGTTTCCTATGTAGAAGAGCCGATAAGAAACTCTTCGGTTACTCTTTTAAAAATAATAATTCGGCTTCTTATGTTTGAAAAATTGATCTGCTCAACTACGTACTTAATTATCTCAAAAAATATTGTTAAATTGTCAAAATGAAATGGATTGTGATTTTATTGTGATTTGATGGTGATTTTTGATTACTTACGCAATTAGGCTGTCCCTTTCCATCATTCGTCCTGGGATTAGAATCCTCTCTTTTCCCAACCTAATCAGAATGTTTTCCGCAAATCGCCATAATTAACTCATACTCAAAGCATTTATTTCAATTAAACCATTTACAGGCACTTTTGAATTGTCAAAGAGTCGGTCAGTTAGTCAGAAAGTGGATGCTATTTGCCCATTCTAAAACGTAGATCTCTATGGAGAAGAACAGGCAAGAAACTCCAAGGACACTCTTTTAAATCAAGATATTACAAAATCCTGGGTACATTATTCTTGTCGCTTTTATATGTGAGAACAATGTAAAAAACAAAAAAAAAATATTTAAAAAAACAATTCAAAATATAAGATAACAAGATTACAAAATAACCTTATAGCCTTCAAGCTTTGACTAATGAGACACAATTAATTATCTATTGCTACGAAAATAACCCTTGCGACAAGCCTCGATAAGTTACAGATCATAAAAATTAAAAAGTTCTAATCTTTAATTTTTAGGTACCGGTAAATACATAAATACACTCACGTAAGTAAATCCGCTCACCATAATCGGGTGGTTATCTATTTAATTAACCGCATGATTTTAGGCAAGTGATGTTGATGGTCCGCCATAACTCCTAATTATGTTTGAGGCTCCCAGTTTAATCAGACGTGACTGAATATCTGTATTTTACACGGAGTGAGATGAGACACTTTAAAAGTCTGAAAGTTGTGCCGGGAGTCTTTTGAGCTTTGAGGCCCGTCCCATAACAATCTGCAGAGCCTTTAAGGGGGATGCGCTAAGATAGCCCGCGAAATTCAAATTTTATTATGTTTTTTGCTATTTGCAGGTCAGTAACAGGTTGTATGTTGATCTAAATATGATTCGCGGCCATAACAAATTTGGCTTTACAGAATTATAATCATTAGAATCAAAAAAGCATCATCATCAGTTCAAAAAATCCTACTGAAAGATTTCTGAAATAATCATTCACTAGGATTTTCTGAACTTAGAGAGTTGTAATGCTGATTCTATTGACTATAATTCTGTAAAGCCTTATTTGTTACGGCCGCGAATCATATTTAGATCAACATACAACCTGTTACTGACCTGCAAATTGCAAAAAACATAAGAAAATTTTAATTTCGCGGGCTACCTTAGCGCATTCCCCTTAAGGTGACAGTAATAATTACCCCGCCCAGATCCATCTCTTGATACCTTCAAATGACTCTTTATACTTACGAGTAATTATCTTTCTATATAATATTGACCAGCCTTAAATTGTCAAAGGTTAAGTTGCATGGTTTTTTAGGAAAAGGTACACTTTTACAATGTTAGTAAATATGTGAGCACCATGTATCTATCACATAATTAATTTATCTGTCATTGCTTCATTGTTAATTCTATTTACTTAGTGTGGTATAGTAATTTTATTCTAGGTGCATCGTGTTCAAATACCTATAATGAATGTAATATATACATAATATTGGAAAACATTTTTTTATAAAAGAGTAAAGGTGGAGTTTCTTGCCCATTCTTCTCCATACGGGCTACTAGAATCAATTCTATGTTTTATATAGATTTTGACGTTCAAAAGTGCCTTCTAGGTGCCTATACGAAATAAATAATTTGACTTTGACTTAACCCCTCTGACCACCATGTGGCTGACCACGCATATTATGGTTACCCCACATGGCGCTTGGTGTGGTTACCCCCTTGGTGATTAATTAACTACGATGGCTGTTTCTCAGGGTTAGGCAGAGGTGTCTATAGTACACCCAAATTTCGCCAGTTATGTTTAAGTCCCATGTAACAGGGGGCGAGCCTATTGCTATACACCGGGCACAAATCCGGACAGCTGTTACTGAGAAATTCCAGATGGAAAACCCCAATAACACTGCCCGATTCGGGAATTGAACCCAGGACCTCATGCTGAGTAGTAGCGCTTGCGACCACTAGACCAACGGGCAGTCAGAAAGTCGAAACCCATTCCAAATAGTAGGATCGTAGGAAGAAGAACGAGTAAGACAATCCATGACTACAACATACTTGATGGCCTAGTAACAGGTCATAAAGGTAATAAAATGTATTTACGAATAATTTAACCAGTGTCAGCACACATAACATTACGTGTAGGAGTAATACATGTCTAAGGTTACCAGTAATCGGCTAATCGCGTAACGTTCCGTCATGGAGAGTCGCTGAGTGGTTTCTGACGACGATCGATATTAGTAACCTTTTGGAGTCTTGTTCTTGATAACAGTGGCTTATGGTGCCGGAACATGGATAAGTATATTGCTTCCAAAAAATGCGATACAGAAAGAGATCAATAAAAAAGTCTGAAGTCAATTGAGAATTTCCCCAAAAATATTCTCGTAAACTGTATATAATCGCTGAATATACACGGGGGTGTTTCGGGAAGCCCTTGGAGAGAGGCTTCTAAAATTTTACTTTGGACCTCGTTTCACGGGCGACCCTGTGTCTGTACGAGTATACATAGGACACATAAGGCTGTGCCTACCCTCTAAATTATGTAAGTCACTCCTCAGATTAGCCACATGCTAATTGAAGAATAATGAAGCTGAATAAAAGGTTTGAGATATAAAAAAACCTTTCAAGAAGTCTGATTTTCTTACAAGTTATATTAAGGTTTGCTTGTACGTAATTATTTAACGTCGACCTAATCTTTTAACGCTTTAATTCAATCGGACCAATACAACATACGAAAACCAAGTCACAACATTTCCATCGCAATCTTCCCCATTTCGTCCTTCACTGCATAATAACAACTTTGACACCTCGGTTTCTCAAAAAATCGTCTACGGAATAACCGGAACTGAATTTCCGTAAACACCGACTTGCCATACATAATACATGAGGATCGGAGTCGGTCTGAATCTGACCTAGACCTACAGTAGGTACAGGCCCGGGGGAAAGACGTGATCATACATTTATATACAGGCCGATTTTATTTAGTTTGTGATTTATTTACAGTGGTTACTCGTAGTGGGAAGCTTGGGGGCTCGTGGCTGAATAATAACAGCCGTATGGGTCGATCGAAGGTTAAGCTACGCTTGCCACGGACGGTTCGTGGACGGGTCTGCAAAGCACGTTATGCCGTTGGTCCCGGCTGTCATTCGCAGATCTTTGACAGTCGTTACGGGTAGTCAGAATCCCAAAAATCTGACAACCAGTCTTACCAAGGGGTATCGTACTACTACTGGACTCTAAACTTTTTTATTTTTTAATTAATTTTATAACATAACACATTACACAGTATAGTATAATCAGCCCACTGCTAGGACACAGGCCTCTTGTCTGTGAGAGGGAGTGAGCCGTAATCGACGACGCGGGCCAGGTGCGGATTGGTAGATGTCACATGTTTTCGAATTTTAGGTTCTAGGGTATGCCGGTTTCCTCACGATGTTTTCCTTCACCGTTTTGAGAGCAATGATGATGAAATAATTTACAATAAGTAAAGCGCCTGTCTGTGTTCGAACCTACGACCTACAACTTGTAAGTCACGGTCGTTACCACTAGGCCACCACTGCTCAAAAATCTAACGTCTGAAAATTACAAGTTTCTATAATGTAATTGTCTTTTGGCCATTTTATATAAGTAAAATAAATAAACTATTCACAATGCACGCTGGTTTTTATATAAGTAAAATAAATAAACTATTCACAATGCACGCTGGTTTTTATATAAGTAAAATAAATAAACTATTCACAATGCCACGCTGGTTTTTATATAAGTAAAATAAATAAATTATTCACAATGCACGCTGGTTTTTATATAAGTAAAATAAATAAATTATTCACAATGCACGCTGGTTTTTATATAAGTAAAATAAATAAACTATTCACAATGCACGCTGGTTTTTATATAAGTAAAATAAATAAACTATTCACAATGCACGCTGGTTTTTATATAAGTAAAATAAATAAACTATTCACAATGCACGCTGGTTTTTATATAAGTAAAATAAATAAATTATTCACAATGCACGCTGGTTTTTATATAAGTAAAATAAATAAACTATTCACAATGCACGCTGGTTTTTATATAAGTAAAATAAATAAACTATTCACAATGCACGCTGGTTTTTATATAAGTAAAATAAATAAACTATTCACAATGCACGCTGGTTTTTATATAAGTAAAATAAATAAACTATTCACAATGCCACGCTGGTTTTTATATAAGTAAAATAAATAAACTATTCACAATGCACGCTGGTTTTTATATAAGTAAAATAAATAAACTATTCACAATGCACGCTGGTTTTTATATAAGTAAAATAAATAAACTATTCACAATGCACGCTGGTTTTTATATAAGTAAAATAAATAAACTATTCACAATGCCACGCTGGTTTTTATATAAGTAAAATAAATAAACTATTCACAATGCACGCTGGTTTTTATATAAGTAAAATAAATAAATTATTCACAATGCACGCTGGTTTTATATAAGTAAAATAAATAAACTATTCACAATGCCACGCTGGTTTTTATATAAGTAAAATAAATAAACTATTCACAATGCACGCTGGTTTTTATATAAGTAAAATAAATAAACTATTCACAATGCACGCTGGTTTTTATATAAGTAAAATAAATAAACTATTCACAATGCCACGCTGGTTTTTATATAAGTAAAATAAATAAACTATTCACAATGCACGCTGGTTTTTATATAAGTAAAATAAATAAACTATTCACAATGCCACGCTGGTTTTTATATAAGTAAAATAAATAAACTATTCACAATGCACGCTGGTTTTTATATAAGTAAAATAAATAAACTATTCACAATGCACGCTGGTTTTTATATAAGTAAAATAAATAAACTATTCACAATGCCACGCTGGTTTTTATATAAGTAAAATAAATAAACTATTCACAATGCCACGCTGGTTTTTATATAAGTAAAATAAATAAATTATTCACAATGCCACGCTGCTTTTAATTTAAGTAAAATAAATAAATTATTCACAATGCCACGCTGGTTTTAATTTAAGTAAAATAAATAAATTATTCACAATGCCACGCTGGTTTTAATTTAAGTAAAATAAATAAATTATTCACAATGCCACGCTGGTTTTAATTTAAGTAAAATAAATAAATTATTCACAATGCCACGCTGGTTTTTACAGGAGTAAGCTGCATAGTGCAGTTACAATTAATATATATTTATTTATTTATCAAGGTACACCAACAGCTTCTGTATACAATATATCAAATAACAGTAGTTAACAGTCATGGGCTTATACAGCTGCCAATAACAGGTGAACCAACATTCTCAAATACAGTGATAAACTATAATAAATGTAAGACCGTAATGTATAAAAATAAAAAAAATTGTGGTAACAAACTATATGAACACTAATATAACTCAAGAAATATGTTACAGAGGTGGCAATAAATACCTACATACTAACACAATTAATGTTAAGATTGTGTGGGTTGCGTGCTTTGGGACCTTCCAATTTAGGCTTTAAAGATATTTACAGAATCATGATATATGTCAACATGTGGAGTTGATTTTGTATAATGGATATAAGTTTATCCACAATAAATCTGCCCGCCTTTTCCCAACTATGTTGGGGTCGGCTTGTTGTTAGACTTTCGGGCTTCTGACTACCCGTAATGACTAACAAAGACACACAACAAACAACAAACTAACAACTAACATTTATGTCTGTAACTTTTATGGTGTACATAATAAAGAGTATTCTATTATTCTAGTATTGTATTCTATTATAAATTTATTTTTCTTTCTTTCTTTCTATTCTATTCTATTCTATAATATTCCGATGACAATGTAGGTTGACATAATTTTCTTGACAGAAAACCAAATAATTTAGTTATGTCAATGCGCCTTTGTCAACATAAGAAGCAGTTTTTAAGTTATCGAAAATGCCAGTGACTGACAATGGTAAAAAAAATCGTGGGGTAAATGAACATTTTCATTTTGGTGAGCTTAAGTTATCTTAGTGACTAGATGGTCACTTCATGTCCTCATCATCATCTCCATCCCTTGTCCCATGTTACTTGTGGTCGGCGCAACACGTTTTCTTCTTCTCAACCGTCACGCTATCATTCACTCCCTTCTCTTTCATGTCACACATTCTATCCATCTTTTCTTTGGTCTTCCTCCACCCATGAACATTTATAGTCACCACTCCACATCTGGAAATACATAAATGCGTTTCCTCCCTCCTCATCACATGCTCATACCAAGCCAAACGATTTCCTTCCAACTTTTATATCACTGGCGCCACTTTCAAACTTTCCCCTTATAATACTCATTTCTTACTTTATCCATTTTCATCGCTCCACACATCCATCTCAACATTGTCATCTTCGCTGCATGCAAACTTTTTTCAGCCGTCTTTGTCACGGCCCAGCATTCCGATCCACACAGTACGACAGGTCTTATCACGGGCTTGAAAATTTCCCCTAAAGACACAATTATTATACTTAACTTTTACAAAATAATATATTAAGTAGCCCTTATATAGGTATTCATTCACAAAATCATAAAATGTTTATTCAATCAGATAAGTAATTCATTGTCAATCAAACGGCCACTAATTGTAATCATACCAATCTATCAATGAAAGCAAGTCATTTTGAAAGTATTTACTTAAGCTATAATATAATTATACTAATTACTGATATAAGCAGTTATGCATAATAACATTTAGCAGTTTGATAGTGTATCATAAATGAATTATTGCATGCTGTTGTGTCAAAATCACTGTCAAACTATAATTTTTATTGTTGTTGGTTGAATGAGAATTATAGTGAACAAGTCGTGTGTCTGATGGGATTTTTCACCGGCAAAAATAACTATATTCCATATAAACTTTCATCCCATATTTAAATTCTTTAGGGGATGCGTTTTCAAAAATCCTTGATTAGTGCATAATGTCGTTATATAAGGAACTCTTGTACAAAATGTCATGCTCCTACCCCAGCGGTATATGCTGTGCGTTGTCTGTCAGTAAATGAATGAATGATTTAAGACTTATTTAGTGAATGTAAGTAACGCGACATACGTCGTTTGTTTGAATGGATTTAATTGATTCATTGAAAAAGTGAGTACTTATGACACACAGCAATCCAATTGCTTAACGATATGAAAGCTATATTTAGGAGAAGCCCTTGTTATATATAAATATATTTTTGAATAGGTATTCATCATTGCCTCCTTCGTTGGTCTAGTGGTCACAATCGCTAAGTTACTGCTGAGCATGAGATATTGGATTCGATTCCCAGGTCGGGTAAAGAGTTAACGGATTTTTCCAACCGGAATTTCTAATAAGCAGCCCGGAGTCTGGATTTGTGCCCGGTTGATGGCAATAGGCTCGCCCTCTACATTACATTACATGGGACTTAAACATAATTGTCGAGGGCATATATCATTTCAGTCGAAAGACTGCTGATTAGGTAGGTGGTCAAGTCATACGTGTCGAGTTCAAACCACCACTGAGTTTTTAGAATCATATGCCTATTCGTTAGGAAACTGGCATGCCTGAGAAATATTTCTCGACGGCATGTGATGCCATAAGTCAGTGCACCATAGGCGGCATGAAAAATCTGACATCAGGTCAGTCAGTAACCACACGAAAAAGAAACAAAACTAAAAAAGATTTCAGAAATGAACATCAAATTCTGCTCCTGAAAACAGCAAAGTTATAATACTTTCCACAATTTCAGTGCATGTGTCAACCGAAAATAAACTCCATTACTTCATTTTTAGGGTTTCGTACCCAAAGGGTAAAAAGGGAACCCTGTTACTAAGGCTCCGCCGTCTATCTGTCCGTCTGTCACCAGGCTGTATCTCATGATCCGTGATAGCTAGACAGTTGAAATTATCACAGATGATGTATTTCTGTTGCCGCTATAGCCTTAAGCCTTTTGCCAGTCTTTTTACACGTGCAGTCTTTGGACCAGTTTTACGCAGAGGACATACAGTGGTCTGCGTGTCCAATATAATAATGCGTTCAGGATACTGTTGGGGCGGGCGTGGCGATGTAGTGCGTCCGGTATGTTTGCGGAGGCGCATACTGATGACTTTTACGCCATAATACGCAAGAGGACCGCCTCCATGAATGGCCGGCTGCGCACCGCCACCAACAGTCTCCTGAGCGTGTTTTCAGATCGGTGGGACTCCCCTCTGCTGCGCCACTGGGTGAGAATCCACACCAATTAGCGTTTTTAATTAATTTTTATTATTACTAACACTTAGTCTTTAAGTTATTTTGTATACTAACTTAATTCATTTTCATGTTTACTAACAATAGTCTTTAAGTTATCTTGTATACTAACACTATGGACGCATGTCTGAAATAAATTATTTGAATTTGAATTTGAAATAGATATAGAAACCAGAATAACATAAATTTTTAAGGGGGCTCCCATACAACAAACGTGATTTTTTTTATCGTTTTTGCTCGATATTGATAACGGTAACAGGTAGACACTTGAATTATTCACAGAATATTTAGATATATATTCACTTTAAAAATCAATAATTAAATTAAAATAAAACAAATATTTAAGGGGGGCTCCCATACAACAAACGTGATTTTTTTGCCGTTTTTATAGATAATGGTACGGAATCCTTCGTGCGCGAGTCCGACTCGCACTTGGCCGGTTTTTTTTACATAGTACATGGAGCTTTATCCAAAAAGTCAAAATCTAATCATTTATTTCGAGTAGGCAATTAAATGGCAGTTTTGAATGTCAACAAGAAAATAGAATTGATTGTGTATAGTTGTGGCGTTTTAGCATAGCAATAACGGTCATTGCCCTCTCCGTCTCCTTATATCTCTTCGTAAGAACCCAAACAATTAACTATACATGTTATTGGAACATGTTGAAGATCACAACAGATATTGATTCAGGACGTTAGCGGACTTTATTTAAAAACTGAAATATAGTTCGTTAACGTCCTGAATTTACTTTATTTCAGTTTTTTAAACGGAAAAATTCCAGAAAACGTAGGTGGGTCAATAATCGCCATTGCCATGCTAAAACGCGACAATTATAGTTGTCCCTTCCAAAAAGTTTTCAAATGGAGAACAGGCAAGAAACTTCATACAAAATTACTGTTTTAAAAAAAATAGAGCAATTCTCATAATAACCACGCTGTGTCCAATCTGGTGACTACTTGATCTAAAGTTTATCGTAAAAGTCAGCTCAAAATAAAATGTTACGAAATCCTAAACGGATATTCAATAAAAAAACAATAATTATTCCCTGCCCATGGTATTTAAAACTAGATCAATAAATATATCTCACACAAGGCCGAGAATCACACATGATACCTGACCGTACCGCCCGTATCAGATTATATCAATTCCTTATTGATCATTATTTTCGTAATAAAATGTTTTATATTAGTTACCAAATTAATTGACTTACAAACATCCTGTAAACACTATCGCTTAGCGGTAAGCGATATATCGGCAAAATTTTATTCACAATTCCCTAACCAACAGTAACTGATAACCAACCTTAAAATAACTGCTTAAAGCTGAATTTCGGTAAACCGTCGTTTGGTAATTGAAAATGTATGTTGGTAATTCAACACAGTGCCATTTCTGATGGTCACAGACTACAGCGCGGAAGGAAATAAGGTCGCAATGGTATCGTCATGTTTTTGTGAGACATGGTGTATGCCAGGGCAATGTCAGCGTACGTTATCGCGACATTGAAGAAGTGAGATCATTGGTAATGTAAGAAATACTAGTATGGATAAATGTTTAAAGAGTAATTATGAAGAATTAGTTTAAGAAAAGTGGTTTGTTTTGTGTATTTAGTCGCCCCTACACGCGTGGCCATTGTAATAAATGTCAAGAGGTTAGGCAAAAGCATCCTTCTGTCTGCAAGAACAAAATAAATTTAAATTCGTTTAGCGATAAACGTGTGCAGCGATCTGTGCTGCAAGCGGACCTAAGACCTGTACCACCGCTGGCGATCGAATGCACGACGGCGACGAGCGATTACTCGCTGGTATACATATGTACCATATGTACCAAGCGTGAGTATCTCAGCGAGTGTTCTGCCCGCCGAGCGTCGCTCAGCGAATACTCTCTTGGATAGCTCTTGTTTGCTGCGACCAACGAGGAGGTACTCGCCAGTGGTCAACAGTCAGCGATCAACTATTCGTCTACCCGTGTATCTCTTTTAATTACACGAGACTTACAATCTTTTGTACGTTTCTTGAGCGAGAAAATCGTAGTTCCCCGCAATAGGCGTGACAACAGCGTGCTATGTCTACAGTCTGGATGACTGTAGACAGCACTTATGGGCAAAAGTATCTACTGCATGGCTCCAAATTGTTTTAACAAAATACCGAAGAGTTGGAAAGAGCTGCCGCTTGCTTTATAAATTAAGTGAGTTACTTAGTGAAAAAGATTTTTATGTTTGTATGTTTTTGTGTATCTTTTGCATGCCTACATGGTAAAATATGGCCGATCGTGTATTAATTTGTGTTATCCTCTATACCCATATTTGCAAAATAAAATTATCTTTATCTTTTGTAGCAGTTGTTGGGAGGTCTATGGTCAGCAGTGGATCATTAATGACTGGTATACATCTAGAATTTAAGCGGAACGTGTCCGGAATCGTAATGGTTGTTTGAGGAAAATTGATAAGGAACGCTACTCGGAAATGATGTCGAGAACCGAATACATAATAACATTTGCCAATCATTTGGGCGGTAAATGAATTAATAGTAGAAAAACTAAAAAGTAAGCTTTTATTTAAATGTGCTCACAATAACAAAATAAACTGTGAATCAAATACAGTGGCAGTGGGCAGGGCTGGCACATTGCTCGCAGAACTGATGTCCGATGGGGCCGAAAGGTTCTGGAGTGGCAACCGCGTACCGGAAGACGTAGCGTTGGAAGGCCTCCTACAAGGTGGACCGATGACCTTGTGAAGGCTGCAAGTATCCGCTGGATGCGGGAAGCACAGAACCGGTCGAAGTGGCGGTGCTTGGGAGAGGCCTATGTCCAGCAGTGGACGTCTTTTGGCTGAAATTATGAATGATGATGATGAAATCAAGTACTATGAAGGTACATATTATAAAACAAAGCTCCCGTGCCACGTCAGTCTGCCTGAACGCGATAAACTTTAAAATCTTTAAAATGGATGTTCATACGGTGTTCACCAATGGACGATGTATAATCGATGATTGTTGGAGATGTCGGAAAAAATCATTACGGCTGGGAGCTTTATTGCTGTGCGGGTTACGGTAGTACGTTTCCGTGGGATAATAAATGCCTCAGGCATTAAGTCCGCCTTTGTACAGTATTTTGTTTTACTTGTGCATAATGTTGTAATAAATAAATAATTTCCTAACTCCACGCTGGCGAAGCCAGTGCAAAAGCTGATATAAAATCTTGTCACGGGAATTACTTAGAATTGCCTATGTCAAGATTTATTCTTGCGGCAAGCTTTAACACGCATGGCTATGGACTCTCCAGGCCTCTCCACAAGCACGGAATTGCTGCGCCCGCGCCGGCAGCGTCTGGAGATGGCAGTACTAAAGACAATCGTGGCGCCAAAAATGTGTAGAGCGCACATCTTATAGCCCGAACCGCCATTCAAAGTCGTCAGTTTCTATACGTTATTTGTCGTGGTGCAAGTGAATGGTGACACGCTTGGTGTGTATGGAAAGTGTTGACGAAGTCGTCTCTGGCAGCAACTGCTGAGGCGTCTCCAATTGCACGCCATCTTTAACTTCATCCTCGGCTACTACTATTACCTAACTTCGGTTCGACCTTACTTCGACAAATGACATTTCTTTAAAGACCTCTCTGACCTAACAACCCATGTTTACTAAGTTAAAACAACGAAAGTTAGAGTGCATCATTTTCTAAGTAGTTGTCGGGTATTTCCAAGTTCCCCTGCACCTGTATACATTTTTATTTACCAGGGGTCACCGAGTAAGGCGCGTACGTGACTACAAACACTATTCATTGTTTACTTTAGGACTTCAAATCTGTTTCTTTGGTATTGGGAAGATTTATTAGGAGAGCTTCAGTGAAAGGATCATGTCCCGTCCGGAGTACTGCTGCCATTTTTATAGTGAAGCAGCATTACAGTGCCGATTTAAAATGTAGAATTTGTAGCACTTAACGACGTCACTTTTTCAATTCATATGTACTTTCTGAGTTTATCTTGGACATTATTGACATCGGTGAGAAAACATCGTAAGGGAATCTGGACTTATAGTTAATATAAGTTTTAAAACGCCAACCCGTCTTAAGCAAGCGTGGTGATCACTGCCCGTGCCTTCTGTGTATGAGAAGAGGCTTTTGCCCAGCAGTGGGACAATAATAGGCTGGTGTTATTATTAAAGAAGAAGATTATAGAAATACATGCTTTTAACCGGCAAAAAAACTGATAAGCGATAGGTCGTTAATTCAATCTCCACCCGCTGCACAATTATCACCCACTGATAATATAACACGCCTGTAATCTCTGAAGGGTAAGGCAGAGGCGTACCTATACATACCCACATTTCGCCAGTGATGTACCACAATCCTATCAATAATTTAGAGTTCATCCAGAGCGGCACATGTATATCGATCTGAACTAAATCTAGAATATAGCATTCATTGCTAATTCAGCCTTTTGTTTCCCGGGTGGAAAATCCTCTTGGATGTACTCCGACCTGAGGCGGGCAAAGGGGTCTGTCAGACTCTTACCGACTAAAAATCACCCCGGTGTTCCCTTCCCACACGTGCACCGGGGATCATGGGATCATGTGGGATTTCCGTGATCCCCGGCTGGTGGCCCGCCTCTGCGGGCTACCTCAGGTCTGGGGTGTTTGACCCCCCCCCGCGACATTGTATTTGATCGAATCGGTTTTCCTATTAGGCGCGCGTGGAACACTACGCGCCACCACCTCGGGTCCTGTATAATAGGGCAGCGGACGTCCCAAGTCCGTCGTATCTGGACCCATTAAGGGGGGCCGGAAGAGGGCGTTGTTGCTCGGTCGAAAATCGTACACATAAATCAACGAACCCATTAAATGAAACAATCAAACACAATATAACATAATTGCGTCGTCCATGCACCATTCATCATCCTCTGAAAGGCCTAGAGCACACTTTATCACACTATATGTCAGAGATAGCAAACCTTGGGCAGGCGCAACACTGGTGACACGTGACGTACAACTATGGGCACTGTCATCATTATCATAATTCAAGCTGAAGCCGTCCACTGATGGACATTCGCCTTCCCTTAAGCATCGCCACATCATTCGGTCATATGCTTCTCGCATCTAGCGGATTCCCACGCCCTTCATTTGCAATCCCCTACCAAAATTAATTCAATAAGGTTGGCCATCCCTGCCCATATGTCATCCGCATCAGGTGCAGGGATCACCCGCGGCGAGGGGGATCGAGGGGGGACAGGGGGGCGACCTGATGTGTCACTCACGATACTTTCAATGCCAAAATATAATAGGGTCAAGATCTCGTGTGTGTACTTTTGTTGGTAATGTAAAGGATTTCGGTGTGGTGTGAGGTAAGAGCTGTAGCGGAGCTAAGAAATTAAATTGGCAGGACTATGAGATTGTAGGTGTCAAGAAAGGCAAGGAGTTATGCTAAAGGAACAGGAATCAGGATCCTCCTTGTATGGTGACCGCACTTGAAAAAGTACGTCAGCAATCTATTTTCCAAACGTGGTTGATAGGCTTTTAAACTTACGAATAAGATCAGCTGAGTAATTGCAATTGAGCACCCATAGAGAGAGATCCCTGGCATCCATATCACAAGTTAAATCTTAGCTTGGGTGCCGGAGGTCAGTGATTTATACAATTTTTAAAAACAGTACAGTCATAGTACTAACCTATCACCTTTGTGTAAATTGTAAATTTGGAAATAAAGTTTATTCTATTCTATTCTAATTGCAACGTCTTTCATTTTGGCACAATTCGACAAAATTCATTGCGTTATTTTTACGTTGTCAAGCACACGAATTTTTCAAACATATTATATGAAGCAATGGATTAGGAATTTCCTAAAAAATCTTTCGTATTATAAAAGAAAGTATGTTACGCAATTGGGGCGCGGGCTTGTGAATGTTTTCTATTTAAGGCTGCAACGACTAAAAGAAATTTGCAAAACGAGGCAGACAATGATGAAAATGAAGTGTGGATCACCAAATACTGGCTGATTGGAGCTAATGCAGCTTTGCTTATACGCAATTAAGTAAACTATGCCTGTTTTCAATCTATATGCATCTACGACCACAGAATATTCTGTTAAATACACACCGTGAATGCTTATGTGAAATGAGCTGAAATTCCACACGATTCTTGGATTGACACTATTAACAGCTCACTTCACCTAAGTTTCAACGGTGAGATTTTTACAGAATATATCGACAGCTCAAGAAGTTTCTATCCGTTACCGCTCATGACTTAAAATCTACAAATTAATGAAAGGCTTAAAGTTTTCGCTGGCACTGGTCGCCGTAGGTGATCAAGTGTATGCGCCACAGGCTGCTCGTATGCTAGAGCTTTATTATTTAATTGCTACTAAAAGTCACCCGGTGAACTGAAGGATTTCAACAATACACAAATTGGCAATTGACATTTTGAACATTTATGGTTATTTTCTTCATTGAATTTGAACTTTTGAACATTCAACTAGTATTTTAAAGATTACTAGCATTGTGGTTAACGTATTACGAGTATTAATTTACTAGCCCCTCCACCTCAGTAGCAGGTACGTCAATAGTGCGTGAACTGCATGACCTCTTGCCCTTCAGTGTACGCGTCATGTTTTGAAACGAAATGAAATGAACTATTTATGTTTTTTTTTTTATCATAGTTTTTATTATTTTTATTGTTTTTTTTATTTATTTATTTATTTTTGTTTTGTAATTATATTTGTTTGATTTCTAGTTTATTTTATCTATTTATAACATCACACACATTATCTATTTATAAGTATACAAATATGTATTAGGTATATTGAAACTATTTTTACCTACTTCCGGTCACTTGTCCCTAAAGGTTCATTAGAAAACCAGCGTCAGACAGCATCTGTCTGGCATTAATGCTGATATGAACCTTTTTGGCGCAGCCGTGAGACACACACTATTGTTGTTAAAACATTATTTTCACTGTTTTTCTTTTGTTGTTTGTATTTTGTGTTTCACGAACTGTGTCCAAATTCGTTTTAAAAAAAAAAAACTTTCACCTCGTGGACACTGACTTGCCCAAATTCCTGGTATCCTTGACAATTTCCACATGAAAATTATACAAAATTACATAGATATGCGTGAAAACATAACCCTGTCTCTGCTGACACGCAGTCGGTTAACAAGTGGGCTACTACGTCATAGCCCGCCTAAGGTTGCCGGTGTGGAATTTGTATCATCGTTAACCACACGTGACTGCCTACCTGTGTAAACTAGACATCGTTTCCACAGGTAGGTCACGTATGCTTAGGATCGTAGCAGGTGGCGATCTGTGATTTCTGCCTACCCCGTGGAAAGAAAGCGAGAATTTGTGTGCCTACCTACATATATTCGTAAAACAATTACAAACATAACCTCCTTCAATAAACACAAAGTTGTCTCCACAAGGTCTACCGCAAATATTTTGTTTACTTATAATTTTGCTCGTACAAATTTTTTGTTGATTACTATTATGTATTAATAGGAAACTTCATTTTATTATTAATAGCGGTATCATGTCATGTATCACCTGTTTTTCCACGCAAACTTATTTAATCGTGATTTTAATAATATTACTATTAATTGTTTAGGCCTTGTAATTAATTTAAGTTGGTGGAATTTTTACAAATCTTAAACAATATCATTTATCATTTTCCAAGGAAATGCTTATCTACATAATTTTATCTAAATAGTTTATCTTGGACATGTTCCGAAATGCGGGTTCTATACACCCTTTGCCTTTCTCCTCGGGGAATGCAATAGCGTGGTGCTATTTTCAAATATTTCCTTGCTATTTTTAAAAGTCCAGACTATAAACATCATTCATCATCATTTGAGCCGAAAAACGTCCGCTGCTGGACATGTGGCAGCAGTGGGTGGCAGGCGAGTTGGCGATCGCAGTATGGTGTTGTATGTATGGTGATGCATAGAGAACGCTACTGCCCATTCTCTAGTAAGTCCCGTAGTCGCCTTTTACTACACCCACGGGAAGGACTGGGGTATTCTATTCTTTCCGTCCGGGACCACACGACAACTACAGACTTTACACAATTACTATATCATTATAGACACACATGGTAGTCCCACGTGGCCGTGTGTTTATTTCACTGATATATATACAGGGTCAATTAAATCAATTAGCGAAACTCCGCCGACGTGATGGTAACGATATCTAAACACGAAAAAATAAATATGAAAAGGATTTGTTGGTTATTTTTGGGGTCAATGACCGCTGTTATTATTGTTACTGGAAGTATGAGTTGTTTTTTTTTATTAAGTACCTATATCGTGTTTAGTTATCGATACCCATCACGTCTGTGATGTTTACTGTACCTACATAAAAAAAAACTGTTTTTTTGTAAACTGATCTTTTAAGTGACTACACTACCAACAGTTGATAACCACAAAAAAACTCATCAAACTAATTAATTTTTTGTTCTATCATGTTTAGATATCGGAGTTCCGCTAGCTAATTTAATTTACCCTGTACACTTAGTACCTATAGTCTCTCATCTCTAGTTGGTCTAGTAAGCATAAGGTCCTGGGGGTCTACTCTGAAGCGATAATCCGAAATATCGGCCGAATGTTCGGCCGTTTTATAACTACCAAAAAATTTCCTTTTTTGACTTTCAGTCCTTACCCGACTTCAAGTCACATTTTTGTATTATTATTATATCGTTTAATTCAGGCACTAAACCCGTACTAAAATTACAAAAATATAATCCATTATAAATTAAAATTAAATTACATGCATCAAAATTTACTATATCTTTTTTTTTTTTTCTTTTTGACTGTCGTTTATTTTTTCTTTCTCCGTAGTCAGCCATAGTTAGTCGTAGTCAAGAAACGACCGAACGGATTTATGTTCGGAGACGACCTCTGGGTTCGATTACCGTCAAACAAAGTGTTATTGGGATTTTCCATCTGGAATTTCTCAGTAGCATTCCGGAGTTTGGATTTGTGCCCGGTTGATGGCAATTTGGCAATAGACTCAACCCCTGTGCGACATGTGAGTGTATTATAGGTACACCTCTGCCTAAACCTTCGAGGAATACAGGCGTGATGTTATGTTATGAAGTCTGGACAATTTCTTAATGCAATTATTATCAACTATTACAATAATTAAAATGATCACATAAAAAAAATAACCTATCTTAGTTGCGGAAAAACCAGTTATTTTTTTCTCGTAATCGATTGACATACATACAGTGTGGTCGTGTGACCTCCGCCTAAAAGTGAACAGCTTTATGTCATGTGTAACTCATTTCACTGTAAACACTATGACCTCTGATTTATTCATGTGGGAATCGAGGAAAAAATATTATGACTAAAGATTTAGGGGCTAGCGATCTTTAGGTCCTTATCTTTTCGAGCCTTACGGCATCGGCACTGGTCTGTATAGGTCTGGATACAGTTCAAATTCAAATTCGAAATTTGAATCTGTTTGAAGAATAACACACTTGAATCAATGCCATTGATGTATAATGACTGCCATGTACTTCCTGAGAAGAGATGTATTTAAAAAACGTTTTCTAGATTATTATTTTATGACACATTTTTATTTCTCCAAAAAAAATCTGGCGGTGGAACTAACCGTTCGAGTTGGTACCCTTTATGGACTTTTCTATTCTTTACACATACATACAAAGATAACATGTCGCCTATATTCCCCGAAGGGTTAGGCAGAGGTGTACCTACAGCAAAAGCTATTGCCATCAACCGGGCACAAATCCAGACTCCGAGCTGCTACTGAGAAATTCCAGATGGAAAAATTCAATAACACTTTGCCTGACCCGGGAATCGAACCCAGGACCTCATGCTCAGCAGTAGCGCTTGCGACCACTAGATGAAATGGTTTAATTTAAACCATCCACTTACAACTGGGCCATTATTTCACTAAGTCCACTTCAGAAGTAATCTAAGGCACTCTTTCATAACAAACTTTCAGCACCGTAATTGTTAATCATTCTGATTGTTATGGATAGTGTATTATATACACTATCCATAACAATCAGAATGATTTTGAAGTATTAGCAATATACTTCAAATCATTCTGATTGTTATTGATATCCATTGCTTCATATGTTCGAAAAATTTGTCTGCTCAACAACGTAAATGACGCAATGAATGTTGTTGTACTGTCAAAATGTAACCCATTGCTACTGACAGTGTGTTTCGCATGTACCCCGCAGATTTTTGTTACAAAATGACTAAAATTTCTCCCCCTAGTTAGCCCGTCCATTGTCACCTATTCCAAAAATACTCGTCCAATACAATAATAGCTCTTCAATGCGCGTACGCATGACACGCTTCTATTAATAGATGCGCTACAATAGCCCGCGTGTCTTGACCTGCCGCAATGTTATAAATAATTGTGTGTTTAGTTGCGGTTCCGTATTATTTATTAAAACTTTATGCACAACTCTTCTTTCTATAATCTGAGGCACAACTAAACAAAATACTGTACAAAGGCGGACTTAATGCCTGAGGCATTTTACTGAGGCTGGAAACATGGCAGGTGCAACGTACGGGATAGATAGCTCGGAAATAACTATAAAACACAAGAACAAATACTAATAAATAGCCACCAACCAAAATAAACTTTGTCAGGTGAAATAACGGCTGGAAGAAGATAAAACAACTCCAAGCAAATCACCGCTGGGATGTTTCGGCCAACTTCAGACGAATAATTATGTTCACGTGCCTTCACTTTAAAAGATAACCGGCTGGTTGCCGTCCTGGTGTTCAGAGTGAGCGCATTCCAAAGAAAGACCGCCTGGACTAAGAAAGCGCAACGTATTCTTACTGTAATTAAATTAACTTCTGTTGCATGGCCATGGTCATTGGTATATTATTATACCATCATCAGAAAGGTATATCGCCTTTCAGAAATTAAAATGTTGGTGAATTGGAATGCAGTGCATACTACCCTTGATATCAAATATAATTCTAGATACAAAACCAAGCTCATCGCTGTTAGCACTTTATAATAGTGGCTTCGGGTATTAAGCCGATCATTTTAAAAAAAACCGGAAAAGTGCGTGTCGGACCACGCAAAATGAAGGGTTCCGTAGTTAGGATGAATTTATCCCTAAAATAAACTTAACATTGTAGTTGAAAAACATGTTCTCCCATACATCGACATACGCCACGGTCAATTTTCCAACTGAAAATTTAAGTTTGTAATCGCAAAAAATGTTTTTAGGGTTCCGTACCTCAAAAGGAAAAAACGGAACCCTTATAGGATCACTTCGTTGTCCGTCTGTCTGTCTGTCTGTCAGTCTGTGAAGACCATTTTTCTCAGGAACGCGTGGAGATATCAAGTTGAAATTAATATCAAATACATAAGTCTATGGTCCCTTGAAGCTCTAAAAAAATCAAGCTTCCAAATCAACGCAATCAAAATTTCGATACTCGCAAATAAATCAAAACCTATATTCTAGGTCAACGGGAAGTACCCTATAGGTTTGATTTTTTTGCGAGTATCGAAAATTATGTCGTAATAATGTCGCTTATATCGCCGTATTTTTTTATTGCGTTGACTTGGAAGCTTGATTTTTTTAGAGCTTCAAGGGACCATAGACTTACGCATTTGATATTAATTTCAACTTGATACCTCTACGCGTTCCTGAGAAAAATAATCTTGACAGACTGACAGACAGACAGACGGACAACGAAGCGACCCTCATATTCAAAACTCATTTGTTTACGTTACACGTACGTGTTTGGGTCACACAGAAATTCATATGTGTACCTTTCAACTTGATCGGCAAATCAAATTCGGTGATCCAATATGGGTTCCGATTTTTCCTTTTGATATACGGAAATTCTGGGTCATATGTAATGTAACTATCGGTAAAGATTTCCTCAACAGCACTTAGCAAACGCACCTTCATAAATGGCAAAGTAATTATAACGATTTATTGGGAGATCCATACTTAGGTATTCGTAGCAGGAGATAATTTTAGATTGATCTTAACATCTTACCTAACATAGAACAAAGGATTTAAACGAACTTGACGACTCCACCACTCCACTCAATGGTCTTAATTCTAGAATTGCCCTTTAAAGGACTTAAGACCTTATTCCACGTAACCCAGTGAACAAGAAGCGTGTTAGAAGCAGGAAATGCAACACGGAAGCAAACATAAGTTTACAGACAAGGTCTGTAGGGATGACTACAGTTGCATACGACTCGGCAATTATTTACATCAATATTCTTATAAAGTAACACAAACTATTAAGTACTTGGTAATAATTGATAAATGAAGAGCTAGGAGTGCATAGATGTAACAATTTCCAAGATCAATAAAAAATCATAACACGCATGTAATTCCCGAAGGGTTAGTAGGCACAGGCATGCAGTAGGTACATCCACATTTCGCCAATTATGTTTAAGTCCCATGTAATACGGGGCGAGCCTATTGCCATCAAACGGGCACAAATCCAGACTCCGTGACCTGGGAATCGAAATCATATTTTCTGAAAAGCTTGCAACAGGTCGTTGTGGTGATGCTTGGGGAGGTCTATGTCCAGCAATGGACGTCTTCCAGCTAATATGATTATGATGAGAAAAAGCTTCAGTAGTGATGATGGTATCTTGTGCAGAAAATCAGGAAATTAACTATCCCTTTATATGATGTAATGAGTCCAGCTAACACGAAAATAATTAGGTAGTTGTACTGCTGACTGCTTTGAAGAAGTGTCTTTGCTTCAGTCTTCTTCCTAGCGTGTCGATGGCAATCTAAATGGACTCGGCCCAGAATTCAGCTACGTGTTTGGCGCTATGACTAGCGTCCATCAGATCCTGTAACGTGCAGCTGACAGGACACGCAGGACATGATACTAAGTGTCCCATCGTTTGTGGAACACCACCACATTTACACTTCAAGGCGCAGTCGTCTATGAATCTCCCCCTGAACAGCTTTTCTTGGCTGCGGTATTCTAGCAGTTCATATTTCGCCAATTATGTTTAAGTCCCATGTAATGTGGGCAAGCATATTGCCATCAACCGGGCACACATCCAGACTACAAGCTGCTCCGGGGTATTTCCAGATGGGAAATGCAATAATAACACCTTGCCCGACCTGGGAAATTCTAGCAGTTATTTTGCAGAAAACGCCAGATTGAGTCCTAGGCTCCTAGCAAATAAGTACATACATGTACTTAGAAAGACAATAGAAAGCGAGGCTAATGGCCACAACAATCTGATTGGTTTGAAAAACGGTATGCGAATGTGGTGCAGATTA
The DNA here is from genome assembly GCA_963921375.1 of Tiliacea citrago. Lineage (NCBI taxonomy): Eukaryota > Metazoa > Arthropoda > Insecta > Lepidoptera > Noctuidae > Tiliacea > Tiliacea citrago. The sequence continues at coordinate 20,804,648 of OY992804.1, read as the reverse complement.
GGAAGTGAGTTGTCGTAGATAAACAACAGTAATCTAGTCGCGGTTACTACTCGGTAAGTGGGCATTACCTTTCTCGACACGTTGACAAATTCCTTAATTTTGTTAAGTCAAAACCCATCTTTGTTTAAGTTTTAAACGTACTGTTAAAATGTAAGTACACTGAAACAAAAATGTATTTTAACAGTCACTTCAAACATATTTCACCCTGCAGAAAAACACATCAACTCAAAATATATTTTTCAAACTTTTCTTGATCTTTTCTCGTCTTCTTGGTATTTCTTCCATAGTTAATACCCTTGATAGTCACAAAGTACATACAAACACTTAGTAAAACAAACACCAGCATTTGTAGCTAATAATACGCGACCCTGCGTGCGCAGGAAGTGCAGATAACAACAACATTGCGAAAGTGTGGAGGAAGTAAGTCTAGAATTATCTCTGGTAAGGATAAAACGGTGTTATTTATAGTATTGATGGCTTTAAGGATGTTAATTGTGGGTTGTAGAGGTTTTATTGTAGGTGTTAATTGCTTATGTTTATATGTGGCGCCGCCGCGCCGGGTCGTTAAATTTTCTCTCTTTTAATGCATTTATTTCTTAGGGCTTTTAACATGTTCAGTTTTGAATATAGGTCAATACTACAACAATTAAATTGCCAGTTATAATCAGCAAGTCTGATATTCGCAGTGTGACCGTTATTAGCTGAAGTAAAGCTACTAGGTACCCGCCTTCTTGGACATCCATACTCTTGATTAAACATATTTGAAGAGGGGACAGATTTGTTATTTCTTGAGAACCCCTGAAAAAAAGTGCTAATGTTTTTCGACTTCTCTGACTGACTTCACTGACTCGAAAGTCAAACTTTTGAAAAACCGTAGTGTGAGAGTGAGAAGAAGAGCGAAAGGCCTCTCTTATATCAGGGGTTCTCAAGAAATCATAAATCTGTCCTCTCTTCGAATAAACAAATAGACAAGTTACTTGACTATTTGTTTAATATAAATCAGCTCAAGCTTATCAACATTTACGCACAGATCACTTGTAGGCCGGAAGGAAAGGAAGAAACCTTGACCGAAAGATAAACAAATCCACGGCCGCTCAGCCAAAACAAAACAAGATAATTAACCGTCTCATAATATAATATAATAATGTCACTATCAGAGATCAAACATAATTATAAATCCAGCGTAATCTCTGATCATTACACGATTAATTTTCGTTTTAATCAAGCTTGAAGGGAATATAAACTCGAAATACTTTCATTTTATCTTTCACTAGATCCTGCCCGCGACATTGCCCGCGTGAAATTTCTAGTTTTTACATAAAATTCTATGATAGTCGGATATACTGCTTTCCATTAGTGTAAGTCTTTTCGGACTTTTCGGTTTTGAATTTGAATGGGATCAGTAGTTCCGAAAATTACCTTTACATACCGAGACTCCTCCGTACCTCAGAAAGCACGTAAAGACTTTGGTCCCGGCTGTCATTCGTGGATCTTTGACAGTCGTTACGGGTCGTCAGAAGCCGGAAAGTCTGACAAAAAGTCTTACCGAGGGGTATCGTATTATTCAGTAACTGGGTTGTGGAGGTCAGATAGGCAGTTGCTCCATGTAAAATATTGGTATCAGCTGCATCCTGTTAGACTGGATGCCGGTCCCAACATAGTTGGGGAAAGGCAGGCAGATTGATTGAGTTCCGAAAATGACCTCTACTTACAAACTCACACCTCTTTATAATATCAGTATAAATATAATTTAATAATGTACCTATAATATAGTACACCCACATTTCACCAGTTCCCCGATAATAGGGAGCGAGCCTATTGCCACTAACCGGGCACAAACCCAGACTTCGGACTGTTACTGAGAAATTTCAGATGAAAAACCCAATAAAACTTTACCTGGGGCCCAAGTCTGCTATTTTTATAAATTCAGTCATTCCAACACGATCCCATTGTCATGCCATTGTGATTTTGCTAAAAGTTCGTAATCTGGGTAAATTCATAATGGTCGATCATTGGTCGGTCAATGTTCTCGTAATATAATTGTGTTATTATAATTGTTGTATAATGCCATTATTATAAACCCATTAGTAGAAATGTCATTAATTTGTCATTATGTACGAGATTACCAATATATGCAATTTCTTTCAATGTAGTGTCAGTGGCCGACCATTGGAAAGTCATAATGACGCCATTATAATAGTAGATTACCAAACTTGTCAAAATCAACAATTATGAAATCAATGATCGACTATTCTGACACTATTGTAATAGCAGACTTGAGGCCCTGACCGGGTAATCGAATCCAAGACCTCATGAGAAACAGTTAGCGCTTGCGATCACTGCGCCAACGAGGCCGTTTTCTATAAAATTGTGGTATCTCACGACTTCCTCGCGAACGAAGTCGCGGGCAGAAGATAGTTATTTTATCATTATTCACGAAGTACTAACTGACAATTTTAGAGGCCCTAAAGATATCTGGACATAATGTTGTCCTCAATATATCCAAAGAACTACAGGACTTCTGGCAAACCGAACTACAGCTTCACCTACGCGTATTTTTTTTTTAATAGAACAGAATCTAGCCAGACCGTATCATCAAGTTAATTTAGAGATCAGCCTTTCTTCCATGGCTTCCATTAACTTCCATCAAACGAACCACACCGGCCCCAACATACTTTCCAAACCCATCATTCAGCCGAAAGACGTCCACTACCTTACAATAACCTTCCCCATGTATCGCCAAAACGGCCGATCCTGTGCTTCCTGCATCCAACGGATTTCCGCGAAAAAAACAAATACTATATTATTATTATTATTGCCTATCGGATCCCACTGCCGGCAATAGCCTTCCTTCTTCCCATTTTCCTCATTCCTTTGCAATCTGATCCCAATTCTTTATGTAGGAGCCCATTTCTTGTCGCCATCTCCTTCTATGCTTCGAGTCTCTTTGAAGGATAAGATCAGGAATGAAATTATCCGGAAAAGAACCGGAGTTAATGACAGCTTGCAGAGTAAGCAGACTGAAGTGGCAGTGGGCTGGCCATGTTTGTCGAAGGACCGATGGCCGATGGAGCAGACGAGTCCTGGAGTGGAGACCGCGTATCGGCAAGCGTAATATGGGAAGCCCCCCAGCTAGATGCCTTAAGAAGGTGGCTGGGTCAGACTGGATGCGGAGGGCGGAGGACAGGGTGTTGTGGCGCAGTCTGGGAGAGGCCTATGTCCAGCAGTGGACTGCGATATGCTGAGTTGATTGATTGATCTCCTTCTGGAGAAGTTCTACTTACCTACTTGCCAAAAATCCGGAAATATATTGGCTAATCTACCAGTTAGTAACAAGTTGGTAAAGGATCGAACTCCGCTTGGGACAGATAAGGGCGTCATTGACACAGTAAGTGCGCGGGCGCACGACGCGACCTCTGCTTACTACCGGTGAAAGATAACCGGTACCGAGAGCAACCGAAGTAGGCCTATAGTGTGAATGTTTAATTTATGTTGTATTATGTGGCGGGGACAGGGTTACTGGTGTATGTGAGTGATCTAAAATACGGAATAGAATGATCGTTGGCTACGTCATGAGAGATGAAAGACGGCCACTGCTGGTTATGGCTTCTCCTAAGCACCGACATTGCACAACTACCGACTGGGTACATGTGATGTTGTTGCAGAGGATGCAGTAGTGTGACCTCGTCATTATCTGTATATATATCTGTTACTTGTCACTTTTGAAAGAGATGTACCTATAGTTTGCTGAAAACTGCTTAAGAAATTGGTACTTCTAGCTTTTTTGAAAACCAAGTTATCTATTCGATCTGAAGTTCGCCTCAATAAATGCTGTTGGAATTTCAGAAAAGAGTTATATTATTCAGCATAAAAAATAGTATTGTAATTTTTAGTAGTGCTGGTTTTTTGCCGACCCTACATCCCGCATTAAACCGACCTTCCCCAATGTCGCTCTAGTGACAATAGCGACATTGCACCTTTCAGAATTACACTACACATATTATTCACATTACATACTTCATATCTTTAACACTTAAGATCTAATATCCTTCGATTCTACCGCAACATATATGGTACTCCATTTTCCGAGACACCCACGCCAGTTTTAGATTTTATAACATTTGAATTAAGGTTGACTTTTGATTGAATCAACTTTATAAACAGTAGTGCATATTTTCGAGTCTTATTATGATCATTCATAATTACGACGTTGGTTTAACAATAATTTCGTTAGCAAAACATGATAATCAGTTAAGGCACTGCCACACATTTATGTAAACTTAAAATAAATTAAATTTTTCACTTAAAGGGACAACCAGGCGGTAATACCTATTTATATTAGGGAAATATTTAAATCATCCTCTAAAAACTTATTGACCTCCTAAAGACACTCTTTTTTAAATAATGAACCTCTTTTTTTTAATAATTAAGCTTTTTTTTAATGTTCTGGCTATTTCTCTCCGTTGGTCGCAGTAACTAAGCTAGTGTACCCCGATCATCCAACCAGAGCGCCCTAACTGCATATTACACTTGCAATCACAATCCGAGAGTTTTGAAGGATATTGTTAATCCATTGCTTTATAGTTTGATAAATTAATCTGCTTAACAACGTAAATAACGCAATTAACGTCAGTGAACTGTCAAAATGAAACCCATTGCGATCAATTGCCATTTTATGTGTGTTACGCCACTACCCTGCGGTCTAGGTTAGGTTGGAACTGTGGCCAACCGCGCGCGAGCCGAGCGAGCAAAGCGAGTGGTGCTACGACGCGCTTGTAATGTAACGAAATGATGCAACTTTCTGTAAAACCTTTTCCATATGATTATTGACGCAGAAAAAATTCAAATCTTTACTCCTTCCTTATCATACCTAACGTACCTACTTCTAAAAGATAGAAAGCTTAGAACCCATGTCTTGAAAAACTGAATTCATGAATGCAGCCAACCCTTAACAATATCTCCGATCACCGAATTAAAAACACGTTTACAATCAGTACATATCAGTCGATACAATCGCAGTACAACAAGGCTCAACCCTCAGTTTCAGTTACTCTGTGATGTTATCCCGAGACACGGGTATTCGTGTCGTAACTCATTAAGATTGAGAGATTATTAGTTTATGTCACGATGTGAGAGATATGTCGTGTTTGTTTTGGGAGCTAGTCAGGCTGTGGAGAAGTGGGTTTGATAGAGTTGTTTCGATTTAGGAATGTACTGGTACTTACACGTAACATTTATATCAATCTAGAAAAACTTGGCCTATGAAGTTCGTGCGTTTATGAGATGTACGAAGCAAAAAAAACCGGCCAAGTGCGAGTCTGACTCGTGCACGAAGGGTTCCGTACCATTGTCTATAAAAACGGCAAACAATCACGTTTGTTGTATGGGAGACCCCTTAAATATTTATGATATTCTGGTTTTTAGTGTTTTTTGCTATAGCAGCAACAGAAATACATCTTCTGTGCAAATTTCAACATTCACGGTTCATGAGATGCAGCCTGGTGACAGACGGAAAACAGACAGACAGACAGATCGCGGAGCCTTTGTAATAGGGTTCCCGTTTTACCTTTTGGGTACGGAACCCTAAAAAGGAGCGAGCCTTACAGAAGTCGCATAATTATGATGTGTAACATCTGATATCTCACCTTGGTAATAAGCAACTGAGCAGCGACAGAAATTACCCCCTCTTCTTACAATCTATTATAGTACTTACTAATTCCATGCTATTAGAAAGTACTTACCTACTAATTCCATGCTATTAAATAGTACTTACTTATTCCATTCTCAAGCCGTCACTTCTTGTTACACACTTCCGTCCCTTTTCACAAAATCACTCCCACAGGTAGCGAGAGAAAAGATGTTATACGTAGAAAAAACGAAGCAAAAGGAGTATCAACGGGATTTATTTCCATTTATGAAATGAAGAATGTCAAAAAAAACTGACCTACATTTTTCCCAACTATTTTGGGGTCGGCTTCCAGTCTAACCGGATGCATCTGAATACTAGTACTTTACATGGAGCGACTGTCTAAACTCCACAATCCAGTCACTGGAATCACTATACCTTTTGGTGTGCCCTTGGTAAGATTGGCTGTCTGATTTTCGGGCTTTATGGACTATCGGTAACGACTCTCAAAAATCTGCGAATAATAGCTTGTATGGATGGTTTTATGTCAAATCAAAGACGTTGCTAATAAACAATAGTCTAGCATGAGATTTTACTGTTCAGCGACTTAATCAGGCTTTGATAGCAACATACTCAGGTCCAAACTTTGCAGCTTGACAAACTGAAATAAATCAAAAGTCTATTACTAAACAAATCATTCAAACAAACTCAAAATGCTCTCATCACGCATGGAACGAACCCACTCCTTTATTGCACAACATGTCTGACACACACACATACATTCACACAGTCACTCATACATACAGGTAAATTGTGACCACATGTCAATATAATTGTACGCACAGTGCACGACTGGTTTCACACTAGTGCCTGACCGTGACTTGCGTCGGGTTTTTTATAAAGCTTAAGGCTTAATCTATGTAGGACCTATGACATTGATGCTAATTTAATGTATTTTTGCAATGTTGCAAAATAGATACATTGAAGGCTTTTTGATTTAAGCAGTTGAGTAATCGTTTTAATACTTCGCATTTGAACGTTTGTCACCGTAGAAGTTACTCGGACATAATGAACATCGTGTAACTGCGTAGACCCCTTACAGACTCGTCGTAGACCCATCTTGGAACCCTCGTAGACCCATCTGAGAACCCTCCTCGTAGGCCCATCTCAGATTACTCGTAGACCCCTCGTAGTCCTATCGTACACACCTCGTAGACCCCTCGTAGTCTCCTCGTTGACCCGTCGAAGATTACTTGTAGACCCCTTGTAGCTTGTAGCCCACTCTTCTAGACCCCTTGTAGATCACTCGTAGACGCCTCGTAGGCCCATCATAGACCCTCGTAGACCCTCACAGAGTGCTCGTAGACAACTCTTACTCTTATAGTTCGTGGAGCCATCGTTGACCCCTCTTATAGACCACTCATAGAAGCCACGAAGGTTTTCCTTTAACCCGCTTTTCTTATTTTGCCTAAAGGGCTGCAATAAACAGCCTTACAAACATAGTTAACACAAGTACAAGTACTTTATCTAACAATACATACATATCGTTGATCTTGCGCACAAAATGCGTGGCAGATGCACCTCAATTCAACAAGGGTCGATCACCTTCAGAAAACACGAGCTTTTGTTCAAGGGCAGCTGTCATCAGTACCTACTCAAGGCATTATTAGTTTTACGGTACGCCTTATATATCTTAGTATTGGTACCAAAAGGTTTATTTTAAAAAGATAACCTATTATAATCCCACTAATTCTCGATCGCAGGACAGTAGCCTCTTCTAATACCGAAGGAACTTGCTACCTTCCTATTAAATTCGAGATTAAATAAAAAAACTTAACTAATGAATGTGTTAAAACTGCAAGTATACAAGTTGCTCGGTAATTCGACCTATTCCTTGAAAGGGTTATACTAGAGGTAATTTCCAACAAATTAAGCCCCGCCAACTCACACATTTTATTCAAGTAAAACAAACCTATATTTCAAAAATTATAAAAAAAAGGTTTCCTTTGCACTCAAGACCTTTTATTTCTGAAATTATGGGAATTTAGGGCATGTATTTTTTATAAATTAGCACTCGTTTATCATCAGTCAGAAAAATAAGAAATAAGTGTCGAGAGACTTCTCTCTCGACACTTATTTCTATTTTCGGAGGTTTTTAGATTATTGTTCAAATGTGCCTATTTGAAATAAATAATTTAAGTTTTACCAGTCTGAAAATTTGAACAATAATCTAAAAACCTCCGTAACTGGGAAACCATTAATTTCGACCCCTAGTTGGCGGGCTTAATTTGTTGGAAATTAAGAACCCCTTTTAAAGAATAGGTCGAATTACCGAGCAACCTGTAATATGTAAAACTTTGGTTAGAATTGTTCTTGCAGTTTTAACACAACATTGTAGACTAGAGAATTTGAGTAGATTACTTATAGCAACTTAACCTAAAGTAATTTCTGGTACAATCATTTAAAATTTTACGGTAATCACATAACTATATGTAGACGGTTATGAACACACAAGCATCTACCGACCAGAAAAAAATACAATCCGTAATAAAATAAACATTTTAACTTTAAAGATAATAATAATATTATGGCCCGTACTAAATCAAATAAAAGATAATATTAAAACTACACTTCAGATAGGAATTCCCAAAAATCTAAGACAAGCAGTAATTACTATAAACTAATTAGTGTTAGTAGATGTGGTTGTGACTAATTCGAGACAGAACTAAATAAATAATGCTGTGAACACACTATTGTATGCTAATGTCTGGCGGACTGGTTTCTAGGGATGTGCTGATGTCCTGGCTTCGATTCCCAGGTCGTTGTAAAATAGTCGATGGTAAAACCCAAGTGTTTTACCACCAGGAAGTTCTCAGTAGCAATTAGGACTCTGGATTTGTGCCCGGTTGTGGCGGATGTTGGCTCGGCTCCTGTTACATGACACTTAAAATTAACTGGCGAAATGTGGGTCTACTACAGATACAACTTTGCCCAACCCTTAGCCGATTACAGGCGTTAGGTTATGTTATGAAATCGTTGTAACAACTCCCAAACAGTCTTATAGGCGTCACGGGAAAAATTGCTGATGAGCAAATGTTATTGATGATTGAACTGGTAGAAAAGCCTTTAATACAGCAGCAGAACTGCATTCCATTTATTATTATAAGTCTACTACTATTTCGTTTTGAAAAAAACTGTAGGCATATACGAATATCTCACGCCGTCAAGGTAACTAGCTGGGCTTTACTTTTCCGCCACGTTTTCAAGTAGGTATCGTCGTACTCTGCCCCCATGTTTTCAAGTAGGTTTCGTCACAGCTGAAGGCTAATGCACTTCTATAGAAATGTTATTGACAACTTATCCGACAAGTACAGCCCTATTTTAATGTGGTCTAAATACATTAATCGCGGCACACACGTGCGGTTATGAGGGCACTACACTAGTTACGTAATGCGTGGCACATAATCTCGTACTTACAGACAAAGTTGGTCAAACTTTTGTAAAAGCTGAACAGGTGCTTGGAGACAAAGAGAAATAGACTTAGTTAAGTGTCACGCTGAGGGGTACCAGTATCTAACAGCTTTCAAAGATGCTAAATATGGAAACCAAAAAGATTTTCTTCTTCGTCGTGTCGATGATTCCAATAAGTTAAACGAGAAGGAGAAGGATGAAGTGTTAATAAAGATCTCTTCGAAAGAGAAGGTCAGAAAAGGAAACAACAGACAGAGATCAGAAAAGGAAATAATTTAGAAGCTCAATTATCTATTTACTTTGGGAACAGAAAACAGTTAATACCATGTATCTCCAAATGTCCTTCATTATGAGCTACGATTATAATACAGGCTAAGTCTTGTCAGCTAGTAAAAGCTCCAGCAACTTCGAGGGTTGAGACTATTGAGAGCCACTGTCCTATGCAATGATTACTAACACATATTTTAGTTCACAAGTCTGACTAGAACCGGTCTAAATCTTAACAGACTGGAGTTGTGAAATTATCTGTCACTCATACAGTTCACACACAGTTCTAAGAAGAAAGAAAGGTATCTGTCCTTCTCATTGCAAGGATTTTTGAGTGTAATAAAAAGCTACTAAGTAATGTTACACACAAAACATTTGTTGTATTGCATGGTTTCTTAGAAATGTATCTATGGCGGTCAAAGTGGTTGTAAATCTCCTCATGAAATAGTTCATGACAAAGTGGAAAGTTCTCTGGAAAAAACTCCACGTATTTAGCTGAAAACAACATACTGTATTGTTAGAACCATATGTGCTTCGCGGTGCAATGCATTGCGTCCATCATCCAAAAAGACACCAAAAGTTCCAAGTGGTTTTTTAGTTTCACTAGTACTAAAACTAGAGCATGGTAATAATCCTGTTGGGGCATTGATAGAGGTGTGGTGAAGTACTTTAAATAAAGTGTTACAATCGGTCATTGATATTATCGTGATAGCAGTACAATACTCCTTTACCATAGACAAGGAAAACGGAAGAAATTATAACATTAATTTCACAGAACTAATTCAAGTCTCAATTATGGAGATGTTGTTAACCACCACAGTGACTCACCACTAACGTAAACAGCAGTTAAAGAGAAAGTAACTCTTACACTTAAGTTTAATTTCTAAACGATGACGACGTACTTAATTTATACTTCTTTACTTTAATTTTAGCCCTTATTGCGAACACAATTAGAACAAGGCTAGGCAGTTGATGATTATGATTACCACCACATGACGACACTTAAATTGTAATTTAGCTACGTCTGTCGCACCCTGAGCAGTTATTAATCCGATCCAGCCTGTTCCTAGCCCAGCGACGCACTAAGCCGAGATCCGTACCCACAGAGGTTGCCCTTAGCGTGTAGTCACTTAGTTTATAAGTTTAGGAGGCCTTTTGTTTATTGCGGCACCCAGAGGCAGGAAAGTCCGGCTAAGCAGATGACAACCTCGTAGGTTGACCTGCGAAATGCCATTTATAAAAAAAACCCTGAGCAGTTAGCTCCAGTACTTTACTGACTGTGTTACCTAAATTTTTACCAAAATATGAGTTATGTATCTTCTTCTACTTCATAAAAATCTTAAATTCATAACAGATAGACAACGCGCAGGCTTAGTCGCTGGGTCTAGAAGTATGAAATTGTGCGCAAGATTTCCTTATATAATGAAGGTGAGCACTAACGAGGGATTTTTGAAAATGCTTCCCCTAAAGGGTTTAAATAAGGTTAAGGTTCCCAAATCCCATCGGTCACACGACTTGTTGAAGTATAAGTGCCGCTACGGAAGACGATTACTATACCGGCTGTTTACTATACACACAATTGGGAATAGAGTAGTCTGTTTGACCATTCAAGAAGGTATTTATTAGTCAAGATTATTTTCTTGCAATTGCAACATTTCCATTGTTAGTTTTCTATATGCAACTGGTATACGCCTCGATATTACTAGCTTCAGGTATACATTGCAAAATGATTTTCAAACAATAAGTCCGGATGGTCATTGCTCCACTTTGTCATGATGCACTTGACCTTCATGAGGTCCTCACTTTGTCCACTTAACTATTTTATCACTTATCCTCATGACTGTATTATATTACTAGCTTCAGCCCGCGACTTGTGCAACTATTTTCTATAAAATACCTGGCACTATAGGAGTCGGTAATTACCAGCCGTCAATAGACGCACAAATTGAGGGGCTCGCATTGGCGAACCACCGTGTAGCTTCCGCGGAGCGGACGAGGGGCGAAGCCCCGACTACGCTAGCCACGCTCCCTACTGGGGACGTAGCGACATCCGACAGCACTCGGCAATAGTGCAGCTATCTGCCAGTGAAAGAATTTACGAAATCGGATCAGTAGTTCCAGAAATCCCACATCCAAACTTACAAACTTTACAAAAGGGTTTGCCGGTGGTGTATAAGTATAGTGAGTGCACCCACATTTCGCCAGTTATGTTTAAGCCCCTTGTAACAGGGGGCGAGCCTATTGCCATCAACCGGGCACGAATCCAGACTCCGGGCTGCTACTGAGAAATTCCTGATGGAAAAACCCAATAACACTGCGTGACCGGGGAATCGAACCCAGGACCTCATGTTCGGCAGTAGCGCTTGTGACCACTAAACCAGTGACCAGCGAGACGATAATTGTGCACACATCTAGACCATGGGATGCTCCAGAGAAATTCCATATGGCAAAACCCAATAACACTTACTTAATCTGGAGATCGAGCCTAGGAACCCAAATCCAGCTATCGCGCTTGTGACTACTAGACCAACGAAGCAGTATCTCATATTAAACTAGCTTCTACCCGCGACTTTTTTGAATTTTCTTCGATTCGAAATTTCTTGTTTTAAAATAAAAAATATATCCTATGACACTCGGCAATACTGTAGCTTCCCATTATTGAAAGAATTTTCGGAATCGGATCAGTTGTTCAGAAGATTACACCCTACATATATACCCATTTATAATAGATATTAAATATAGATTTAATTACTTGTAAACAAAATAATGCCCAAAACTAAGATAAAAATCTCCATAATTTAACGTTACGGTAGTTCATCAGAACATAATTTACAATGGTAATACCTATAAAGTCGAGAAACACGTGGGCTGCCGCTAATGATATCCGCATCTACAATAATAATAGTAATAATTAATACTATAAACTTTAACGACTTTTGGCAAACAAATACGACTGAGGAGCTTATGTAATAATTATAACGGACAATTGAAATCAAACGTAAATAATGTATTACCACTGACTACATTTGGATACTGTGTTAGAAACGACAAATGAGAAGTATTTTTCTAGTTGGCTAACGAGCTGACATCTCATCTGATGGGAAGTGATTAATACCATCAGCTATGGACACCTGTAACTGACAGGCAAAAAAAACCGGCCAAGTGCGTGTCGGACCACGCACAATGAAGGGTTCCGTAGTTGGGATGAATTTATCCCAAAAACAAACTTAACATTGTAATTGAAAAACATGTTCTCCCATACATCGATATACGTCACGATCGATTCTCTAACTGCAAATGTAAGTTGGTCGACTATTACTCGTTAAAACTTGTAAAGCCTTATAAAGATAGTTTTCCTTGTAATTTCGTTAATTTCGAAAAAATTCTTGGCAGTAATATATTATTGCTACTGTATATTAATACTTAGTACTAACATAATTTACTGCTTATGTATGACATCTAGTCATAATGGGTGAAATTTATATATTGTGTATACAATGCCTGAATTAAAACGATTTCTTTTATTTACACCCAGAATTCATTTGCTTTGCAAGATGATAAATAATTTTATCAACCGTTACTCTAAGCGTTACCTGCAGTGAGAGAAAAACAACCTAATTAATAATCCTAACTAAAAAATGTCAAATAAAAAAGGTAAATTTAAATATCAAAAAACCCGACTGCTTAAAGTGAACTTTAAATTTAAATAAAAATTAAATAAAACACGACTGGCCTGCCAAAAAACGAACTAAAAAGTAAAAAACAAGCTGTATTAGTTAATCTGTATATTTATGTACAAAGGGAAAGGTCACTCATTTACTCGCTGACTAAACAGATAAATAAAATTGTCATTGCTGTCGGGGGACCGTTCTGACACCTTTTAATCTAAGAGGTCCCCCCGACAGCAATTTTTTCACATACCCAACAACAACCATTTTGCTGGCAGGGTTTAAATTGCTGATCGTGCGGTCCATGGCCCTTTACGGGGCACCGGTGTGGGCGCGTTCTTTAAGGCTGCGACCAGCCCAGCGGTTGAACGCGCCCCAAAGGGTCATGGCCATCAGGCTGGTACGGGGTTACCACACGGTCTCCCGTGAGGCGGCGAGCCTCCTTGCCGGACTGCCGCCATGGGATCTGGAGGCAAAAGTCCTCGCGCACATTTGGGAGTGGCGCGGGGAGGCGAAACGCCGGGGTGAAACTCCGCTGCCGCGAGAAATCACGGCACGGCGGACAGAGCTCCGGCGGGATCTCATGGCGACATGGAGAGTGCGATTGTCGCAACCCAGCGCTGGGCACGCCACAATTGTGGCGATAAGTCCCCTCTTGGAGGAGTGGCTAGAGAGGCGCCACGGCGTCCTCACCTTCCGCCTGACGCAGGTCCTCACCGGACACGGTTGTTTCGGGAGGTTCCTGTTCAGGATAAAGCGGGAGGAAACGCCCGGGTGTCACCACTGTATGGATCGCCCGAAGGACACGGTGGAGCATACGGTGGAGGTCTGCCCAGCTTGGGCGGAGCACCGCCGTGTCCTCACGGAGGCGATCGGCGGCGGCGATCTCTCGCGTCCGGGCCTGGTTCAGGCCATGGTTCGGAGCGAGAGTGCATGGGAGGCTGTCACCTCCTTCTGCGAAGCAGTTATGCTAGCGAAGGAGGAGGCGGAACGCGTGAGGGTGAGACAAGGTTCGCGCCCTCGCGCCCTTAGTCGCCGCAGGAGATGCCCCGGGCGTCGGGAGTCGCAAGCCGATTTCCGGCCACCGTAGGTGCGGGCCTGCGGACGGTGAAAAAAAAAAAAAAAAAGGTTTTAAATTGCTAACTTTTGTGACAGTCAAGTTCCCACACACTTGACTCTCACAAACATTAGCACTTTGAAGCATAATATTACGCAAACGGATGCCTGAATCGAAAAATGGTTTTTACAACCTCGCAATATTGAACGAGCTATCCAACGATACCCCACAGCATGGGATAGACGAGAGAAAAAAATATCATCCCCACTTTACCCAAAAAAAAATATACTCCAGATTTTATTTTACTACTTTGTTGGTGTGATTAATATATAGAGGGCATGCCAAATTACAGCTTTCTAATACTAAGCGTATCTGAGCTTAACCGGGGACAGACAGACAGACAGACAAACCGACAGACAGACGGCCATGTCGAAATTATAAGGGTTCCTTATTGACTACGGAACCCTAAAAACGAGGTAATTTCATGTAATAGGTCTACCCAGACATAGTCAAGCTTATGCTTTTAGATGTACTGCTCTTAAAAACATAAGCGCCATAGCAAATTCAAGTCAAGGAAACATATTATAGTAACTAACTCAGTAAACAATAAAAAAGTCAAAGTCAAAGGCAACGGTGCAGTTTAAAAGAAGATGTAGTAACAAAAATTGAAAAGAGTATGCTTAGATGGTTTGGTCATGTTGAGAGGATGAGTGGAACGCGACTAACAAAAGGTATGCGGAGGTGAGTGGAAACGCCGGGAGGGGACGCCCTAGGAGGACATTATAGTGGCTAAATTGGTGATTTTCTTCAGAAAGGTCAGCTGCGTCGTAGTACTCGCAACTGGTGTGCGTGTATGAATGAACGTAGACGAAGCAAAAGGAGTATGTAAGGAGCGTAGCAGGTGGCGTTCTATAGTTTCTGCCTACCCCCATGGGAAGAAGGCTTGAGTTTATGTATGTAGTAAACAATTCAAAAGACACCTGTCCAACCGCCGACCGGGAAGCGAAAGCGACTCTAACTATCAGCGACGTTCTCGCTCAAGTAACGTATAAAAGATTGTAGGTCCCGTGGAGGTAAGAGAGATACATTTATGTTAATAGTTGATCCCTGACTGTTCACACCGCTGCCACGCTGGCGAGTATTCGTTTGTTGTAACGACAAGAGCTATCACAGAGAGTATTATCGCTCAGCGACGCTCGCTTGGCGGGCAGAACACTCGCTGAGAGACGCACGCTTAGTACACACGCATACCAGCGCGTAATCGCTCTTCACCGTCGCGAACTCGCTTCTCGTTGCTCATCATCTCGTTTTTATTGCTAGCTCTACTCACTTCTCGTTAATCGCCGGCGGTGGGACAGGTGCTTAATGGTCATCGCACTTTTTTAACTAGGTACATTTCTGGTACTTATTATCAAATTAAGCTTTTTTATAATAATTTGCATCGTTACGTGTACCTACATAATTTGAACGTTCTACTTAGTTCCAGTCAGTTCCAATCCACTGCACGCTGGATTACAAGCTACACACATCATCATTAGGTTTGAAGTTGATATTTTAAACGTTGTGTAGTTTGACAGGTGTCAATGTTGGTAGCCTGTACAGTTTCCTGTCAAAAACTTTGAATGGTGAGAATTGTCTCAATTTGCTGAAAATAATTATGCTGAATTATCTAATGTTTTTATGAGATTAATTCACCGACTTTTAAGTATCATGGTTCAAATTCAATTAACCAATTGTTAAGGTATCTAATTGGAAGAAAAATAGTTTAAACAAACATACATTCAAGTCCTAATCTGAACTAGTAGCCTTATTTTAATGGGATTGATTTTATTTAAAACCAATACATGAGTATGTGTTCATTAATTAATTTATATACAGGGTGGAATTTTGTAATGCCACCTGGAGGGAAAGTACTCTTAATACTGCAGATAGAAAATTTTACTCAAAGGAAACATTCCTTTATTTTTGAATAGAAAGCAAACTGCATTCAAAGATTTTCGAAAATTCTCTTCTCCCACACCCGGGAATCGAACCGGCTAAAATCTGAAAAAATTATACCCTGTACTTTTTTTTTTGCTACGATCGTTAGGGTCAATTATAAGGATGAAATCTCTCTGACAAACATGATAAATTAAATGAAAGGAAAACCAGGAAATCTTAAATTAATTTAATTATTTACAAAAAATGGTAAACTAACTAATTAGTTGCTCGAAATGGGCTCCATTCTCTTGGATACACAAATTTATTCTTTTAACGAATTCATTTCTAGTAACCTTTAATAAAGTGTTGTGGTGAATATTATAAATCAGATTTTAGCCGGTTCGATTCCCGGGTGTGGAGAAGAGAATTTTCGAAAATCTTTGAATGCAGTTTGCTTTCTATTCAAAAATAAAGGAGTGTTTCCTTTGAGTAAAATTTTCTATCTGCAGTATTAAGAGTACTTTCCCTACAGGTGGCATTACAAAATTCCACCCTGTATAATGTCAAAGGTAGGCCTCACAAGGTCAAAACTGGGCAAAATAAAAAGCTGGCAACATTACGAGCACTTAAGGAACAGCTTGCACTTGACAGGTTGTATAAAAATCAGTTGGCGGCCTTGACCGAGATGCAGTACGTTGTCGTCAAACGACATGTGAGAATAGGGGTGGCACGCGAGAGCGTGGACTACATAGAGATACTTACTACGTACCGCGAGAGTAATCCACGTCTGTTCCAGAAGTATCCGATAAGAGTGTAAACGAACCCTGTTCAGGTCAAATTCTTACGCAATTACTCACTTAAGGGGGATGCGCTAAAGTAGCCCGCGAATATCATATTTTCTTAATTTCATGAAATAGTCATTCAATAGGATTCTATGAACTTAGAGAGTTGTATTGCTGATTCTAATTATAATAATTTTTAGATCAACACACAACTTGTTACTGACCTGCAAATGACAATCAAAAGTCTATTGACTTTTGATTAATGTCATGTCTTTTTGGCGACATTGTGAAAAATAAAAAAAATAAAGCCGACGAACTACGTCAAGTGGGATATCATTAGATAGCTATTTGAAAATCATCTCTAGGTTGCTCGAATCATTTTTCATTTTGAATGACTATTTAGGATCTATAACGATTTAAAGTTGGTTAGCAACCATTCTCACTTAAATTTACAAAACTTATAATAAAGCTGTGATAAAGTTCTTATACATATGAACTTATAACAGATCTTATTGAGGTGATAAATAATTATTATAATAATTCAATATAATTCTTAAAATCGAGTGAGTGAGTGTGTATACTTAGTACTAACATAATTTACTGCTTATGTATGACATGTAGTCATAATGGGTGAAATTTATATATTATGTATACAATGCCTGAATTAAAACGATTTTTTTTATTTACACCCAGAATTTATTTGCTTTGCAAGATGATAAATAATTTTATCAACCGTTACTCTAAGCGTTACCTGCAGTGAGAGAAAAACAACCTAATTAATTATCCTAACAAAAAAATGTAAATTTAAATATCAAAAAACCCGACTGCTTAAAGTGAACTTTAAATTTAAATAAAAATTAAATAAAACACGACTGGCCTGCCAAAAAACGAACTAAAAAGTAAAAAACAAGCTGTATTAGTTAATCTGTATATTTATGTACAAAGGGAAAGGTCACTCATTTACTCGCTGACTAAACAGATAAATAAAACTGTCATTGCTGTCGGGGGACCGTTCTGACACCTTTTAATCTAAGAGGTCCCCCCGACAGCAATGTCAATTTTTATTTAATACCAATACGAAATAGGTTGACTGCAGAAGAATTGTATAAAAATAACTATTGAAGTACTTCATAATTCAATCATAATTAAATTTTAATAACGGACATTGTTTATCTTTATTATTATGTACCTGCCATCTCTATTGTATTTTTGTACTTTTGCATGTCTTCTGGCTAAATATGGCTATTGTTAATTATATTTTTTAATGTCACCGTGTCTTTGTACCCATATTTGCGAAATAAATATCTTATCTTATGGATTAGCAAATTAGCAATATGGTTCAAAATCATTCAGATTTTGTTTGATAGTGTGTAACGCAACGGTGCTGAATAAACAAATGAAAAACATCTATAAGGCAATTTAAAATTTGAATCTCAGGTTAAAGTATTAAAATAATCAAATCTAAGCACTCAATATGTAAGTGATAGGACTTCCTGGCGGGAAAGTGAAGCGTCATGTTAGCAGTTTTGTTTTATTTTCTAAAATTTATGTTTAGCCGAATATTAATGTGTAATAGTGGTGGATTATTAACCATTAAGTGTTCCTGAACCTGCAAGTGCAACATCACTTTAAGTTCTCTCAAGAAGTCCGCGCGAGGTTTCAGTAAAGTGACCACGTCTTTACTTAAACTCAAGGGGAGCGGGGCGGGATATCATCTATCATCTTTATTACGCATTGAATGGAGTTCATTTCATAATTTGTACTTGTTACTTAATTTTACATGTCACTGGCTAAATGCACAAACCGTGCGAAGCCAAAAAGAAAAAAAAAAAGATGTAAATGATACTACAAATTGGCATCCACAGGTATCGTTTTACCTGAAACAGACAATATATGAAAAGTAATAGAAAAAAAAGAGGCTGGATAATAATGGCACCAAAAGTAAACTACAACAATACGAAAGAACGAAAGAGTAACGCGTGGTAAGTGGTGTCGAAAACTTTGAGTGTGAGCAATTGTAGCGTCATGTCAGTCAGTCGACTGTTTTTTGACGACGGTAATGTAAATATTATATTAAGTACAACTTTCCACGTTCAGTAAGACCAAAAAAGGAAAAAGGTTCTGATAGACCGGATAATTCTCTTGTTTCCTCGTTCACATATCCAATTATCTACCATCATTTATTTTGCGAACTTCTTGGTAGGTAGGTACTTGGTAAATGACAGTAAACTTTGCGGCTCGACAACCCTAAGGCCGTTCACACATGTGCAGATAGAAGCCGAGCTTATTACCTAGCATTAAATATTGACAGTGCTCAGATTGTTTGACTTGTGACAGCTTGGTACTGACACACTGGGAACCGTATTTGATTATTTATCTTGTAGAGTTCATCATCAGATATTTGTTTATTTATTTCTACTTTTTTACTATTACTACTCTATGTTATTCTAGGGCGTCTCACAATAGCCTTGTAAATACCTTTTGTTAGTCGCTTTTCATTCGACGAATATACTCTTTTACATTTTTGTCACTACATCTCCTTTAAAAAACGTTGCCTTATCACATCATTGGTCATTATTATCATTCATAGTTACGCCACACATATCTTCGCAAGGAACGCATTTCCACAGCATTTATTCTACTTTCATGCCTCTTTTGCCACACCCAACATTCACATCTAAAACAAATCAACCAACTTACAATTACACGGCAATAACTACAAAATAACTTAATTAATTCAAAACCAACTGACATTGATCTTTAGCTAGTACATATTGCACACGCTCAGAAATAGATTTATAAGTGTTACATACGTTTAGATTTATTAAACCAAGTGTATACTTACGTTACTGTAGCAGGGTATAATTATGTGCGCTCATAAAATCGCGCTTTTAATCAAACTGTTCCAGCAGTTACTTAATTAAGCTAACACTTCTTCTCATAAAATAATTTAGAAAGATAAAAATGAATGAAAAACACTAACACAAAAAGAAGAACAAGTTGGGAGAAAATTTGCGTCAAATCCACGTAAAACGGCCATCGCTCAGCATAATGCTGTGACCCTATGCAGGACAGAGCCACAGCGCTGGTTTTCAGCGACAGCCGGCATCGACGTAATGACGTCAATCGGTGCTGCATAAGGTGAAATACCAAAAGAAAAATAATGACATCATAGTTCTATGATAATGTACGAGTAATACTAGTAAATTATGGACACAAATAGTCTAATTAAACAAATTTATTTGTTTTTTTTTTATAAAAAAAAACGTTTGCGGTTACACGGGTTTTGAGGTCTCACGTATGATTTAAAACAAAAACAAAATTTTCGTAGCCGCCGTCTTGGATTGACATATATACTATTGGCTTTAACACCTTCTAAAACCATGAAAACGACACCCATGATTAAAACTTTCGCATCGACCATCCTGGATTTTCATTTTGACCAAATTCACACTTACTCTCTCTCTCTCTGTCTCTTTCTAGTCATCTATTCTAGTCGCATGGAGGGGAATAAAGCTTTTTCGTTACGTTACGATTTCTACCAGTCAACTCCTAGCTCCTATCGCAAGCCGTGTTAAAGCACTTCGTTCCTACAGCAGCCGACAGCAGCTGCCGACTATTTGTTTTACCAGTTTATGTTTTCATATATCTTGCACGTGTTTCTATGACAAATAAAATTATTTTTCTTTCTTTCTTTTCTTTCCTATAAATATACAGAATACAAGTTCTAAATCTTTATATAAACATAATATTTAAATTGCAACATTCCGTTCCGTCGGCAACGAGTACAATAGATACACACTCAGGAATCCGAAAGTCTGACAACCAGTCTTACCGGTGGGTTACCCAGATACTGGGTTCTGAAGGTCAGACAGGCAGTCGCTCTATGTACGATACTGGTATTCAGCTGCATCCGGTTAGACTGGCAGCCGGCCCGAACATAGTTACCTAAGCTTTCAGCCGATGACCTCAACGAGTTTTAAAAAGTTCGTCTTTGTAGAGTATCGTCTTCTCTTTCACTCATACCTGTGTGACAGTCTGTTTCTAAAATTCATCAGCATCATCATCATTCTCCTGCCTTTATCCCAATTCATTTGCAGTCGGCGCAACATGTCCCTTTCTGCGACACTTCTCTATTAGTCGTCATCTCGGTAGTCCCTCCCTTTCTAGCCATATCATCTATCACACAGTCCATCCATCGTTCCTCTGTCTAATGCTCGACGTCATATCAATGTCCGGATACTTTAGGAGCTATAAGTGAAAAGATAATGCCGTAGTGTGAAAGATTATCCGGTCAGGAAGGTTAGTGACTGCACATTGTGTGCCGGGAGTATTTAAGTATCGTCAGTGTCGAGGCTCTATTTCCACCCGTAATATTGAAAACAGATGTATAGCTATAGTGTGAAAAATGTTAAGAGTATAGAATATCTAGGCTGTTTTATTTTTGTTTGACTTTTACAACTTCGTAGATCGCGAGACCAACTCGACTTTTTTTCAAAAGGATTGGCTACATACAGCAGTAGATAGGGATAAGTAGAAGGTGGTAAGTGATGCCTTTGCTCTGCAGTGGGACACAAAGGCTGATAATAATAATAATTTACAACTTCAAGTGGTGGTACGAGTATTTTTCGCTAAAATTCTGGACATCTTTTCCTGTCAAAATAAGCGTTCAGTTTTCTTAATTCTCCACATTAAGCTCATGGCCCTTTTGACGTCGCTCTCGTGCTCTACTTCACACAGTTTCAGACTTCGCCCTGAAGCCCTTCTCAAAAACTCATCCTATATTATGACCATGTTGTTTACTTTCCCATAATGCACTCCACAATAACAACAGCTTATAAATACGGCACGTTTGAGCTAAACCTCAGCGCATGCACAACAAGATTAGAACATAACCGAGTTGATGGCCGCTAGGAAGAAACCTTACATTACATGGGATTATATTGTACCTGCCTGCAACTGCGTTCTGCGTATAAACGTTTTATAAGGCTACCATACATCATCATCATCAGCCTAAAGCAATCCACTGCTGGACATAGGCCTCTCCAATTGCATGCCACTCAGCTCAATTCTCGGCAACTCTCATGCAGCTGCTAGTCACCCTGCGAAGATCGTCGCACCACCTAGCATGAGGGCGTCCTAACTTACGTTTGGCGATTCGCTGTCTTCACCCTAGAACACATCTACCCCAACGGTCATCGGTTCTACGGCTATTGTGGCCGGCCCCTTGCCACTTCAGCTAGCTTATTCTGTGAGCTATGTCGACCACTTTGGTTCTCTGCCGCATCACCTCGTTTCGAATGCGATCCTTCAGAGAGACTCTCAAGCATAGCCCGTTACAGAACTACCATACATGGGGAGATTAATCAGAACAAAAGAACCTGCCCTAGCACCCCAATCCAATTGAGTAATACACTTTATATCACAATCTGAAGGATTTTGAAGGAAATCCCTAATCCAAAGCAACTTATGCTTTGGATTAGGATTGAAAAATTTGTCTGAGGTCAACAACGTAAATAACGCAATGAACGTAGGTGAACTGTCAAAATGAAACCCATTGCGATCAATTGTCATTTTATGTGAGGTACTAAACTACCCCGCGGGTTAGGTTTGGTTGGAACTGTGACCAACCGCGCTCGAGCCGAGCGAGCAAAGCGAGCGGTGCCACGACGCGCTTTTAATGTAACGAAATGATGCAACTTTCTGTTTAACCGTGTTGTTGAATAGTATAGAATAGAATACTCTTTATTATGTACACCATAAAATTTTCAGATATAAATGTTGACATTTTACATAGGGTGACACAATGGGCGGTCTTATCGCTAAAAGCATTCTTTTACAGACAACCTTTGGATGGTTTAAAGGGAGAAGGCAATACTGCAGGTAGTCAGTGGTGTACCATTTACAGAATTGTAAATGACTGATTGATTTGTTGAATTTTCATAATTGAAAGCATTGCAATTGTAAGTGTGTCACGCAATTACCCTGCTGATCGGTCTGACCGGATACGTGCACATACATACACATAACGGTCAGACTGTTTTGCGTCAATGAGTCGCTTCTAAAGGAATCGATCCAGCCGTCATATAGGTTCGATTGATCTTGAGGTCGCCACAGCTGGATACTGTATAGGTGTTGATCAGAACAGCCAGAACTTCAGAACAGAAGAACTGACTGAACCAGCACGGTTAGCTTTCGGAACATTTGTCTTACAAAATTCATGCTTATTTCTTCAGTGGGTAAGTATGCGTTGTGTTGTGAATGTCATGAATTAATGATTTTTTTAAACCAAGGTATTGTAAGGAAACGAAAATTACAAACTTCACTAGACTCAACACTTTTGCACATATTTTTAAACTAATTTTATAACATAGCACAGCATAGCATAATCAGCCTTTAATGTTCCCACTGCTGGGACACAGGCCTCCTCTCTGTGAGAGAGAGTGATACAGCTCACTCTCTCTCACAGAGAGGAGGCCTGTGTGTGGTGAAATTATTTACACAAAGTAAAGTGCTTGTCTGGGTTCGCACCTACGACCTACAACTCGATAAGGTACTGCCGTTTCTGCATCAATAGTTATTATTCTACGAGGTAAGCAGTAATTTACTACTTCTAACACATAGAGCGTAAGTCTAAGATTTTTTTCTCCCGCCAATAATAATTGCTACAGTAATTCTTAACACCTGACATCAGATAAAATTAAATCGACCATTACTGCAACACGTACAGTGCGCAAAAATAATAGTCCAATATGTATGTAAATCAATTAGGTTAATATATGCGTACGGTCAGCAAAACAAGCAGCTGTATCGGTCGGCGTTATCGGTGGCCGATCGGAGCCGAATTATCTTATATTTTGATTTATTATTATTGTTGGTTTTGAGGAGCGTTGGCAAAATCAGTTTTTGAGACAATTTATTATTTCCAACCGTATTTTCAGGCAATGTGAATCTGCCCGCAAGAATGCGGGGAATCTATACTTGGAGTTTCCAGTTTTCTGCCCATGCATTTCAAGAACCTAATATTTTTTAAAGCTAAAAGTAATTCCAAAAGTAAGAGCTTAAAAAAAATACTAGTCAAAGTCAAAGTCAAACCATTTATTTGAAATAGGCACATAAGAGGCACTTTTGAACGTCAAAATTTACAAAAAAAATAGAATTGATTCTAGTTGCCCCTTCCAAAAGGTAGTTTCGTATGGAGAAGAATGGGCAAGAAACTCCACCGGTACTCTTTTAAAAATGTTTTACAATATTTTGTTTGATTACATTAATTATATGATTATATGTGAAGACGATGCACCTAGAATAAAATTACTATACCATAATAGGTAAAACGAATTAAAAACTAAGCAATGAAAAATAACTTAATTATTAGATAGATACGTGGTGTTCACATATTTACAAACATCATACAAGTATGTTTTTCTAAAAAAATAAAAAAATAAGTCAGTGTGTGAGTATAGGTTATCACAGAATGTAAAATCAATATCATAAAAATAACAGATTTTACCATAAAAATAGCAACCAGTTTGATTTTTTCTAGACTCTAGATTGTCCTATGGAGCTGGACCAGCATGTTTCCAAGCATTCCTGTCCTGGATATAATCCTCTAACATGTAATATGCTTGTTTACAAAGTGTACTTTTAATATGTGTTTTAAATTTTCTCTCATTTAATTTCAATATATCACAAGGTATTTTGTTGTAACATTTAACACAGTACCCCATAAAAGATGTATGTACTTTAGATAATCTGAAAAATGGTTGATCTATTTTATCTTTATTTCTAGTATTAAAATTATGTCTATCGCTTATCTTGTTAAAAATATGTAGATTTTTCCTTACATACATAATATTTTCATAAATGAATTGGCTAGTTAGCTCATATAGTTAAACATGCACTATATACCCTGACAGTAATGATAATGATTCCATCAGAACTTTCAGTACCTAAGCAATATAAATCTACTTAATAAAATTCTAAGATTCATTCATTCACTGACAGACAGCGCACAGCCTAAACCGCTGGGCTTGAAGC
Source organism: Tiliacea citrago (assembly GCA_963921375.1). Lineage (NCBI taxonomy): Eukaryota > Metazoa > Arthropoda > Insecta > Lepidoptera > Noctuidae > Tiliacea > Tiliacea citrago. The sequence continues at coordinate 20,779,820 of OY992804.1, read as the reverse complement.
ATGAAAATTCAACCCCTTAAGGGGGTTACATAGCGGTTGAAAGTATGAACGTTCGTATATAATTTTTTACGATGACAAATCGCACCGGGGACACGGCTTATCGTGCTTACATATTAACCAAACTTTAAAGCAATGATTATTTGTTGACGGTACATCATTTAGTTATTTATGTTGCTGTCGGTACTGGCGTGTTACTCGCACATATGCACAAGGCGAGCGACCGCGCCCTGCACATGAGCAGGTCGATAGTGTTGCGACTACTTTACTATCGATAGTTTAATAAACACGCGGCCGATCGGTCAACATTCTCCTGCCCTTATCCTAATTTATTTGGGCTCAGCGCCACATGTCTTCTGTTTCCATACTTCTCTCATCATCTTAGTAGTGGGGTGACTACTGAGATGATGACTATGAAACGTACTATACTTTCTAGCCATATTAGTGTCAGAGATAATAGAGAACCTGCAGGCTTAGCATGACTCTTCTCTACGGTTCTCGTGCTAAGCCTGCAGGTCAAGAGGAGGAACTTGTGAACATACCCCGGGAACCTCTTTCAACACCTCTTAAGCTGCTTCATGTGGCTGGAGCTTTAAACGGCCAATATATGTATGAACAAGTATAGAAGCTGGGACTACCAAAAATAAATAAAATAGTTAGATGATATATCTGATGCAAAAATAATTAATTATCACAAACAATGTTCTAATGAACTTTGGCTTCCAATCTTTTCTTTTTCAAAGAACATGATTTAACATTCAACATCGATACACTCAGTCACATCACTAGCCGCGAATGCTTCCAGGCGACACATACTCGAACAGTCGTTGCAACACAAGTGCTAGGTGACCGCCAGGTGGCGCAACAGCCAAGCCCACGCTGCTCATATCACCTCACCCAGCTACATGTGGGACATAGGTAGACATACCAGTAGTACCTACGTAACATTAAAACATATATAACACAATGTTCAAAACTTTTGTCGAGAATTGAAAAAGGACATATTTAACTGATCCTCTGAAAAAACCTAAACCTTCTAAAGATGTACACTTTTTCAATGAATGAACCTCTTAAAACTTGATGGTCTTTTGATGCACTTTTTTAACTTTCTGGTCTTTTCTCACAGTTGGTCGCTGTAACTAAGGATATCCCGATCAAAAGGGTTAGGTTAAGTAAGAACTGTGAACAACCGCGCGCGAGCTGAGCGAGCAAAGCGAGTCGGCCGGAGACCGCTACTTTCCGTGGATGGGTGACCATCTTTACTTACCGAGACTCCTCCGTGCTTCGGAAAGCACGTTAAGCCGTTGGTCTCGGCTGTCATTCGTGGATCTTTGGCAGTCGTTAGGAGTCGTGAGAAGCCCAAAAGTCTGACAACCAGTCTTACCAGGGGTATTGTATTACCCAGTTACTGGGTTGTGGAAGTCAGATAGGCAGTCGCTCCATGTAAAATACTGGTATTCAGCTGCATCCAGTTAGACTGGAAGCCGATCCCAACATAGTTGGGAAAAGGCTATTAGGCAGATTTTATTTTTTTGATTTATAAGTCCAGGTTTCCTCTCGATGTTCTCCTTCACCAATGTCAGCTTCACCAAGATAAACTCAGAAAAGTTCCTACAAATTCTTACAAAGTTATAAATTGCTACAATGTCTGCCCTTTGCCTTTAAGGGTGATGTAGGTCGCTGCAGGTCTGCCGGGAACGCAAGGGTCAACCCTGACCTCTTCCGCATGTCCATTATAGGAGGCAGTTTCCGGTCTGTTTGTCGTTCACGTTTGTACGTGTATCCTTTTACAGATATGGATGCGTTTATACGTGAACGATAATACATATTGATTGGTTTCACCTGAATTGTTCTAAAGTAAGTATGGAAAATTTATTGTTTTGGAGAAGAGATTACTAGCTAATGCCCGCGGCTTCGCCCGCGTGGAGGTCGGAAATTATCCCACAGGGACAAACTACCGAGATAAAAAGTATCATATTTCCTTACTCAGGTCATAGTCTACCTGTGTGCCAAATTTCATCGAAATCTGTCCAGCCGTGGAGACGTGAAAAAGTAACAAACAAACAAACACACTTTCGCATTTATATTAAAGTTAGGATACTGACGTTACTTGTTAACCGCTTCATTCGCCGGTTCTCCTTTGCAGCTCTAAACTAGTAAGCATTGTTAGCTGGTATCGAGGCCTGTCTTTCAGGTCTATTTAAAAAACCACAACAACCTTAACAAAGACATCAGAAGTCAATTTCCATTTTTTTTTTAGTTTTGGTCCTACCAATATACCAAATAAAGATATTTTTTGTCTTTCTTTATAAATGGGACAGTAAGTCACTCTGTCCATTTGTTTTGGGTGATTTCGCAGCCAAACATCTTATCAAGCAGTGAGCGCCTTGTTTCCTGAACAAGAGAACGGTTTATTCATCCTGAAAAAATTACACGCTATTGGAGCATTGGGCAGAGTTTGTTAATTTATCCACAAAGGAAAGAACCTCATAGCCAGTGTGATATACACATTCACAAATGCATGAGATAGCCACAGGCTACAGCGAACACCGGTCGTCCTCAGTCGGCAATCGACGCCATGCTTATATGATAATGTGTAGCTATTAAGAGGATTATGTCTTGAGTGGAATTTAACACATAACTTAAAGGAAAAATTATCTTCATACTCGTCTCGTCTTGTTTGGGCAGGAGCTATACGAGACTTGAGAGTATAGCCATCACAGTGGACAAGAAGAAAACAGTTTAGCACTATGGTTCCCGCTTGACTACATTATTGAGTGACAGTAGAAGGTGAGACTTCTTTAACCCTGGGAAAGATACAGGGTTACGTATGTCATAGATACTATTACCGAAAAGAATGCCCATCTTCCTCTATAAAAGAATATATAATTCGTTTGCCCGCCGCACGATACGGACTCAATCAATCAATCTGTCTAGCCTTTTCCTATGTTGGGGTCGGTTTCCAGTCTAACCGGATGCAGCTGAATACCAGTAGGTGTTTTACATGAAGCTACTGCCTATCTGACCTCCACAAACCAGTTACTGGGTAACAAGATACCTCTTGGTAAGACTGGTTGTGAGACTTAAGGTTCTGAGTACCCGTAGCGACTGTCTAAGATCTACGATGACAGTCGGGACCAACGGCATAATTATCGTGCTTTCCAAGACACGGAGGGGTCTCGACATGTAATGGATGGTCACCCATCCACGAACCGACCGCGGCAAGCCAGCCCGTGCGGCTGTTATCATTTAGCCACGAGCTTCTCTACCCCGGGCTAAGGATTTTAAAATCATAATCTAATCGGACTCCACAGATTAAAATTAACTCCTGTAAGCGTGACGTCAATCAGTTGTTATTAATTAAAATAATATCTACAATTCTTAATTTAGATATTAGAACCGTAATTACAAACATTCACATGAAATGTTTATATTAATAAACAGACATCCTTCGGTATTACTGACTGCATTCATTCACTCGGTGACCGTGAATGAACGACTCATCCATTCATTGTATTTATCTTACTAATTTATACTAAAAACTATCCATATAACATCTGGTATGTTTGTCTTTCAATACAGTAGTGATAATATAGCCCAAACCTACTTATAGGCAATTCTATCACTTACTTTCTACCTGTAAGCAATTTCAGACCATCAATTCCTCACATTTTTTTCTTGATACAGTTTTTTTTCTAAAGTCACTGATGACGAAGATGTAAAAATTGTAGAAGCCACCCTTCAATTTGTAAAAGTTACTTTGATTGCTGCGGTTTTCAACCCGCTAACTAGAATATTTACACTTTAGAAACTCTGTGACATTATTAAAAATCTTGCACTCTAAAAACCAAACTCCCGAACAAAGTCACAGGCAAGAACTATACTCCAAAATAATTAAATTCGCTACGCAGATGCGCTCATAACTATGTCCTATCCTAATATAATAAGCAAGGAGATGATAAACAAAGGGCGCACCCTGGCTCCTCGCCAACCGTGTCACGGCTCCTGCACTACTCTACTAGATACCTCGTTTTATTCGGAAAACATCCGGACAGGCTTCATTGCCGGGAATACTGCCAGGGTTATCAGAGATGACTAGCTTTTCCAATGTCAATAAAAGTAAATAAATAACTGATTGAAAGAACGAGAAATAATAATGACACCAGTAAGTCGAGCAGTGCGGTGGGGTCGCGGCAGGCCACATAGGAGAGGCGGGATAAACTGGACAGATTTCGCCAAAATTTCGGAGGACACCCGGTGAACTGTGTTGGAGATTCCAACACAGTTGGGTCTCTTTGTCGGTTCTTTTTAAGGCTCCTGCAGACTCTCGACGCTCGACATGACACTAGTAGCACAATTTCTGTCGCTGCCTGTCGCGCCCGCGATATCGTGCGAGTCTGTCCGAGCCTTTATGGAATAGGCTAGACATATTACAAAGTTCACAAGGATATAATAAGTATATTATATTAAATTATTACCATTATTTATTGAAAGTATGGCATGCGTGTTGATATGTCACCGTATAACTATGAACAAAAACGTCGATTTTGAAAGTCGGTTAAAAATGGATATTGTGCCGAACTACTTCCTTAATCTCTACCTGCTGCGTAGAACCTAACATATCGCACATACAAGTACGGTCTACAACGCAGTAGTGTCCAGTGTGTACGGTGTACTGAGGTAGGGTCAGCACAGTACACACGGATCTGCACGCAACGCGCCGCGCCCAAACATCGACACACATTCGAGAGGCGTACCGACAGCAGGAAAATGTTGCGTGTGTTATGTTCATTTGTTTTTTGAGGGCGATTTGGGTACATACCCATCTATGGGTAAACTAGTATAACACAATGCTTGTATCTATTCCTATAATACACTCACTTTTCACCACTTATGTTTAAGTCCCATTTAATAGGGTTCCCATGCCGTCAACCGAGCACAAATCAAGACTCCGGGCTGCTACTGAAACATTCCAGATAGAAAAACCCAAAAACACTTTGCCCGATCCGGGAATCGAGCCTCATGCTTAGCAGTAGCGCTTTCAACCAACGAGGCAGTCCACGCCATTCCAGTTTCTACGCTACGGATCAAGATTTGTTTGACAAACTATTTGCGCTGACTACCAGAATGTCCTAGTTCATAGTGACTTACAATCAGAATAGGCTTGATTTTGATTTTGCTAACCCACCTACTAATACTTTACTTTTGTTTAAATAACAGCGAAGTATCGCGTTACTAATACTCAGTATCTGGGTTATAGAGGTCAGATAGGCAGTCTCTCCATGTAAAATGCTGGAATTGAGCTGCCTTCGGCCACAAAGTAGTAGAAAAAAAGCTAGACACCTGACAGTTGATGAACAGCGATTAATTGGAAACTAATTTTTCATTTCTCCCTTCCTGGCTGGAAATCCTGTATGGTAGAGGTACTTAGCCTAACTTATTAGTACATTGCTTGGAAAAAAACTGACTGATCATACAATTATATTATAACGTAAAAGAGGTAACAGGTTATATATACGCTCCGCAAATCGCACGTCAAAACTTGGCTGATCAGCAAAGTTAAATTCTTCGCCTTCTCTGTTTTTCGCTCTCGATAATTACGACATGCCATCCTACTTCCACGTCTCATCTACTATTGTGACATTGTGCCGTTTTTTTCATTTCGTGGTTTTTTACAGCATAAAAGAATTTATTGACGAGGAACATTTTGCACTATGATATATGTATAAGCAAAACATGTATGCTATATTGTCTTTTTAAAACAAATTTAAACACCATGTTTTATGCAAATAAATATTATTTATATTTGTATTCCTATCGAATGTTGGGTAGGTAACTTATCTACGTCTTTTTACTTATAATATCACTGCTGTCACAATACGCTATCGGTACACAACACATATTGCTAAATAACCAGCGTAGATTGATATCTGCGATAAAATGGACATGCGAGTCGGTAGCTATCGACTGCCTAGCTAGGCCGAGCTTTAAATATTCGCCCTGATACGGCATGTTCAGGGACATTGATAATACTTGGTAATAAATACTTACTCTAATAAAGTACAGTGGCAACGACGCGGGTAGTTGGGGGCAGACCCTCCAGGACTTAAATGAGACGGCAGAGTTCAATTCAGTTCAAATAATCTTTATTGCAATCCAATGGACAACTGGTGTACATTATACACCAGTAACAACGTCAATGCATAGATTTATACGTAACTAAGTGTCAACTACGTAGGCGGCCACCTGATCAGAAGCTGTCACCGTAGCCTATAGTCACCTGCAGTTTGATACCAGTCACACCGCAGGTCTCTGTGTTGCCATCCCAGAGACGAAGCTGAAATCTCTTATATGTCTGTTATTGATCCAGCACAGAACCATTCAAACCGGGTCGCAGGATAGCACCTACGTCCCCGGGTGAGCTCCTTTCCAAATATTTCTGCTATCCTCGCTACCTCGTTACTGACTGGCTAATATTTTAGGTAGGTAGGTACATAGCCATGCAGCGTGCTAGTATCATACATACCTATAACTGTCACTCGTATCGAGAAAGAGTTACCTTTTACGGATATCTTTGGGCCGAATGGTTTGCCATGGCCTTTATGAACGATACAAAATTAAAACATACATTAACTAACTAATATCTCTCAATGGAAACCAATCCAAAATTGCTCTAAAAAAGTTTAATCCGTTTACAAGTCGACCTCACACATGGTTCCTATAAGGTCAGATGCGCCAATGTGTCGAACTTAGCCTAAACAGACAGTCGTGAGCAGACCGTCACGAAGTCTCGACCAATGGGGAGCCTTGGACAGGTGCTCTGAGGTGAACATATGGTGGCGAAGATTCAAGAAGATTTAATAAGTATAGTCTGATGAATAAAGGCTCGTACAGACTGGTGCGATATCGCAAGCGCGACAGGCACCGACAAAGAACTTGTGCTACTAGTGTCGCGTCGCGCCCGCGATATCGCAATAGTCTGTACGAGCCTTAATGTGTGTGTGTGTGTGTGTGTACTGTTACGCTAAATCAAGGCGGATGCGCCAAGGTAACCCGTAAAATTATTTAGTTCTTTGCAAATTGCAACTCTGTATTACGTCGGATTTTTCTGACGTAATACAGTCGTACCGTGTGGTGCCGGACATAAAGAATAGCACCATCCTATTCCTTTCCATGAGTGTCGTAAAAGACGACTAAGGGACTATTACTAGAGAATGGGCAGCAGCGTTCTCTATGAATTTTAACTCCTTACTGCGATCGCCAATCCGCCTGCCAAGCGTGGCGATTATGGCAAATCCCCCCATTTGGGGGAGGCCTATGTCCAGCAGTGGACGTCTTTTGGCTGAAATGAATGATGATTACGTCGGATTTTTATCAATATGGGATTGTAGAGCATGGGGTCCAGAGCTCCTAGGTCAGGAGGAGTCAGGGTTTAGGTCGGGCAAAGTTTTATCGAATTTCTCTCAGTAGCAGCCCGGAGTCTGGATGTATGCAGGTAATCTCTATATACATCAGGCTAACCTCTCGGGGAATATAGTCGTGACGTTAAGTTTTGAGCTAAGACCTCGGGTCTTAAAGCAGTTTGACATCTAATGTTACCTTAAAATCCCTGAAGGCCGGGTCGGAGCCGCGGGCAATGAAGGCCGGGTCGGAGCCGCGGGCAATGAAGGCCGGGTCGGAGCCGCGGGCAATGAAGGCCGGGTCGGAGCCGCGGGCAATGAAGGCCGGGTCGGAGCCGCGGGCAATGAAGGCCGGGTCGGAGCCGCGGGCAATGAAGGCCGGGTCGGAGCCGCGGGCAATGAAGGCCGGGTCGGAGCCGCGGGCAATGAAGGCCGGGTCGGAGCCGCGGGCAATGAAGGCCGGGTCGGAGCCGCGGGCAATGAAGGCCGGGTCGGAGCCGCGGGCAATGAAGGCCGGGTCGGAGCCGCGGGCAATGAAGGCCGGGTCGGAGCCGCGGGCAATGAAGGCCGGGTCGGAGCCGCGGGCAATGAAGGCCGGGTCGGAGCCGCGGGCAATGAAGGCCGGGTCGGAGCCGCGGGCAATGACTGGTGTATTTACACATACACAATATATTATGTATCAATATCGTGCAGAAAGTGTAAGCTATCTGTGTCAAGTGCAACCTGTACATATGTGTTTAAAGCTGAGTACACAACATACCTTCAAAACTGACCTTTTGATCCTACCAACATTTTTTTCTTGTTCAGAATCCTTGCCATTCATATCAACATAATCACTCTATAATGATTACACTGCTGGTGCACAGTTCTCCTCTCCGTGAGAGGGAGTGGTTTGCAATCATCCAACAGGCGGGCCCAGTGCGGGTCGGTCGATGTCACATTTTTTCATGTGACACGCGATTTATAATAGTTCCACAAGCAAAGATCAAGCCTTTGCCATTCTATATCTCGAAAGGTGATTAAAGAATTTTATCTTGAAGATGGGCAGCATTACTTGAGCTGTTAATCACTACATATTATAAAACAAACTCCCCCCAGCGCATCTGTATGTCTGAACGCGATAAACTCAAAAACTACCCAACGGATTTTCACACGGTTTACAAAAATGGAGAGATTCATGAGGAAAGTTTTGTGTAAATTGGCTGAAATATGACAATGATTGTTGAAGATGTCGAAAAAAATCATGCCAACTGGCAGCTTTACTGGCGTGCGCCGCGCAAACCAATAGGTAGAGGTATATGAAAACAATGTATTACGGAATTCATACATTATTTACCTCTATTAACACATAGGGAACTTTTAATCCCGGTAGTAAGTACGTTCTCGTGGGTACGTATTTTCCGACATCCACGCGGGTGAAGCCGCGGGCAAAAGCTAGTCACTAATAAACAAAAGACAAGCAGTCAGAGTGACAAAACGGTATAATAAAAATCAACACTGTTCCGACACTTTGAAAGGTTTAGAGGAACTGATTGGTATGGGCAGTGATTAACTGTTAATGAGAATGAATTTCAAGATCTCAAGTTCGTGGGATCCTTAGTTCGCGAATATAATGTCGTTGTACATAAGTACACGAAAATTGGTAATTGGAAATATCAAGAATTTGTTCTGCTGCAATGACCAAAGATAAATATAGATGATAATAATCGAAGGGTTATTTTAAGTTTACGGCTGATCTTATTTGCGGCAGATCCAGTCGAACCCCAGTTAAACTTATGTAGTAGTTTACCTAGTAAGCGACTTCGGATTTTGCTCGACACGCTCTTACTGAATTTAGTAACTCTCTGGAAAATCTTGAGCTTGAAATTAAACTTTACTGAAACTGTCATATATTAGGTTGGGGAAAAAGTATTTTCACATTATAGTATGTATGAACTTGTAATAAAATCTCTTTGGCTATACTATTTGTATCTGGCTGGTTTTGGTATCATTGAAAGTTGGAATTTTAAAGAACATAATTCCAAATTCATATTAGGAAAATGTGTGATTTTCATTTGTTTTTCGTACTGTCAAGATGAGTGAATCTAATGAAGAAATTCGATACATTTTAAAATTTTATTACAAAAAAGGCAAAAATGCAACGCAAGCCGCGAAAAAAATTTGCGATGTTTATGGACCTAGTGCAGTGTCTGTTAGAGTAGCACAAATTTGATTTAAGCGTTTTCAATCCGGAAATTTTGATGTCAAAGATGCACGTCGCTCTGGTCGCCCTATTACGGATAAAATGGATGCTATTTTTGAAAAAGTGGAGTAAGATCTGCATATCAGTAGTTACGACGTAGCTGAAGAACTGGGAATTGACCACAAACACACACAGTTTTGGCACATTTGAATAAAACTGGGTACACAAAAAAGCTCGATATTTGGGTACCTCACGAGCTCTCTGGAAGAAACCTAATGAACCGTGTACTCATTTGTGATTCTTTATTACGACGTAATGAAACCGAACCATTTTTGAAGAAGCTGATAACTGGTGATGAAAAATGGATCACGTACGACAAGAACGTGCGAAAAAGGTCATGGTCAAAGGCCGGTCAGGCTTCACAGACTGTGGCGAAACCCGGGTTAACTCGCAACAAGGTGATGCTGTGTGTGTGGTAGGATTGGAAGGACATTATTCATTATGACCTGTTACCACCAGGCAGGACCATCGATTCTGAACTCTACTGCGAGATTAAAGCAATAAGTTGAGAGAAAGCGGCCGGAATTAATCAACAGAAGGGGTGTGGTTTTTCATCATGATAACGCTATACCTCACACATCTTTAGCCACTCAGCAAAAATTAAGAGAGTTTGCCTGGGAGGTGTTAATGCATCCACCGTATAGTCCTGACCTTGCACCTTCAGATTTCCACCTGTTTCGGTCTCTTCAGAATTCTTTAGGCAGTGTTAGGTTAACATCACGAGAGGACTGTTAAAACCACTTGTCGCGGTATTTTGATCAGAAGTCCCAAAATTTCTATAGCAATGGGATCATGTCCCTAACTACAAGATGGCAAAAAGTTATCGAACAAAATGGTACCTACATACTTTAGTTAAATGTAAATAAACTATATAAAAAAATGTTTTGAATTTTCTTAAAAAATGCGAAGAAACTTTTTTCCCAACCAATTATTTACAAAGACCATTTTTAACTTTATAAAATTAATTATGAACTAAAAGTAATGGTTATGTACCAGGTTTATAGGAGCACAGCTTAACACGGCTGAGGTCATGCGCTTGAGGCGGCGTAGAGGCGAACAGTTGACTCATTAGTTAAGGCCCAGATACAGTAAATATTATCTTATACTTGTACTTTCTGAGTTTATCTTGTACATTACTGACATCAGTGACGGAAACACATCGTGAGGAAACCTGGACCCTATCTATAAACATATAATAAAATCGTAGCGGCTTACGAGTACTATCTAAATTCTGTTCTCAAAGCAAATAGAATTATAACACGTACCCGTCCGAAATTTAAAAATTTTGGTCATTTTGTTTATAAATGCTAGATGCTTAGAATAATAACGGTTAGATGACTGTTAATGAGAACTCGCGACTTTTTTCCGGTTGTTCAGGAAAAATCTGTAAGAATGCATCAATCAATGTATCAGTGTTGTGTCATTAGATAGTACTCGTATATGCAGGAACGTAGGCGTTAAAAAATTCACAAAAAACGAAAAACTTTGCAAGCAATGGGGAATTGCTACTGAAGATTGCGGAGTCGACCTCAGCACTTTGTAACTGCTTCTCACACGCGCGTCACTTGCTCCCGCGTCACCAGTCCTGAGTCTCTGTATAGTTTGACTGCTACAAACGGGATTTTTTTTTAAATAACATAACATCACGCCTGTATTCCCCGAAGGGTTAGGTAGAAGTGCACCTATATAAAGTACAGCCACATTTCACCAGTTATGTTTAGGTCCCATGTAATAGGGGCGAGCCTATTGCCACTACCCCACGAGCTAATGATCATGAGCGCTTGCGACCACTAGCCCAGCGTGGCCGATTTCTATAAAAATGTGGCTGTTATTTTAGTGTATTGTGGTGTCCTAAGACTTCCACGCAGACGAAGTCGCGGGCAGAAGCTATATAGTAGTTAATATAAGTCTGGAATCACCACCCCGTCTTGAGCAAGCGGTGATCAATGCTCGTGCCTTCTGTGAATGAGGACAGGCCTTTGACCGCCTTTGCCCTGCAGTGAGACACTAACAGGTTGGTATTTTTTTTATATTCTTGTCTAATGAGATTACGAGCCAGCCTTTAATGAGTATGGTATTTTTTTACTAACTCGATCGATAGTCTTGTGGTCGCAAACACGAATGAATGGAAATGGGGAGCCCCGATTTAGGAACTTTTTGCGAAGGAATTCTTCAACCAGGAGTTTTGAAGTTTGCGGTGGGGCAGTCCGTGCCTCGGAGAGCAGCAACTTTATAAAAACCTAGTTTTAAACACTGTACCTATCTATTATTCTCAGATTATAGAAAGAAGCTATTATTATTATTATTTAAATCCGTTGTAGTAGCAACTGGCATTAACACAGTTGTATAGAAAAATCTCCCGGTCGTATATTAAATTGCCATGTATGTACCTAGTACACGAACACGCCGTCACGTGTATGACTCTCCGCCATGTTGCACGTAAGTCCATTAAATTTGATTCCCCATTAAAAGTAATGCTGTCACTTTCTGATACTTTCCGTTAGAGAAAGACAGCATTACTTTTAATTGGGAATTAAATTTTATGGACTTACGTGCAACTGGTGGTCTATGAGTAAAAACCGAAGTAACGTTATATTGTTATTACCTTATAAGTTCATCATCATCATCAGCTTACATCAGTCCACCAGACATAGGTAGGCCTCTCCAATTGCACGCCAAGAATCGAGTTGAAACTCGATTCTTGGCAACTCTCTTCCTCTTTAGTACCTGGGTTCACGTCAATATATATACGTAGGTATGTGTTCTGCAAAGGTTACCGAAACCGTACTCATTAACTTGTCTTCTAAACATTTGAACACGTGTTTGAAGACTGCAAGACGGTATGACACAGTGCAATACAATACCTACCTATATTTGGATAAGGCCAGAAGGATTATAATGGCGTTCGATACTTGCCGATTTAGATACCGTACCTACATAATTGCGGATGTTGGTAATGACGAAGACTTATAATTTGCCGTTTCAGAGAAAGCAATCGTGTTGTGATTGTATGTGGTTAAAACGAAAAACCGCATATCCCAAAATAAGTAGCCCTGTAGTCGAAGAAAAACAAGTCCTGTGCGAAGGCACGAGGCTGCCCTTACCGATATTATGCCTTGCCGGTTACGTCACCGGCACGTTTTGACGGTCAACAACCGTATGTCGCGGTCACCGTGCTCGTTTTCATTGCGTTCCGTCTCACTTTCACTTTTTACCGAGAAACTCAACCACTTACAGCGTCATCTCTTATGCAGTAGAAGAACTTGAATAGAAGTATTGCCATTATTTAGAAAAGTTAAGAATAAAGTTGAATGAACTTGAATGTAAAGAATCAAATTTAAATAAGAGTATTTTAATAATTATTATTAAATGCTCATAAACACAAACCGCCTCTTCAGTGACCGCTGCTTCGAAATAAATAGTAGTTGAAAACAATGATGATCGTAAACTAACGCCATCTATATCCATCACAGCTGCACCAACTGTAGAAATTGTATTAGAGAATAGTACAGTTACTCCTCCCCTCCCAGTAGTTTAGGACTCCTCCCTAGACAGTTTTTAACATTGGAAGGTATTATGAATTACCGAATCTTATTATTGATTGTAATAATCGTATACCGTAAAACGGGGTGAATAGAAATGCAGGGGTGAATCGAGACGCAATTTTATAATGGATTTTAACGTTGCAATAATATATTTTGTTGCCAAAAAGGACTTTAATGTGTTACCTGTACTATAATTAACGATTAAGTGCCTTGGCAACAAACTATATTATTATTTCAAGGCTCAAATCCATTTTAAAGTTGCGTCTCGATTCACCCCTGCATTTCTATTCACCCCGTTTTACCCGGTACATAAAAAAAACAACCGAACTTTCATCATAATGAAGTCGGCTAAAAAAACAACAAGGACGCCTATGAACGTTCCAGTTCTTGCACCAGTAATATCTATTGCATGCAACCAGTACCATGAGTATAAAAAATTGTTGAATGCAACGTATGAATAAATTCCGATAAATTCCCTTGATGCCAATTAAGAACCGAAACGCTGATCAGAAACAATAGGGCTTAGAATGTTATAGATTTGTGCAACCAAAAGGTCGGACTTGTAATGATGCTGTTGAACGTACTATTTATCTGGAACGCAGATGTATAATCGATGCAAACTCTCCAAGATATCTTGGCCTATGGCACATTTAGGAACTAAATTGAAATGTACTGCAATGACATTTGCGTGCGATGTCAGCGCCACTCCGAAATGCCAAGTTACACTGGTTACTGGTTACATTGTCATTGGCATGGAAAGTTCACAAAATTGGTAGGTCTTTATGCTACTAGACTGAACTCAAGTACTTGTACCGAACTGAATGACATTTCAAAAATTCTAACCTCACGGCTAGTTGTTAGAAACTTGTAAAAAGCAATTAATTGAAAATGACTTCAGTAATAGTGAAGAAGGAAGAAGAAATAATCCCCAAACTATCTTCACTTATAGAGAAGATAGCGAATGATGCTATCGAGAACCGTGGAAAGTTTTTCGTTGGATTTTCGGGTAAGCATTTGAAGGTCATCTTCATATTATTTTATTTACAGTTTTTAACAGTTGAAACTGCCTGAGCGTCGTTATGAGGCCGTATAAATTAGATTTAAGTAACCTATTTGTAGTTGGTAAGAACAACATATAAAAAAAATGTGAAAATATAATCATCCAATTCGACCGCTAAAAGCCGGGGCCAGAGACAGACCGGGCGTCCAGCCAGACAGTACATTTGCCGCCTGCCGTTGCAGATTCTGGATTTGCAATGGCAAATACTTTGATATTATGGGTGTTGACTACCGACAACGACTTTTCTAAGGAAAGAAGCCTTATTTATTTCATCCATGCCAATCCATGGGCGTATCTGTATGTAATTACCCGGAGCCGACGCCGACGTTGACGATTGATGACTTACGTACGGCTGTACACATCATGCAGTACTGGCAGAACTATTAGTCATAAATATTAATTATAGGTACCACATTTTTGTAGGTTATGTTTCACTGATAGATTACAATGTTATTTCATTATCTATAATGAATCATCGATTTTGCTTCCTATAATGAATATACCACAACCAAAATCAAGATAGTTTTTGGTTGTGGATCAGAAATGTGATGTTTTAACTTTAACAAAGTGTGTAAGTACCTAGCTTTGCCCCTAAAGGCCACGAAATGCCAAACCAACCACACTATGCACTTCTAAACTCAGTGGTCAAGAATTGGTAGTGACCTATTTAGCCAACTATTTTCCAACATAACCTTTGCATTCATCTAGAAAATGGGCCTTAGTAGCCCATTTTCTAGATCAATGCTCAAGCTTGAATATGTACCTATTCCCTATTCAGATACTGGAATAGTTTTCATACTTAACTAACATAATCATCATTATCTTGTCCTTATCCTAATTTATTTGGGGTTGGCACAACATATATTTTTGTTCCATACTTCTCTAATCGGCATCATCTCTGATAAATGATAAATGATTTATTTCTGTAAGTAGGTTTGTACAAACACTTTTACACGTCAATCATATTAAAAAAAACTAGATGAGGTCGGCGTTTCGTATCCGACTACTCTGAGAAGAAAGGCCGAAACAAACTCAGAGGTCACAGTTCTGTAATGAGACTCACTTTCTGCTGGTGATTTCAACCATATCATCTTTCACACAGTCCATCCATCATTTTGTCTGGTCTTCCTCTACTCTTATAACGATCCACATTGATATTCAATACTTTACTGAAGATATTTTCCTCTTTCTTCCGCATCACATGCCCATACCATGACAAGTTTTCATACTTGATTAACAAAATCAATTAAATAAAACTAGAAATAAATATATTAATGTTTCCAGGAGGTTCTTGGTTGAACAACCTCTGTGAGAGTCTGCAGACAGTTGACACAGAATGGTCTAAATGGGTGGTGGCATTCTGTGATGAGCGTGTGGTGCCCGAGAACAGTGAGGACTCAACGTTCGGCACATACAAGAGGGAACTCATAACGAAGACCAAGCTCGTGGAGAAACAGTTCATTAAGATCAAGCAGGGAGTTTCAGGTATGTTATTATTATGAAGATATGTCATACCCTTGAGAGGTTTTTATTATTTCTCCTGTCATGTGGTAATAACATAGAAGAAATAATAAAAACCTCTTTGTAGTTGGATAACTAGTGATGATGAGGTTATCACAATAGTTCAGCATTCATTCAAAGAGAGTCATACAGATCGCCAGTCTAATCTGTATAAAGTTGCTAGATAACATTATCTACGTTTTTTTCTGATTCAACAATGAACCACTACAATTAACTCTTATCACACTTATTAATAAATGCAGAGTAAAGTGAAATCCAGTACTATATCCAGAATACATTTTGTTTGGCAAAAAGGGGCAAAGGGATTCTAAATCAAAAATCATTTAATAAAATTAGGCTGAAAATCAGCACTTTTTGAACATCAAAATTACACAAGCTAGTTATTCCCCTAAAACGCCAGCCCTTCACCACTTCCTAGTGTAGCTAGGAAGAAGTGCTGCCACCAACTACCCAGCAAGCAAGATTACAGTAGGGTTCCTACTAATGGCATTCAATTCTTCCCATAGCTGCGGAAGCCGCAAAAGACTACACAGAGCAGCTGACCAAAGCGTTTGGCAGTGAAGACTTTGAGTTTGACCTGCTTCTCCTGGGCATGGGCCCAGACGGTCACACATGCTCTCTGTTCCCTGGGCATCCGTTACTGAACGAGACCACTCTGAGTGTGGCATCACTCACAGACTCTCCCAAGTTTCCACCAGAGAGGATCACACTGACTTACCCTGTTATCAATAAAGCAAAGAACTGTATGTTCGCTGTCTGTGGTTCAAGCAAGGCTGAGATGATTCAAGTAAGTGATAACTATATTATTTCTCATACTTTGAGCCTATCAATGTTATAATGTTGAGCCACAAAAGGGATGAATGAAAGGCAATTGCATGCAGCTGAGATGAGAAAGTGAAGACGGATGTGTGGTGCGTGAATGAATAATAAATGAGTACATAAGAGGAACTCTGAAAGTGGCACTAATGACTGAAAAGTTGTGTAGAAATCGGTTGTCATGGTATGGGCATGTGATGCTGAAGAATGAGGAAAATGTTTTGAGTATGAATGTGGCGAAGAGTAGGGGAAGACCAAAGAAATAATGTGTGGACAGTGTGTAAGATGATGACACTGATAATTCCTCCTCCAAGCAAAATGGTCGATGGATTTTCCAATAAATATGGAAGTTGTTAATACTGCACGGCAATACGCTCACTCCTAATACATGGGACTCCACAAAATATTGAAGTAAATACCTTTGCTTACGTGTCGTAATTCTAGAGCCTCTAGTTTTAATGTGAACTCATAATTATATTTCTGAGAATGCTGGTTAACCTAATTGGCGACTGTCCGAGGCTATTGTTATAGACCTATAGTACTAAAGATATTAAATACAGAAACTGAGGAAAATTTAGTGACGAAAGGTTTGAGTATGAATGTTGATGCTATAAGAGTAGGGGAAGACCAAAGAAACTATGGATGGACTGTGTGAAAGATAATATGGCTAGAAAAAGACATGTTGCGCCGACCACAAATAAATTGAGATAAGGGTAAGAGAATGAAAGTGTTGGTAAACCTTTAAAAAAAAAACAATGCATAATATATTTTCATAATTGCAGCGTATCCTGAAGGATAACGACGACAGTGTCCCAGCCCGTCGCGTGAAGCCAGTCAGTGGCGCCCTCTACTGGATCCTGGACGAACATTCTGCCAAGAACCTGTAATACTACCAAGATGCGCTGACCACACCGAAGCACTAACAAACACTAAATACTAAGGCGTGGTTGGCTTGGTGTGCATGTGCAATCTTTTATTTCTAACAATGCATTTAAAGCGTTTAACTTTGACTAAAAAAATGCGAATAAATTGTATAAACGCATTTAGGTGGTGACGCACTAATAAGCTTTTTCTTAGTTGTTCCAGTGCGTGTTCCATCTAGGTACAGCTAGCTTATGATTTTTTTTAAGTGAAACAATATTTTGGCAATCTTGCCTCTTAGTTTATATGTTACATTCCTATAAACTGCTTATAATAAAGGTTTGTCTTGGCAGATCATGTTTTATTTTACCTTACCTTACCTTGGGTAGATAGGATTATATTTGTATTTATTCAGAATCTGAGATACCCTCAGGAGATACCAGACATATTCCTGGCATCGTAATCTGCCTGCCTTTCCCCAACAAGGTAGGGGTCGGCTTCCAGTCTAACCGGCTGTAGCTGAATACCAGTACTTTACATCGAGCAACTGCCTATCTGACCTCCCCAATCCAGTTACTGGGTAATACGATACCGCTTGATAAGACTGGCTGACTTTCGGGCTTCTTCTGACAGCCCGTAATGACTATCAACACTCCACGAATTATAACCGGGACCAACATGCTTTCCGAGGCACAGATAATTCATATAATTTTCCTGTGTGTATAATATAAACTTGTTCAGCTGGATCACTAGACTGAACATCAAAAGAAAGGATTGGAAAATTATAGGAGAGAAAGAGTTGTCAGCAATAAAAATTTTGCAAGATTTTATTATGTTCCTAGATTTACATTACAGGATGTTAACTTTAAATACTAATATCATACAAAATTAAAACAGTTTTACCCCCCATGCTATTCAAATTACCGAAACAATCAGCGAGCGAGTATTACTGTTGACGTACTGTTTTACTACAAAAAAGTTTTTTATCGGGAATGTTCAATACTCATTCGTGTCAAAGGTTTATGAAACTCATTAAGAACATAAGCTTTTCCATAGTAAATACGTTGTTAATTAAAATAAAAGTCTGCAATCAAGTTCCAATATGTGTAATCCGTCATACTGTCAAATGCCCGCGAGATCATCACAACTGCATTCTTCCACATATAAAAGAGCTCGACTATTATACTCGTTACAATTACGATTATCGTCCTATGACATCTCTTTAATCATTTTTAATAATAAGTGTTAATTACAAAAAGTATGTCAACTAAATAAAAAAATTCGGCACGCATAGCGCACCAAATACTTACATACCATATACATACTTTATACATAGCACTAGAGGTAATTTTTTTAAACAATTGAAACCTATGATAGCGGACTTAACGAATGAGATGAGACTTGCATCGACGTCGTCACGACGCTTATACACAAATAAAATACATAATTATATTGCATCATTCGCTACGACAACTCGTTCAAAAAAATTGAAGAACAAAAAGAGGGTGACGGCGGCGATGCCTTTACACTATGAATTTATATAATAATGCGGTTTGTGTCGCGTTATTGAGCTAGGTACGTCAGAGGGTAGGGCACACAGTACGGTACTCAGTGTTGAGCTAGGTACGTCAGAGGGTAGGGCACACAGTACGGTACTCAGTGTTGAGCTAGGTACGTCCGAGGGTAGGGCACAGGGTACGGTACAGTGTTGCGCCGCACGCAGCCGACGACAGCCCGCACACCGACAACGGCCATGCCTGCTAGTACAAAAAAAAACAGTACTGCAAAAATTAATAATACAAATGAGAACCACAAACAGCACAGTGAAATTTATGGCAACTTTTGGATTAATCAAAGGAATCTTCTTAACACCTTAATTCAGTCAGCCTATACTTTCAATTGCTCCATACAATTCAGCCTTCCCCTTTGGGGGATACAAGCGTGGTAATAGATAGAAATTGATCTTTATGGCACTTTTCTGAATAGACGTACAGTCCAGGAATGAAATGGTTAAGCACATTTCGCGCCATTTGCACAGTGCATGAGACTTATTATTATTTTGCCTGACTCAACATAAAGAATGCAAATACATAATATTAACTGTATGCGGGCGTAAATATGACACATCGTGGTTAAGAAAGAGACTATCGCACAAGTTTGAGTAACAGAGATGAACTTCGGCGTTGTAGAGACAACGCCGAAGTTTTTCTAAAATTCGATGTGCCATTTTACGGCCTATGTCGACAGGTGTGACAGGCGACAATCCGGCACTAACCTTTTTTTCATAGCTTTAGTGTTTTATTAAACAGCCAACATGCCGTGAAAATGTAATTTTCATTTTTTTATAAATAAATATTATGTTTCATTTTCAGTTAAATTAGCCCCAGGCACTGTATTTTAAAACCGCTTAACCTATTCATTCCTTGACTGAGCTTGCTTATTCCGTCCCGTCTAGACCTAACAGTGGACTAGCTCCCATAGGAGTACAATTCTTACCAGTTTATCGGCTAGTTAGGTGCCCAATAGGACTGCGAGTAACTAGGCTTGCTCGCTGCCGGCTTGCTGGATGACGCCCGACCGCCGCCCGCTCCACTCTCCTGCGATAAGGTATGTACACTTTAATGACGTCATAATATAGATGGGTTATGGGACAGCCAGATTTCAACAGCAATTTCAAAATTTTGTTGTGTTTTGATATGGAATGTAGGCCATTAAGTTTTGATAATTTTTTACAATACTGCGATAATTTAGGTATTGGGAATACATTTTTAACAATCAGCTCAAATATTTACTTATCTGGAGCCACTATCAAATTTAATGTAAAAAAACATTTATTATAAAAAAAAGTTTGATTCTTTTTGTAAAAATCTACAAAAAAATATAAAAGCGCAAAAGGTTTTTGTCAGAAGTGGGATTCGAACCCACGCCCACAGAAGTGGACTGCGACCTGAACGCAGCGCCTTAGACCGCTCGGCCATCCTGACATGTATATTCTAAACGAAATTACTCTTCTGTTTTCGATACACACAATTTGTATTGAAGAATTGTTTGTTATAGGTCTATCTTGTGGTCTTATTAATGAAACATACATTTTATAGAGGTTTACGTTTGGCATAACTTTACTTTGTATTTATTAGTAAAGAGGTTTAATCTTTAGGATCGCATACCGCATAACGCTAGCTGATAATATTTTGGAATAACAGTCGCATCAAATACTGAGTGGTTTATTATGTAAAGTAGTAATAGTTATAACCTTTAACAAATTTGCTGTTGAAAAATGGCGAAGAAAACATTGAGAGATTTATTGCAAAGTTATTAATGAGCAGAAACATTTAGTAGAATAATAATAAACCTATTAAACATGTATCTAAAGCTATGGTAAATAAAATTAACAAATATATAAGCGAACATTCGAAACAGATACATGCAATAATATGTGTAAGGCGGGTAGTAAGTAAATAATTTATAAGTAACATAAAAGATAGTATAAATATATAGCGATACATAATATATACAAGTTAACTTTTTCAATGACATTAATTTGCAGTTGACAAAATGAAATGTCTTTTTTTTTTAATTTGCTATTTAGTTGATATTATGTATAAGGTCAGTTTTCTTAATATTTATAAGAAAGCTTCTGGATTCAGTTATAAACTTATCAGAAATTCTTCGAAAATGATTTATTGGAGAATAAATTTTCCTATTTTTTTTTGTTTAGTAAGTGCTTTTCATTCAAAGATTTAAAAACTAATATTATACCTAATTAACGTTTTTAGTTTTAGTGGTAATTTATTTATTTATTTATTAACTCATCACTATCATTACAGATTTCCTAATTCAATAGTGTGGCCATAATTACAATTTTAATATTCACTATAACAAATTATATACATCGTGATTTTTCTGAACTCACTCAGAGAATAAATCAGGTAATAATAGCAGTAGCTAGGAAAAGCTAGAATGACGATTTGGAAATTGATTATTACAGATTTACCAGAAAATCAGCAGAGAGAGATGTAGAATTAGACGGCACGGTTGGCGCATTGGTTAAGCTATTGACTGCTGCGCTGCGTGTCGCGGGTTCGATTCCCGCACGGAACAAATATTTTTATGACCTACAAGTAGTTGTTCCGGGTCTGGCTGTTTGTGTATGTGAGTTTAAATGTTTGTAAACGCACCCACGATACAGGAGAAATTCCTAGTGTGGGCCATCGTTTAAAAAAAAAAATGTAAACGACACCTTTGCCCAGTCAACGAAACTGTATAGGTTGCTAAAAATAACAATACTTAATTAACTCAAAGCAATTTCGATTGTTCCGCTATAACATTCATATACCAGTCACGTTGAAAAGGTTAACACAGTAATAGGTGCATAGAATACATATAGTGAGTTAATAAATATGTATGTATGTATATATTAACTTACCCGCCTATTATGACTACTGTTCACCCGTACATCCATCTACAAACGAAAGCAAACTCTAAGAAATATAATAAAACTTAATCAACTGAACGTATCGCATGCATAAACAAAAATATCTTGTTCTTTTACGCTCTGTTTCACAATGCGTTCTGGGATGAGTCTGCACCGTTCAAATGTTATTTCACGTTTATCGATAAAGGATTTGTTTTCATTATAGTCTGTTCCAAAGTACCTGATGAAATGTTAACAAACGGATCAGTAAACGTGCCCGCTGATAGCAATTTGTAGTGCCACTTACAAATTGAATGCTTTAAATACTTAAACCGAAAATTCTAATTTTAATCACCTTAAAGATGTTTTTTATTTGACAATTGAAGTTGATTTTATAACCTCAATTTTCGTCGATGATTTTTCAATCCACAGTGGTATCCCGCGAAATTCAAATTTTCTTACGTTTTTTGCAATTTGCAGGTCAGCGTGAGGTTGTATCTTGATAAAAAATATGATTCGTATATAAGATACTTTTGGAACTGAAAGACACTAGTTTGAAATAAACTTGTGCAAAATTTCCGATTGTAGCCATATTATGACGTGTCAGTGTCATCTGTCTTTCAGTGCTGCGGAAAGATGGGAGCTATACAATTCTAATGGCATCATCTCTCTATTCCGCAAAGAAACAACGACAGTTTTAACACTTCAAAATACAACTTCTGATTCAAAATCGACTGGCAAGACAAGCATACAGGTAGACAACAAAGAAAGCTAATTAATATCAGTTGTCCCAAAACTCATTTATAGTGAAACAGTCTTGGAGCATATAGGCGGGAGACGAATGCAAACTTTGTACTGTCGCGACAATAAACTGACATAAAATGTATAAAGCCGCCATTTTGAATGACAAACATGCTTTGGGATCAGGCACCTCGGTCATTACACGTGATAAAGAAATACAAAATTTTGAATACAGTACGGATAATTCAATTTCACACTTTTTATCACCAAATTTTGAAAATACTTTTATTTACAAAAAAGCCATTGATTTTATAAAAGCCCATATTCATATAAAAGGACAAAATGATTGATCCCTACTGGTCGGTCAGCCTTCAGTCTATATGCTCAAAGATACATGATTCTATATAACTGTCGTGTCGATCATGCTACACTCGTGTGGTGGTATTCGCAACGCAATCTATGCATGTTTTGATAACTTCTATTATCTATGATAAAGTAGGGGTTTCTATCAAATGATTCATGAATATTGTACAAGCTTTTTTTGTAATTTTTTGGGATGTTTTTGTATGTTCTGTAACGATTGAAGGAGATGGACGCCCGAGCGAGTACGCGCGTGGTGTTCATGTTCGTCGGTAACGGTTTGTGGGTGTGTAGTATGTGTAGGGAGTGTGTGTGTGTAGATAGTTACCTGATGCTGTTGAGGCGCGTGGTGGTGCGGGTGGTGGTGCGGCGGCGCGGGGATATACAGGTGCGACGCGCCGCCGAACGGGGGCGGCGTGCCGCTGTGGAACGACGCCTTCTCGTAACTCTGCGGCAACCGACTAGCTTAGCTACACTCTCACACACACATGTACAGACGGAGGCGTGTGAACGACGCCTTCTCGTAACTCTGCGGCAACCGACAAGCTTAGCTACACTCTCACACACACATGTACAGACGGAGGCGTGTGAACGACGCCTTCTCGTAACTCTGCGGCAACCGACTAGCTTAGCTACACTCTCACACACACATGTACAGACGGAGGCGTGTGAACGACGCCTTCTCGTAACTCTGCGACAACCGACTAGCTTAGCTACACTCTCACACACACATGTACAGACGGAGGCGTGTGAACGACGCCTTCTCGTAACTCTGCGGCAACCGACAAGCTTAGCTACACTCTCACACACACATGTACAGACGGAGGCGTGTGAACGACGCCTTCTCGTAACTCTGCGGCAACCGACTAGCTTAGCTACACTCTCACACACACATGTACAGACGGAGGCGTGTGAACGACGCCTTCTCGTAACTCTGCGGCAACCGACTAGCTTAGCTACACTCTCACACACACATGTACAGACGGAGGCGTGTGAACGACGCCTTCTCGTAACTCCGCGGCAACCGACTAGCTTAGCTACACTCTCACACACACATGTACAGACGGAGGCGTGTGAACGACGCCTTCTCGTAACTCTGCGGCAACCGACTAGCTTAGCTACACTCTCACACACACATGTACAGACGGAGGCGTGTGAACGACGCCTTCTCGTAACTCTGCGGCAACCGACTAGCTTAGCTACACTCTCACACACACATGTACAGACGGAGGCGTGTGAACGACGCCTTCTCGTAACTCAGCGGCAACCGACTAGCTTAGCTACACTCTCACACACACATGTACAGACGGAGGCGTGTGAACGACGCCTTCTCGTAACTCTGCGGCAACCGACTAGCTTAGCTACACTCTCACACACACATGTACAGACGGAGGCGTGTGAACGACGCCTTCTCGTAACTCTGCGGCAACCGACAAGCTTAGCTACACTCTCACACACACATGTACAGACGGAGGCGTGTGAACGACGCCTTCTCGTAACTCTGCGGCAACCGACTAGCTTAGCTACACTCTCACACACACATGTACAGACGGAGGCGTGTGAACGACGCCTTCTCGTAACTCTGCGGCAACCGACTAGCTTAGCTACACTCTCACACACACATGTACAGTCGGAGGCGTGTGAACGACGCCTTCTCGTAACTCTGCGGCAACCGACTAGCTTAGCTACACTCTCACACACACATGTACAGACGGAGGCGTGTGAACGACGCCTTCTCGTAACTCTGCGGCAACCGACTAGCTTAGCTACACTCTCACACACACATGTACAGACGGAGGCGTGTGAACGACGCCTTCTCGTAACTCTGCGGCAACCGACTAGCTTAGCTACACTCTCACACACACATGTACAGACGGAGGCGTGTGAACGACGCCTTCTCGTAACTCAGCGGCAACCGACTAGCTCAGCTACACTCTCACACACACATGTACAGACGGAGGCGTGTGAACGACGCCTTCTCGTAACTCTGCGGCAACCGACTAGCTTAGCTACACTCTCACACACACATGTACAGACGGAGGCGTGTGAACGACGCCTTCTCGTAACTCTGCGGCAACCGACAAGCTTAGCTACACTCTCACACACACATGTACAGACGGAGGCGTGTGAACGACGCCTTCTCGTAACTCTGCGGCAACCGACTAGCTTAGCTACACTCTCACACACACATGTACAGACGGAGGCGTGTGAACGACGCCTTCTCGTAACTCAGCGGCAACCGACTAGCTCAGCTACACTCTCACACACACATGTACTGACGGAGGCGTGTGAACGACGCCTTCTCTTAACTCTGCGACAACCGACTAGCTTACCTACATTCTCACACACATACAAAGCTACACCCCTGTCACCGAGCCAAACCTCATGCTTTTTCTACTCAAATAAAGGAAAAAAACATTGTACTTTGTCAAAAATTCAAACCACAACCCAAAAATAATAAAATAAGTTTTTTTTTATTCAGAGGACAACCTACAAAGACATTGTACGCTTCTCATCGCACCACACGATTCTACGCAAACCTTCATGACCGCTCTAAACAGAAGGCGTATACCATAGATGACCAAATCATAGTGATATTAAGTGCAAGACTATAGCTATAAAAGAAACTTTTGGCGCGTGGCCAAAATAGAATAACGTCGCCATCTTGTTTTAACAATACGTTTCACAAAACAGTTTCACAAATGTTTACCAACAGCGCCACCCTGTTGAGCGCCAAAAGATCCTTGTAGCAGCGCATAGCTGTATAGGCCGATATTCCTGCGTAAACTTATTTATCGATAGTTTAGAGCGCCCAAGAAGTTTACATACACAGTAAGTTTTATGTTTTTACATGCAGGTGTTCACGGCCAACAGAAAGTGGTCTACCAGTTCTGACAACTTTTCTGCTATATCAAGTGAAAATACCGCTTTGTATTCCGTATGGTTGTCTTGCCGTCATGTGAATTTAAACTAATAACACAATGTAGTACAAAATAAATCATCAAGAAAGCAAACAAAATAGACCTGTGAAATGACGTGCATACAAAGTTCAATCTTACAAGTGGTATACCACTTTTTTAGCTAACTGTACAAGTCACGGGCGCGACTGTTCACGTACAGTCAAGTTTCAAAAATATTCGTAACTTTCCAAATTCTTTCGTCTATCAACTCAGGGGGGACGGACGGGCGGTTTCGAGGGTACGACACTGAGCACAGTAGTCTGCTCAGCGCCGTAGCTATTGGCGTTGTGTTGCGACATCGCATTGTCGTGTTGCACTCAGTGCGTCGAAATCACGACGTAAATCTTACTTCGTGGCCGAAATCATAGCGTTGCGAAGACGCAACGCAACAGTCACGTCCGATAATTTTGGAAGTCTAATAGTTTGGACATGTAGCTCTATTGTTACGGACCGTCGCGTCCGCCACGTGTACACGAGCACAGTATGTAACGTAACGTTTGAGTATACTCACATTGACCTTGTTGAGAGCGACGTGCGTCTTGGCGTACATCGCGTTAGTGAGATCTGCCGTAGCGGCGCCGCCCGCCTTGTTCGCGTTGCCCGTGTACGGTCCACCTGCAAGACATACCATGATTTATTGCTTCCGCTCGTTACGGCGGAAGCGTCGGGGTAGCTCGCGAAATTCAAATTTTCTTAAGGCTTTTTTTTTTCAATTTGCAGGTCAGTAACTATTTTTATCATCACCTTCCTGCCCTTGTCCCATGTTACTTGGGGTCGGCAGAACATGTTTTCTCTTTCCATTTTCCCCTGCCAACCGTCACGCTATCATTCACTCAAGCCAGTATCGGTTAAGTTGGTCAAAATATGATTTGCGACCATAAATATTATGTATTGACAGAAATATAATCATCAATACAACTCTCGAGTTCAAATGATCCTATTGAATGACCATTTCATGAAATCATGATTTTTGAGGTCAATTACTTAGAGAAATGTACAATGATTCTAATTATTTGTTACGCTTGCGCATCATATTTTTATCTACAGACAACCTAACACTGACCTGCAAATTGCAAACAACGTAAGAAAATTTTAATTTCCTGGGCTAGATTAGCACATCCCCTTAAGAGGGATTTTTATTTACAGTGAAATAAATACATAATTTATAATCCAACAGTCTTAAAATAATAGAAATAGTAATGTACATGTATGAAAAAATGGGGGGAAGAGCTCATAATAAAGGCTTTAAAAAAATTCGTCCGCATCGCTATCAGTGGGAAAAATACCCAAAAGGCTGGTAGCATTGCGACGTTCAATGGCAATGAGGAGTTTGGACCAAACAAACAGTAACAGAATAAGAGCAAGAGCTTTCTTTTCTTGATATTGTTGACATTTAAGTAATGATAGACCGACGAAATACTCTGTAACTGTCTACACAAAAATAATTTGGTAGAATTGGATAGAATATGAACTCGCTCGTTTGGTCTGAACCGGTACGGTATATAAATAATTGATTGGATTTGATTATTTGCACGACTGCATGTCCCATACATGCAGTCGTGCAAATAATCAAATCCAATCAATTATTTATATACCTAGGTCCTAGGTTCAACCCCAGGTCAGGCAAAAGGGTCTTGGGTTTTTCCATCAGGAATTCAAAAAAGCATAGGAAAAAGAAAAACACATTTATTTGCGTCTACATGACGCCCACAAAATAAAATGGTAAAATATAAATTTCTACAAAATATATCTTCGCATCGCAATTTCGTAGCAATTGTGTGGAATGTACGATAAGCCTACGTTCACAAGATGTTGAACTGGGCCTGCAGTCTCGACATAGATAGCGATGGCTTTACGACCGAATTCGGTCGCAAAGTCCTACCGATCCGAATGTTACGATATTTGGTAGTCTCGACACTCGAGAGTGATCGACTGTCATCGGTATGTCACCGAACTTTGTCGGAAACTGTACGATTTTCGTAATGTTTATTATTGTACTTTGCAACCATTTTTGACAGCCCGCAAAGTCATTCAGTAGCATTATTAGCTATAATTCTTTGGTGTTTTTAGATAGTTATAAACAAAAATTGTGCGGAATGGGCGTATTCGAAGATGTGTCTGTACCGATGAGGCTTTTACTTCCACCACATATAGGTTCCGGATCGGATATACTGCGTGCGAATAAGCCTCGTCAATATTCACCGCATTAGTGGAAGCCAAAGACATATAAATCTCTTTGAAGGGATCAAATCGTGTGATTTTCGTGTATGAATAAATAACACACAACCATAATCATGTTTTCAACTTTATTATATCTCCATTACCTACCTCATCATCACAATCATCTCTTTATGTAAACACATTTTAATTCTAGACACTGTTTACATGAGACATATTGCATAGCTATCCACATGACATTAACAATGCACTCAGCAGTTTAATAAAGTGGCTCGACAATAACATTTTAATTATAAATCTGCAAAAACTCAAAATCATGCACTTTTACAAGGAAGGTAAGGCAGAGGATATTTGTAAAAGACATCGGCACATATGCTGCATTATTTATCAAAATTGTTAATCTACCAACAATATTGGTTGGTTACCATGGTTTGGTACTTTCTGTTTTAAGATTTGGTTTTTAGGGATAAATTATTAACCTTCCCATGCCTTTACCTACATTCTTGAAATAGTCATATAAATTTTGTAAAACCTAATTAACATGTACTTTCTACCTCAAATGACACTAGATAACATGGTACAGTTATGAGATCTCAATAGATAGGTGGATAGAATACTATTTATTATGTACAAAAATAACAGGTAGGTATAAATATATAAATTTTACACAGCACAATGGCAATGGTTTGAATATCAGAACTTAATAAGCACGGGATTCTTAAACTTCTTTTCTCAAGATAAATGTTATCTGTATGGCACCTCACCTGTAATTTAAAATAAAATACCTGACAATTTTAAAGACCTACCATTGCTTGAAAACAGCTGACAGCATTATTAATACATAATTATTTTTATTATTCCGTATGTACATTTCTTAGCTGGTGGAAATGTAGTTTTTTGTTATTTCTTTAACTGGCAATGTCCCACTGTACCCTTTTTGGGTGCAATTATAATAGTTACCGTTTTATTAGGTATTCCATCAGTTAAATGTACAAAACTTTCATGCTATAATTATTAGGTAGAATGTATGTAGTTTCCTCACAACTTTTACAACTGATTTTAATATTTACATTCTTTGCAAATAAGTAATATTCTATTCTATTGAAAAATAAATAACACAAGACTGCAAAAGATGTTTAAGTACAACTTTATTAAATCTCCATTATCACAATCATATCCTAGTTCACACATTCTAATAATCTACAATGTTTACATGAGGTATGATGCATACCTATCAAAAATCTTTATCAAATGAAACTTTCACTATTTCACTTAGTTTGACATGTTTACTTCTTCTACGTCGTTCCTGCAATACAGGAGATATCGACCACATAAGACGCATCTTCAAGCTATGTGGCCTTCCAAAGTGTGGAGCGCTTGCTTCATACTGGCTCCAGAGTCTTCCAACAGCCTTGCGTTGCAATGGCAAAACGCGCAAAACCGGTGCGAAAGTGAAAATTCTTTGGACTTTTTCATTTCTGTACCTTTACAGAATAACAGGAGACTTATTTTACCGAGCTCCTAGGTGAACTTTAGCCATTTCTTCAAATACAACAGTCTTACGGACTTTCTATTGAGTCTTAGGTATCATTACGCAGCTATCTATATTTGAATGAGAAACTTTATGCAGTGGGTCGCCGCTTCAGCCAGAAATGGTTTAGCCAAGTAATAATATACTGAAATCTTGGATACTAATGAAAAATTCATAAGAAAATTGATCGAAAATACATTTTGGTTTCCAATGACAACAAACAGTATTTTAATGACTTGACAGTTGACACTTGACAACTTTGGCACACATGTGTAGCGACGCTGTCGGAAACAACCGATTGGAAAATAATAACGAGAAAATTCGCTTGCCGTAACAATCCTAGCGACAAACGCAAGTCTCTACATCCGAGACACCGAACAAAATCGTACATCACCTTGAAATTGCGACGTCGGTACGCTAACGATAGTTCGGTTTTTTCGGATACAATGGGTGCATTCCGAATTAAGACCATAATCACTGTAATCGATTTTAGCGCGCTAAACGATAGTAGGGAACGCGCGGAATAATTCGGAATGAAGGCAATTATTGGCCGTAACAAAATCTCCTCTAATTGTAGGTAAACTTGGAAAATATGATTTCATAAAAATAGGTAAGTAATAGATGATATAACAACAAAATTTCTAATATTAACAACATATAACAACGGAACCTATAATTTTATTTAATATAGAGATTAGTGAATATAATGTACGATTGATATAATTTTAAAATAACTAATTTTTATAAGCATATCATACATTAAATATAACATCGTTTGACATAACATACATTAAATATAAAATCGTTTGACATACCACTCAAAAGATATAAAACTTATTTGGTCTAATATGATGAAAACGCCTACTTAAAAACACAAAGCAAAATTGCATAGACATGGGTTAGTTTATTTAGTATTATTTTTATGTTGTTTGTTGTTGTTGTTTTAGCTCAACAAAAGTTGTTGTTAGTTGTCACTTAGTGTGCCTAATCTTGCTCAGTTAAATAATAATCATTAACGTATTCCTTCAAAAATTAATTCTTACAAGTGTGAGACATAAAAAAGTTCAAAGGGTAAAGTACAAAAGTTCAAACGAATATTCAGTGTGAATTTTTACGAGCTGTGGCTTCTAATTTAAGCTTAAAAAAACAATAACTTTGTATTTTGTTTAATAAATATTTAAAAGTATTTTTTCTTTGTTTTATTCTTTGTAAGTCCTATCGTAGTTATAGGAAATAGTAACCTAAGTAGATATTAAACATAACTCGTAACTGATTACCACCTGCGCTATGATAGGTCGACGGAGCCCCGCTTGGCGGGGCTCCTATTTCTGGGTGGTTTAAAAAAGAATAACCACGAAGGCTAAGGCGGGAGCTCCGCTCCACTTCGCTCCCGCCTTAGCCTTCTAACCTTATCTATCCGAGTCGGGGTGTTAACCATAATGACGTTTTCTATATATATTAAACGTTAGACCTAATGATTTTCGATTAAATAAACAATATACATATTAAACGTTAGACCAAATGATTTTCGATTACATAAACGTTATATCAAACAACGTTATACTAATTAAGTTTTAGAATAAATAAATGTTATATGTAAAGAAATTATATCAACAGTTGGTATATCTTACGTTGATTATATCTTATGAACGATAATAAAATGAAATTAGACCAAATGAGTTTATACGTTATGAGACGCACCCAATAAAAATCATTATTTTTCTTGAAAATTGTATAGTGACTATGTAAACCTTATCTTGAAAACACTATTTTTCATGGAAACTAATAAGTAGCCATAACCATTTTATAGAATATATTGTTTTGCCTCCTTGCAACATTATTAACCTAATGTCACACTTGTCGAGTGTGTTCTAGGCTGCATTCCGTATTAGACTTTAATCGCTGACAGCGCTCACATCAATAATTTGCGTACCGAATTAGTTATTACGATTATGACAGCCGACAACTGTCATCAATTCGGTACGCTCGTGACCGCGCTCACGGTTGGATTACAGTATTTCTTTGTTTAAACACCACACGCACACATTTGTACACTTCTTCTTCTTTGGTTAGATGACGACGGTAGCCAGAAGCACAATTTCGAAAATGTCACGTTATTATAAATAAGATAAGACTCAAAACAAAACAACGCAACTGTCATTTTTGACAGCGCTCACGGTGATATTAGTTTAGGGCATGGTAGCGTTATCGCAAGATGGCGCATGTCATGACGTCATCTATGACGTTTCATGCGATAACCTTTTCGTGCTCACGCTAATAGCGTTTAAGCGCGCTAAAATCGATTACAGCGATTATGGCCTTAATTCGGAATGCACCCCTAGTTGTCAACAAACTGTCAATTTTTGTTGTCATTGGAAACCAACGGTATTTTCAATCAGATTTTCTTAATAATTTTTCATTGATAGCCAAGATTACAGCTTAATATTACTCGGCTAACCCATATCTGGCTCAAGCGGCGACCCCACTGCATATAGTTTCTCATTAAAATATAGATAGCTGCGTAATGATACGTAAGACTCAACAGAAAGTCCGTAAGACTGTTGTATTTCAAGAAATGGCTAACGTTCACCTAGGAGCTTGGTAAACAAGTCTCTGGTTATTCTGTAAAGGTACAGAAATGAACAAGTTCAAGGGATTTTGGCTTTCGCACCGGTTTCGTGCGATTTGCCATCGCATAGCTTTATCAAGGCTATCGAAAGACTGGAGGCAGCATGAAGCAAGCGCTCCACACTTGGAAGGCCGCATAACTTTGAGATGCGTCGTATGTGGTCGATATGTATGTAGTGAAAGAACGACATAGAAGAAGAAGTGAACATGTCAAACTAAGTGAAATAGAATGTGAAATAGTGAAAGTTTAAATTGATAAAGATTTTTCGATAGTTATGCACCGTATGCATCATACCTCATGAACAGTGTAGATTATTAGAATGTGTGAACTATCATATGATTGTGATAATGGAGATTTAATTAAGTTGTTAACATGTTTTATGGCCTTGTGTTATTAATTTTTCAGTAGAATAGAATAGAATATGATTTATTAGCAAAGAATGTACCTACATACTAAAATCCGTTGTTACAGTTGTTAGGAAACTACTTACTTTCTACCTAATAAGTATAGCATACAAATTTAATTCATTTAAATAAATTACAAAAACTAAATTTCAATCAGCTAAGAAATGTACTAAAAAACCTATTAATAATGCTGTTAGCTGTTTTCAATATTATTCAAAGTTAGGTCTTTAATATTGTTAGGTATTTTATTATAAATTACAGGTGAGGTGCCATATGGATAACATTTTTCTTGAGAAAAGAAGTTGTAAGATTAACTTGAGAGTTTAGTTAAAGTTCCCCATGCATAACAAGTTTAGATATTGAGCCCATTGGCATTGTGCTATGTAAAATTTCTACATTTATACCTGTTATTTTTATGGTGTCATGCGGGTACACATCAAGCTATAAATTTCCAGTATACTCTGACCTCTCATTGTATGGAAATCCTATACAATGCGAGATCAGCTTATACTAGTTTGATGTGTAGCTGTGTGCTTAAAACAGTATTTTATGTATCTAGCTATTGAAATCTCATATCTATCTGTATCATGTTTAGAAGTAGTTTTTACAAATATGGCTACTTCAAGGATGTGAAGGTTAATAATTTATGAGACACCAAATCTTAAACAGAAAGTACCAAACCATGATAACCAACCAATATTGTCGGCAGATAACTTTTCTTGATAAATAATGCAGCATACATATATAAATATATGCTGATGTACTTAGTCTTTTACAAAAGTCCTCTGCCTGTACCTTCCACGTTAACTGGCTGTTAATTTAGATCCTTAAAACCTTTTTTGATATTTACTTTTTCTACAGTTTGACTATTGTAATTTATATTCATGTCTTTCACGGATAACCATTGGTAAAAGTGCATGATTCTGGGTTATTGTAGATTTATAATTAAACTATTATTGTCGAGTCACTTCATTAAACTGCTGAGTGCATTGTTAATGTCATGTGGATAGCTATGCAATATGTCTCGTGTAAACAGTGTCTAATATAACCATTTTTTATATATTTTTTCTACAGTTTAACTATTGTAATTTATATTCATGCCTTTCACGGATAACCGTTGGTAAAAGTGCATGATTTTGGGTTATTGTAGATTTATAATTAAACTATTATTGTCGAGTCACTTTATTAAACTGCTGAGTGCATTGTTAATGTCATGTGGATAGCTAAGCAATATGTCTCGTGTGAACAGTGTCTAGAATTAGAATGTGTTAACCTAAAGAGATGATTGTGATAGGTATTGGAGATTTAATAAAGTTGAAAACATGATTGTGGTTGTGTGTTATTTATTTATACACGAAGATCACACGATTTGATCCCTTCAAAGAGATTTATATGTCTTTGGCTTCCTCTAATGCGGTGAATATCGGCGAGGCTTGTTCGCATGTAGTATGTCCGGTCCGGAACAGTGCGGAACCTATAGGTGGACGTAAAAGCCTCAGCGGTACAGACACACCTTCGAATACGCCCGGTCCGCACAATTTTTGTTTAGAACTATCTAAAAACATCAAAGAATTATTGCTAACGATGCTACCGAATGACTTTGCGGGCTGTCAAAAATGGTAGCAAAGTAAATCGTAAACATTCCGAAAATTGTAAAGTGTGCGACAAAGATCGGTCACAAACCGATGACAGACGATAATTTTAAGTGTCGAGACTACCAAATATCGTTACATTCGAATCGTTTGGACAAATCTGTCGTAATGTCAAGGTTATGTTCGATTTTGTACGGCGTTTATCGTTAGCATCGTTACGGCAAGCGATTTTTTTTTTATTTACCGATCGGTAGTTTCCGACAGCGTCGGTATCTATGTCGAGACTGCAGGCCCTGGACGATATTTTATTGTATAATGCTAGGATTGCACTTCATTTTGATATTGCATTTGTTTTGAAACGTCACGGCCATCCAGAACGTCCCGGCCCTTAACGTGGACGTAATTACGTGCTCTAATACACCTCACCTCTGCCCTTAATACAGCCGGTCTAGTTTTTGTACAAATAAATGCTTATCTTATTGTGTAAAAATCTCACCGTGAAAACTATGGTGAAGTGAACTGTCAACCCCTAGCATCAGCTGGAACGACAGCTCACTTCAACTACGTTTTCGCGGTGAGATTGTTAAGGCAGAGACTGACTTGCAACGTTTGTTTGTAATGTATCGAGTTTTTGTAACACGTTACAGTAGTCAGTGCAGCGAAACGACCCGCTGGATGCGAGCGCACGTTTACAAACAAGTCAGTGCAGATTGACGCGCAAGCACAACGTATCTCGTTTTACTCCTTTTTCCAAAACTCAAATATACTTTTCCTAAGTAAAAATGCAATGGTATAATGAATAAACACTTTTATTTCCAGTAAACTCTTGATTTCTGAGAATGTTCATTCAATTCGCACCACCCGTTTCTTCTTTGGTACTGGTTGGACATCCAATATAGTTTTGCTTCTTTTTCCTTCTTCCAATAACAATAACTCAATGATATTAATGAAGCACACATAACCTCTACGACCGCCATTCTGAATAAAAACGGAGCACGCTTGAGGTAAGTGTTCGAAGCGAGCGTTCGCCATGTTTAGTGTATCGCCGTTTTGTAATCAAGCTCGCCTCGAATGATACATTACAAACAAACATTGCAAGTCAGTCTCCGCCTTTACAGAATAGGTCGGCAGGAGTGATGGATTTTTTATGCGCGTGTTTCTGTGATAATAAAACATTTTTTCTTTCTTTCTTCGTTCTACGAGTAGTACTGACCGGGTTTGTACGAGTCCTGCGCGTCGTAGGGCTGCTGCTGCGTGTACGTGGACACCTTGCCCTGGCCGGACACACCGCCCACTCCTCCGACTCCACCCACTCCTCCAACACCGCCCACGTTTGAGCCGCCGCCATACTATAATAAAAACGTATTGATTACGATAAATTTCTACTTATAAATACACTACAGATCAGCTATAGAAAAGTCAACAAAAAAAAAATGATCAGATTGTTTCTGTCGTTGATATAGTCTAGACAATGTTTTAATTACTATAAAATAAAATAAAAAATTAATGTGTTTCTCAATTGTAACATCTATCAGGATAAAATGTAATGTGTATTTTCTAAAATTACCCAAGGGTTCTATGAGACAGGTTCGACCTAGTGTGGAGCTCATAATTAAAATGCTTCCTGTGTTTTTTAAATAAAATGTAAACCTAGCTATTAAATGTAGATTATAATGAAATGTAATGCACTGTTCTTGGCAAATAGACATTATTATTAATCTACCTATGTAAAACAAGGTTTACACAATCATGTCCGGCACAAACAAAATGCTTCATAAAACATTAGTGAGAACAGTGACGAGGTGAATGGCAAGTGCACTGATCACACTATCGGTACGCTACTAATACGATTCAGTAAATGTAGTATGATCTAAAGTCATTTCCATGGGATAGGTAGAAACCACAGAACTTTACTTTAGATGTGCCAGTTATCAGTGGTACACGTGATTGTTATGATATTTGTCTTCCTTCTCTGGCGATATTAATTGTGGACTACTCACGGTGGGGTAGACGCCGTACTGGTACGTGGTGGGGGGCGGCTGGTAGGCGAAGTACGCGTAGCCGGGGGGCAGCGCCGCCGCCGGCACCTGCGGGGGACGCGTTATACAAGCTAGTTCGCTGTTCTGTCAGTGCCTTTATTTACAACTGCGCTAGCGCGGAGCGCAGAATAGAAAAAACCACTACGCTATTTTCCATAAATATTTGTTAACGTTTTTGCTGTGTGGTTAATTAATTATTATCAAAAACCAATCTTTTTTTCCTCGTATGTTGAAAAACGTCGTATGAAACGCGTGTGCATTGATCACTACACACTTGTATCATAATGTAGGTTAAGTTATGGACCGATTTTACCAACATAAAATATCTTTTATCCATGGAATAAAACTAAAATCTGACAGACTGTATGAAAAAACAGTCAAAAATTCAAAATTATTCCTCGAAAAAAAAATATGGTGTTGAATAAATCAGCGTCTTTCAGAAACCGGCGGTTCGTAACGGATATCCGCCATAGGTAACATGAAAATAGTTTTGAATACCTTTCACACTTGTGTATGACTTTTTCCATATCAAACACACTGTATAGGTACGTATAATATCAACTTAATATTTAATAATAAGAATCGTTACAGTGTAGGTTACCTGTTGCGGCGAAGCGGCGTCGGTCCTACCGAACCTCTCTCCCGCGCTGAGTCCGAACGTCGCGTCTCGCCCGCCGTAGCCCACCTCGTAGTAACCGCCCTGAAAACACATAGCACAACTTTTAGAGTATACAGTTAATAAAATATTAAAAAGAAAAACGGATTTTTGCGATTTAAATGATTCTTATTATGTAGATTTTTTAGTCACAAAATTATGATATTAGGCAGAAAAAAGAGCATATATAGTGTGGATAGGCTGACAATGTGAACCAATGATCTGGATAAGGTGGTGAGAATCCACTGGATGCAGGAAGCACAGGACCCAGGCCTATACATGGTGGATTTTTGAGATGGGGCCGCAAGGGCAGCTGCCTTAACCGTTGTAGCTACATGAAAACGGTCTTAAGAGACTCTCCTTAACTTTTTGAGAAATATTGATCTGAATTCACAGATTTTGAAAAAAAATTACAGGCAGTTGGATGATGAGCAATTAACACAAAATCTTTTTTTATGCCAATCGATCCTGTTTCTTATAAGGATCAAAAACCGCTATTGGGCCAACTGAGGTTTGAGTACTAGAAAAGTCATAAATCGCAAATAGTACATTTTGATACAAGTAGAGAATGTTTGTTATTGTATTCGAGGCGGAGTTAACACCCGACCCGTAGGCGAGGTTGTTTTTGAGCCGAGTACTGCAATAACAAATGTCCACGTGTATCAAACGACGTTTTTCAATACACTTTTGAAGAAATAAAATAACGAAAAACATTTTTGTCATGAATTATTACGAAACTATGATATTTTTTTTTTTCCGCGCTTTGCTTTCGCCAGGTTGAAGGAGAAGCAAAGGTATAAACCGATAAACAGCCTTATATGAAAAATAGAAAATTCAAATATTTTCGAGTTTTGAACACAAATAAATGTTAATTTGTTTATAAACGTTTTTTTTTTAGATAAAACAGTAGTAATCATGGTATTCTATTTATAAACATTATTTAAATATTCCAAAAATATTAACGACGTAAAGACGCATCTTTGCCGAGATTTAAAAAAATCACCTCCTAATAGAGAGGACCGTCTCTGGCGCAAGACAGTGTGAATAGAGGCATTGAACCAATTTGGACTAAGTATAGGTATAAGTTACCTGTGGCAATTTTTATTCCCGCACGTGTTACAAAAAAAAAATCGTACGCGTGTGCAATACATTGCATTGTGAACCTAATCGTAGTGCGATATGAACCAGTTTTCAAGGAAGTGTAATGAAATGCGACCGCTACAATGAAGACTGGCCAAAAAAAAAAACAAAAAAAAAAAAAACTTAGAATTTCAAAATCGCATTAATCGAATTCCAATTCAAATCGAATGGCAATTTGCAAGGCAGTGGATACATTAGGTTCTATACCGGGACCACACCGCAGTCTCTCACGCCTCTTCACTTTTTTATGTGGCGCTGTTTAAAAATGGAACTTTATAACTTTAAAAGAAATACGACAGTGTTCAGGAACTCAAAGATAAAATAAATAATAAAAAAAGAATCCTAGCACATTATCAGCTGCTACCCACTCTGTAGTAAAGAGAATAAACCTTTGCCTATGTCAAAACGGCTACCATTTTGAACACCTCATATCTTAGACTATAAAAGTAAAATTTCTAGGTGAGTCCAGAAGTTATTGTTTTTATTTGTTTTTCGATCAGCCGGTTTTGTAGCGCCCAGTTTATATCGATGGTAAAAAATTTAAGTTTCGAGTCTCATTTCCTATTATATGCATACTATACGCATGGAAATAGTTTTTTGCAATTTATGACTTTTCTAGTACTCAAACCGTAATTGGTCCAATAGAGGTTTTTGATCCTTAAGTAAGAGGAACGATTGATATAAAAAAAAAATTTGGGAAAATTGTCCAATTTTTTCAAAATCTGTGAATGTAGATCAAAATTTCTCAAAAAGTTAAGGACAGTATTTTTCGTGTAGCTACAACGGTTAAGGTAGCTGTCCTTACTGCCCCATCTCAATAATCTACCCTTTATAAAGTAGTCCAAGTCTTTCGGTTGAATGATGATGATATTTACAAGTTTATTAGCCCACTCGCACGGGGGCAAAATAGACAAGTTACATACCCAGCGGATGTCAGTGAATTTAAGATCTCAATGAAGTAGATATATAGCGGTAGTACCATGTGGTGCGGCAGCGTGGAGCGCATGAGCTGGTCGTCGTAGGGCGCGTAGGGCGTGGCGCCCGCGCCGTACAGCGCGCCGCCCGCGTACGTCGAGCCGTGCGTGGCCGGCACTGCGGGACATACAGGGCATACAGCAGTGCTTCACTCAGGAGCTAAGTCTGAACTGGGACAAGCTCGCCCAAGACGAAGACTCCTTTATCCCCGTGGAGAAGAATACTTTACTTTTCACACTTTCTGCGAGGTAATAAATTTATGATAAACAGTTTTTTTTTTTTTGTTTAAGTTTCCATACAGCGGGTTATAATGAATGCAGTGCAATATTATTGCCCCGCTAGCCCCAGCTAAAATTACTTACTAAGGTTAAATTTACATGACATAGAATTTGACATTATCAAGCAGCTGGTGTGAAAACTAAATAGTTTGGTCAATACCGGAATGAATCAATAACCGGATTGTGAAAGCCTCGTCGTTAGAATCAGCAAATATAACGTGTTTTACAAGTATATCACGAGCTTTTGCCAAGACACTATTAAAAACATCGATATGTGGTTTTAAATTACTGTTATAACGATATCACTTCAAATCAAACACAGGCCTTAGAAAGGCGTAATTTTAAGCTTCTAAAGGGCTGAAGGCCTTACAGGCTCCGGGCCATCAGAGTACAATGTGCCTAGCACAGAATATACCGGGCACGTTCTCTCTT
Source organism: Tiliacea citrago (assembly GCA_963921375.1). NCBI lineage: Eukaryota > Metazoa > Arthropoda > Insecta > Lepidoptera > Noctuidae > Tiliacea > Tiliacea citrago. The sequence goes on along the minus strand of OY992804.1, from coordinate 20,740,050 downwards.
GCTCGACGTGCATAACTACCTGCACCCTCCAGGACTTAATGAGTCAAACGACAGAGTACTACAGGTCGTTACGTACTGGTCGGACAAAATATAAATCACACGAGAGGAAAAAGAAGAATGTGCCTGACGGATAGAGTCCGACCGAATTTAAGTTTCGGCAAAAGTTTCGTGTGATTTGATAGACTGTATAAGTATCGTATGTTTTTAATACTTTTACCAAAGAAAATCATATCAAAAAACAAAAATATCTTCGGTTTTCGGAGGAAAATGCAAAACAGCCGGAATTCAGTTTTCGGTAGAAAACAAAAACATTTTCGGTTGGGCTCTACTGACGGGTCAAGTGATTTCTTGAATTGTATGTATTAACATGGCTACAGACACTGAGCCCGGAGGCGCAGTGAGCACGGCGCGCCGCACATACCTGTGGTGGTGGCTACTTTGGCTGTGGAGGTCTGTGCCTGTGTCGTGGTGTTCGTTAAGCTATTGCTCGACGCCACCGAATTGTCGTACTGCTGAAATAAACATTCACAGTTGAGTATAATTACATCAATTTGATGGTAACAAGATTAGGTGACCAATGACTTGTTAAAAAATGTTGTAACGAATTTGTTTCTTATAAATATACTCGATTTCGGTATAACATAAACTACACTTTGATTGTATTTGAATGAGAATTGCGTCAAGTGAAGATTGCAGCAGGACATGGGGGTTTTGTTTCTCGCGATTTTTGGTTGGAAATGAAAAACCTGGTGCGCGTGCGCAGCGTCCTTGGGCGCCTTGGGCTGCGCGGGCGGCTGGTAGGGCGCGTAGGGCGGCGTGTACAGTACCTAGTGCGCGTGCGCAGCGTCCTTGGGCGCCTTGGGCTGCGCGGGCGGCTGGTAGGGCGCGTAGGGCGGCGTGTACAGTACCTGGTGCGCGTGCGCAGCGTCCTTGGGCGCCTTGGGCTGCGCGGGCGGCTGGTAGGGCGCGTAGGGCGGCGTGTACAGTACCTGGTGCGCGTGCGCAGCGTCCTTGGGCGCCTTGGGCTGCGCGGGCGGCTGGTAGGGCGCGTAGGGCGGCGTGTACAGTACCTGGTGCGCGTGCGCAGCGTCCTTGGGCGCCTTGGGCTGCGCGGGCGGCTGGTAGGGCGCGTAGGGCGGCGTGTACAGTACCTGGTGCGCGTGCGCAGCGTCCTTGGGCGCCTTGGGCTGCGCGGGAGGCTGGTAGGGCGCGTAGGGCGGCGTGTACAGTACCTGGTGCGCGTGCGCAGCGTCCTTGGGCGCCTTGGGCTGCGCGGGCGGCTGGTAGGGCGCGTAGGGCGGCGTGTACAGTACCTGGTGCGCGTGCGCAGCGTCCTTGGGCGCCTTGGGCTGCGCGGGCGGCTGGTAGGGCGCGTAGGGCGGCGTGTACAGTACCTGGTGCGCGTGCGCAGCGTCCTTGGGCGCCTTGGGCTGCGCGGGCGGCTGGTAGGGCGCGTAGGGCGGCGTGTACAGTACCTGGTGCGCGTGCGCAGCGTCCTTGGGCGCCTTGGGCTGCGCGGGCGGCTGGTAGGGCGCGTAGGGCGGCGTGTACAGTACCTGGTGCGCGTGCGCAGCGTCCTTGGGCGCCTTGGGCTGCGCGGGCGGCTGGTAGGGCGCGTAGGGCGGCGTGTACAGTACCTGGTGCGCGTGCGCAGCGTCCTTGGGCGCCTTGGGCTGCGCGGGCGGCTGGTAGGGCGCGTAGGGCGGCGTGTACAGTACCTGGTGCGCGTGCGCAGCGTCCTTGGGCGCCTTGGGCTGCGCGGGCGGCTGGTAGGGCGCGTAGGGCGCCGCCGTGTATAGCGCGCTGCCACCGTAGGGGCCCGCCGACGACGACGTCTGCGGGAGATATACGTTACTTAATAACTGGATGAAATATAACTCAATTTCATTTTAAAGCCTTTTTCACGCGACTGCGCGACAGCAAATACAGGGTTATAGTTTTCACGCGTGTCTTTGTATTTGGGATTCGTTCTAAAGTATCCTAACGGCTGGGTGAATTTTAATACATGAGGCGTCTATCGACTCGTGTAACGACCGAACCCAATAACCTATCTATCACCAGTTTTGGCATACTAGAGATAGAAGAATCTATCTATCGATGATTAGGTAATACGGGCTGGTGTCCGCAACTCCACGTCAATGCGCGTCGGAGACACTTAAATACCAGCTTTGAAATAATTTTATTTATTTATTCACTTTGGAAGACTTACAGCTAAACAAAACAGACTAAGAAATTGAAGATGTGACTGACAGCCAATTACAAGTCTTCACATATAATTAACATAATAAATAACAAATCTGTGAACACCACAGTACTGGCAACAATAAACCGCCAAAGCTATACATATTAATACGTTATACAACAACAATACTCATAATAAAAGTGATAAAACTAGGCTACTCTGTCTAACCTAACCTAAGCAGCATCAAGCATCAGGTGAAAAAGTTAAGGCTCAAATACTTCCTGGCCACGGACACACTTGTTGTAAAAGGATCGATGTCATGCTGTTCACACTCCCTGTTAAAGTTTCTCCTTGCACGCAGAAGGAATGAGTTCTGTCTGTAGTTAGCTCCATGGCACACGAAGCGGGGGATTGGACCGCTTCGACCTCCCGGGGATGTTGAAGTAAAATTTGGATAGTATTTCGGAGCTATTAATATTATGGTTAAAGGTCTTTAGTAACAAAACACAGTCGGAGATCTCACGACGATTAATTAGAGGCAGTAAATGATATTTCTAGTAGGAATTAAGATAATTTTCAGAGTGATACGGTACTCTTTGATGGTAGCATAAGTACTTTATAAATCTCTTTTGCATGTTCTCTATGCGATCAATATATTTGTGGTAACACGGATTCCATATTTCAGACGCATACTCCAAGTGCCTTCTGACAAAAGTACAGAATAGGATTTTTAAGGTTTTGGCTTGAGTGAAGCACTTGGATAGCCACATTATAAAACCAAGTGATTTCGATGCCTTAGCAACAATTGCATCTACATGTGATTCAAAACTGAGTTTGGAATCGTGATAGACCCCCAGATCACGGATGTAATTAGATCTGGGTAGTACTTGATCACCTAAGGTATAAGATGTGGTTATGATGAAGCGCTTTCGAGAATATGTTATAACTGAGCATTTAATAGGATTCAGATTCAGTTTATTACCTCGACAATATTCCTCCAAACGGCGTAGATCATCCTGAAGTACCATCACATCTATTTGCGATGATATTGTGGTATAGATTTTCATATCATCAGCGAAACATAACAGCTTGGATGAGGTCAGACAAGAGTCGATGTCGTTGATGTAGATTATAAAAAGTAATGGACCGAGCAATGAACCCTGAGGAACTCCACTTGGGACGGGTACCCAACTGGATATATAATTACTTAATACTACGGCTTAGGATCTGTTTTTTAGATAAGAAGTAAACCATCTGAGTAGATCGCCACGTATTCCCAGGCCATAAAGCTTTGATAACAAAATGCAATGGTCAATTCGATCAAAAGCCTTGCTATTGTCAGTATAGACAACATCGACCTGCTTACCGTTAGCCATGGCGTCGGTGATAAATTCATTGAGTCGTGACGGTTGACGTACCTTTCAAAAACCCATGTTGAGAGGAACTAAATGAATTTTTGAGAGCAGCGTACACCTGATTATAGATTATCCTTTCAAAGACCTTGGCTATAATGCAGAGTTTGGATATCGGTCGATAATCCACTAAGTCAGTTTTATGAAGTCATAATATAAAATGATCAACAGAATTAGCATAAAAAATATTATTAAAATCTCAATTATGATTATAAATGTTATACTTGGTCCATCCCTAGCATCAGGTGGGATGACACTGACAGTTCACTCCACGCTCCCTTCACATATGTTTTCACGGTGAGATGGTTACAGAATCGACATGCTGATGAACTCAAACTCAAACTCAAACTCAAAGCATTTATTTCAATTAAACCATTTACAGGCACTTTTGAATTGTCAACAAGTCGGTCAGTTACAAATATGAAGCTAGTTGCCCATTCCAAATAGTAGGTTCCTATGGAGAAGAACGGGCAAGAAACTCCACAGACACTCTTTTAAAATAAAATATTTCATACAAAGTATTGGTTACATCATTCTTATTGAAAATATACATGTGAGAACGATGCAAAACGTCAGAAGCGTCCGTGATAAAAAAAAACAATTCAAAACTAAAATAATTAAAAATAAGCCGTGGCAGCTAAGAGATGACCAGTCCCAACTGACAGCGCCCGTTCACGAACATGACGCATGGATCAGCACCATTCAGCTCAACCATTTTGAAGGGAGCTAAATGATCCAACACACACGCCACCATCAGCGAGACATCTGAGTGAGCATGACATACTCTCAGCTGCCAGGACATATTCAAGTCAATGAAAGACATATTACCCGGTAAATGGTAGCTCTATTGTACATAGTACTCACACCTGTGTTATGCAATTATATAATACAAAGGTGATTGAGTTTATACAATGAAAAGATAGTCTTACAATCTTCAGCAGCTCCAACAGTATTTTCAAATGTTAATCAATTAGTTGACGTTGTGGAGCAGGACCAGCATTGAGCCAAGCATTTCTATCAGCGATGTAATCCCCCAGCCTATAATATGCCTGCTTGCATAGTGTGCGTTTTATACAAGATTTGAATTTCGTCTCATTCAGTTGAAGTATGTGGGGAGGAATTTTATTATAACATTTTAAACAGTACCCCATGAAAGATGAGTCTACTTTAGCCAGTCTGAAACCTGGTTGAGCTAATAGATCCCTACTTCTAGTACTATAATTATGTCTTTCGCCTCTTTTACTAAAAAGATGTAAATTTTTTCTTACGTACATGATGTTTTCATAGATATATTGACAAGACACCGTCATGATGTTAATATTCTTAAACAGTTCCCTAAGAGAATCGCGCCTGCGGAGATTATATATGGCTCTGATGGCTCTTTTCTGCAGAATAAAAATAGACTCGATGTCTGCAGCCCGTCCCCAAAGTAAAATACCGTAAGACATGATACTATGAAAGTAACTAAAATAGACTAGCCTTGCGGTATCTACATCAGTAAATTGACGGATTTTTCTGACAGCATATGCTGCTGAACTTAGCCGTCCTGCAAGAGATGTTAAATGAGGACCCCATTGAAGCCTAGAGTCGAGCGTGATCCCCAGGAAAACAGTTTTATCGACGAATTCTAGTTTCTCTTGATTCAATACTATCTCATAATCACTACTTTTTACATTTGGTAAAGAAAATCGTATGCACTTAGTTTTCTTTCCATTTAATACTAAATTATTGGCAGTGAACCAATTTTGGACCTGCAGTAGGGCGTTATTTACGTCGTCAAAATTTGTAGCACGTCTATCTACCTTAAAAATCAAGGAAGTATCGTCAGCAAATAACACCATTTGTGGTTGATTTTTTAATAAATGGAGAAGATCATTAATATACACTAAAAAGAGGAAAGGACCCAATATCGAGCCTTGAGGAACACCCATTTTTACTTTTAAACCGAGTGAATTGATACCATTTATTTGAACTAGCTGTTGTCTATCGTTTAAATAAGATTTTACTAAACTAAGCGCAAGTTTTCCAAGTCCGTAATGCTCAAGCTTCAAGAGTAAGGTTTCGTGATCGACGCAATCAAATGCCTTGGAAAGGTCACAAAAGATTCCTATGGCGTCTTGGGCCTCTTCCCACGCGTTAAAAATGTGTCTTAATAAGGTTACACCGGCGTCGGTCGTACAACGTCCTTTGGTGAAACCATACTGTTGATCGTGAAGGATTTTATTCGCGTTGAAATGATTGAGCATTTGATTAAGCATTACCTTTTCAAACACCTTGCTGAAAACCGGCAAAACGGATACGGGTCTATAATTATTTGTGTCTTTACTGTCTCCGGATTTGAAAAGTGGTATTACCTTACTGTATTTCATTAAATCCGGGAAGACTCCTTGATCCACACACAAATTAAATATTAAGGCTAAGTAAGGCGCTATAGTCTCAATTATTGAGGTACAGACTTTAATGGACATTCCCCAAAGATCTTCGGACAATTTGATCTTGATTTGCTTAAAAGCTTTTAATACTATTATGGGGTTAATATGCTTAAAGTTAAATTCAATCGGGCAGGCTGCAACGTTCGCCCTTACAGAGTCAAAAGCGAGCAAGGGCGAGGAATTTAAGGTTTCAGTAGTTTTAAGTGGGATACTGGTAAAGAAATTTACAAACTCTTGAGCAACTTGTTTGCTATCGCAAATGAGTCCACATGACGTCTCCAGTGCGTAATCAGAATCATGCTTTTTGTTCCTATTCGTTTCATTATTGATAATTTTCCAAACCGTCTTTATTTTATTGTCTGCTGATTTAACCTTGTTGCTAATGTATAAGGCTTTAGCGACCTTGCAAGTGTTTTTAAAAGTTCTAGAGTAAGTAGCAACAAAGTTATTAAAAGTTTCCGTGTTTATATAAGGCTTAAGGCCATACAGCTCGAAAAGTCTTTCCCTACTTTTCCTGAGTCCTTTAGTTGCCCAGTCACTAAATAAAAACCTAGGGCTGATGGTTTTAGTGTTCTTCTTAAAATAAATATTGAACTCGCTTTTGACTACCGAAAAGAATTCTTTATACAAAATGTCAACATTGTTCATTGTAAGGTTCATAGCACTTAACTTACAAATTAAAGTGCTGTTAAATTTTGATGCTAGGGATTGACACTATTGACAGCTCACTTCAACTAAGTTTGCATGGTGAGATTTTTATAGAATCGATTGGCTATACCTGGTAGGAGTTGATCATGGGCTGGTACTGCGTGAGCGTGACGCTTGAGGGATACGCCGTAGCCGCCATCGCCGACGCGCCTGTTAGCGATGCGTTCGTTGAATTCACCTGCGGGACACAAGCATTCAATACCTCAATCTTGCAACTAAAGTCATTTATTCAAATTAGGCTAAGAATTAGCGGTTTTTGAACGTAAAAATTATATAAGACAGTTCCCCAAAACGACCTCGACCCGTTCCTCAACCTTCCACCAATTCCTAGTGCTTCAGCTGGGAAGAAGCGGGGCAACAAGCAGTAAGCAAGCTTTTAGTCTAAAGATCCAACAGCATATGCTTTAGAAGGTAACGTGATACTATCTTCCAGAAAGGGGACTACTGGATATCTCCGCCTTATGAGATCCGATTTCGATGGTTCTTTTTTTAATTGAATGGTAGTAACTTGGTTGGAAAGGTTGTCTAATAGTATGGTGACGATCTGATGAGGATTTTCAGCGTGTTGAGCGGAATAGCTCCTCAAAATGTGAACGTACCTGTGGCGCATACACGTTAGCTCCGTACACGGGCGGGTGATGCGATACTGCGTGATGTGCGTATACGTTCTGTTGGCCGACAGTCTGGAACAAAACATTATGTTTATTATAACTTCTTTTTATTCAATAAATCCTAACTAATAATAAAAGTGAGTTAGTTTGTTTATTACGCTTGGCGGTGTCGCCGCCCGCCACCGCCAGCTGCTTCACGCTGGCCGACTCACTCTAGACGAGAAAATACAATGGGGACCACATATAACAACTCTTGCGGGGCGGTTAAGCTCGGCCGCTTATGCTGTTAGGAAGATAAGACAGTTAACAGATGTAGAAACCGCGCGTTTGGTCTATTTTAGCTACTTCCACAGCATTATGTCGTACGGTATTTTACTGTGGGGTCGGGCTGCTGACATTGAATCCATCTTTATTTTGCAAAAGAGAGCTGTCAGAGCCATTTATAATCTACGTCGCCGAAAATCTCTTAGGGAACTCTTTAAAAGGATTAATATTATGACGGTACCTTGCCAATTCATTTATGAAAATATTATGTATGTAAGAAAAAACCTACATCTTTTCAATAAAATAAGTGATAGACATAATTTCAATACTAGAAATAAAGATAAAATAGATCAGCCATGTTTCAGATTATGTAAAGTACATAAATCTTTTATGGGGTACTGTGTTAAATGTTACAACAAAATACCTTCTTCTTATTCTTTTTACCTATTGTGGTATAGTAATTTTATTCTAGGTGCATCGTCTTCACATATAATTATATAATTGATGTACCAATACAAAATATTTTAAAAGAGTAACGGTGGAGTTTCTTGCCCATTCTTCTCCATACGAAGCTACCTTTTGGAAGGGGCAACTAGAATCAATTCTACTTTATTTGTAAATTTTGACGTTCAAAAGTCGCATCTATGTGCCTATTGGAAATAAATAATTTGACTTTGACTTTTGACCGACAGCTGCGCGTGGCTGCGTGTTACCTTGGGGCGGCGCGTCACGCTGGCCGACAGCTGCGTGTTACCTTGGGGCGGCGCGTCACGCTGGGCGACAGCTGCGTGTTACCTTGGGGCGGCGCGTCACGCTGGCCGACAGCTGCGTGTTACCTTGGGGCGGCGCGTCACGCTGGCCGACAGCTGCGTGTTACCTTGGGGCGGCGCGTCACGCTGGCCGACAGCTGCGTGTTACCTTGGGGCGGCGCGTCACGCTGGCCGACAGCTGCGTGTTACCTTGGGGCGGCGCGTCACGCTGGCCGACAGCTGCGTGTTACCTTGGGGCGGCGCGTCACGCTGGGCGACAGCTGCGTGTTACGTTGGGGCGGCGCGTCACGCTGGGCGACAGCTGCGTGTTACGTTGGGGCGGCGCGTCACGCTGGGCGACAGCTGCGTGTTACGTTGGGGCGGCGCGTCACGCTGGCCGACAGCTGCGTGTTACCTTGGGGCGGCGCGTCACGCTGGCCGACAGCTGCGTGTTACCTTGGGGCGGCGCGTCACGCTGGCCGACAGCTGCGTGTTACCTTGGGGCGGCGCGTCACGCTGGCCGACAGCTGCGTGTTACCTTGGGGCGGCGCGTCACGCTGGCCGACAGCTGCGTGTTACCTTGGGGCGGCGCGTCACGCTGGCCGACAGCTGCGTGTTACCTTGGGGCGGCGCGTCACGCTGGGCGACAGCTGCGTGTTACCTTGGGGCGGCGCGTCACGCTGGCCGACAGCTGCGTGTTACCTTGGGGCGGCGCGTCACGCTGGCCGACAGCTGCGTGTTACCTTGGGGCGGCGCGTCACGCTGGCCGACAGCTGCGTGTTACCTTGGGGCGGCGCGTCACGCTGGCCGACAGCTGCGTGTTACCTTGGGGCGGCGCGTCACGCTGGCCGACAGCTGCGTGTTACCTTGGGGCGGCGCGTCACGCTGGCCGACAGCTGCGTGTTACCTTGGGGCGGCGCGTCACGCTGGCCGACAGCTGCGTGTTACCTTGGGGCGGCGCGTCACGCTGGCCGACAGCTGCGTGTTACCTTGGGGCGGCGCGTCACGCTGGGCGACAGCTGCGTGTTACCTTGGGGCGGCGCGTCACGCTGGGCGACAGCTGCGTGTTACCCTGGGGCGGCGCGTCACGCTGGCCGACAGCTGCGTGTTACCTTGGGGCGGCGCGTCACGCTGGCCGACAGCTGCGTGTTACCTTGGGGCGGCGCGTCACGCTGGCCGACAGCTGCGTGTTACCTTGGGGCGGCGCGTCACGCTGGCCGACAGCTGCGTGTTACCTTGGGGCGGCGCGTCACGCTGGCCGACAGCTGCGTGTTACCTTGGGGCGGCGCGTCACGCTGGGCGACAGCTGCGTGTTACCTTGGGGCGGCGCGTCACGCTGGGCGACAGCTGCGTGTTACCTTGGGGCGGCGCGTCACGCTGGCCGACAGCTGCGTGTTACCTTGGGGCGGCGCGTCACGCTGGGCGACAGCTGCGTGTTACCTTGGGGCGGCGCGTCACGCTGGGCGACAGCTGCGTGTTACCTTGGGGCGGTGCTGCGGCGCCTGGTGCGGCGGCGCGGCGTGGTACGCGGGCGCGGCGGCCACGCTGTCGCCGCCCGCCACCGCCAGCTGCTTCATGCTGGCCGACAGCTGCGTGTTACCTTGGGGCGGCGCGTCACGCTGGGCGACAGCTGCGTGTTACCTTGGGGCGGCGCGTCACGCTGGGCGACAGCTGCGTGTTACCTTGGGGCGGCGCGTCACGCTGGGCGACAGCTGCGTGTTACCTTGGGGCGGCGCGTCACGCTGGCCGACAGCTGCGTGTTACCTTGGGGCGGCGCGTCACGCTGGGCGACAGCTGCGTGTTACCTTGGGGCGGCGCGTCACGCTGGGCGACAGCTGCGTGTTACCTTGGGGCGGCGCGTCACGCTGGCCGACAGCTGCGTGTTACCTTGGGGCGGCGCGTCACGCTGGCCGACAGCTGCGTGTTACCTTGGGGCGGCGCGTCACGCTGGCCGACAGCTGCGTGTTACCTTGGGGCGGCGCGTCACGCTGGCCGACAGCTGCGTGTTACCTTGGGGCGGCGCGTCACGCTGGGCGACAGCTGCGTGTTACCTTGGGGCGGCGCGTCACGCTGGGCGACAGCTGCGTGTTACCTTGGGGCGGTGCTGCGGCGCCTGGTGCGGCGGCGCGGCGTGGTGCGCGGGCGCGGCGGCCACGCTGTCGCCGCCCGCCACCGCCAGCTGCTTCATGCTGGCCGACAGCTGCGTGTTACCTTGGGGCGGCGCGTCACGCTGGGCGACAGCTGCGTGTTACCTTGGGGCGGCGCGTCACGCTGGGCGACAGCTGCGTGTTACCTTGGGGCGGCGCGTCACGCTGGGCGACAGCTGCGTGTTACCTTGGGGCGGCGCGTCACGCTGGCCGACAGCTGCGTGTTACCTTGGGGCGGCGCGTCACGCTGGGCGACAGCTGCGTGTTACCTTGGGGCGGCGCGTCACGCTGGGCGACAGCTGCGTGTTACCTTGGGGCGGCGCGTCACGCTGGGCGACAGCTGCGTGTTACCTTGGGGCGGCGCGTCACGCTGGCCGACAGCTGCGTGTTACCTTGGGGCGGCGCGTCACGCTGGCCGACAGCTGCGTGTTACCTTGGGGCGGCGCGTCACGCTGGCCGACAGCTGCGTGTTACCTTGGGGCGGCGCGTCACGCTGGCCGACAGCTGCGTGTTACCTTGGGGCGGCGCGTCACGCTGGCCGACAGCTGCGTGTTACCTTGGGGCGGCGCGTCACGCTGGCCGACAGCTGCGTGTTACCTTGGGGCGGCGCGTCACGCTGGCCGACAGCTGCGTGTTACCTTGGGGCGGCGCGTCACGCTGGGCGACAGCTGCGTGTTACCTTGGGGCGGCGCGTCACGCTGGGCGACAGCTGCGTGTTACCTTGGGGCGGCGCGTCACGCTGGCCGACAGCTGCGTGTTACCTTGGGGCGGCGCGTCACGCTGGCCGACAGCTGCGTGTTACCTTGGGGCGGCGCGTCACGCTGGCCGACAGCTGCGTGTTACCTTGGGGCGGCGCGTCACGCTGGCCGACAGCTGCGTGTTACCTTGGGGCGGCGCGTCACGCTGGCCGACAGCTGCGTGTTACCTTGGGGCGGCGCGTCACGCTGGGCGACAGCTGCGTGTTACCTTGGGGCGGCGCGTCACGCTGGGCGACAGCTGCGTGTTACCTTGGGGCGGCGCGTCACGCTGGGCGACAGCTGCGTGTTACCTTGGGGCGGCGCGTCACGCTGGGCGACAGCTGCGTGTTACCTTGGGGCGGCGCGTCACGCTGGGCGACAGCTGCGTGTTACCTTGGGGCGGCGCGTCACGCTGGGCGACAGCTGCGTGTTACCTTGGGGCGGCGCGTCACGCTGGCCGACAGCTGCGTGTTACCTTGGGGCGGCGCGTCACGCTGGGCGACAGCTGCGTGTTACCTTGGGGCGGCGCGTCACGCTGGCCGACAGCTGCGTGTTACCTTGGGGCGGCGCGTCACGCTGGCCGACAGCTGCGTGTTACCATGGGGCGGCGCGTCACGCTGGCCGACAGCTGCGTGTTACCTTGGGGCGGCGCGTCACGCTGGCCGACAGCTGCGTGTTACCTTGGGGCGGCGCGTCACGCTGGCCGACAGCTGCGTGTTACCTTGGGGCGGCGCGTCACGCTGGGCGACAGCTGCGTGTTACCTTGGGGCGGCGCGTCACGCTGGGCGACAGCTGCGTGTTACCTTGGGGCGGCGCGTCACGCTGGGCGACAGCTGCGTGTTACCTTGGGGCGGCGCGTCACGCTGGGCGACAGCTGCGTGTTACCTTGGGGCGGCGCGTCACGCTGGCCGACAGCTGCGTGTTACCTTGGGGCGGCGCGTCACGCTGGGCGACAGCTGCGTGTTACCTTGGGGCGGCGCGTCACGCTGGGCGACAGCTGCGTGTTACCTTGGGGCGGCGCGTCACGCTGGGCGACAGCTGCGTGTTACCTTGGGGCGGCGCGTCACGCTGGGCGACAGCTGCGTGTTACCTTGGGGCGGCGCGTCACGCTGGGCGACAGCTGCGTGTTACCTTGGGGCGGCGCGTCACGCTGGGCGACAGCTGCGTGTTACCTTGGGGCGGCGCGTCACGCTGGCCGACAGCTGCGTGTTACCTTGGGGCGGCGCGTCACGCTGGCCGACAGCTGCGTGTTACCTTGGGGCGGCGCGTCACGCTGGCCGACAGCTGCGTGTTACCTTGGGGCGGCGCGTCACGCTGGCCGACAGCTGCGTGTTACCTTGGGGCGGCGCGTCACGCTGGCCGACAGCTGCGTGTTACCTTGGGGCGGCGCGTCACGCTGGCCGACAGCTGCGTGTTACCTTGGGGCGGCGCGTCACGCTGGCCGACAGCTGCGTGTTACCTTGGGGCGGCGCGTCACGCTGGCCGACAGCTGCGTGTTACCTTGGGGCGGCGCGTCACGCTGGGCGACAGCTGCGTGTTACCTTGGGGCGGCGCGTCACGCTGGCCGACAGCTGCGTGTTACCTTGGGGCGGCGCGTCACGCTGGCCGACAGCTGCGTGTTACCTTGGGGCGGCGCGTCACGCTGGCCGACAGCTGCGTGTTACCTTGGGGCGGCGCGTCACGCTGGCCGACAGCTGCGTGTTACCTTGGGGCGGCGCGTCACGCTGGGCGACAGCTGCGTGTTACCTTGGGGCGGCGCGTCACGCTGGGCGACAGCTGCGTGTTACCTTGGGGCGGCGCGTCACGCTGGCCGACAGCTGCGTGTTACCTTGGGGCGGCGCGTCACGCTGGCCGACAGCTGCGTGTTACCTTGGGGCGGCGCGTCACGCTGGCCGACAGCTGCGTGTTACCTTGGGGCGGCGCGTCACGCTGGCCGACAGCTGCGTGTTACCTTGGGGCGGCGCGTCACGCTGGGCGACAGCTGCGTGTTACCTTGGGGCGGCGCGTCACGCTGGCCGACAGCTGCGTGTTACCTTGGGGCGGCGCGTCACGCTGGGCGACAGCTGCGTGTTACCTTGGGGCGGCGCGTCACGCTGGCCGACAGCTGCGTGTTACCTTGGGGCGGCGCGTCACGCTGGGCGACAGCTGCGTGTTACCTTGGGGCGGCGCGTCACGCTGGGCGACAGCTGCGTGTTACCTTGGGGCGGCGCGTCACGCTGGGCGACAGCTGCGTGTTACCTTGGGGCGGCGCGTCACGCTGGGCGACAGCTGCGTGTTACCTTGGGGCGGCGCGTCACGCTGGCCGACAGCTGCGTGTTACCTTGGGGCGGCGCGTCACGCTGGCCGACAGCTGCGTGTTACCTTGGGGCGGCGCGTCACGCTGGCCGACAGCTGCGTGTTACCTTGGGGCGGCGCGTCACGCTGGCCGACAGCTGCGTGTTACCTTGGGGCGGCGCGTCACGCTGGCCGACAGCTGCGTGTTACCTTGGGGCGGCGCGTCACGCTGGCCGACAGCTGCGTGTTACCTTGGGGCGGCGCGTCACGCTGGCCGACAGCTGCGTGTTACCTTGGGGCGGCGCGTCACGCTGGCCGACAGCTGCGTGTTACCTTGGGGCGGCGCGTCACGCTGGGCGACAGCTGCGTGTTACCTTGGGGCGGCGCGTCACGCTGGCCGACAGCTGCGTGTTACCTTGGGGCGGCGCGTCACGCTGGCCGACAGCTGCGTGTTACCTTGGGGCGGCGCGTCACGCTGGCCGACAGCTGCGTGTTACCTTGGGGCGGCGCGTCACGCTGGCCGACAGCTGCGTGTTACCTTGGGGCGGCGCGTCACGCTGGGCGACAGCTGCGTGTTACCTTGGGGCGGCGCGTCACGCTGGCCGACAGCTGCGTGTTACCTTGGGGCGGCGCGTCACGCTGGCCGACAGCTGCGTGTTACCTTGGGGCGGCGCGTCACGCTGGCCGACAGCTGCGTGTTACCTTGGGGCGGCGCGTCACGCTGGGCGACAGCTGCGTGTTACCTTGGGGCGGCGCGTCACGCTGGGCGACAGCTGCGTGTTACCTTGGGGCGGTGCTGCGGCGCCTGGTGCGGCGGCGCGGCGTGGTGCGCGGGCGCGGCGGCCACGCTGTCGCCGCCCGCCACCGCCAGCTGCTTCATGCTGGCCGACAGCTGCGCGTCCAGCGACGCTGCGGGGAGAACTATACATCAATTAAAGGTCAAATTTTATTAGTTAGCAAAACTTCACATACGTGATGGAGATCGATATTTAAACACATTAAAACAAAAAAACCGGCCAAGTGCGAGTCGGACTCGCGCATGAAGGGTTCCGTACCAATATCTATAAAAACGGCAAAAAAATCACGTTTGTTGTATGGGAGCCCCCCTTAAATATTTTTTTATTAACCGACTTCCAAAAAGGAGGAGGTTATATGTTCGGCTGTATGTTTGTTTTATGTATGTTCACCGATTACTCCGTCAATTGTGGACGGATTTTAAAAATTCTTTTTTTGTGTGGAAGGGTATGCCCCCGAGGTGGTCCCATTGCCACCAAATCAGAATCTGATGAGGGGATATAATATTAAATGTCGATGTACTACAGGTACACCTCTGCCCAACCCTTCGGGGAAACAAGGCGTAATGTTATGTTATGTGCTTCCGAAATTAAGTTATTTTTCAGTTTTTAGTGTTTTTTTTTTGAAAATCGTTTTTTTTTTTTTTAAGTTTTTTAGCAAGGGTCATTCTTTAATGAGGAAGAGAGAGATATTGATAAACTTGCTATATTCCTTTTTTGTGTGAGTGTGTATGTAAGTAACAGCCACGGAAACAGTATTTTTTTACTTAAAATAACAGACCCACAAGACTGTTATTTTAAGTAACAGATAATTTATAATGGTAGGAACAGTTGTTATTTGTTATTTTTAAATATCTGTTATTTCTATCTGTTACGATTAATACGCCTCACCCTTAAGTCCTTCGTTATTGCGTTTGCGTCTCGTTGTGTACTGTGCTATTTTGTGTGTGTTACTTCTTTTTACGACCCTATTTACCGCCCCTGGACATCGTTATTGAACCACTGAATGTTGCGCTCACGTTATGACATTAGTGTGGTACCTTGGATGGGCTATTTCCTTGGTACCATTCAAGAAAATATATCTGTTCCAGCAGCATTTCTGGATGACGTAGTTATAAGAGATTTAGATGAAAATGATGATAATTAATAAAACATTCCACTTTAACATAGTGTTTTATTTGTTTTTTCTCGTTTTGTTCATCAGGTATGTATGTATGTACCGTAGGCCAATGAAATGTGTTAAGTAGATAACTGATCACTTTTGACAACACAAGAACTAAGTTAGACTTTTTAGAGGTATAGAAACTACGTAACTATCGTTCTTATACAAAATATGTAGTTAGTAAGTACTTATGTGGACATACAACAGTTAAGAGGGCCCTTCCTGGTCTGTCTATCGTCAACGCCAGCATGGTCGAACAGTTTGTTGTTTCATCCAGCGCAAGTGAAAAGTATTAACAAACGAGTGAGAACGCGATAACATTGAACGAAAAAGAATGTGCGGAATTTTCATAAAACTTGTTGCAGGAAATACGTGTTTTTAAGTAAGCCGATAAGGCTTACTCAAAAGTTTGTGAATGAAATGTTGGTCATTTAGAATCTCCATTACATTTGCAAGGTTTCTATCGTAATGTTTTCTTAACATTTACAATTTATGAGTACATTATGAATGGCCAAAGTTCAGGTAAAATGTGTGCAAAAAAGCAGATTTTTGCTGGCTTATACTGAATTTGTTTTACAAAAAAAATATTTTTCAATACAGTTGTTAAACATGGCGTACTTTCAGAGGCTATAATTATGATTCGAAAATTAAATCTTTTGCATAGGCATCACGTTACACGGTCGTGACTTTTGTTTACGAGCTCTATCATTAGTTTTGCAGTTGAGTTTTAAATCAATTAAGTAAATTTAAAAAGTTTGGTAGCAAGGAGTTTTCATACATAGAATAAAATGGGTAGATTGTATACGAGGAAAAATAAATGAGTCCGTACGTCTTAGCATTGAATTCTCAAAAGTCTTTTAAATGGTTCTTTAATATATTAAATTACCAGTTTTAATTAAATTATTTTCACATCAACATTTGTCAAAAATCGAATAGGCTGTATAGGCTGTTTCCGTTGTAAAAAAAATATATCCAGTTGCAAAAACGCGCCATTTTCTGAAAATTTTAATTTTTTGTGTGATATATTGATTATTTATTTGTTAATATGAGTTAAAGTACAAGTGATGAAATGGAATTGACTCCATCCGATATTTTATCTGAGGCGAAAACTGCGCAAGATGAAATTTTGCCACCAAAATCTCGAGAAAGATATATGGCGACTTATGATAATTTTATTTTATGGAAAAAACAAAAGAAAACTAAGTCATTTTCAGAACATGTTTTGTTAGCTTATTTTCATGAATTAAGTGGCAAATATAAACCATCTACATTGTGGTAAATTTATTCCATGTTAAAAACGACTCTCAAAATAAATAATGACACAGATCTCCGAAGTTACCTAAAATTATCAGGTTTCATGAAACGGCAGTCTGATGGTTTTAGAAGCAAAAAATCAAAAGTATTGACAGCCGCTGACGTGGAGAAATACCTAAATGAACATGGTTAACAAAGGTTTGTTTCACTAATTTGTATACCGCCCATTGTGTCACCCTGTGTAAAATTTCAACATTTATATCTGTAACTTTTATGGTGTACATAATAAAGAGTATTCTATTCTATTCTATTCTATACAGTATAATTTGCTCTATAAATCAAACAACTTTATGGACGGCATTTAATTATGTACAATATTTACCTGACCTACGTATTTGTTTGTTTCCAGGTTATATTGATTTTTGGCATAACTGGCGCCATGAGACGACAGGAGTTAGCAAATATGGACATGAGTGACATAGAATTCCATGGCGAAATGCTTCTGGTTAAAGTACCAAACACAAAAAATAAAATACCCCGGACCTTCACAATATATGGCAAATTTTGTGAAATTGTGACGAAATGCATAGGTCTGCGTGTTACAATGCAAAACAGCAGCCGCTTTTTTCAAAATTACCAACACGGAAAATGTATCCGTCAGAATGTTGGCGTAAATAAAATAGGGTCCATACCTAAAGATATTGCTACAGTCCTTAAACTGCCAAACCCTGAGACATATACTGGCCATAGCTTCCGCAGAACTTCTGCGACTTTGCTGGCAAATGCAGGAGCAGATATAACAACTTTAAAGCGTCACGGAGGATGGCGCTCTACCACGGTAGCAGAGGGGTACATAGAAGATTCGGTGGAAAATAAAAATAAAATTGCCCATCAAATCGCAGATTCTATAAAAATAAATCAAACAGAGGCACGTCCGTCGACGTCTCGAGAAGGGCAGTCATTCGAGACAAGTCCATCAAAATCTTGGGAAGAGCTGCCGCCGCCGCCCGCGCCGCCCTCACAGCAACTAAAATTCAGTGGCACTACATGTTTCGAGAAAAAGACCACTGAAAAAACTACTGAGTCTATACGATTTAAGCGATCTTCATCCCGTGCACAACAACAAATTTCACTGAATTTTACTAATTGCTCGAATTTTACTCTTAATTTTCAGAATTAATTATTTGGTATTTTTTTATTTGAAATAAACATATTTAATTCTTTGATTTGTTTTTTACTATTTCCCACAAGTGTATTGAAAAACGTCGTGTGATACACGGGTGTGTAGGTTATTGCAAACTCGTGTCATTAAAAACCCTCGCATTCGGCTCGGGCTTGTTGATGACAGCTCGTTTGCAATAACCTACTTTCCACCCTTGTATCACAATGTACTATTTTGCTTGCAATGAAACCTAGATATAGTGCACAAGATACCTATTGGTTCAAAAATTTCAAAGAAAGATGTGTTCCAACGCCATAATCACGTACGAGCGTTTGTATGAAAATTATGTCGGGTTGGCCGCTCTTAATGCTCGACACTCAATTTATATTGACAATCATCGAGAGTCTAAGCAGTGACGAGGGCAGTTGGTTCCAAGGAATTCACAATGTAAAAAAGACGATTTAGACCATACCTAGGAAAGTATTCCTATTTTAGTCTGAACTTCAAGCGTTAATAATTAGTTCTAGCACATTTATTTCTTTATATTTGGTAACGGCAAATCCTAACCTAAGACTAAACTTTTTTACAAAAAAAAACCGACTTCCAAAAAAAACACTAAAAAGTGAAGAATAACTTTTTTAATATTATATTAATTTAATTTCGGAAGTCGGTGTCTGGTTCTGTATTTTCATTTTTGCCACCGACTTCCGAAATTAAATTATTTTTTTTTTTTTTTCCAATGTTATTATTGTTTATTTAATATATACGCTAACAAACTTAATATAATAATATGTACATTATATAAAAAAGGAGGGGACAGAATTATAGGGCATCAAAAAATTCGTCCGCATCGCTGTCAACCGGAAAAGTGCCCAAAAGGCTGGCAGCATTGCCACGTTGTATGGCGATGCTGATTCTTTGCTCAAAAAATAGACTTTAGAAATCAGCACGAACTATACTTTAAAAAAATATATAAAAATAACTACAGCTTGTAAAAACAAAAGGATGAAATTGTGTGTTTCAAATACTCTTATCTTTAAAATAAAAATATAAAAAACATAGCTCAAAAATAATTTACATACCGAAATGTCTGTGTCACGTCACCATGAATTTAACGCGAGAAAATTATCGTACTTACGCTTACTCGGTTTTGGTGCGGTATGCACCACCTGGAAGTGGGACGCACGGAGCCGAGAAGTATGGCAGGAAAAAGGGGAAGCCTAGTGGGTGATTCCGGGCTGAAATGATGATGATGAACTTTGGACTCCCCCCACTACTGGAGGAGATGACGCTCATATCTCTTTTGCACTGAGTGCATGATTTTCAGCTGGTATGAAATAACTTGTTCAAACGAATGCCATCGCCCATACTATTCTATTACTTAACTTTAAGCAAAGTTAGTGGTTCCATCGATTTTCTCTGAATAAATTAATTGAAAGTATTGATCTGCCGGCACTTAATTTGTCGAGACCTAATTTGTATAAAATAAACGTAAATAAAGTGTTGTATACTCACAAGTAGTGTTTGTGACTGTGGGTTCCGTTGTGGGAGCTGGCACGTTCGGCACTGGCGTCGGCTCCACTACTGATAAGCTTTCACTAAGCTGGAGAACAAAACATATGCATTTTATTATGATGTTTTACAAAAATAATTTTATATTATGTTTGTGACAACCACAATACAGTAGGAATAATAATAGTAAATACTAGTCAGACTAGAACCTCTTTAAAATTAAAATTGTTTTATGAACAGATTACTCTTTATAACGTTAGAAAGATATAGTGTATTTCTCCGACGAAAAGGACCTGTCAAGATGGGTTCTAACCAGGGACCATTTTGGTTACCCATTGAAAGGGTTTTCGATAGGGTTTTTCTAAGCGGTAAATCAAAAACCCATACGATATGGGTAACCCTTTTGAATGGCTTAAATTAAATTTTGGTAACCTGTTGAAAGGGTTTTCGATAAAAACCCATACGGTATGGGTAACCCTCTTGAACGGCTTAGTTTAAGCCATTCAAAATTACCCACACCGTATGGGTTTTTGATTAACTGCTTTGATAAACCCTATCGAAAACCCTTTCCATTGAAAGGGTTTTTGATAGGGTTTTTCTAAAATGGTAACCAAAAAACTTACTACAGATGACTGTATATAGTAGCGATGCGTCGCCACGTGGCATGCGTCGCCCCGCCAACAGTCGGTTTTACGTGCGGCTGTTGAATGTTTCACATCAAAAAACTTACTACAGATGACTGTATATAGTAGCGATGCGTCGCCACGTGGCATGCATCGTCCCGCCAGCACTCGGTTTTACGTGCGGCTGTTGAATGTTTCACATCAAAAACTTACTACAGATGAATGTATATAGTAGCGATGCGTCGCCACGTGGCATGCGTCGCCCCGCCAGCAGTTGGTTTTACGTGCGGCTGTTGAATGTTTCACATCAAAAACTTACTACAGATGAATGTATATAGTAGCGATGCGTCGCCACGTGGCATGCGTCGCCCCGCCAGCAGTTAGTTTTACATGCGGCTGTTGAATGTTTCACATCAAAAAACTTACTACAGATGACTGTATATAGTAGCGATGCGTCGCCACGTGGCATGCGTCGCCCCGCCAGCAGTTGGTTTTACGTGCGGCTGTTGAATGTTTCACATCAAAAACTTACTACAGATGAATGTATATAGTAGCGATGCGTCGCCACGTGGCATGCGTCGCCCCGCCTGCAGTTGGTTTTACGTGCGGCTGTTGAATGTTTCACATCAAAAACTTACTACAGATGAATGTATATAGTAGCGATGCGTCGCCACGTGGCATGCGTCGCCCCGCCAGCAGTTGGTTTTACGTGCGGCTGTTGAATGTTTCACATCAAAAAACTTACTACAGATGACTGTATATAGTAGCGATGCGTCGCCACGTGGCATGCGTCACCCCGCCAGCAGTCGGTTTTACGTGCGGCTGTTGAATGTTTCACATCAGAAAACTTACTACAAATGACTGTATATAGTAGCGATGCGTCGCCACGTGGCGTGCGTCGCCCCGCCAGCAGTCGGTTTTTTACGTGCGGCTGTTGAATGTTTCACATCAAAAACTTTGTCTATTCTTGGTAGAACAGGATAGAATTGGTCATGCTACGCGTGCTAGGCGGATATCGAAATTACATAATATTATGGTTTTTTCATGTCACTAGGTTTCAAGTAGGTATAGAACCCATTGAATGGGTTATCATGTAACCCTTTCACTGGGTTTCAAGTATAAAACCCATTGAATGGGTTATCATGTAACCCTTTCACTGGGTTTCTACTATAAAACCCATTCAATGGGTTATCATGTAACCCTTTCACTGGGTTTTTACTATAAAACCCATTCAATGGGTTACATCATGATAAAGGTAACCCATTGAATGGGTTACCCTTTCGAAAGGCTTAACCCTTAACCGGGGTTGTACGGTCCCTGGTTCTAACCCTTACTGACCTATCTAATGCCCGTTTTCACTAAGACGAGGCGACACCTAAATTAAAATTAAATAAAAGCGCACTGTTGGATTTTCAACGCTGGATTAAGCGTCAAAAACTTGAAAATCCTACAGCACGCTTTTATTTAGACATTCATTTAGATGTCCCCTCTAGTTAGTGGAAATGGGTATAAGGCTCACAGTGTAGAAAAAGTGAGAGAATTTCCCCCACTTCCAAATTTCAAAGCTGTAGCGATTGTTTAAGTGAAGACCCAAGTACCTTCAAGGCATGTGCACACACAGACGTACGTACCATACTGTTGGCGGCGGGGTAGCCCTGCGCGGGCACGTCCACGCCGGGCTCGGGCGCGGCATGTGCACACACAGACGTACGTACCATACTGTTGGCGGCGGGGTAGCCCTGCGCGGGCACGTCCACGCCGGGCTCGGGCGCGGCATGTGCACACACAGACGTACGTACCATACTGTTGGCGGCGGGGTAGCCCTGCGCGGGCACGTCCACGCCGGGCTCGGGCGCGGCATGTGCACACACAGACGTACGTACCATACTGTTGGCGGCGGGGTAGCCCTGCGCGGGCACGTCCACGCCGGGCTCGGGCGCGGCATGTGCACACACAGACGTACGTACCATACTGTTGGCGGCGGGGTAGCCCTGCGCGGGCACGTCCACGCCGGGCTCGGGCGCGGCATGTGCACACACAGACGTACGTACCATACTGTTGGCGGCGGGGTAGCCCTGCGCGGGCACGTCCACGCCGGGCTCGGGCGCGGCATGTGCACACACAGACGTACGTACCATACTGTTGGCGGCGGGGTAGCCCTGCGCGGGCACGTCCACGCCGGGCTCGGGCGCGGCATGTGCACACACAGACGTACGTACCATACTGTTGGCGGCGGGGTAGCCCTGCGCGGGCACGTCCACGCCGGGCTCGGGCGCGGCATGTGCACACACAGACGTACGTACCATACTGTTGGCGGCGGGGTAGCCCTGCGCGGGCACGTCCACGCCGGGCTCGGGCGCGGCATGTGCACACACAGACGTACGTACCATACTGTTGGCGGCGGGGTAGCCCTGCGCGGGCACGTCCACGCCGGGCTCGGGCGCGGCATGTGCACACACAGACGTACGTACCATACTGTTGGCGGCGGGGTAGCCCTGCGCGGGCACGTCCACGCCGGGCTCGGGCGCGGCATGTGCACACACAGACGTACGTACCATACTGTTGGCGGCGGGGTAGCCCTGCGCGGGCACGTCCACGCCGGGCTCGGGCGCGGCATGTGCACACACAGACGTACGTACCATACTGTTGGCGGCGGGGTAGCCCTGCGCGGGCACGTCCACGCCGGGCTCGGGCGCGCCTGGCGGCGGCTCGGGCGCGGCGGGCTGCTGCTGTGGGCACAGGCGGACAACGATACTTACTATAGCAGATGAATTTGTTCAAAAACAATACCCTCTTTCTGGAGCAGTTGGGGTAAAAACTACTTTATGATAAACGACAAACTTATTATTCGAGTCACCTGCGCTATGAGAATTAAACGAATTTAATGACTGGTTCAATAAGGACTCACTCCCCTTATTGAACCAGTCATTAAAATCGTTCGGAAAAGTGTAATAAAAAAAAATGACGCATGAATTCCTTCACTTCACTCATAATTAAGTGGGAGTTTAATCTATTGCTCAATAATAATAAGCCTGTAATGAGATCACCAAACCCGCATGACCAGCGTGGCGATTATGGGCAAACCTTCCAAATGGCAAGTTAAATTCAAACACGGCCCCCAGTTCCCGGCCGCCTTGCTATTCCTGATTTTGCGAACACGGTATCGGCAAGGTAGTGGGTGCGAAGAATCCTTAAAGCCGCCAATCCCAACTGACCTAAGCGACTTATAACGGATGCAAGTTACGGCTCGACGAACACCTAGTACAGCTAGAAGAGCTCGGAAAAATAAGGCGGCACATTCTTCGATTGAGTGAAGTCCGAAGACAGGGGGAGGACACAATAACCCGTGAATCGGGCCACGTTATGTATTTACGAGAGGGAGACCAGCTATCCCAAAGCAGAGTCGTGTTCCTGGTAAACAAATCCCTTTGTTGAAGAACTTTGCGGATGTCACCAGTGTCTCAAACAGGGTTGCGTACCTCGTAGAGAAGCTAACCGAGAGGTGACTCAAGGTTATCCAGGTTTACGCATCGACATCGGCACACTCGATAACGCCACCGATAACGAAGTGGAGGAAATGTTCGAGGACATATATATCCAAGGCATTGCATTGCACTACTAAGGCCCACTATAACGTTCTCATGGGGGAGTTAACTCCGTTTCATGAGTTCTTTGAGAAACAGCCGCAAAGGAACTGTACGTGGTGAAGCCCCGATAATATGACGAAAACTGAGATGACTTCATCATAACGGATAAAAAGTGTATATTCAGGGATGTTTCTGTCTCGGAGATCAACAGGTTCATCACCGGCAGTGATCAGAGATTTGTCCGAGGCTCTCTCAATATCAACTTCAAGCTCGAGCGAACTCGTTTTATGAAGCTAGGCTCCGTCTAAACATGCTTCAAACTAAAGAAAAAAAAAAAAGAAAGAAAAATTGTTTATTCTGCACAAACAAAACGCACATTTCAACAAATAATCTTAATTTATAATACACATACTAAGTAGCCAAACAACCTCGTATCCAATTCTCTAAACATTTTGACAATCATAGCCATTGGTTGTGGTGTATAAGTTGAAGCGGTTTTTCGACTTCGAAGGACCAATACGCGGGGATGTATTTTATTTATTTTGCGGGTTGGAAGATTGGACGACACACAGAATTGAGCAAAAGGGAATATGAGATTATGGGTAAGAAAGAGGGATGGATGGACTTACTTGAGAACCTTCTGGACGAAGCACGTTGACGCAAGGGGCAGCCTTAGCAGACTTCCCACGTGTTCACGACTTTCTTCCTTTCACCGTGATGCACTATCACTTGAGTTTTAAATGTTACACTTGTGTCGGCCAACCCTTACAAATAGAGAGTTTAGAGTTTTTGATATAGTAGCGGATTATTAGCGGAGCGGCGCGGTACGTGAGCGGTTGAGCGGTTGCAGTAGAACACACTGATCCATGCGAGAATGTTTTTTCAAACCACGGTGGATATATATGCGGTGATTGGCTTTCGCCGCGGAGGAAGTGCCTCTGATTCGGCGTGCGACGAGCGTGCTTCTCGTTCTGTTGTATGGGAATTGGGAGGGAAGGAAATACAGCTCAAAACTGCGGTCGGAAATATTATAATTTACCTTATTTCTAAAACTTGCGCGAGCATCCTGCCCGGCTTTGAGGATATGTAATATTCTCAAGAGGAAAGAAATTATATTAAAGCGGGCTAAGAAAAGAAAATATTTTAAATATACTAACTACAGTTAAATTAGGTAATTACGCGGTGATGTTATTGAGAAGGTAAAGGACATAGTTTGACAACGGGTCTCTTGAAAGAGCCACTGCATGTCTTCACCATAGCAACGCGGGTTGTCCCATCCTTGCCGGGAAAAACTTCAGTGATCACACCCATTGGCCAACGTAAAGGAGGGACATCATCCTGATGCATGAGAACCACTGTACCAATCTTAATATCGTCTGCGGCGTTCAACCATTTTTGTCTGACTTGAAGATTATGTAAATATTCTAAACGCCACCTCTTCCAGAAACTACAAACCATCTGGTCAAGCAATTTTTTGCGGCAAGTCAGAGATTTCGTTGTTTCGGGAACATTCACGACAGGCAACGAAGTTAACGGAGAAGCCATTATAAAATGAGCGGGTGTAAGCGGTTCTGGGTACGGATCCTCATTCAGGACACAGAGCGGTCTTGAATTTAGAACTGCCTCAATTTCAGTGAGAACAGTCGAAAGCTCCTCATAGGTAAGGAGTTGAGAACCGATAACACGGTATAAATGCGTTTTAGTAGATTTAATATTTGATTCCCACAACCCTCCAAAGTGGGGAGCGCGGGGTGGAATCATTTTCCACTCTATGCGGTAGCGGTTAACAAGTAGTTCTTGCAGTTGAGCCTTGGCTCCAACGAAATTGGTTCCGTTATCGGAATATAAATAAGAGACAGGTCCTCTGCGGGAAATGAATCTTTTAAAAGCGGAAATAAAAGTGTCCGATGACACGTCGGTAACCAATTCAATATGAACTGCTTTGGTAACGAAACAAATGAATAAGCATATGTAAGCCTTCTGACTTCTCTGACCTCGGCGTCTACATAACGTTACTTTAATGGGACCAGCGTAATCCACACCCGTATGAACAAAAGCTTTAGTCTCCTGTACGCGACAAGCGGGTAAATCAGCCATCTTTGGGCTGGGGTGAGAAGGAGAAACTTTAAAACAAAGGTTACAAGCATGTAATCTTTGTCTGATGACACCTCTAGAAGAGAGGATCCAATATTTTTGACGTAACAGAGAGCTAAGAAGGCTTACACCGGCATGACAATAAATACGGTGATAATAGTTTACTATAACATGTGTAAAATTATCATGTTTAGGTAAAAGAGCGGGATGCTGAGCTTCATAAAGAAGGTTCGCATTTGACAATCTGCCGCCGATTCTAATTATATTATGCTCGTCTATGAAGAGATCGAGTTTTTTAAATTG
Organism: Tiliacea citrago; assembly: GCA_963921375.1. Lineage (NCBI taxonomy): Eukaryota > Metazoa > Arthropoda > Insecta > Lepidoptera > Noctuidae > Tiliacea > Tiliacea citrago. Next base: position 20,714,043 of record OY992804.1, on the reverse strand, counting down.
TGAACGAAGTTTTTTACTTTTAATTTCGTCATAAACATCTTTAAAATGAAATTGTTGAATACAATGAATTAAATAAATTTCAGCGGTAGCTAATTCACGGACAGTAATTGACTTGTGTGACTTATCGTAAGGAATAATACGCAAAAATCTCAGAATGTATACAATTATGCGCAATATTTTATTTAATGATGCAAATTTTTGAGAAAGACTATATATTAAATTGGGTTCTGATACGGTAAGTACCAATGTTAGAGTTTTATTATTAAATTCAGGCAATTGTTCGTTGCATGAAGAAACAAAAGGAGTGATAGGCCACTCAGCAGTTGGGCGCAGAAGCCACTCAGGGCCATGCCACCATAAATCGTGTTTTAGTAACTGTTCAGGTAGAAGACCTCGAGACAGACAGTCACTAGGATTTTCCTTTCCGTTAATATGATAAAAATGCTTAGGATCAAGATTTTCTTGACATTTAGCGACGCGGTTACTAACAAAAATGTTCCATTTATGCGGTGAGGAATGAATCCATGAAAGCGTAATTGTAGAATCGGAAAAGGCAAATATATTATTGATAGCGGTACGAGAGCGGTAAGTGTCATAAGCTAATTTAATTAATTTAGACAAAAGAACAGCGGCACAGAGCTCTAGACGAGCTAGAGATATGACCTTAACAGGTGCCACTTTGGATTTAGCACACACCAAATTTACGTGTGTGTAACCATTTGTATCAGTGACATGTAAGTATATGACGCAGCCATATGCATTCAAGCTGGCATCAGCAAAACCCACTATATTGGTCACGCAACCCATAGTAACGGCTACATGGCGAGGTAATTTTAAAGAAGAAAGTAAAGGTAATTGCTCTTTAAATTTTTGAAAGAGAAGTACAATAGAATTGGGTGGAGTTTCATCCCAATCTGTATTTAATTTCCATAATTCTTTTATGAGTAATTTCGCGAATAAAACTACAGGAGCCACAAGACCGAGAACATCCCACAGACGGGCAATAGTGGAAAGTATGGAGCGTTTAGTACAACTATTATCCAAATTAGATGTAGTAAAGGTGAAACAGTCCTCAGAAGGAATCCATTTGAGTCCTAGAATCTTTAAGTTATCCCCATCAGAGAAATTAATAGAAGAGCGGTTGGAATGTGGGATGGCCTCTAGTAGCTCCAAGGAATTACTTGCCCATTTAGTAAGGTCAAAGCCTCCAGCCTTAAATAAGGCGATAAGTTCAGCGGAAAGAACCTTGGCTTCCTCCAGAGACGGGGTCGAATTAGCTAAATCATCCATGTATAGCTCATGAGAAGCAACAATGGATGCGCGAGGGAAGCGGTGTTTTTCATCTTCAGATAGCTGGCGCACTGTGCGCATGGCTAGAAAGGGGCTGGGCTTGAGACCAAATGCAACTCGATTAAATTGAAATTCGCGAATAGGTTCAGCGGTATTAAAACGAAACAATATTTTTTGGTATTTTCGATGCTCATCAACAACAGCAATTCGAAGATACATCTGTTTTATGTCAGCTGTAACTGCAATAGAGAACAAGCGGAAATTTAAAAGTAATAAAAATATATCAGCCTGTAAATTCGGCCCTGTGTGTAACAAGTCATTCAATGACACGCCATTATGAGACTTAGCGCTTGCGTCAAGAACGATACGAACTTTAGTTGTTTGTTTATCATTCCTAATAACAGGGTGATGCGGTATGTAATAACCTACAGTCTGATCAACAGAACTAGGTGTAGTTTCAGTTAAATAATTTTGATCGATATACTCTTGGATTATTTCATTATAACTAGCGCGCAAAACAGGGTCGCGAAGCTTAGTTTTTTCCAAATTAATTAGACGTCGATAAGCGACAGCATAAGAATTTCCAAGTGAATCTGGACGTTTACAGAATGGTAACGCGGTACAATACCTACCACTGGAGTCACGTGACACAGTAGAAGCGTACAGCTGTTCACACTCCAGTTCAGCAGGGCTCATAAAAGGTTTGGAAGGTATTTCTTCGATGTTCCAAAATTTATGTAAAGATTCGTCTAAAGACAGAAAACAATATGAATTATCTATATTTAGCGCGGTAGAAAAATATGAAGCGGAGTTTAATTCAGCGGGACTATAATTATTATTAGATAAACTAGCGGGTACCTCACCCATAAGAATGTAACCAAACACGGTTTCAATAGCGGACGGAGCGGTAGGTGAGATGATTTTATTATGAAGTAGTAAATACGGGAACAGTTTTGCCCCTAGAAGCAATTCAACCTCACCAGGTACGTGCCACAGTGGGTCAGCGAGCGGTAAATCAAACAAATGTTGCACTGCAGAAGTGTCAACAAAGTGAGATGGTAAGTTATCCGTGATACAATCGACAACAAGAGCGGTAATTTTAAAAGAATTTGTTTTGTTTTTAGCAGTAACGATTGTCTCAACGTAACCTATGATAGGCCGCGAAGAGGATCCGACACCCTTTATAATTGAGTTTGAAAGCGGTATAATGTTTAATTGTAGTTTTTTACAACAAGCGGAAGTAATTATATTATTTTGCGAAGCGTTATCTATTAAACATCTCACAGAAACGTATTTTTTATATTTGTTATCAACATAGACTTGCGCAGTTGACAGAAGTACAGTAGTACGCGGTGTGTTTGCACCAACGCGAGAGCACGCACACAGCACCACCTGTTGCGAATTCGCTGAGCTAGTGACAGCGTCAGTCGAGACAGACCTAGGCGGCTGCGAACTGTGTTCTAGATGTAAAAGAGAATGATGTTTTTTGTTACACGTCCTACAAGTATGTATAGATTTACACTGTGAAGCAGTGTGCGTTACACTAAGACAGTTTACACATCCACGTTTGTTTTTAATAAAATCCAAACGCGAATTGGCTGATAGTGATTGAAAGGTTGGGCAAGTGTAAAGTTTACAATGATCAATTTTATTGCAATACAAACAGGTTTGATTATTATCAAAAGCAACAAAGGCATGTACTGTACTATCACGTGACTGATTACGAGAAGAATTATTTTTATTAGGGTTGTTACTCACTAACGCGGTTCGAGATGAAATAGTGCGATCCAATATTTTAACTTGCGATTTTATAAATTCAACGAAATCCGTATAAGTAGGAATTTCCTCATCTCTCTTATTCATTTCGAATATATGTACGGTTGCGGGGTCTAACTTTCTCAAAGCTAAATTTAGCAAAATGAAATCCTTTAAATCGTTAATTTTTAATTGTTCTAAAGCTGAAACAGAAGCGTGAAAACTTTCAATGAAGCTATTTAAAGATGCGGAATTATTAATTGCGGGTTTAATATTTAATACGTTAGACATGTAATGTGAGCCTAGTGCTCGCTTATCTTGATATTTTTGAACTAAACTGTTCCAAATAGCGGTATAGTTATCACCCGAGGGAATAATTCCGGCGATAATTTGCAATGCGTTTCCTTTTAAATTACCTATTAAATACTGCACACGTTGAGAATCTGTAAGTTTTAAATTACTATGGATATTTGCTTTAAATGATTCATAGAAAACAGGCCAGTTGTCAATCCTACCATCAAAGAACGGAATTTGAATCGGTGGCAGTTTGATCGCACCTTTATATGGGTTTGCGCTATCATGAAACGCTGAGTCATCTAATGATCTGGAACACTTCGCGGCGATAAGTGATCGCACTCGTTCTACGCGAGTATATATTCCGTCGTAAGATGTCAGATTGTTGTAATCGATTTTATGATCAGGATTTAATTGTAAAGAATATGTATTTATTTTATCTAAATTGGTACTAAATTCTTGACGAGTGACTGAGATTATCTCCGAGTCTGCCATAAATGTTTCCGCTGAACGAAGCTCGATACCAGACGTATTTATTTTCTTAGAAGTTTCATATAGTGACGATAAACGTTCAAAGATTGCTTGATTTTTAGCTTGAAGTAATTTAACTTTCATTTTAAGATATTCCATGTTGGAATAGTCCTTGAAAATATAGCTTACAAAATATTAAATAAAGCGGGTAGATTTAGAATAATAATTTTATTCTAAGCGAGTATAACAAAGGAATGCGGTTTGAATATAAGTTGTAGGTAAGTTAGCTTAACTAACTCACGATAATTAGCGGTTAGAATATTTACCTATGCTATTTCAATGCAATAGGCGAAATATTAAGTCGGTACAGTAATTCTCAATGACTAATGTGTCTAGCGAAAGTGTACTAACGTAAGTATGCGTTCAATATGGCGGTTTTATGAACTTTATATTTTAGGTATTTCGACCTAAATCCTAGGTAAGTAGGGTTGATTCTTGGAATCCGGCTCGATTGGAACCAAAACTTATGGTGTATAAGTTGAAGCGGTTTTTCGACTTCGAAGGACCAATACGCGGGGATGTATTTTATTTATTTTGCGGGTTGGAAGATTGGACGACACACAGAATTGAGCAAAAGGGAATATGAGATTATGGGTAAGAAAGAGGGATGGATGGACTTACTTGAGAACCTTCTGGACGAAGCACGTTGACGCAAGGGGCAGCCTTAGCAGACTTCCCACGTGTTCACGACTTTCTTCCTTTCACCGTGATGCACTATCACTTGAGTTTTAAATGTTACACTTGTGTCGGCCAACCCTTACAAATAGAGAGTTTAGAGTTTTTGATATAGTAGCGGATTATTAGCGGAGCGGCGCGGTACGTGAGCGGTTGAGCGGTTGCAGTAGAACACACTGATCCATGCGAGAATGTTTTTTCAAACCACGGTGGATATATATGCGGTGATTGGCTTTCGCCGCGGAGGAAGTGCCTCTGATTCGGCGTGCGACGAGCGTGCTTCTCGTTCTGTTGTATGGGAATTGGGAGGGAAGGAAATACAGCTCAAAACTGCGGTCGGAAATATTATAATTTACCTTATTTCTAAAACTTGCGCGAGCAGGTTGCGATTGGTTGATATCAGGGCCAGGAACCAAAGACAATTTACATTGTGTTTACCTAGAGCAGTGGTTCTCATACTTTTTTGGAGACGGAACCCTTTTCGAAAACGAAATATTTGACGGAGCCCTAAAGTAATCAAAAATGGTTTTATGTGTATTCTTCATTAATAATCATATTACTTGACATTAAAATTTACATATTTTTTACTTTTGTTGAAATATTTAGATTGATATTGATTTATTGGCTTGTAATTAGCAACTTAGATATATATTATTGTTATTATAATGTTATTAGTCTGTAAGCCTTCCAAAAATAAAGAAAATAAAATAAAAATAAAATATATTATGTTACTCAGGTAAGAGAGTAAAATAAAATATAGTAGGTAGTCACTCCTTTAGTATTATTTTTTTATTCTGACCAGTATTTTTGTGGAACCCCCACAGAGGCTTTGCGGAACCCTAGGGTTCCGCGGAACACACTTTGAGTATGGCTGACCTAGAGTATTGTCTATGTATTTAATCTGTTGTTTTATTGGCAAACCTGGCAAATGATAATGAGTGATGACAACAAAGAAAGTCAACATTCAACAACCAAACATGAATCAAAACAAAAACAAAATGCCGATTGCCGAGTGGAAAAATAACTACTTTTATAACAAACAAACTATAATATGAACAATTACAATAACCGTGCGTCGTATCTGTGCAAGAACAGGTCTTTGCTCAGCAGAATGCTGTGACTTCGGACAAACCCTATTGTCAACAATGCTGATTTTCAGCAAAAACCATGGAATAACGTAATTACGTCCCCCTGTGTGACATAATAAATCGGGTAAGTAAAATAATTTCCACAGAAACAAGTGTGATTCTGACTGTAATAAATAAGTAGTATATACTGCCTTAAAAATAAAAATAAACATAAAATGTGTAAAATATTACTTATTGCATAACTTTTAATTAAAAAATACATAAACAAAGCTATACCACAATGAAAATAAAAAAATGACTTAATAATAATATAATTTCGATAAACCAACAATACTCTATAATGACATAACAACATTTTCATTGATACACCATAATTCCAGATGCACCATGGGAATTACGATGGCGGCCATTTGCAATCGGCATGCATCATCGTTCCATCAGTTCCATGGCGTTGGCAAACGTCAACCATGCTTTTTCGGACAGAGATATTTGCTCATTACTTCATTAGTACAATGCCAAGCCTCCTGAACCTATTGGTAAGTATTATTGTAGGCATTTGTATTGCATTCCTTATTAAAACAAATCGAAACCGAAACTCTGAGTTACACCTAATGTACGTACGTAGTACCTACATAAATTACAACTCAACACAGAAACCCAGCCATACATTAAATAAAATTGATATTTTACCCATTGTCCCACCCAGATAACGCAGCTTCATAAAGACCCAGATTCCTCCAGTATCAATAACACAGACCGGACCTAAACTGGGAGGAATCAGAAGCCACTCACAGTCACACTGTTGGGAAGCCATATCCATTGCCCGTAGGCCAAGACCCTTGAGGTAAGTACAAAAAGAGCAGCTAATGTTACTATTTCTAGTTTTACAATTATGTAGATTCTGCATGAAATATTTCTTTAGGATACTTATAAAATGCTTTTTTGTTCTCAGGACTCTTACTGGTGGAGGAAGGTTATTCCAACAGTGTGTGGTAGTAGTATTTGAAGGACCCTCTGAATGCTGCGGTCCTAAACTGTGATAGGATCTGAAGCATTCCAGTCAGACCTGGAGAACCAAATTGCTGCCGTGGAAACCACAAATCAGGTTGACCAGGCGCTCAACCTAATGGCTGAAATATTCAGGGAGGAAGGCTAGCGATTTTGTAAAAATACGGCGTGCGGCACCAAACTTTCGGAAGAGACTAAGAGCTTATGACGGAACGACATTAAAACCCACCTATCACTTCGTCGGAACAACGGACACTCAAAAGTATTAGAACACTGGTACGCCGCGTACTCCGACGCTCCAATACGCGCTCTATAAAGAAAGCGATTGAGCAAAATCGGGGGTCAAAAGTGTTCGTCCAGTCCCTTGGGAGGAGCCACCTAACGAAGTTCACCAAATCCAGTAGGGATTTCGACGTTACGAAGCGGGAGATCCTATAGGAAAAAAAAAACTCCTACGGCCAACTATACGCATCGTACGCATCTCGATCTGATCCCAAAAATGAGGATTCCAGAGTTAACTTAACCCACCATTTCACGGAAGATCTGCCAGACCTGCCACCTCGATTTCGTCTTGGTTGACTGCCAAGACGAAATCGAGGTGGCTTTAAAACAGCTTAAAAATGGAAAGCCCCTGGTGAGGACGGGACTACGACCGAGATGCTGAAAGCGGGAGGAAGTCCTGTACTGAGAGCTTCGGGAGCTCTTCAGCCCTGTCCTGTTCTCTGGGAGAACTCCAGAAGCGTGACGAAGGAGTGTGGTCTCTTCTTTAAAAAGGGTGTTAAGACCCTTTTAAAGAGTTACAGACCCATTTCGCTACTTAGCCACGTATATAAGTTGTTTTCAAGAGTCGTTACGAATCGTCTAGCGTGAAGACTCGACAAGTATCAGCCACTGGAGCACACCTAGTTTCGAGGAGGATACAGCTCTATAGAGCGTAATGTTTTATTTCTCGGGCTACCTTTGCGCATCCCACTTAATAAAGATATCGAACACTTAGCTAAATTAGAGACAATACGCTACTTAAACAGCGCGTAGTTCGGTTTACATACGTCGTGATTTTATTTTTGGAAGATTATTGTTTTACTAGCAGACGCTACTTTTTTTCGGGAAAACTGTCCAATTTTTCTTCCTATAAAAACGTAATTCGTAATATTAAGAACATATTAAAATAGAAAATAGCCAAATCGGTTCACCGTTCTCAAGTAATGCGCTTACCAACGAACAGTATTTTATTTTTATTTATATAGATAGATTACGATTGGCCAAACGATGCGTTTTTCGCCTCCCTAACGAATGATGAATGATAACAAAGTGTTGTATAGACATACCGGCTTGGGCGTGTTGTTGTCCCGGAGCGCGTCGGGCTCCAGGGCTCCGAACTGCACGTCCAGGAACATGGGCGCACCCTCTGCGCCACCCGGCATCTCTACTGCCGAAGACGGGATCTACAGACCATACAGTTAGCTTATAGAGGAACACATCTTCTACTTATTGCAATTATAATCACTAGAACTATCAATGCAACACTCTAAATAAGAACGCAAAAGCCGGAATTTCCTCTTTAGCTGGAAACCGAAAAAAAAACGTTGTATCTTTTTCATTCGTAACAAATGCTGACATCGGAATTTATGTCTGTTTTTGTAGTAAAGAATGCCAAATTCCGCAAATAAATGAATGTTAATGGCCGCTATTGCGACCTTATTTGACTTTTACGAAGTATTCTCATTTAATTCTCCTGTTATATGAATTTAGGACCACATAAATGTGGCTACAAACCTTGGAAGGCGGAGGCACTCGTGCCCGCTGCGGTTTCCTCTGACTCGTGATATCTGACGAGCTGTACACGCCGTAGTTCGACGTATACACGCCTGAAAACATTAACCGCAGCGTTATAAAACGCAAATATTGTAGGCAACCTACAATATAGAGAGGCCATTTGTGGAAAAACACTTTATTGTACACTATTTAAATAATCTTGCATTATAAGTTTATCTTTACTACTGGCAACACGTCGGCAATTAATGCCATGACTTTGCAGATGGCTATTATAGGCGGCGATAATCACTTTTGTTTTTAGTAGAATGCTTTCAACTTAGATGGAGGAATGATTTTCGCAGGTAGGTATCAAATTGGACGAGTAATGCTCGCTAGCGTTAACGCATTTAGTAAATTGTTAATTTATGGTGTAAGCAGGCCGAGTCAAATGGCGTGCGACCTATGTATAACAGTGGACTGCTATGGGCTAATACGAGGGCGGCACTGAAAATTTCGGGAATCAAGGAAGTGACACAACATTACTATTTAAAAATGTATTTATTGCTTTTCGAAGTATTCTCCGCAAAATTTGACACATTTTTCCATACGATGGAACCAATCATTGAAGCAACCATTCCATCCGGAAGTTGGGGTCTCCAAAATGGCCGTTTTGTAGGCGTCCACAGCTTCTTCAGGTGATGAAAATCTCTGTCCACGCAATTTGTTCTTTATTTTAGGGAAAGTATAGAAATCATTAGGGCTTAGGTCGGGGCTGTACGGCGGATGGTCTAATAATTCTATGTTTTCTTGCACTAAAAACTCTTTTGTTCTGTGCGCGGTGTGAGAACTCGCATTGTCGTGATGGAGGATGATGCGGCGGTTGCAGTTCTCTTTACGGAGTTCAGAAACGACCTGTGGCAAACAAATGCTAGCATACCATTCTGCATTAACCGTTCTTTGTCCCTCAAGAGGAATAGTCATAACATGGTCGGTTTTGGAGACAAACGTGGCCACCATTTTTTTTGCAACACTCCGTGAACGAACAATTTTTGTTGGCTTTAACTCATTTTCGAACACCCAAACTCGTGACTGGTTTTTTGTTTCGGGTTCGTACGCGTATATCCAGGATTCGTCACCTGATACAATGTTGTATACAGCATTTGAGGATCCTGCGTGGAATCTTTCGAGAGTTCTGACGCACCAAGTAACGCGAGCCGCTTTTTGCTCTTCACAGAGAGAATGCGGTATCCATCGGGAAAACATCTTTTTTACACCTAATTGTTCATGCAAGATTATTTGTATTTGACTCATGCCAATGTCTAAAGTTGCCTGAATTTCGCGGTATGTCACATGTCGATCTTCCTCAATCAGCTTACGCACAGCATCAACGTTTTCTTGGGTGACTGCAGTTTTTGGACGACCTTGACGGGGATCATCACTGAGCTTGACACGTCCACGTTGAAATTCAGCAAACCAGCGATAAATTGTGGAACACTCTGTTTTTGTGTTAAACCAGTTCGAAAGTCATAATAAATCATCGCTCTTGAATTTTCTCGAGTCAATTCCATTTTCTCAACGACTAAACAAGTTTGACAAAACCTTGTGACAAGACCGAGAATCTTTTTTTAAATAAATAAATGGTATTCGATTTTTAAAACCAAGGAGTCAATTAAAAAGATTTTAATATGACAGGAACAGTGGAAATATTCCATTCCCGATACTTTTAGTGCAGCCCTCGTATTGATAAACCTCGTTTTATTTGATGTGAGTATGTTTGTATACTTAAAATATACAGGGTCAAATTAAATTGTTGTTCCGTGTGATGGATGGCAGACCGGGACGTAAAGAATAGCACCATCCTATTTCTTCCCGTAGGTGTAGAAAAAGGCGACTAAGGGACTTACTAAAGAATGGGCAGCAGCGTTCTCTATGCATTTTAACACCATACTGCGATCGCCAACCCGCCTGCCAAGCGTGGTGATAAGGCAACCCCCCTACCCCCTTTGTTGGATGCCTATGTCCAGCAGTGGACTCTTTCGGCTGAAATGATGATGAGGAAATTAAATTAGCTAGCGAAACTCGGCAGACGTGATAGGTTTCGATATCTAAACATGATGAAATGAAAAAGAAGTTAATTTGAAGAGTTTTTTTTTCGGGGTCATCAAACGCAGGTAGAGTAGTCACTTGAAATATTAGTCAATTAGTTTTTGTGTGTAAACGTCACAGACGTGATGGGTATCGACATATAAATACGATTAAACAAAAACAGATTGTCTTAACTCGCACTTCAAGTAACAACTCACCGGCGCGGCGCCGGAGCAGCTCGGCGCGACGCCCGCTCGCCTCTCCGGACTCCACCGTGACGGACGATTCTCCTTGCTTTAAATCATTTATTGTTTGTCCGAGATACTAAAGTAGTTTGTAAATAATAACGGCAATAAACCATTGCCCTAAAATACAGTCCACTCTTTTTTTGCTCCCCGCGCTAACACCCGTCAAATCCTTTTTATTTTGTCGTGTTTAGATATCGATACCCATTACGTCTGCGGAGTTTTGCTAGCTAATTTAATTTGACCCTGTATAATACTAGCGACTCGCGTTTGCTTCGCACGGTTTTTACAAGTTAACAAAACATTGAGATTGCTTTATTATATGTCAGCTTAAAGAGGCCCTTCCCGGTCCGTTTAACGTCAACGTGAGCATGGTCGAAAAGCTTGTTGTTTCGTGCAGCGCAAGTGAGAACTACTAACAAGCAACTGAGAACACGATAACGCGGTGAAATCTGCATCAAAAACCATTGTGTAGTTTAGAAGAACAATGCGGTCACACAACCAAACACGAAAAGAGACTTTATAATATGTACTTAAATATTTAGCGTGAATACTCACTGTTGTCGTGCCTCTGCGATTGCTGCGTGAGTTGCGACAGGTACTGCGACTGCGCCGCCGTCAGACTGCCCGACATACCCATTGGCTGGAAATAACAAGAAGTTTTTAATTCATATAATTTTGAAGAGATTGATTTTGAGAGAGGCTTTTGTTTTTGTTTGTTTTTTTAAGTTTAATGCTGGCCCGTCTGGCTTATTATTTTATAGAATAGAATAGAATACTTTTTATAGCCCTATCCCAACAAGCCAGCAACTGCAGCCAGCAGTTGGCTAGCTCGGCTAGCTTTTTTTTTCTTTATATACAACATTCGTTTTTGTTTATGCGAAACCTGAATATAGTTTGTTCAGAATAAGTAACAATCGATTCCAATCATTTTTACACCATATTTTATTTTGTCCCAAAAATATTTGGTACAAAATTAGGGGTACGAGTACATAGCGGGCGCACCGCGGGGCGCGACTCACGAGTACTCGCGCGCGTGTCGCTCCCGTTCATTTACTGACGCGATCGACTAAACCGACTTAAAAAACAAAATTGAGAGTGCATTTAAGTGTTAAAAACAATCATTACATTGTAAGTAAATTAAATAGAAATTTGCGTAAGCGCGCCCGTCTGTGCATAAAACAAAGAGGAGGACATTTCGAACAATTGTTACGATATGTTTGAGTAGGGAGTGGTTAGTAAGACATCGTAAATAGTGATTAAAGACAGTTATTGTAAATAGTGATGATTTACATTTTTAAACACGCCAAGATGGATATTTTGTAGAAATTTATTACCTGTGAATATGATTGTGTAATGTGATGTTTAACACTTCATCCACTTTGAACTTTAAGAGCGGAGTTCACGGACTGTCATTTGACCAATGTTTAAGTAACCGGCCGATGAATTCCTAAACATAGTTTAAACAGCCGGTCAAATATTCACTGTTCATCACGAATATTTTAACCGTGATTAGGAAATCTGGCAATCACCATACGCTCAGAGTGAATGAACGAATGCTATAAGTCTACTCATTTGCGAAGTCCCGTCGTTGTATTTAGTTAACACTAGTTTTGGTGACATCTTTAATTAGTTGCATGAATTAAAATGCTTTCAACTTGAGGAAGTTCGAGAACGCATTGGGAACGCTATACTAGCCTGTAGTGTCCAATTTGGATGGGTAATAGCGTCAAGGCGCTGACAAGTGACACTGTCAAAGTCAAATGTCAATCGATGTTGTTTATTTGCACTTGCTCGTGTTCATTAAAAACTCTCCGTCCGTGTTGATTATTATTTTGTTGTTTTGTGAAAGAGTTTAGTTCTAAAATTACCTTTTACTTGAGAAATGGCGACTCTAAAAAAGAGAACAAACAATTTTTCAAGCGATGAGAAGCGTATTTTAACGGAGTTGGTGTTAAAATACCAAAATGTTGTTGAAAATAAGCGCACCAATGCCACCACGAATACAGCTAAGTTGAAAGGATGGATCCGTGTAGCAGAAGAGTTCAACACCATCGGCATGTTTTGCCATCGAACCCACGCAGTCCTAAAATGTTGCTGGGAAAATATTAAAAGGCAGACCAAAAAAGACCGAGCAGGAAGAAAAATATATTTATGACTGGTATGTACAATAAAAATTCACGTGGTGTATTTAAGGATATTGCATTACATGTTTATTTTAATTTTTTTATGTTATTGCAGGTGGTGGAAAACCGCCAACACCGCCACCGTCTAATACCGAGTCTACAATAGTGGAGGCCATATTAGGACCAGCACTAAAGGGAATCCCAAGTGATTTTGACACCGACAGTCCCACATTCAGTGTAAGTACTTTAATTCATCCTATTATCCAATATTGTTCAAGTCAACACTATAATAGTATAGTGCACTCAATGATGATGAACCTAATTCCTCATGATTGTCAGATTCTGCATCTAAAACTACTGTATTTTGACCTAATTAATGTTTTTACAGGAAATTATAGAATGGAAGACAATGGAGCACACTGAAAAAGTTAATGCAATAGATTTAGAAGATCCAAGCATATCAAAAGAGGATAATGTGCGTTGATAATACTTATAAGTTGTTATAATTTACTTATAATATTGTACCTACCTACCTGTTATCAATTGTTACAGGAAAACATTGAAACTGTTGTTTCAGTGGTTGACGAGGATAATGAGGAATTAGTTAATATGATTGTCGAACAGAATGCTCACACGAGTACTGCAAAGGGTTTATTGAAAGAAAAAAATGTAAGTTAATACTTTGTTTAAAAGTTTAATAGACATAAAATTGCTAAAGTAATAATAGCAACCCGTTAATGTCTAAGAATTATTGTCCATTCCTTCCCACCCTCATATGTGAGTGGAGGCCTGTGCCCAACAGTGGGAGATAATAGGGCTGCTATTATTGTCCAACATGCCATAAAGTAAACTGTATGGTGACCAGGTAAGAATGGTGGAATAGCGCTTATTTTGTTGAGGAAAATGTAACAGTCCTCTCGAATAATTACCAAAATATGGCAATAGGCTTGCACCCTATTACATGGGACCTAATATATGTGATTCCCCTTCTTGGAAAAGGTGATCCCATGTATGTATGTACAAACTCAGCCTCTGCTGTTTTATTGTTATGTACAGATGACTGATTTTTGTTTACTAATTAATAATTCTTCTCAAAATATATGTAGTGCTATAATATGTTTTTTTTTTTGTGAACAGGACAATGATAACTGGAGTTCATGGACTCCGAAGAATTTAAAAACAGCAGTATCAAGTCAACTGAAAGGTACCAGACAAAACGATGGCTGGTTAAAGAGAAGAAGACCTAAAATTGATTGCTTGGGTGACGAATTGACAAAAGAAAAAATTCAATTAGTAAAAATGTTGCAAGAAAATGCAGAGAAAGAATCGCGTATTAGATTAGCCATTCTGGAAGAGCAATTGAAACAAGAAAAAATAAAGACCCAATAACTTAAACATAATTAGTTATTTTATTAGATATAAATTGTGTTAGAAATGAAAATGTTCACTTGATTATGTAAAATACAGTTTTATTTATTGGTTAGTATCCATTACTTATTTTCCAAACAAGACTTTGATAATAATTCGATATTAATGATCTCCTGTTGGGATTTAAGTCTCTTACATTAATATCTAGGTTACGCTGTATTCTTCCCTGGTGTAATATTTCTTCCCAAGGTGCTGGCAAGTCTAGATTCGGGTCGTCAAAAGGCATTTCATCTCCTCTCATTTGTAGGATATTGTGTAATACACCCGTAGCCACTATAATAGGTGGCGCATTTATCAACTTTACCCTAATTCCCAGGGCTAACACCCAAATAACCTCTCAATTGGGTTGCGTGTCCTGATTTGGGATTCATTGATAAAGATTCGGCTGATGTACCAACTCTATTTAATGGCATCATCATATAAGTCCTATTCATGTACCCACTGTCCGCAACAAGTACTGAATCACAATACATTCCCAATTCAAACATGGCGTGTCTTCTAGATGCACTGAATATCCGTTCATCATGGGTACTTCCTGGCTACCTAACTACTAGGTCAGTTAATAACAATTGGGCATTACAAACAGCTTGCACATTGATTGACATATAGCCTTTTCTATTCCTGAAGGTTTCAGCATGGCTTCCTCTAGGTGATATTATCTTTATATGTGTGCAATCCAATGCACCAATAACTTTTGGAAATCTGGCTATATTGTAAAAGTCTATTTGTGTTTTTCTAATATCTGCATCAGTCTGCGGGAACTCGATGTAATCACGGCTCAGGGAGGCTATTGCTGCAGTTACTCGGTGGATGACACGATTAGCTGTTGGTCGACTCACTCCCGAAAAATCACCCATGGTCAGTTGATGACATCCAGTTGCGTAGTACCGTAAAGTCAATAGTAACTGATTTATAGGTGCCAGGGAATTATTATTACAATAAAGTTAAAGATTACATTAATACACCATTTCAAATTTTGAAAAATTGGATGTATGTGAAAAAAAAAAGTAGCATTTTTATTTGATAACAAGCTAGGTGATACTTAATTCCACTGGAACTTTTTTAGTTTTATTAATGATTAACGTTTTTGTATTAAGTACATTATTGTCAATTAAGTAAATCCAACTATTTGGTAAATGCACACTAATTTAAAAGCAGCCAAGCGGCCGTGTTTTTCTTTCTTTAATTAAGTACCTACTGGCTTCTGCAATATTGAACTTAAGACTTAATCAAAAAATGCATTATAATCTATGTTAGTCAGGGATAATATAGCTTTGAATTGAAAGATCTTTTAAAACTGGATGTCTGTTTCCCCCAACATAGATACAACACACACAGTTTTACCTCTTCTAGTAGAGATTGGTTATAGTTGGGTTATAAATAATTGTAGGTAAGTACTTACTTATCGTTCGGGAATTCTAATTTATTCTCTATTAGTTGTAGTACATTAAGTGGAGAAGGTTTTGACAAACGGAATCTAGTTTTAAACGATTCCTCATTATATTCTTCGTAATAATTACGACGCACTTGAAATACTCTAGGTCGCCTTGTTGTGGTCTCTATATCTTCTAGATTTTCAAGAAGGCCTAAGTAGTGATCTTGATAGTTATCAATTAATACATTGAACACTGACTGCATGTTTAACTATTCACAAAAACAGCGAAAACTTGAAATAAACTTATAACGTAATGTTTCAACTGTTGTAAAGTCACAGCAAATTTCAACATATGGTATTAATGGACGGTTAAACGGTTCTTTTGCGCTCGGTTATAAAGATCGGCTGTTTAAGGGCTGTAAACACTGGTTAACGTGTGGTGAACATTCAAAATGATTTAATCGGTTGTTTATATGATAAACAGCCGTTTTAAAAGTCGGTGAACTCCGCCTTAAGTGGTTGGCATAAGGTGAAAAAAAATCGTATTGACTACATTTCATCACTTTCGGCTGCATTTATTAATAAAGTACATAATAATATCTAGCTACACTTAACCGTTACGACAGTCCAAAGTGTGATGGAAAATGTTATCACCATTTAATAGAGAATATGCATGTATTTTTTTTTTTCACTAAATCAATAATAGACAGTTATATAAACCTAAGAAAAGTATTGAAAGTTAAATTGAACTACTGATTGATGCTCAAAAAATTTTTGAAATTCCAAAAATTTTCTACTACAGTTCAAAATTCCATTTCTGTCGCGGTCATGATGTGAAGTCATTGTTCACGAAACTGCTTTGTTCACATCTGTTTTTTAGCCCCAAATCTTATATATTAAATTATTGTTTATGCTATAATCAAGTAGAAATCGCACTTACATATTTACCTTAGTGAGATTTCAAGCATTTAGCAAAGAATATATTTTATTCACATGTATTGTTTTGTCACTTCCGGCATTTTCGAAGAGGACGCGTTTTGAGTTTACGTTCCGTTCCACCAAAAAACGCAACGTAAATTAATTAATTGTAAAATAAGTAATGCATTAAAAAATGTAAAAAATATTGGAATTTGTTTCTTGACTCCTACACAATGTATATTAAAATAATGGATACGTTTTGAATTACGTGCATATTCCCTATTACAATACAACCGCTGTACGGTTAGGTACCTACTGCCAAATTATTATCAATGAGCGCAAGACCATCCTGGAGGCGCGGGGGCGCCTCGTCGCTTAGTGAGCATGTTTTAGTAAGAATAACCTTATAGCTTTGTGATTTTACATGATACAGGTTTGAAATTTTGTACATAGATTCTTTACATAAAAATACTAGACACGTGTTTTCGGGTTTCGCATATACAAAAACTGGCGTTGTATATATTTTTACAAATATTCGCGTTTTCTCTTTACAATAAAATTAACTTTATTTCAAAATAAACGGTATATTTTGTATTACTAATGTAACATTAATATTTTGACAAATACCTACGTAGTGTAGTGGCAGCATTAGAAAGGCTTTGTTATTATGATTATGTGTAAATTTTCAAGACTGCTCCAAAAATATACAATCCTTGTATTTAGTTGTTTTTATTTGTGTAATTACTCCTTGATTTTACTCCACAACATTCAATGAGAAAGTTCGTGTGTAGTGAGGCGAGGGCCCCACGTGCTAGTGGCCCGCTCGGAGCTAGCTGTGTGTGTGTGTGTGTGTGTGTGTGTGTGTGTGTGTGTGTGTGTGTGTGTGTGTGTGTGTGTGTGTGTGTGTGTGTGCACGTACCTGGTGGTGCACCTGCTGCAGGTAGGTGTCGGCGGCGGGCGGAGGCTCGGAGCTAGCTGTGTGTGTGTGTGTGTGTGTGTGTGTGTGTGTGTGTGTGTGTGTGTGCACGTACCTGGTGGTGCACCTGCTGCAGGTAGGTGTCGGCGGCGGGCGGAGGCTCGGAGCTAGCTGTGTGTGTGTGTGTGTGTGTGTGTGTGTGTGTGTGTGTGTGTGTGTGTGTGTGTGTGTGTGTGCACGTACCTGGTGGTGCACCTGCTGCAGGTAGGTGTCGGCGGCGGGCGGAGGCTCGGCCGCCGCCACCGGCGACTGCCGACTGTGTGTGTGTGTGTGTGTGTGTGTGTGTGCACGTACCTGGTGGTGCACCTGCTGCAGGTAGGTGTCGGCGGCGGGCGGAGGCTCGGAGCTAGCTGTGTGTGTGTGTGTGTGTGTGTGTGTGTGTGTGTGAGTGTGTGTGTGTGTGTGTGTGCACGTACCTGGTGGTGCACCTGCTGCAGGTAGGTGTCGGCGGCGGGCGGAGGCTCGGCCGCCGCCACCGGCGACTGCCGACTGTGTGTGTGTGTGTGTGTGTGTGCACGTACCTGGTGGTGCACCTGCTGCAGGTAGGTGTCGGCGGCGGGCGGAGGCTCGGCCGCCGCCACCGGCGACTGCCGACTGTGTGTGTGTGTGTGTGTGTGTGCACGTACCTGGTGGTGCACCTGCTGCAGGTAGGTGTCGGCGGCGGGCGGAGGCTCGGCCGCCGCCACCGGCGACTGCCGACTGTGTGTGTGTGTGTGTGTGTGTGTGTGTGTGTGTGTGTGTGTGTGCACGTACCTGGTGGTGCACCTGCTGCAGGTAGGTGTCGGCGGCGGGCGGAGGCTCGGAGCTAGCTGTGTGTGTGTGTGTGTGTGTGTGTGTGTGTGTGTGTGTGTGTGTGTGTGTGTGTGTGTGTGTGTGTGTGTGCACGTACCTGGTGGTGCACCTGCTGCAGGTAGGTGTCGGCGGCGGGCGGAGGCTCGGCCGCCGCCACCGGCGACTGCCGACTGTGTGTGTGTGTGTGTGTGTGTGCACGTACCTGGTGGTGCACCTGCTGCAGGTAGGTGTCGGCGGCGGGCGGAGGCTCGGCCGCCGCCACCGGCGACTGCCGACTGTGTGTGTGTGTGTGTGTGTGTGCACGTACCTGGTGGTGCACCTGCTGCAGGTAGGTGTCGGCGGCGGGCGGAGGCTCGGCCGCCGCCACCGGCGACTGCCGACTGTGTGTGTGTGTGTGTGTGTGTGCACGTACCTGGTGGTGCACCTGCTGCAGGTAGGTGTCGGCGGCGGGCGGAGGCTCGGCCGCCGCCACCGGCGACTGCCGACTGTGTGTGTGTGTGTGTGTGTGTGCACGTACCTGGTGGTGCACCTGCTGCAGGTAGGTGTCGGCGGCGGGCGGAGGCTCGGCCGCCGCCACCGGCGACTGCCGACTGTGTGTGTGTGTGTGTGTGTGTGCACGTACCTGGTGGTGCACCTGCTGCAGGTAGGTGTCGGCGGCGGGCGGAGGCTCGGCCGCCGCCACCGGCGACTGCCGACTGTGTGTGTGTGTGTGTGTGTGTGCACGTACCTGGTGGTGCACCTGCTGCAGGTAGGTGTCGGCGGCGGGCGGAGGCTCGGCCGCCGCCACCGGCGACTGCCGACTGTGTGTGTGTGTGTGTGTGTGTGCACGTACCTGGTGGTGCACCTGCTGCAGGTAGGTGTCGGCGGCGGGCGGAGGCTCGGCCGCCGCCACCGGCGACTGCCGACTGTGTGTGTGTGTGTGTGTGTGTGCACGTACCTGGTGGTGCACCTGCTGCAGGTAGGTGTCGGCGGCGGGCGGAGGCTCGGCCGCCGCCACCGGCGACTGCCGACTGCCCGAGCTTATTTGCTGCGAAAAAAATCATGACAATAAGTATACACATTCTACATCAATATGTCAAAAACAAAATGCAATAACCGGACGTCAATAAGCACATAACAATATCACGCATGTATTTCCCAGAGGGTTAGGCAGAAGTATAGTTAATATAAGTCTGAAATCGCCCAACACGCCTTGAGCAAGCATGGTGATCGATGCTAGCACTTTCTCTGTAGAAGAATGCGACGTTGCCCTGCAGTAAGTCAATAATAGGCTTATATTATAAGTTTTAAGGGACGATATTCAATATCACCAGAACTTAGGAGGGCCTAACGAAGGACTATTTTCTTCGCTAGTCGAATATCGTCCCTTCCGGTAGTAATAGGAATAGTAATCATTATTTTGGTTACAATATAGGTATGCAGCCGTAGGAGCTACTCACATCTCTGAGCGGGAGGATGGCGTGCGCGTGCGCCGGTATGTGCGCGGAGTTGTGGTACGTGTACGTCGGGATGTGCGCCTCCAGCGGGCCGTTCGCGTCCGCGCCGTCCCACTCCTGTACCAACACACGTACCCTTAGTTAACAATTCATTGAAGTCGAATTAATGTTTACTTTAGTCAACTAAAATTCTAAAGCACAAATGTCCACGTAAAAATTCGCCTGCTATACATTATACAGGGTGGATTTTTGAGATGGGGCAGTAAGGGCAGCTACCTTAACCGTTGTAGCTACAGGAAAACGGTCTTAAGAGACTGTCCTTAACTTTTTGAGAAATTTTGATCTGCATTCGCAGATTTTGAAAAAAATGTACGGTCGCCACGAAAATGGGCAATTTTCACAAAAACTTTTTTTATGCCAGTCAATCCGCATTCTTATAAGGATCAAAAACCTCTGTTGAACCAACTGAGGTTTGAGTACTAGAAAAGTCATAAATGGCAAAAAACGTTTCCCATACATTTCGTAGGAAATGAGACTCGACGTTAATTTTTTTACCATCTTTATACTGGCCGCTACAAAAAGGACCGAAAAACAAATAAAAAACAATAACTTCTACTTTGGGTATTAACTCACCACAAAATAAAAAATTTGAAACTTTTCATTTGGACTCGCCTAGAAATTTTACTTTTGTGCTAAGATATGAGGTGTTCAAAATGGTAGCTGTTTTGATGTAGGCATATTCTCGTTACTACAGAGTACACAGCTGACAGAGTACAGAGCGGGTAGCAGCTGATAATGTGCTAGGATTATTTCCATAGATAATTATGGGAAGTAAATCTTTGAGTTCCTGAATACTGTCGTATTTCTTTTTATAAAGTTCATTTTTTAAATAGCGCCACATAAAAAAATCAAGGGGCGTGAGATCAGGACTGTGAGGTGGTTACGGTATAGGACCATATGTTTGTTGGTTGTCCCTGCCTTGCGAATTGCCGGTTCAAATTAGTACGGGAACGAGTGTGGCGGCTGTTGCTGAGCAGAGCAGAGTTTCAGAAATTACAAGCAACCAAGCATCAAACTATCTAGATTCTGTTTTCAAAGCAATTAAATTTTATTAAGAAGTTTATTTTTTTGTTTATTTTTGGCCAGTTTTCATGGTAGCGGTCCATCTATCCATCTAAAAAACTAAGTTGGAGTCTCATTTCCTACGATATGTATGGCAAACGTTTTTTGCGATTTATGACTTTTCTAGTACTCAAACCTCAGTTGGTCCAATAGAGGTTTTTGATCCTTATAAGAAAGCGGATCGATTGGCATAAAAAAAAGTTTTTGTGAAAATTGCCCATTTTCCTGCCGACTGTATATTTTTTTCAAAATCTGAGAATGCAGATCAAAATTTCTCAAAAAGTTAAGAACAGTCTCTTAAGACCGTTTTCCTGTAGCTACAACGGTTAAGGTAGCTGCCCTCACTGCCCCATCTCAAAAATCCACCCTGTATAGAAACTGGAGATAACTTTATGTGTTATACTTACTTTGGCTTCCGTATTCTGAGGCATGACAGAAAAATAACTGAGTTAGCACAACGGTCTATAGTGTGTGTTCGTAAATCGAGTTATTGTGCAGATAGTTTATAACTGAATATTTTTAATTTTTGTCTTATTTGCTTAGTAGTGTAGGAAACAAGTCTTATGTTGCTGCATCGAGTCTAAAAGAAGAGGAAGCCCTACAGTGGGAAAATACAGGCTAGATGAGATAAATCCTATTAGGTGTCACAGCTGGACCAAGAAGTCCTTTCCCCTTCCATCTTTTGAGCAATCAATATTTTTTTTGCTTAAAATCGTGCAAGAACAGTGAATGCTAAGAGGGATGTGTGCTGTTACGCGAAAGGATAAAATAAGAAATGAGTAAATAAGAGGAAGTCGGAAATTAGCACTGGTGACTAGAAAGTTGTATGGATTACTTGAGTTGTGATTCTGAAGAATGAGGAAAATGTCGTGAACACAGTTTTGAGTATGAATGTAGATGGCTATAAGAGTAGGGGAAGACAAATGGACTGTGTGAAAGATAATATGGCTGCTGACTACAGCGATGGCGACTAATAGAGAGAAGTATGGAAGAAAACACGTTGCGCCGACCCCAAATAAATTATGATAAGGGCAGGAGAATGTTGTCGTGAAGTGTGTGTAAATGACCGTGCGGTGTACTCACGGCAGAGTTCTGCGGCGCGTCGCCGTCGGGCGGCGCCTGCGCGGCCGCGCTGGGCGTGAACACCTGCAACACATCAACCTTTATAATTATGTGACAACACTGAACCAGCACGACTAGCTTACGTACACTATACACTATAGCGGGGGGAGCGTATACAGTACGGATAACCCACGACATTGTATTTGTACAAGGATCTTTTGGCGCGTGGGTAAAATCGGAACTAACGCCGCTTACTTGTTTTTGCAATACAATTTCTGTGACAGTAAAATTTACCCTGTCAATGTCCTTCAAACACCAAGGGATCCTTGTAGCTTTTACAATACTTTACTGAATAATATTGGGATCATATGGCAGTTTTATACAGCAGTTATTTTTAACCGTATGACAACTGCATATGCTGGAGGGCTCCGCTATGCGGCCTTATTGGCCGGAAGTTTTGTCACAAGATCAATGTGATTGTGTGATGGAAGTAAATATAGTGCAATCTAGTGTGTGTGTCGCTGCATAGTCTGTGTGGTGTCTATCTTGTCCATTTAGACAAGACGAAAATATCGCTGCTTTAAAGCAAGTCAACGACAGTAATATAGTTAAAAATTACGTGCATGCGTGAATAGTAATGGTTGCAAAAAATACCCCCATAAAGTGCTTCTTTCTATTAATTTTCGTGTGGCTAGTGACTAACCTGGTGTCAGAGTTTTAATGCCACCCATGGGCCTCTGACTTGGCTTCACATGCCGTCGAGAAATATCTCTCAGGCAGGGTTTTCTTACGATGTTTTCCTTCACCGTTTTTTAAGCAAGTGATAATTATACAATACGCACATGAATCCGAAAAGTCAGAGGTGCGTGCCTTGGGTTCGAACTCGAGACCTATGACTTGGCAGTCCGACGGTCACACCACTAGGCTATCACTGCTAATCATAAATTGCTTATTACTACTTATTGTTGTTGCATAACTTAAAATAGTATCATAAAATTTACTGTATTTAGTAAGGAATGACATTATAATTAGTATTTTTACACTTTATGTTGTGGTAGAATGTACAGAACTTATAAAATTGTTAACATCAGACCATGTAAAACTACATTCTTCCAAATAATTTATTCTGATTCCATGCTCAGAAACATGTATTTCAATACTTCCCAGGACAAATGCAAACTCAAAGCAATTATTTCAATTAAACCATTTATAGGCATTTTTGAATTGACATAAAGTCGGTCAGTTAGAAAGATGAAGCTAGTTGCCGATTCCAAAGCGTAGTAGGTTCCTATGGAGAAGAACGGGCAAGAAACTCCACAGACACTCATGCATGTCCATCAATTGGTAAGCTACTTCTATTTAGAATAGTTTGCCAAAGCAAAGTTCGCAAACAAGACAGTGTTTAAGTTATTATATGTAACATAAAATCACGCTTGTATTCCCCGAAGGGTTAGGCAGAGGTCTACCTACAGTACTCCCACATGTGGCCAGTTATGTTTAAGTCCCATGTAATAGGGGGTGAGCCTATTGCCATCAACCGGGCACAAATCCAGACCCTGGGCTGCTACTGAGAAATTCCAGATGGAAAAACCCAATAACACTGCCCGACCCGGGAATCGAACCCAGGACCTCATGCTCAGAATTTTTAGTGTAGTATTGCTGTGTTGTGTACCAGTGTTGTCATATGTATTGTTATGTTATATTCACCTTAGTGTCTGAAAGAGATCCGGACCACTCCTCGTTGTCCCAGTCTTCTGTTGTGGGGAATGTGTCGACGATGTTAGTGCCACCTGCGGAATACATACAAAATAATGTTAGGAGTTAACAAGGACTGTCTATCACAGTTTTGGTGATGTTCTTCAGAAAGGTCAAGTGCGTAGTACTCGCAACCAGTGTGCGTGTATGAACACTAACCAGATGTATGTACATAAACGAAGCTAAAGGAGTATGTAAGGATCGTGGTGGCATTCTGTAGTTTTTGCCTAACCCCATGTGAAGAAGGCGTGAGTTTATGTATGTAAGCTGCGCTAGTTTATACCATTTGCGTTTTACCATGGCAATAAAGGTCATTGACCCGGCTACATTTGAAGTCTTTATTTCTAAAAGTCTGTAAAGTCTAATAGACATTTATCGTGATCCTCAGCATTTGTAGGGTTCCGTACCTCAAAAGGAAAAAAAATAACCCTTATTGGAACACTTCGTTGTCCGTCCGTCTGTCTGTCAAGACCCTTTTTTCTCAGGAACAAATAGAGGTATCAGTTGAAATTAATTTCAAATACGGTCCCTTAGAGCTGTAAAAAAATCAAGCTTCTAAGTCAACAATAAATAAATACGCCCATTTATGAGACATATTAGGATACTTCTCGTTGACCTAGAATCATTAAATTTTGTAAGACGCAATGTCTCACACAGCACAAGGAAAGCAAATAGCAGTTGGAGAATTGACGTATCTCGATGTATGGGAGAACAATTTGTCAACTACGGAACTCATCATTGTGCGTGGTACGATACGCACTTGGGCCGGCCTATGGCCGTGACTAGCGCCGCGATTCTCTTGTCCGTGGAGATGGCGCTGTAGTATTGTTAGTTCTCATTCATATCCATAGTATCTTCCCCACGTGGTACAGTTAATTCTTCGGGTTCCTATGAAGATATATTATGCAAAGGGCTATACCGGTAAAACGTAATTATCATTCACTTTTCAGGTGAATACAACCAAAGCACTTAAACTGCGTTTAAAGGTTTGAGGCATCGACACACAATGGTAATGTTTGTTCCAAAAGTAACAGATGAAAATGTAAACAAATGGACCAGAAAATGTACCTGCAGATGTGGTTGTCAATTTGTAGTGTCACTTATTTCATTATTTTAATAATTAAACCTTAAATTGTAATTTTAAATCACCTTAAATTTGATCTGATGTTAATATTATAGCCTCAATTTTCATCAATGATTTTTCTATTTGATGCGATTTTGTTCTTTTTTTTTGGCAAAACTGGTGAGCTATAAAGTTGAAACCTAAATACTAATACTACCTTCTAAATAAGATTTATGTGTTGCTGATTTTCTTTAGTGAGAGATTGCATAAGAATTTATCTTGAATAGAGTTGGTTTACACTCTCATCGGACACTTTTGGAACAGACTATAGGTAGCAACAGGGCGGCAGGGCGGTACATACTGGCAGGCTGCGGATGGTCAGTCCAGCAGGTGGCGGCCAGGTCCCGGTCGGGGCGCGGGCGGCGCGAGCCGGCCCCGCGGGCCCCCCGGGCCCCGCCGCGGCCGCGCGTGGAGCCGCGGCCCCGCCAGCCGCCCTCGCCGCGCTCGCCTCGCTCCCCGCGCTCGCCGCGGTCACCCCTCTCACCAGACCCGCGACCTGGAAACGGACACGAATCACTTGTAGCAAAAATAATAAACATCATAGTAAAAGACTACTACAAACTAGCGACCCGCCCGTGCTTTGCAAGGGTGCAATTGCGATATATCAAAACATTGAGATTTCTGTAAATACTACATAAACATCCCAGAATAAATGTTCTAAATGATGGAGAATACATTATCCATTGTGTAATATATAAGACGTAAGCGGTCGAGTACATACTTTTAAGGATATTTAGAATAAGGTTTTCAGATAAAGAGCTTTTAACTCTCAATATTGAGAACAATGAAGAGGAAGAGACTAAAAACACAAGTAATTTAAGTAAATGCAGGCAAATGAGCTTACATTGAAAAATTCTGTTAAATAGCCTAATCAAATTAATTGTTTACTTCAGGCAGTATTCTAAAACCAAACTCGATAAATTATTTTTCAAACTTACAAGTTTTTATCTCTTTTTTCGATAAAAATGAGTAAAACTGGTAAAATTTATTTCTACTGTTTCATGTACGTATCATTTAATTATATCGGAAGTAAAAATCTGGATATCAGAAGAGGGTTATAAATATTTTTTTTCATACATTGGAGTAATTTGTAAAAAAAAAGAAATGCTATTCTTCTCCTGCCTACTTACGTGGTCTGGGTCCTGAGCGACTGCGGGGGTCGCGAGGCGGGTCCAGCTCGCCATTGCCGGCGGGGGCTGGTGGCTTCTTTTTCTTTTTCTCGCTGGTTCGCCACTCGCCCTGAAAACGATGCAATAGTATTCAATTAAATGGTCGCATAGTGCAAGCAGACAGTAAGATTTGAAAATAAACATAAAATAACATCACGCCTGTATTGCCCGATGAGTTAGGCAGAGGTGTACCATAGTACACCCACATTACGCAGTTATGTTTTAGTAGGACTAAACGTTGTAACAGGGGGCGAGCCTATTTTCATCAATCGGGCACAAATCCAGATTCCGAGCAACTACTGAGAAATTACTAAAAGAAAAACCTAATAACACTGACCGACGTGGGATCGAACACAGCGCCTCATACTCAACAGTAGCGCTTGAAAATAAATCCCACTAGCACCACATACAAATAACATTGAACAGCTATCACTCGAAAAAGTAAATGTTATAAACGAAGAGGGTGGTACCCAGATTTTGTTTGGTATGAGAACTATTTATATTGATGTACAAAATACCTTTAAAAGCACCTGAAATAATTTGTACTGTTGAGACTAAACTCTACTTGATAAGTTGTGATACTTATTTGCAAAAAGTCTTGTAACGGACTTGTTAAAAACATAACATCACGCCTGAATTCCCCGAAGGGTTAGGCAGAGGTGTACCAACCCATAGTACACCCACATTTCGCCAACTATGTTTAGTAATAAGCGTGTAACCCTTGAGCAAGCAAGCGTGGTGATCAATGCTCATGTCTTCTCTGCAAGAGAAGAGGCCTTTGCCCGGCAGTAAGACAGTTACAGGCAGGTATTATTATTATTATGGTTTTTAAATTTAATTTTCTCAG
This sequence comes from Tiliacea citrago, assembly GCA_963921375.1. Lineage (NCBI taxonomy): Eukaryota > Metazoa > Arthropoda > Insecta > Lepidoptera > Noctuidae > Tiliacea > Tiliacea citrago. The sequence goes on along the minus strand of OY992804.1, from coordinate 20,687,188 downwards.
GTTATTACCTGGTATTTTCAGAATCTCACGGGTGTGAACCATGGTGAGATTCTAGTTATTATTCTAAGAAGGTAAATTGCTCTGTACTGCAGTGAAATTATTATCCAAGTCTAGTTGTAAAAATTTTCTTACTATGCGGCAAGTGTTTAATATGGCAGCTTTTTGAAGTGTTAGGTATGTGTATTTGGGTAGATTTAGTGCATTAAAACTATTGAATATTTGTTTCGGGATAACTCCTGTTGTTGATATTACTATTGGGACTACAGTGACTTTATTCATCTTCCAAACTCTGGTAATTTCCTCTTGTAATTCTGTATACTTCCTGATTTTTTCTGTGATAGTTTTTTGTATGTTATTAGTATTTGGGACTGCTATATCTATTATAAACACATCTACATCTCTTTATCGACTTTCCTATCGCAGGTATGCTGGAAGAGATTTCTTTAGATATAAGCATCACCTTTGTACGTATTTTTCTGTTCCTTTCTTCTTGTATGTTTATATATGTGTGTACATAAATGGTTAAATAAATAAATGTGTGTTTGTTTACTTTATCAACTAGTGTTATATCAGGTCTGTTGTTATATATGGTGTGGTCTGTAACTATAGTGCGGTCATAGTATATTTTGTATAATTGTTTTTCTTTATTATTATTATTATTGTAAAACGAGTGATTCACTTAGATGTTAGTTTGACAAGATCAAAAAAAGGAAACATGGCATCGAAAAGGACACCTGAATATTCTCTCTAATGTACTACAAGGGTTCTTCAGGGAACAGTTCTGGGACCACATATACCCTAAACTTATAAAAACGCGAGGTTAGAAAGGTATAGTATAGTTGTGTTACCTGTATCCGCTGGCTCTCCTCGAGCAGCAGGTTGCAGGCGGCGACCATGTCGTTGTCAGAGTCGTGCAGCGCCGAGCACACCTCCTCCTCGGTGCGGCACGTCATCTCCATCAGTTCTTGCACCTGACATAAACAATTATTGTTGTTATATTACGGTGTCAACCAAGCACAACAGTTGGAAAAGTTCAGTTTTTTTATGGATAAAATAGCCAGTAGTGTTCATATACCTATTTTTCTATTTCAGTATTAATGTACGACCATCATTACTTTCGTTATGTTATACTTATGACCATGTGGTGCAATTTTAAGTCCAGGGTTAAAGCTGTTCTAGGGGACCTAAATATAATGCTGAACCTTTTTCTTCCGGTATTATAATTTTGTGTACGGAGCTACTAATGCTAGTATTCTGGTCTACATGGTTGGGAAAAGGTAGCGCAGATTATGATGATATACGTATCATTTGGATGGCCTACCTACTAACTACATTGTACTCCACATCCTTGCATCTTGCACTAACATCCTACTATGTAGTACATTGTATTCATTTGTAGTCTTTGTTTCGGAGTGCGCTGGAAGTGAGCAATACACGCGACTGTTTGTAATTTCCCAGTGACTGTTACCTCACACAGTGTGTCTTCTCAGTGGGTGAGATTATTATCTGATAGGAGGATAAAGAAATGGGTATGACTGCTTTTTAACGTCTTGCGAGTGTTTTTGATTAAAGTTATTTATAAACTAGCGACCCGCCCCTGCTGCGCACGTCTTTTTCGCCTTGGCAAAACATCGCGGTTTCTTTATTGTAATTAATGTTAATACACAAAAACCATCCAGAATAATTTCTCTAAATGATGGTAAAAACCGCTTCAAAATCCGTTTACCCAACCGTTTAGTTAAAAGAACAACGCGGTCACACTCTACTTATTTTAAAATGATAAAAAATATATTTGAGACCCTCACAGTAAGCCAGTTTGTGAAACAATTTTTTATCTTCTAATTTGTCCCGCAACGGTTACCCCATATTCAAAATTCATTTATTTCATTACACGTCCGTGTTTGGATCACAGAAATTCATATGTATACCAAATTTCAACTTAAGGTGAATGTCCATTCAATAGAACAAATCTAACTTAGAGAGATGATTCTAATGATTATAATTCTGTAAATACATATCTGTTATAGTCGCGAATCATATTTTGATCAAGATAAGTACACTGACCTGCAAATAGCAAAAAACGTAAGTTTTTTTTTTTTTCGCTGGCTACAGCTGAGGATGCACCTTAATGCATGCACCGGCCCATTACATTCGGAGCAAATTGGCTGTGACAGACAAACGGACAGCCAGACAGACACACGAGTGATCCTATATGGGTTCCGTTTTTTAAATTCGGACCTACGGAACCTTAAAAATGCAAAGATGCTATTCCATGTTCAAGTTTCTACCCCAAACTATCCCATCCCTATTTTCAACATATCCAAATGCCAATGAAGGGCTCAGTTTATCGGTCTGTCGCTACCCGCACTGCTTCGACCCACGAACAGTTGACTGTCGACAACTGACGGCACCGTTACATGCACTTTCCCACGCTTGAAAAACGCATATCAAATCTATAATTGTGTGTGAAACTACTATATTCTTGTATGGAGTACTGATACAATCGTGTTTTACTTTTATGAATGAACTTTTTTTCTAAGTTAGGGAAACTTTCTAAGGTATGGAAACTTTCTATGAGACACTTGTGTGTACGGTGGGTGATGTTTAAGTTTGAAACATGAAATTGATTAGATTTTGGTTAGATTCCAGTAGTTCTGGTGCAGCAACCACATCGGCTGATCGAGATACATGAAAAAGAAACCATGGTACCTCAAATTAACTGAGATAAGTGCGGTTAGACTGGAAGCCGACCAACCTAGTTGGGAAAAGGCTAGGCAGCCGATGATGAAGATCGGGGAAGGATGACGAACTATGCAAGTACGGCTGTGGACCATGATTGGCTAAACCGTTCTCTTTATGGATCGAATCATTCAGATGGCCAAGCCCAAATAAATGTGGAAAAGGGATGATATTAACCATCTTAATACATTCCCTGCTGGAATGACTAGCTTAGTAACTGCCCCGTTGGTGTCGTGATCGCAAGCGCGACTGCTAACCGTGGAGTCCTGGGTTCGATTCCCAGGTCGGGCGATTAGGAATTTCTTAGTCAACAGCCAAGGGTTTGGAAATTGGCGGTGTGATACCCCCGTGCCTCGGAAAGCACTTGAAGCCGTTGGTCCTGCGCCTGATCTCTCTCCGTTCACGTCGGTTTGCCGACCCATCGAACTTTGAGAGTGAGGGAGGAGAGAGTGCTCCTGTGTCTGCGCACAAACTTGTGCACCATAATATCTCCCGTAGTCTCCGCTGAGATTGACCGCCATGGCCGAAATACGGTCTGGAGGACAATTTTTGATGTGTAACATCTGTCCTCTCGCTTTCTATGGGAGTGGTTTCGTGAAAAGGGACGGAAGTGTGTAACAGGAAGTGACCGCTTGAGCATGGAATTAGTGTACTCATGGAATTAGTGTACTCATGGAATTAGTAAGTACTATATTATAGATTGTAAGTAGAGGGGGTCGAATTTCGACCAGTCGAGTTTCGGCCACTAGTTATAACAAATAAGCCCAATAATACTAGACTTTATTTAAGAACATTATTTACTTTTATCTATCATATCAACACAACATAAAAACCTAAAGCCTTCGTAATTGCACACGCCTCTTTATAAGAACGCGCTATTTCCAGCATATTGTACAGGAAAACCTTAAAATGCAAATCTGTATTTTGTTGAGCGAAATTGTTTCATAACTTCTCTGATAAAGGCTTGCCTTTGCGCCGTTTTTAGAAAGGACTATTAATACGCCTTTAAGTTTTGAAGTTTATTTCTGAGAATAAAAAGGCTTTTTATAAGGAACCACCTGACTTGTATAAAGTAGCTATGAAGCTACTCTTGCATCGAGACGGGTGGCTTAGATTACGTTAAAACAGGATATTATAACATTCTGTGTGTAATTTATAGGAACAGGATAAAAATAGACTTTGTTAATTTGTTTGACGTGAAAAAGTGCTATTTTAACCCTCGGAAAAGGTGTATTTTATTAATACTATTTATGATTCATGTCATAATTGGTCTAAGCCATAAAGCGATTATTTATTTTCGTCAGGGTTGTCAAAATGTCGAGGGTAAATGCTTACGCCTTACATTAGCCTAGAATTCGATTGATACATCCTGATTATTCCTAAATAAACGAAAATGCTTCATTTTATCGTAATACAAGTCCTACTTCCGTCGTAATTTTCAACAAATGCTTATTGCAAAGCTTGGCTTCATCTTAACAGCTTCCGATTCCATACAAAGCGATTTTAGATTGCGTCCGCCCGCGCCGTAAGGTTTCAACAGATATTGTACATAAAATAAAACCCCATTCGCATAATCTTCATTCCAAATCGACTGCTAAATTTGGTATTTGTTTAGTTATAGTATACTAGCTTTGGCCCTCGTGGAGGTTGGAAATTATCCCACGGGAACGTACTACCGGGATTAAAAATCCTATCTCCTAGCCAGGGTTGATTGATTTAAAACATGATATAAATCAAATGATTTTTTTAAATAAAAATCATGATTTAAATCAAACTTGATTTTTTTCGTAAAAATTCACGGTTTACCAACTTATATTCCATTTGAAATAAGATTAGACATTTAAATAAACCTTTTTTACAGTCCGTTCAACCGATTTTTGACTTCTATTACGTTGGTCGCATGACAAATGGACAAGATTGTCAGAATGCTTAAAGTATTGGATGCGAGGCTTTTGGCTACTTAGTATGTTTTTTTTTTTTGGACTTTTTTTGTTGTACTGTGCGTTTTGTTTGTGCAGAATAAATAAGTTTTCTTTCTTTCTTTACAAATGGCAGCTGTAAAAAACAGTTGGTATTGTAACGTTTCTGCTTTTAATGTCATCCTTATGCCTACGGAATAGAAGTCAAAAACGGTTCAACGGACTGTAAAAAAGTTTATTTAAATTTCTATGTTATTTTAAACGGAGTATAGAACTTTACGTGCTTCGCGATTTAAAATGGTATTTTAATCGCTGTGGTATTTCCTGTATATCTTTATGACATTTATTGCACACTGCCCTAGATCCCTTTTCATTTAAATCATGAATTTCAGTATAATGCTGCCAAATAGGATATTTTTTTCGTCCAGTTATTCTCGCAACACAACTGAGAATTAGAAAGTAAAAATGTTAGACCATTTTTTAGTGCCTACCTACCAAATGGTAAAAATACCTATTATATGGTTGTACTTTTATGATTCAAATAAAGTATTATTTAAGGGGAATACCAGTTTTCTTAGGGAGTTGTCAGTTAAGAAAATCGAAATCTACCATAATTACGGTGAAATCAAAAATCATTGTTTTTTATTAAAAAAACCTGTTATATTAAAAAAAAACATGATTTTTATCAACCCTGGTCCTAACAAAGGTCATGGTCTACCCATGTGCCAAATTTCATCCAAATCCGTTCAACCGTTTTAGCGTGAAAACCTAACAAACAAACAAACACACTTTCGCAATTATAGTTACGAAGTTAGGTTGTATGGAAGAATGAGAGGTTTTAGTGGTATCTGCACTAAGCTCGAGGCCTGTATCGCGGAGACCCAAAAGAATATGACATTGCAAAGAAACGTCCAAACCGAACAATAAACCGCTAGTATAAAAAAAAAAAACTTCAAATTAGATAATGAAACTTTGCATAATAATAACTGAACTAAATATAAAGCAGATACATTTTTTTTGAATTACCATTATTTTCATTATAAAAAGAAATTACTTAAACTATCGGCGCCTTGGAGCTTTCTCCCTGCCACCCTATCTCACTTAATCGCGTGACCGCTAGCAGTAGTGTGCGAGCGAGATAAAGAGTGAGGTGGCGCTGAGGTATTACGGACTCTGATAAAAAGTTACACTACTGCCGCGTGTCATAGGGATATAGTTGTTGTTTTATGGTATAGTTGACTTCGACGCAGACGGAAATAGCAGGCAGAAGCTAGTATAAAAATGCAATCTTTTAAATATTTAATTAGTATGACAAACTCACCATTCTTCGAACGTCAGACGCGTCTTCGCTTTTACGATCGATCATGTGTGCCATCCGGAGCTGTTCTGAAGTAGCCTGTCAACAAACATATAGGTTACATTAGATATAACGAATAGGTACATAATACAAGAGCGGAGAGAGAGGAAATCAGGAATCGACCCAGTGGAAACGCACCCTAAGCCACTCCTAGTCTAGACCTAAATTCCTGCGTCTAGTGTAGTAGGCGTCTAGGGTAGTAGAGTAGCAACAACTGACTAATCACCAACTAGTAGGAAATGGAATGCTAGGTGTAGCTATTTCAAGACTCCTGTCAAATATTGGCAGTGAGGTAAATGTTCTCATTATTTAGAATATTAAGTTAACATTACAACAGCTATATTAACCTTACTGCCAAGATTTGGCACCAGTTTTGGAACAGCAGTCAGAAGATCGAAGATTTACTGCAAAAAATGTAAATTACTAATAAACACTGCACTACTAATCTACATTATTAAAAGTTAGAACAACGACGCGGCGCCGCGCGACGTAGTTATATCAATACGTTCAATAAGAGTGCTCACCCACGCACTCCTTACTAACTAGGGTTGCCACTTTGCCACACATAACTGTAGAAATTGAAATAGTGGAAATTTGAGTGTAGTACAAGGTACACCTCAGTCTGTCTAACCTTCCGGAGATTACCGGCGTGATGTTGTGTTCTGTGAATGTAATTATTTGACTGCATCTGCAATTTTATTGCACCCACGATTTGCAATAGTGTGAAAATTTGTTCTAAAGTGATTTTATGGTTAATTTTTAGGGTTCCGTACCCAAAGGGTAAAACGGGAACCCTATTACTAAGGCTCCGCCGTCTGTCTGTCTGTCCGTCTGTCACCAGGCTGTATGGAATTTTCACAGATGAAGTATTTCTGTTGCCGCTATAACAACAAATACTAAAAATCTGAATAAAATAAATATTTAAGGGGGCTCCCATACAACAAACGTGATTTTTTTGCTCGTTTTAGCTCGATATTGATAACGGCAACCCGTAGACGCTTGAAATATTCACAGAATATTTAGTTATATATGCACTTTAAAAATAAATAATTAAATTAAATTAAAATAAATATTTAAGGGGGGCTCCCATACAACAAACGTGATTTTTTTGCCATTTTTATAGATAATGGCACGGAACCCTTCGTGCGCGCGTCCGACTCGCACTTGGCCGGTTTTATGTTCTTTTTTGTGTTTTGGGCATCCTTTGGTAGGGTTTATTTTTTGATGTGTAACATCTTTCCTCTCGCTTTCTGTGGGAGTGATTTAGTGGAAGTGTGTAACAGGAAGTGACAGCTTGAGCATGGAATTAGTAAGTACTTTATAGATTGTAAGCAGAGGGTGTCAAATTTCGACCAGTGGGCGACCACTAGTAATGAATAATTATTCGACTAAATATTTCAGTATTTAGATTTTTTTAAATTTTGACGTTAATTTCTGTCGGTGCTCAGTTGCTTATTACTAAGGTGAGATGTAAACATTTTTTCATCCAGAGCTTTCGTTTTCAGCATAATGTCAGAAATTGTCTGTGTTCAACCGCCCTAGCCGCACCCCTATTTTACCGGCACCGGTCTGTAGCAACCGGTATCATGTTCTCATTATTTCGCAAATCAAATAATACCCCAGCAATTATAAAAATCATAACAAAAAACAAAAATATTTTCTGCTAAGTTATGAATTCATATTATATTTCTTTCTTTCTTATTCCAAGTTGTAAAGATGTGTGATTACTGTACCGAATGAAGCTGTGCTAACTAAGCTTGTATTATGTATTGTTGAACTCATTCATTAGAATCATCAGATCATTTTGAGTATAGTTTTATTTTCTCTTAATATTGTCATTTGTAAGATATCGCGATAAACAATTTGGTTCGGTATGAATGACTGAACGAGCTTTCAAATTAAAGTATTACTACTACGCATAGAGTAAAATATAAGTAGTTTTATACAAACAAGATCTATATGGCCTTTTCTGTATGAGAATAGGCAGTTTCCCTGCAGTGGTACAGTAATAACTGGTATTATTATTTCAGACCAATGAGAGTAAGAACAATTTATTTCGTTATTTTTCTTAAGTCAAGTAAAACCTGCTAAGTTGTACTAAGTACTGGCAGGTTGCCAGCATAACCCAATTTCCGAATGCGTCATCTTAGGTTCAGTACATCTACTATGAAATCTAATGTTAGCTGTTCTGATTGGCTAAAATGGCTAATCAGCCATAACCTATCCACAAAATTTATAAAAAGTTTTGAAAACCTGTTACGCAAAATTCAGAAGCTTTTTTCTCGTGAAATAAAAGGTTGCAACTGTGAGAGATTAGACTTAAATGTATGTAACACCACAAAATATCTATCAATACTTTAGGAGAAAAAGTGCCCGTGACTATCTTTCATTTACATACTATAACCATTTAGTATATCTAGCTTTATTTGTGCTAATCATTGGTAAAGGCCTCTCTTTTCTCCACATTATCTACTCAGAGTGCCTAGACAAATGGCATCCGCTTCGGGGCGATTCTATTTCTACAATCGTTATCGCTTCAACATTATGGAAGTTCGATTGGCAGGCGATAACGCTTGTCAAAAAGTGCCACTTGGCTACGCATCTCTAAGGAAGTTATCGTTCGACACTGTCGATTCGTTTCATGGAATCGAATGATGATAACATTGTCGAGCTAATTTCTATTCGTTGACCTATGATCACGTGACATTTCGATAGCTTATGTCATCCCCATACATTTTTTGGGTTTTTCTACTAGCGTTATCGCTAATCGAATGTTACTTTGTCTAGGCCCTCTTATTCGCTAGTACCCAACAAACATTCGTTAGAAAGAGCCATGCGGAGCTCCATCGTAAAATTCGGCACGTCACCCGAACAATGTCAATGACACGTCGGAGGTCACGCGTGAAGGTCGGCCGGTGTTATTGTCATATCTATGATTATAACTTATCTGTTCGCGATATCAGTACGTTCATAACATGTAAATTATTGATGAATTTTGCTTTGTTTATGAATTTTGACCGGTAAGAATGTGGACGAAGCTAAAAGAGCTTAAGGATGGATTGCACGTGGCGTAATGTAAGAGCACCCGCCATCTTATCTCTTCACCACCTTTGGTTGACTGGTAGAGAATGCCTAAAGGCATTAAGTCCGCCTATGTACATTATTTTGTGTGAGAAGTTTAAATAAATAATGTTGTTTCTGCTTACCCCCATGGGGAAAAGGTGTAAGTTTGTCTTGAGAATATGGGGTGTGGACTACTCCTGTGCGTTCCTAATAACATGCCAGGAAACTGAACCCCACCACCATGCCATGACTTACTGACATCGGCTGCTTATTGCATCCAGAGGTATCGCAGTGACACAGATGAAATGCTGTGTCACTGGAATAGCAACGCATGCATCTGAAACGTCTATGTGCCTGTTAACTGGCTCTCTGTGATTGATGGACGTTAATACACAACGCACTGGCGGTGCCTTTGGTATTAGTCTTGCAGATCTCAATAGGCAGCAGCGAGGACTTACCGACCGCCCGATATATGGCACTCTACGACATAAAACAACACTGGGACTCCCATGCCACCAAACCGGTATGGTATGACAGTAGTAGTTCGCCGAACAAGCTCCTTAACTTAGAGCTCTTTTACCTATTATTTACTCATTTGCAAAGTTGCTTACCTGTGGTTTAACCTTCTCCTTACTCTGGGGTTTGTCTGTGGTCTTCCGGGTGTCCTGTGCATGCTTGCCGTCCTTGGCGCCTCCCTTCGCACCACCTTTGGTGGCGCGCGCACCCAAACTCATCTTTAAACTATATACGTTATATTTACAGCCTCTATTTACAAGCAGCTGGAACAAAATAAATATGAGATTAGTCAAGACACATAAACAATACTGAATACACAAACATACAAATTGACCCCCATTGGTGGTCTAGGGGTTGGGCAAACGCGAGGTGCTTGTTACGCTTCTATCCCTCACGACAACGACGAAGAGTCCGAAAATAATTAAAAACTACGTTTTTTTTTCGATAAACAGCATTTTCAAATGTTATGCCAGGTTCATTTTGCCCTATTTCTTGAAAATGTTTTAGAAAGAAAGATGTTCAATCTCTCAAGGCCTTTCCAGTCCATCATGATAATATTGACAAATGTAAAAGGCATGTATTTAATGCGGCAACTAAGTAAAATGAATATAGGTTTTAAAAAAAAATAGAGTGGGTACCATATATAATGGGTTGGCAGCTAATAAGGAGTATCGTAATAAGTAATAGGTAGCATATTAATATATCAGTTTTTAGCTTTATTTTAATTTAAACTGGCATCGAATTTTTGTTTTGGTAACTGAATTTACCAACAATAGAGGGGATCTGGCGCTCGGCGGCCGCAACCGAAACCAATGATAGAGCGGTCCAGGTGGCTACATTCTGGTTCGACAAAAATTTGGGTCAAATCGACACTTTAAAAAAGAAGATAAAAAAAAGAAAAGATAAAGACTTTGACATAAAGAAGAATGGGCCTTAGTCTATACTTTGATATAATCCGTTATTACTTCCCTTAGTTGCCTTAGTTCATTTACGTTTAGTATTGACAAGCAATGCAAGAAAATTAATAGGAAATCGCTTACGAGCAAGACAACCTAATCAAGGCGCAAAAGAAAACTAAGAAGATAAATGTGCGAGTGCTTCCGATTATTTCGTCAAAAAGAATGCATAATAATTAACTGGAGTAATTTCGGTGTACTTTGACTTCGGTTTATATTCAAAGAAAATAAATTCAACAAATAAAATAGAATGGTACCAGCAGAGTATTAAGGCCGTCTTGTAGTGCGGTGTGTAGCCGGCTGGCCGGCCGTTGTGAGCTCTTGAACTGCTAGATTTTGTGTATATTTGCTCCATAGAAAAAAATAGTAAGGAAATTATAAAATGTGTTCTCACCAAGTACTAAAAAACAATAAGGCCTATCTTTTGGTATAACTTTTACATGGTTTAACAAAGTAATCTCTTCATGGTACACGTTTTAAATAGCGATTTAGTGTCATCTTTGTGATTTTTTTTTTATCGAGCCAATTAATTTAATTCATGTTTCTATCTTCACACAGTGCTTGATAATATGTTCAATTTTCTTAAAATATTTTCTTTTTGCGCAAAATTTATATTTTGCTAGATTTACAGGTTTAAAACAGTTAAAAAGTACTGCAACCTCGCCTTAAATCTTAAGTTTGATAAGCATTTGTCTTCACAGATTCCAGAATCAATGTGAAGAATTCGGTCAAATCGAGATTGGACTCACGACTTCGGGCCAAAATATTGAATAAACTTAACACTAGAAATTAATGACACATTTTCCATATTCAGTACACATAAAAAACATCTGAGTCAAAGACAATCGTAATAAAAATATTATGTATTCATAATTTCGAATAAACACTACGATAACGACCAAATATCTCCAGAAACGTCGTCGAAATGAGGAAAATTAAGAAAAAATATTATGTTCATTGGTTATGTAATACCCTTTAGAGAGCCCTATATGGATTCTATGATTCTTTATGAATAGCATACAACCGTATAACATACGGAGTTAGGCAGGAGGACTGAATCAACTAGGCAACGCGTTAACTTTATGAATATATCGAGGTCGCCAAGAGAATAATTATGTTCCTGGCACCTTTCAGTTGGACACGATTAGGAACTAAGTCTAAATTCGTAAAACACGTTTTCTTCTGTACTCAGCTGACAAGTGTCAGGAACGCATTCTCTCATCGACCGGAGTATAGCTCGACCGAAACCTTGACAATCCAAAAGGGTCTACTCCGAAGCGCTAAACCGAAGTATCGGCCGTTTTATAACTTCCAAAGTTTCCTTTTTTGACTTTGAGTCCTTACCCGACTTCAAGTCACAGTTTTGACTTTGGCTTATCTCTTCGTCTTTTTTTTTTCTCCTTGGTCAGCGATATTTAGCGGTAGTAAAGAAACGACCGAACATTCGGCCGATACTTCGGATTTATGTTCGGAGTAGACCAGGGGGTCTACTCCGAACACTTGCACCTGCACTTGCACCGCACTTGACAAAATTATTTCCTAAACGCAAATAAATGAACACTTCCGAGATTGATGATATTTCTTGGATGATGAATTAAAAGATAGTTCATGGTCAGTAACTGGGAACAATTTTTGAACCCAGACAACCATGAGAAATTCAAGAAGCAACTATAACTAAATAACACAACCCGCCCAGAATCCTTACTGCTCCTTATTAAAATGTATGGGCCACGCAAAATCATGGTGGGCGTACAGTAGGAACGAGGTCAAAAGCTTACTAAAAATATCTCAAGGACAAAGTATCCTTATTACCGGTATATTTTTAGACAGTCTTTTGCGGATCAAAAGAATTTCCCGAAACACCTACCTATTCATAACTAGCTTTTGGTCGTGACTTCACCCGCGTTGAGCTCCGAGATTATCCCAATAGGAACGTATCGTATATCATAAACACTCCTAACCCAGGTCATGGTCTATTCGTGTGCCAAATTCCATCAAAATCCATCAGCTGTTTAGGCGAGAAAAGGTAACAGTCAGACAGACTGCAGTTAATTTCGCATCTATAATATAACGTAAGGATAATTATTGGACTTGTTTTTTCATTGTAGGAAATAACGACCAAAGGCGAAACCGGGTCTCCTTTACGATAGCTAAAGAGACAATCTTGGGGGAGGAACCAGAACCTTTTTCGGGATTTAGATTCGACTGATGACATGAGAATGTTGTCTGAAGTAAACTTGATGGTGCTGTAAGTGAGCCAAGGGCCCTACGTCCAGCAGATGGGCTATTTAGCGACTAAATTAAAGGCTGATGATTGCAAAGTTCCAGAGATGAAGAGTATTCTTTCTATTCATTTCGGTTTTCCTATGAATGGCCGCGTTCACACCAAAGGTATGACCCGCCGACTGTGAGCGTCAAGTTCGAATGTATGAAAGAACATCTCAGTCTCGGACTGGTTACTGGACTGTCCTTTGTTTTTTCATACATTCTGAACATGACGTTCACAGTCACCAGCTGACTAGACTAAACTTTTGATGTGAACGCGGCATAAAAATGTTTTTTATTTTCGTGTCTGTTATACGAATTATCTTGTCGAATTCGGACTGTTGGCTTTCCTCTTTACAACTTTCACCGTTAAGAGTTTGCAAGGTAGATTAGTCCTCAACACTGTACATCTTGGGTTATAAGGTGTAGGGTGGTATATCTATTCTGAAGACCAAATTCAGAAAATCTGGTGGTAAGACCATCATGTTGATGGTATTCTTAGCCTTTTCAGCTTCCAGTTTACCCGGATGCAGCTGAATACCAGTATATGGAACGACTGCCTATCTGACCTCCACAACCCAGTGACTGAGTAATACGATAGCGCTTTTTAAGACTGATTCCCTAAATGACTGATTCTTATTGTCAGGCTTTCGGGCTTCTGACTACCCTTAAACCTTTCGGGCTTGTCTGTCAAAGATCTACAAATTACTAACGACTTAACTATTTTTTTCGAGGCACGGAGGGGTCTTGATATGTAATGGATGGTCATCACATCCACAGACTAACCTCGGAGACGTAGCTTAATCTTAAATCGACCCGTGCTGCTGTTAATATTTAGCCACGAGCCGCTACCACCAAAAAAGTATGAAAACAAATAATATCGTAAGTAGCACAGTAAATGGTGAAGATCAATCGTAACATTCGTAACATGGAAAATTGGCTTGTTTACGTTTACGCGTCGTAAAAAATATTGTACACTAGACAGAGATGACTGTCTAGCGTGGGATCGAGGTAATCTTACAGTGTACATACTATGTAAACTGAGATAGAATTTTCAGGTGTCCTTTTGCATTGTGTGCATGTGTTATCTTGTCAACTAACATCAAAGTGAATCACTCGTTTTACAATAATAATAATACCAGCCTATAACTGTCCTGAGCATTGATCACCACGGTTGCTCAAGGATTACACGCTTATTACATGGGACTTAAACATAGCTGGCGAAATGTGGGTGTACTATTCATTTGTGGTTTGGTACACCTCTGCCCAACCCTTCGAGGAATACAGACTTGATGTCATGTTTTCCTTCCTTGTCAGTGATGCCCAAGATAATCTTAGAAAGTAGCTACAAAGGAATTGAAACGGGTACTTGCCCGGATTTGAACTCACAACCACGTGTATGAGAGGCGAGACCCTAACCACTGGGCCATCACGCTTTTTTGTTTTACAAATGTTGCTAGAAATGGACCCAGAAGACCAAGTTGATAAGGTGGTGAGCCTGCCACGTCCGTACCCTGATAGTAGATTTATCAAATCCGATGGCACTCTGTTACGGTCTCGTCTCAGCACTAACTACGTGAGAATTGATCCTGCTGCGTCGACAGTTTCTAGACTTTAATGTATAGTTGTGGACAACGAGCAACGACAGAAGACTAATTATTAATAAACGAACTGCGGTATTAAATCATTCTATAACAGGTTCCCCAGAAACTAAGCACAAGCAAGACCATGACCAAGACACGCCAAGGTAAGACCACGTAATATACAACTCTTATGACTCACACTCACGGTAAAGCCGCACTCTTAAAACCTCTTCACTATCGACTAGAGACAACTTACATTTCTATCTATCAAAACATGCACAAGGCACAAAGTCGTTCAGCCGATAATTTCAATGCTTGGTAGGTAAACTGTCATATCCTCAAGCCCTGTTATTAGTGTCAAAGTGAAATGAGTGTGCAGCGTAGGTTCTGGGTGCATTCATTGTAACGAAGGCAGCTGGTGTATTATTGTGGAAATTACACGAACTTCACCATATGTGATTCTGTGGTAGAAAAGGCGGTTTTAAATCCTCATGGGGTTGGAACATGAGTGTTTTGTTATTTAATTACAGGGCACATCACCTCATATTTGAGAGAAACTGAAGAGAAATTGAGGGAGAATATAAAATGTTCGAAAAACGGGATTTTGGATTCACAAAATGGAAGAAAAATACGCGGGAAAGAACTCGAGAGGTCCAGGTTTTTTACAACTACTAAAAAGCACTGTTTAGATGGTTTGGTCATGTTGAGAGGATGAATCAAAGGCGACTAACAAAAGATATTTACAAGGAACGCCATGGAAGGACATAATTATAGTGACCATATTTGTGATGTTCTTCAGAAAGGTCAGGTGCGCAGTACTCGCAACCGGCGTGCGTGTATGACCAGATGTATGGACGTAAACAAAGCAAAAGGAGCGTAAGGATCGTAGCAGGTGGCGTTATATTTTAAATGGCCTTATGATTAGAGCCATAGCATATTGTTTGCATCAAAAAAATGATATAAGATGCATGATGGCAATAATTTATAAGTAATGAGCATGAGGTCGTTGGTTCGATTCCCAGGTTCGGTCTATTGTACTAGACTTAGGTACATAACTGGCGCGATGTGGGTGCACTGTGTTGGTACACTTCTGCCTAACCCTTCGGGGATTACAAGAGTGATGTTGCGAATTGAACTGAAAAGGGTCAAGCTGTCAAGCTATTCTCGAGAAAACACAAGTATGACCAGCATTATGTTTACAAAAAGTTTTGTTTACTAATTGTTATCAAAATTGATAAGAGAATGTTGATTCAATATTTTCTTCTGTTATTGATCAATCTGTTCTTATGCTATACATTCAATTAATGTTATTGTATTTCATAGAGTCCTCACCAAAGAATATGCCGAAGAGTATGATAATGATGGTCATAACATCACGCCTGTATTCCCTGAAGGATTAGGCAGAGGTGCAACTATAGCACACTCACATTTCGCCACTTATTTTTAAGCCCCATGTAATAGAGGGCGAGCCTATTGCCACCACCACACCGGGCACAAATCCTGACTCCGGGCTTCTACTGAGAAATTTCAGATAGAAAAACCCAATAACACTGCCCGACCCGGACATCGAACCCAGGACATCATGCTCAGCAGTAGCGCTTGCGACCACTAGACCAACTAGGCGATGGTGATGAGGAGCAATAAACCAGTAGAATACCGTGAAGTATACTGTGATGATGGCTGATAGGATGTATCAAAGAAGAGGGCATGCTGCTCCAACCCCAAATAAATTAAGATAAGGACGGAGGAGTTGTAGGTCGTAGGTTCGAATCCGGACAGGCGCTTTGCTATGTGTAACTTATTTCATCACCACTGCTCCCAAAACACTGAAAGACAACATTCATGTGACATCTACCAAACAGCACTGGACCCGCGTGGTGGATTACGATCCACTCCCTCTCACCGAGAGGCCTGTGTCCCAGCAGTGGGAACATTATAGGCTGATTATGCTTATGTATGTTTAAGGATGGGAGGATGATGATAAGCAATAAACCCATAGGCTATTAAATGATGATACAGGGATAAAAAGCTAACAAAATGTATTAAATGTCGGAACTTATATCAAAGAAGGAAACAGATAAGGGTTAATTAATTGGAAGTAGTGCCAATGTATCTCTTCTATTAATGATTTTTGAATAACTGTTCAATTGTTGTTATTTGTATTTTGTGGCTTCATAGCAACAAACTCATAAATGCTTTCATCACTTTAGTGAATGGTACTTAGATTACTTGCTGATAGTAGATGTTGCATTTCACAAATGCCTGTGAGTCATTCCAATTTATACCTTACAGCAATGACATAAGGGACATCACGCGAGCTCGTGAATTGCAAGGACTAATAGTCGGTTTTCATAGAATGAGTAGTACTCGAAACCGGCACGCTGATGATGTATGATTGTGGACTAAGCAAAAGGAATTTGAAGAATCATAGCCATAGCATGTTGGGTGTTTCGTAGTTCTGCTTATCCTTATGCGAAAAAGGTGAGAGTTACTGTATTGTACAAGTAGAATCTTGGTCCTCATAAACTATGACTTGGCACATATAAAACGTCATGGTTGGTTAAGTCTAGTTTGTTAATCATAATCACCATTGCTTTAAGACAAGTGGAGAGTAGGCTTCATGAAAAATTCAACTGTCTTTGCTCTCACGCATTTGGATAAAAAGCCCAAACAGTTTCATAAAAGTGTAAAATAGGTTGAAAACAAGAGTATGCTTGGCCAGATTGAGAAAAATAAAAAGAAAAGAATAATAATGGATAGATGAGTGAGAAACCTATGTATATGAAGGCATCATTCTCCAGTAAACTGTCAATAGGACAACAAGAAAAAACCTCAGCCTTAAAAAATCAGTCTGTGTCAGTGGAAAAATAACTCTTTAATCCATTTCCAAACTGAGGAATAAGGAAGACATTGTGAGGAAAGCTTTGAGTATGAATGTGGGTAGCTATAGGAGTAGGGGAAGACAAAAGAAACAAAGCATAGCAAAAGTAAGATGATAAGGCTAAAAAGGAGGTAACTACCAAGTTACAAGACACAAGCATTCTGTACAGAACACCTGCTCTGTGACTACAAATAATTAGACTTTGACCAACTGCCTCGCAGTAATTCATACTGGCACGGAGGTAATGGACAAGAGGTTTAGCTCACACAAAGTGATTGGTAATAGACTGATGGACGTAATTCATAAAGCGATGCAGGCAAATGCAGATTCAATGTAGTGCCTTGTGAACATTGCTGAGACTCTTAGCCAATTTAGTCAAGGAGTTCTTGTTAAGGAAATGTTGTACTATTTGTATATGGGACTTTCAACAAATGTAAACCAATATTTATGTGGACATCCAAGCAAAAAGAGTCCAGTAGGTATTGAGGTAAGACTAGATTCAGTATCTAGAATAGTCATCAATTGACTTAAAAAATTAGGATTAAAAAAATATTGAAAAACTGGCACATTTTTTTATCACACATTTGTAGTGGAAACTCTTAAAAAGCTTGATTTGAGAAAAAGCATGTTCAAATTTGGCATGTTTTTTACTAAACTTTTCTCATAAAATCTCTGGTAGTTAAAAACATCAAGTCATTTACTGTATGAACTTGTAGATAATTAAGCATTAATTAATAATCAATTTAAATAGTGAAATGCAAGTTTTTCACCCAACTTTACCAAACTGCGTATATCTTGGAAACTAAATGCCGAGAACTGGTCCCTTTTTTCATGGACACCCACAAATGTTTATTTTTTATTTTTTCATACATGTGGCGTACTGTGTTTGGCCTTTGCCCAACAGTGGGACAACTTATCTAATGAAAACTATACTAATAATAGGCATTTATTAGCAAACTGAACATACTTAAGTTATGTTTGTTTACATTGTGTACTCAAGTGTTTAATTTGGACAGTAATTTCTTCAGCCCATTCAATTCATTTTCAATTGACTGAATAGCTAGGTCAAGGGCAACGCTGACTGTAATGCATAACATTATTTGCTTATTAAGAATTCCTTCATGGCAATATGTAATTAATAATCTTATAGAACACTGGTTAGTATGTTTTGTTTAACAGTTAAGGCCATTTATGTAGCTCTGTCATGTGTACTTTATAACCCTAGGGTAACTTGTGTTTGGTTGTTATACATAAAAAGTTTAAAAAACAACTGATAAACTTTTAGCTATGAGCTAAATTAGTATCAGTAGGTTTGACTTGAAATTATCTTTAAAAAAAATATATGTTTTTAACATAACTAGCATGAAATGTTAATCAATTATGTATGCAATAAAAATAAAGCATTTTCATAAATATTACAAGTTGGATAAGAGATTTAGCAAAACCTTGTTTTTTACAAAACATTTGGAGGTCAATGAACTTGACTGTGTTGAATTTTTTTTGCAAAGATGAGGCAAACAAAATATGTTACAGAGATTGCATAAACCTATATAACTAACACGTAAATGATATGACCTTAACACTGTCCAATGTAAAATAAAATAAATCACTGAACTTGAATTGATCACATAAATATAGGTGAACACATTCAATATTTTGTATGATTGCCTAATATACCTGCTGTGTAATTTAGTTATAATTTTATTAAACGCGATCTTTAGCGACCGGATTCCCCAACAAACAAGTAATAAACGGCGGCTTCGATAATTCGTAGGTGTGAGAAATCAAACTACCGGCATCACTGATCACAACACGATAACGACTTGATACATAACAACTCGTCGAATTCATTACACTAAACACCTACAACGAAAACAATGATAGCAAAGAAAGTTAGCCTAGGTACCCCCGGCTATCGTGTAAGCGGTAAAATGGTAAACAAAACAATGGGCGGATCGCGGAAATTCACTAATTTACCATAAGAAACGCACGAAAATACTAATTGGAATACACAATTCAGCTTCCATGATGTCTAAAACAATGATTTTTGGCGAATTTGTATGTAATTTTTCGCAAAAATCGGAACAATGAATCATTGCGAGTGGCAGCGCAAGGGCACCGAACGAACTACGAAATTTTCAACGTAATTCTACCGGAACTTTGACGGAAACCTGAGGCAGTTGGTTTTCCACGCCATTTCAACAGCTCACGTCATCAGATTCAAGCGCCGCCAAGACGAAACTCAATAGGCCAGCGGCACATGTGGGGGACGCCATTCTTGAAGCACCTTTCTTGGTATCAAAATGACAGTCTTTGTTGACGAAATAACCGTGAACAGCACATTATAACACCTCGTTTGCACGCACATGATCACTCAATTTTAGCGCAACGTTAATATTTACCTTATTTCTACAATAATATCCAAAATATAACTAAATTTCTAATAAAATTTACTAATTTCCATACCTGTTAGTGCGCTCAAACGCAAGCTGGTCACGTGACTTTCGAGGGATGGGACATGGATGTAAAATTTCGGAACTGTTTCAATGGCCAGTTTTAAGCCAAAATTATTTGTATACAGTACAGCTACATGTAATGGGCCAAATATTGTATAATTGTTTTCAAATGAATTATATTTATTTTTATTTTTCACATTTTAGAACAATGTAAGAAACAAAAACCGGTAATGTGTAATGTCGTAATCAGCAAAAGTGGGCTATGATATCTGTTCCACACACATGAATAACAACTCAGCATATTTACGCATACAAATAAAACGTGTGGACGTCAAGTTTCATGGTTGTGTGTTTTGACTAATGTCTGCTCAAATAGTGTGCGCTGTGTTGCGGACTGGTTATTAAAAGTAAAAAACGTTACAGAACTGAAATGAGAAACTTTTGAAAACAACAGTAGAAACCCTATTCAATTTATCGATATTCTTATTTTTTATATGTTGTACTTATATTTTAACGATGTTACTAATAAAGGTACAGACGGCTACACATCAAGCTATATATTTCCAGTTTAAGCTGCTCTCGCATTGTGTAGGATTTCCGTACAATGAGAGATCAGCGTATACTGGAAATGTATAGCTTGATGTGTAGCCGTGTGTACAAGTTAAGATATCGTACCCTGTTGTTTAACCGGTATTGATTTTTGATTTTTTGTCATGAATAGCAATCAACATGGTAAACGTGGTTAGAAACAGTAGCGCGCAACGGTGTTATATTTTTTTTATAACGACTGTTGATCGTGGTAGAATACCGGTGCGCTAGTTGCACAAACATTAAACAGAGTAACAGACAAAGTTTTCTCTATGTCAAATATATCAAATAAGTAATGTTTTTTTTATATTTCGCTAAGTATTATTGCAAGAGTGCTGCATGTAGATGTACAAATACAGCATAGGTACTACCATTAGTTCTCTCACGGTTAGAAAACTAATCAATTTTCTGTTTACTGCTTGTGCTGAAATCATCTATTGACTTTCGCGTATCGAACTGCCATTGAAACTGGAGATTTAAACGGTGTCAGATTTTGAGTTTTTGTCAGGAAATTAAAAACTATACTTTAATAAAAAATTTAAAACTTCTTATTGCGCTTTAATTTATCGTACCTATAATTAACATGACAATGGTTGCAGTGGTACAGCTACAAGAAACAAAATGCCAAACAATTTTTAAAATAATATTGAGAATAAGAATATAACAACTATGTTTACCGTAAACGTTGAAATGACCGTACGCAATCGACAAACGGAAGCTCTGCATTACTATAGGGCGTTATGGGCGTTCCACAGGTAAAAAATTTCGTTTAAAAATTATAGTATTATTTTACGTAGAGTAATAAATCTCAAATTCAAACAGTTCATCATACATTTATGCAAAACATTCGAAAGTATTATTAGACATGCTCTGGTTATTTATATTACAAAAAAATATTGAACGCTCGAAAAATGGTTTAATTTTGGTAACGATTTCGAACGAAACCAAAAGAAAACCAAAACATTTCCCGCTAAATTTTATGTCAAAGTATTTTTACAAACAAAATTGTTGTTTGTTTGATTAGTTTTTGTGTTCTTGTATACATTCATTCAAATAAATGTCTCTCATTGAAGACATATTCTTACAAAATGAGGCGGACGAGGCGCAGGAGTTGGAGAGAGTGATTGAAGGTGATGAGTTTGACGAAAGACCTCGTTCTCGATCCGGATCTCCCGACAACAGTGACGATAATGAACCCAAAGATGATGAAGCAGGTACATAATTCATAATTTTCAGTAATTTATGTCAAACATAAAATAATATGTTTTGCCTGTCCGAACCTCTTTGATACCCTAATATTTTGCCTTCATAACCCGAACGAACGCATATATTATTAGTGTAATACAGTTACTACACAACTTATCAAACGCCAGGAGTTGGGTCTGCCTTATTATAAAGGTACCTAACTTTTATAATGGCTCTATTAAAACTCTTTGATCAGCCGTGTGAGTATTTTCATTTGAGAAAAAGTATCTACTTACTCTATTGTATAGCTACATCAATGGATGCTTGGTTCACAGGTATTTTTACTTTAACTCCTCCCTTCACAGTATTTAACTACCTTATCCTTTTAACATAAGAAAAATCCATTTCCATTCCATCCATGTTTTGGCTATGTGTTTGAGGAAATGATCAATTTCAATGTTGTGATTTTATTACAGAAGAAGACAAGAGACGGGTGGACCCATCATCCACCAAAACTAAGAGGGTCACAAATCCACGGTTCATATTGAACCCGGCTCGTCTTACAGGCCCTAGAGGCATACAGATCTTACCAGATCACTTCAAGGATTTTAAGTTTAAGGGTAAGATTAGGGTCATAAAATATATAAGCATTTAAACAAAAAAAAACAAAAATAATCCTAAACAATTGCTATTTTAAGTTAGTAGCTAGTTAGCTACTAAATTAGGTTGATCTTGCAATATTTTTTTTATGTTTTTATTTTTTGATCTATTTTTTTATTTTTCCTGTGTTCCTTTATCGATACTGAAGGGTGTAAGCTATGGCACGCAATTTCTTTAACACCCTGTATAATTGAATGTATACAAACACCTTAAAACTATAAAAACCACCCAAGTGTGTGTTAGACCATGCACATCGAAGGGTTCCGCAGTTGGGATGAATTTATCTTCAAAAGCAAATAACATTGTAGTTAAAAAACATGTTCTCTCACACATCGATTTACGTCACGGTCAATTCTCCAACTGCAAATGTAAGTGTGTAATTGCAAAAAAAGATTTTTTATGTGATAAAACTACAAATTAACGATTTTCGGACTTTTTCCTTTACTTGTGCTATGAGACCTTGATTCTTGCCAAATTTAATGTTTCTAGGTCAGTGAGAAGTACCCTTTTAGGTTTTGATTTATTTGCGAGCAGAGTTGATTTAAATCAAACTTGATTTTTTTCATAAAAGTTCACGGATTACCTAGAATTTTATTATAAGTGCTTCGCGATTTAAAATGGCCTTTTAATCGTTGCGGTATTCCCTGTATATAAGGCATTTATTGCACACAGCCCTAGGGCAGTTTGCAATAAATCCCGTTTTATTTAAATCATAATTATATTTCAGTATAATGCTGCCAAATAGGATATTTTTTTTATCTACTCATTCTCACAACACAACACAAATGAGAATTATTTTAAAAATTCGTAAAAAGTAATGATCAGCAAATGTTCCAATGGGAAAGTTATTATAAAACTTTTTTTTCTCCTCTTTAATGCAATCTGTCCTGGGACATTCAGCAATAGGCAGATGATGGTTGCTGAACTTGCACGGCATGAAGCCATTGCCCCATTCAATTGATACTACAGCTCATTCGTGCTGGTTGTAAGTAGGTCTAGGGGTGCCCTTCTTTTGAGTCTTATGAAGGTAACTGGGTTGGACATTAGTTCCATTGCTAATTGATTTGGGTGGCCTTTTAATCTGTAGATTATGTGGTAGTATTAGTTTTGATTACTTCTTTAACAGTTTTTATCTTTAAATCCTTGTGAATTCTCTCATTCGTGACGTACCGCACCGCACCGCATTTACTATCTGTCGCAGTGTTTTTGATTGACACCTTTGAAGGATTTCGATGTTGGACTTTGCTGCAGTTCCCCAGAGCTGGATACGATAACACCATTATAAAACCAGTTTATTTAATATTGAAACTGCTAGCAATTACCTGTAAATCTATGCTACTTCCTACCAATTGACGGGGTCCGAAAAGGCCAATGCCTGCCAGGGTTAGGAGCCTGTCCGAAAGGGATATTGTGGCCCTGGCACACAGGCATCTGAAGGAACACGGGTGGTTTTAGTCAGTTAAAGTCTGACACTCCCTCCCACTCCACCCAGAGCGGGAGAAGTTATTTGATAATTTCCCACCCAAAAAAAAAGGTGCCTTCAAATAGGTCTTAAAATGTATATTATTATTTTCATAATTGATTGTTCCAGGCAAAGGGCATGAGAAAGAAGACTTAGACATAGTCCTAAAGAAGCTAGAACATTGGGCATACAGACTGTACCCCAAGTTCCAGTTTGAGGACTGTCTGAAGAAGATGGAAAGTCTTGGCAAGAAGAGACCTGTTATGGTAAGTTAAAGTTAATCTGATTAAAATACTTTTTAAAGCAAGTTTTACATACGTCGTAAACTTGAGTACTAGCTTGGTACTCAAGCGGTATTCGGGTACACATGCCCCATAAATGGTAGAAAATAGAGAGGTTTGGGGAGGGTTAGGATTTTTTTATCTAACTGTGGAAAATAAATTAAGGCAACAAAAAGTATTTTGTGGCAAATGAGAATGAACATAAACATTCCAGAAGACATTCTCTATAATTATGGTGAGAACCATATCAAAATCCATTGTGCAGTTTAGGCTAACTAAGGAAACACACAGACACGAAAAGTGACTTTGTTATATACCATTTATAGATATACTAACTTTTGCCCGCGGCTTCAACCGCGTGGATGACGGAAAAAATCTCACGGGCACGTACTACCGGGATTAAAAGTACCTCCTATGTGTTAATCCAGATTATAAACTATGTTTGCCTTTCATCTAAATCTTTTGTTCCTTTAATTTTGCGACAATCCGAAACATAAAATCATCCCTCTAAACTTGACTACCCCTTAGAGGTAGATTTATTGAAAACCCTGATATACCTTTTCCTTTATTTCCGATATTAAATAAAAATACCGAGTTTCAAGTTAATCGAACCGGGCCTTTAATCTTTCCATACAATTAATTTCCCCCACAAAATTCAACATCCTCTACACCCCATTTAAAAGGTTGTTTTCGAAAATGTATGTTTACAGTCGTTTTATTTATTAAGAAAGTATCTGGATAAATTTTCAAGTTTATGGATCAAAGTAAACATAATTTTGATATAAACTGTATCCCCTTTTCAACCCGAAAAGGGTTTATTTTTGAAAAAATTTTAATCATGTGTTTTGTTATTTAATGTTTAAATTACTTTAGAGTTTATCAAAATGCTTCCCAAAAAACTTTAACACCCTTTTGCTCCGTACCGTACATTTGAATAAACCCAAACATATGTAAGATTTTCGAAAAACCCTGATGAAAGTTATTCTTTATTTTTGGTTTTAAGTATAAATACTGAGTTTCGAGTTAATCGAAACGCGCATTAAAATTCTTCTACACAAACTTTGACATCCCCAGGCCACAATCCCTCTTTAGGGGGTAGTTTAAAAACATGACAAACTTTGTAATTTACTTAGGTAAGTATTTGTGCCAAGTTTCAGGTTTATTAATTCAAAGAATAAGATTTTTCATACAACCAAAATCACCCCTTTTCACCCCCTTAAAGGTTGAATTTCCAAAAACTCCTTAGCTGATACCTACGTCATAATTTCGAGTTAAGAGGAGGCAGTCTAAATCAAATTGCGAACGCAAGCTTCGTCCACTCCCCGCCACTCTGTTATGTGCTAAACGCTAATACATCAGTAATAAAGTTGAATTGATATTCAACTTTATTACTGATGTATTAGAGTAAATAGCGTAAGTCTCAATTCTTATTTCATTTATAACTATACTAATAATTGAACTAGAGAAAAAATATCTTGTGTCGGGATAATAAACTATATTTTCTTGCTGTGATTATTTATTTTAGACATAAAAGCTAATCTTGTTTGTTTTTTATAATTATCCTTAAAAAAGACATGATTTTCGAATAAAAAAATCATGGAAGGAAAATGTTACAATTACGTAACTGTCTTCAACATGGAAAGAGAAGAGAAGATCCAATAAATCATATACTAAAGTTTCAGTTTATTGTATGTGTGACTGTTTCAGAATATTCATGCAAATTAACATAAAAATAGGGAGCCTCCTCTTAATCAAGCCACGCAGTAAAACCCTCCGTTGTAAAATTTACTACCCCTTTCCACCCCCTTAGGAAAAAACCCCTTCTTAGCGGATGCCTAAATTCTAATTACTATCTGTGTGCCAAATTTTAACCCAATCCATTCAGTGGATTGAGCTGTGTGTTGATAGACCAGTCAGTCACAGTTTCCTTTTATATATATAGATAACTAATTTAAACATCATTTCAGGTGCACCTCCAGAAAATCCGCACAGACCAGTTCATATCAGAAGAGACGGTGGTCCAGAAAGACTCCAGCGACGAAGAAACTCAGCCTCCTCAGGAGCAGGATGAGTTTGACAAGCTACTGCAGCAGCAGATTGACCTGGCCAGGGCCACACCAGCACCTGCATCTGTGAAGAAAGTCATGGATACTCCAAAAAAAGATAGGTTAGCATAGTGCAAAGAAAGGTGGCCCAGTCTGCCCTGCCATCAATATTCTTTTTCTAGCTGAATTTTTGAACAAGAAATATTATCAGTGGTAAAAATTTGACATTAACAGCACCTTTAATGGCGTAGCAGTAAGGGCGTTTTTTGTATCGCAAGTGTTTTCACCAGTGATCGGAATAGTAGAGCCAATATACCTAAAGTTCTAAGATCAAAGTCAAAAATACTTACGGCAATTTTTTTTTTCGGAATATTTGTTCCGAGTTTTTAGACATCACTTAAGGACATTTAATATTAACGTTATTAATACAGTAAACTAATTGAATACATTTTCCTTTTTAAACGACTTCAAAAACCAGGAGAACATTCTCAAAAAACCAGTAGATAAGTTTTCTATTGTTATTAATTCAGGTAAAGAACTGGGTCCGCCTCATGTTTTTTTTTCCCAGAATAGCCAAAACTTGCTGACATAAAGAGTCAGCAAGTTTTGGCTATTCTTTTGTTTGTCACTGGTAAAGAATGACAAAAAGATTGAGGGGTGTTTCGCATTCCAAGCGTCGTCGTGCGCGTATCACTCACTCCTGTAGTTCCTCAAGTTATGTACGCATATTTGACTCATGAATTTTTTTTTAATTCAAACAATTTTATTCAACAATTTATGGAAAAAATATTTTGCCGAAAGTAATAAAAACATATATTGTCATAAGGCGTCTCCACTTTGTCTTTGTTCTTTTTATAACTTTAGGTATTTTAGCTCACCTTTTCCGATGACTGGTTATCACTGACGGACGGTTGACTGTACTATACAGTTTCTTCTTTCTTTTTAGGAGATATTTATTCAATCAGAGGCAATATCCTCTGTCCATTTATTGGAGAACATGTTCAATATTAGAATTCTTAATTGAATTTACCACTTATGTACATCCATAAATTTATCTATTTCCAGATCACCATTTACAATGCCGAAAGCAACTTCGTCGCCATCCATCAGTGATGATCAAAAGGAAAGAATGATCAGAAATAGGAAACTAGCCGAAGAGAGACGCCTAGCAAGATTCAAACAAAATTCTATGGACACCAGTGGTAAACAAGATAGTGTTATATTAGAAGTAGATAAAGAGGTAGAAACGCATGCCACAGCTAAGAAACCACATAAATCG
Organism: Tiliacea citrago; assembly: GCA_963921375.1. Taxonomy (NCBI): domain Eukaryota; kingdom Metazoa; phylum Arthropoda; class Insecta; order Lepidoptera; family Noctuidae; genus Tiliacea; species Tiliacea citrago. The sequence continues at coordinate 20,659,953 of OY992804.1, read as the reverse complement.
TATGTAATTGATAGCTCAGATGATGAATGTGATGTAACTTCAGTTAACCAGTCTGTGACTGTTGATATTCATAATGGTACAAAAAAGAGAGAAGAAAATAATGATAAAGTTGTGTTAGAGGCTGAGGAGAATCTTGATGATATAGAAATGCAGGAAAATGTTGATAAAAATAACGCTAAAGAAGTTACTCACGACGTCATTGAGATAATAGATGATTCTGATAAGGATATTGGTAGAAATGTAAGTGTAATACACAATACTGAAAAAGCTGTTGAAATTATTGAGATCAGTGATCAGACTGGTAAAATAATCGAAACAAATAAAGTGGTGGATGCCGTTATTGAAATAGATGACGAAAGTAATCAGGGTGCTACTGAAATTGTAGACAGAGTAATTGATGGTATTATTGAAATAAATGATCTCGTTACTACAGACATTGTCAAAGAAACTAGTATAAGTAACGCTACTGGAGTTATAAAAGAAAATGATAATATTTCATCATCTAATGTAAATACTAGTAATAGAGCACTTACACCTGAGGTAGTATTTAATGACAATAACAGTATTGAAAACAAAAGCAAACCGCCATCAGATGTTGGTTCTATTCAAAATGAAAAAACTGTACAAGATAAAATAGGAGAAATTCAAGATGGCGCTCAAGATTTCAACTCAAAAGATGTTGGTAATTTGGAAAAGGATGCTAATGTAGCGGAAGAAGTAATTGAAGATATCATGGATGTTGATTTCAGTGATGATTTCTAATTAAATTATGTTTTTGTTAATAAAGCTGGTATTTATTTGAATACAATGTATTTTTTGTTCAGACTGTTTGTTAGGAAAACTTGAATAGAAAAAAAAATATGCTGTTTTCTTTACAAATACTCTATTGGTATTTAAATACTTATTTGGTAAGAAAATTTCAAAACTGTATCATGAAAAATCACAAAGATAAACGGTTGTTATGTTACCGGGTTGTCCATACCTTAACATGCTAACGGCGGCGCCCCTGCGCCTCCAGAGTCGTCTTGCGCTCATTGATAATAATTTGGCAGTAGGTACCTAACCGTACGGCGATTGTATTGTAAGTAATTAAATGGTGATAACATTTTCCATCACACTTAAATATTTTTGGGACAAAATATAACAATAAAAAATAATAATAAATAAACACGGTGTAAAAAATACTGAAATCGATTAGTTCCTTACAACAAACTATACAACAACAAACTATATTCAGGTTTCGCATATACTAAAAATAATCTATATATATAAAATTCAAAGTCCTGACTGACTCACTGACTGATACATCAACGCATAGCCTAAACCGCTGGTCCTAGAGACATGAAATTTGGAGGGTGTGTTCTTTGTAAAGAGTAGGTATCCACTAAGAAAGGATTTTTTGAAATTCGACACCTAAGAGGGTGAAATAGGGGATGGAAGTTTATATGAAAGTCCGTCAGTTTTGAAGTTAGAATATTCGAATTTTGTGTTTAGGCTGACAATTGAAAATTAATTTATACATATCTCAGCGTTTTTGATAATTCCACCCCCGAAGGGTTAAAAAGGGGGATGAAATTGTGTATGGAAAGTCCTTAATTTTCGAAGTAAAAATCACTAAATGTATTATCTAGGCTTATGGTTGGAAGCTAGCGCAACGGTGTTGTTAGAATTTCAACCCTTAAGGGGTGAAAAAAGAGATGAAATTCATTATTTTACAAGTTGAAATAACTAATATTTTGGCTTATGGTTGGAAACTAACAGAACGTAAACCAGTTTTTTGTTTTATTTCGACCCACAAGGGGGTGAAAAGGGGGATGACGTTTTGTATTGAAGTTGTTCATTCGCTAAATTTTGTATTCAAGTAAAAATAATTTAAGTACACGTGTAACTTTTCATAGAATGAAGCGATTGCGATGAAACAAAACGAAATGTTACTCCCAACTTATACAAATACACAATATTTATTTAAATATAAGGTCGTGGGACTGACTGGGCTATCAACACACAGCTCAAACCACTGAACGGATTGGGCTGAAATTTGGTACATAGATAGTTATGACGTAAGCATCCGCTAAGAAGGGGTTTTTGGAAATTCGACCTTTAAGGAGGTAAAAGGAAGAATTTCAACGTTCGGTCCGATTAACTCGAAACTCAGTATTTATACTTAGAAACAAAAATTAAGACTGAAATGTTCAGTTTTTCGAAAATTGAACTCTTTTTTTTTTTGTCGGTAATTATCAAATAACTTCTCCCGCTCTGGGTGGAGCGCGAGGGCGTGTCAGACTTTTACTGACTAAAATCCACCCGTGTTCCTTCCGTTGCCTGTGTGCCAGGGCCACGATATCCTTTTCGGACAAACTCGCAACCCTGGCAGGCATTGGCCTTAACGGACCCCGTCAGTTGGTGCTGACATCTCTTTGAGATATTAATATTAGGCGATATAAATTTAAATAGTGTCTCGTTAAATATTAAGAATTATTATTGTTATTTTGTATCATATTGTTGTCTGAATGAGATGAACGTGGTGAAGAATTGGTATGGAGGTATGTTAGATGTTGTTTTGGTCCAAGAGAACATTAGTGTACGGGAGACATTCGTTACCTCTACCGAGGGAATGGTGCCACTGGATGCATATCACCCGGCCCTACACATTGAAGTGAGAGTCGATGTAGGTCATTATTCAGATTCAATTGAGCCCAGCAATATAGACAGTACGAAGGATTGGAACTTCGGCAAATGCGATTACGAACAGCTGTATTTACTACTCTCTAACGAGAATATTTGGGTGGAGCTACTGGAATCCAAATACGTATATACAGCTACTCAAAACTTTTACAACATTGTTTATGATTCTTTTGATTCTTGCATGCCAAAAAAACGCAGAAGGAAATCTACGGATAAACGATATCCAGTATGGTTCACTAACGACATCATCCAAGATTTAAGGCTAAAGCTAAAGCTCCATAAAAATTGGAAACGTACTAACTGCGAGAGCGCGTATTTGTTATTTTCTGACCTCAGGGCAAGCCTAAAGACCCATATTGCAGATGCATATTCCTCGTACATGAGACATATAGAAAATAAAATCAAAGTTAGTCTCCGTGAATTTTGGTCACACATTTCCAGCCTACGGTCCAAAGGTGGTTTTGAACCTAATATTACATACAGAGGTATAACCTTTTCGGGAACTAAGGCAGCAGGGGCCTTTGCTGAGTTTTTCTCAAATGTCTTTCTGCCTGATGTCCCGCGGCTTAATGCTGATCGTGTTAGTGCGGCTGACTCTATCAGTGACAGCAATTACATAAGTGTACCCCCCTTGTGCACTATAGACATTGTAAAAGGCATAAATAAACTGAAACCAAACAGTTCTATTGGTCCCGATAACATTCCCCCTTCTATCATTAAATCCTTAAAATATATTGTCAGTGATCCACTTTGTCACATTTTTAATTTAGCTTTGCAGGCTGGTACATATCCCTCTCAGTGGAAAGTATCTAGAGTAACACCTATTCCTAAAACCCAAAACAAAAGTTCCGTTGAAGATTACCGTCCTATCGCAATTTTATCTTCCCCGGCGAAGGTCTTTGAGAACGTCCTTCACAATGCCATATACGAGCAAGTTAACAAATATTTATGTAATGAGCAGCACGGTTTTAGAAGTAAAAGGTCGGTTGATACGAATCTCCTGACACTAGTTGATTATATCTCCTCTAGCTTAGACCATGGGCGTCAGGTAGACGTACTTTATTTCGACTTTCGGAAGGCGTTCGATAGAGTCAACAACGACACGCTGCTGATGAAACTTAGTAACATAGGTTTCACACCATCTTTATTACGTTTCTTCGCAGATTATCTACGTGATCGCCAGCAGTTCGTTAGGCTCGGTATCTACGAATCAGGACCTTACCACACGCGTTCCGGAGTTAGTCAGGGCTCCATTTTGGGACCTTTATTATTTTTAATCATTGTAAATGATCTTCCCCAAGTTCTCCGTAATGCAAGATGTCTGTTATATGCTGATGACTTGAAGTTGTACCTCGAAATAAACTCCGAGCGTGACTGTTTGGCACTACAGCAAGACATAGATGCGATATACAAGTGGAGCCTAGACAATAAGATGGAATTTAATTCCTCTAAATGCTTCGCTATGACATTCGGTCGAGTGCGGCACCCACTTAATTTTGAATATAATTTAAATAACAATGTCATTATGAAAACTACGGCTATGAAAGATCTGGGAGTCACATTTGACCGAAAGCTCACCTTCCACGACCATATTGCTACGGTAGCTAAAGAATCCTACCATAGGTTGGGCTTTGTCTTACGTAATTGCCGCGATTTTCGTACCACACATGCCATAAATACAATTTTGAATGCACTTGTACGTAGTAAATTAGAATCCAGCTCCTGCGTATGGCATCCACACGAAAGTACCTACGCGCTTTTATTGGAAAAGGTGCTAAAAGCGTTTCTTAGGTTTTTATATAAGCGTAAGCACGGTTATTACCCTTACCTCTATCCGACTAAATTTCTATTGGGATGCCTGGGATATAACTCATTAGAGGTAAGGCGAGCACGAGATCAGCTCACCATAGCCTGCAAGATGCTCCGTGGCACTATTGACGCACCTGACCTGCATGCTGTGCTGGCTCGTTTCTTTGTCCCAGACAATTACTGCCGCGGCAGAAACCACAGGTTGTTTGCCGTGCCTCCATGTCGCACCGTTTCGCGTGCTAAGTCCCCAGTACCTCGCACTCTGGTCGCACTTAATGATCTCTTGGATTCCAATCCAACAAACGATCTGTTTGCGGATGAATGGACGAAGATTTTATTGGCATGCCTGAAATACTGTGAGAGGGATTCATGAAAGTATTGTAATTTTATTTAATTTTTTTTATTGTTTTATAATTGTTTTTATGTTTTCACCAGAATTTTAAATTTTATATTCTTTCCTATGTATGTGTCTCTGCCTTTAATTAATGTAATTGGTATAACCGTGTTAATTAAAGTTAAAATAAAATAAATAAATAAATTGAGGCACGCGTATAACACAACGCGCCGTCGACCCGGGCCTGGTCCTTATCGGACTGCTAGCTACCCATCGCTCACCGTCCGCAAGCCCGCGCCTACTGTAGCCTAGCATCGGCCCGCGACTCCCGACGCCCGGGGCGTCTCCCGCGGCGACTAAGGGCGTGAGGGAATGAATTTCGCCTCTCCCTCACGCGTTCCGCCTCCTCCTTCGCGAGCATTACTGTTTCGCAGAAGGAGGTGACGGACTCCCATGAACTCTCGCTCCGAACAATGGCTTGAACCAGGGCCGGACCGACGAGAGATCGCCGCCAGCGTCGCCTCCGTGAGGACATGGCGGTACTCCGCCCAAGCCGGGCAGACCACCGGTGTTCTCTGGGCGATCCACACAGTGGTGACACCCGGGCGTTCCCTCCCGCTTTATCCTGAGTAGAAACCCGTGGATATAACAGGATGTCGTATCGCCTCTCTAGCCACTGAAACTGACCCCTAACGGGGTGAAAAAGGGTAGTCAATTTGACAAGGGAGGATTTTACTGCGTGGCTGGATAACTCTAAATTATGACGTAGGCATCTGCTGAGAAGGGGTTTTGGGAATACGACCTTTAAGGGGTGAAAAGGGGGGATTTTGTTTGTATGAAAAATCTTATCCCTTGAGTTAATAAACCTAAAACTAGGCATGAAAGTAAATTATAAAATTAGTAATTTTTTGTTTTTTTAAACTACCTCCTCTAAAACAGGTTTTGGGGATGTCAAAGTTTGTATAGAAGAATTTTAAGGTGCGATCCGATTAACTCGAAACTCGGTATTTTCTATATACCTAATGCTCACAAAATATAAAGCCTTACTTGTGTTTGGGTTTATTCAAATGTAACCCTTACGGGGCAAAAGGGGGTAATTAAGTTTTTAGGGAAGGATTTTTTGCGCGTCATGATAAACTTCAAAGTCTAGAATAAAACATGATTTAATATTTTTCAAAAATAAACTCGTTTCGGGGTGAAAAGGGGAGACAGTTTATATCAAAATTATGTTTCCTATGATCAATAAACTTGAAAATTGACCCGGATATTTTCTTAATAAATAAAACGGCCGTAAACATAAATTTTCGAAAACAACCTTTTAAAGGGGGTGGTGAATTTTGTGGGGGAAAATAATTGAATGGAAAGACTAACGCGCGGCTCGATTTACTTGAAACTCTGTATTTATATTTAAGATCGGAAATAAACGGAAATCTAAGAGGTAGCCAGAAGGGATGATTTTATGTTTCGGATTGGCGCAAAAATGGCTGAACGGATTTAGATGAAATTTGGTAACATACATATAGTTTATAATCTGCATTAACACATACTACTACACGTACTTTTAATTCCGCTAGTACGTTCTCGTGACATTTTTTCCGACATCCACGCGGGCGAAGCCGCGGGCAGAAGCTAGTGTTGTATATTTTTTAAATCTTGGACCTTATAGAGTTGCACAGTATAGAGACCAAGGACTTGATGGAATTGAAGGATCACTGAAATATATCCAGAAGTTTTAAACTGGGATTTTTGTTTCGAAAACAAGTAATATCTTGAAAATAATAATATAAAACGCAAGTTTTAGTACAATTATTTATTTTAAAATCACAGATATAAGCTTCAAAATTAACCGTCTACATTTTATTGAAATTCACACGATTATAATACATTGAAACGAAACAAATAGTTAAACCCGATTCTTGTCAATGTCGAAACCTTATCTTAGTCTACTCCTTGACTATAAAACATTCCAGATGTTATGAAACATTTAATTGAAAGCTATTTTAAAAGTTGCTTGCTTGCAAGTATGCATAAGCGGGTAGCCGTTACATGCAAGTACGTTACTTGCACAGTGGAAAAACGGAGTGAGATATTGCAGTTGCAAATACAAACTCATTGTATATAACAAAGCAGACCGATAACTAAATATACATAATTCATGTAACTAGCAGATTTGAATAGAATTTTTCATATTAGCAGCATTTTTTATTATTAGGTTGTGTTGATGTTTTGACGAAAGTTCTATTGAAATGTACTTTTTGCTGAATAAAAAAAAAAACTCACTAACTTTATATTGAATGCGCATGTCGTCCTTTCCTATAGCTAAACTAATGATACATGATGAATCGTTAAACAGAAAATAACAATGAAATGCAGGTATATCACAAAGCTTTAGGCCATTAACACACGGCACCGCGCACCGCCGCGGTAGGCGGTGAAGCGGATCTCATGTCGCATTGGCCTCTTATAAATCCGTTGATGCCTAACACACGTATACCGCCCGACCGCGCGGTCGAGCGATGCTCAAACCCTCTCCGACCGCGGCGGGTCGCGGTGTCGTGTGTTAATCGCCTTAGATTCGAAACGACCAATTTATTTTATCCGTAGATATTCCGAATTCGATCCCCACCCCAGTTCCTATGAGATACACGAATTGCTCAGCTTTCATACTCTGATGCTACGGCTAAATTGTCGCGATAACGTGCTATCTGTTGTACAGCAAAACATCGAGCGGTGTGCGAGAGAGAGAGCGCGAAGTGTAGTTAGCGTTATTGCGACAATGTAGCCGTAGCATGATACAACTACTTATATCGATATTTTAAAAAATTGTATCGATACTATCAAATAATCGCGAGTTGCAGTACAATTAATTTTATTCATATAAAAGTTTGACTGGTCATCCTATCCAATGACCTATGAGTTCATGTTACAGAAGACAATATTTTCTAATTTATCTACAGAATGGTATGTTTAAAACTTGTAGTTATTTAAGGAAATAATTAACACGGATTAATTAAGAAAGCATTACATTCTGTCGAAAAATGTTCAAGTCATTATTGTGACAGGCCATATCCCCAAGGAAAAATCATTTCAGATATTTTAAATAATATATCTATGGATATTTTGAACCCCCGGTTTGTGAAAAGCTGTTATTGTCAAATCTTATTTCAAGTGATTTGATTGGCTTTTGTTAGACCTTTGAGAAATCGGAGAAAATCTTGTTACAATAACATGGAATTAGCTTACAGAATATTTACTGACAGACTATATTCTTCATAATTCATTTGATACACAGCGTAAATCAATACAATTGTTGTCACATCGCCACAGGGGGCCGTGGTCTGTGGAGACACAAATGACGTTATAATGATGATTTTTGTACACTTTTAATACAATTCACGTTTACAAAGTTGGCTCATTTACTTTAAGTAATTGCAAGTCCAGGTTTACAATTTATTTGTACTGGACATGCAATTAGCTCTTATATTGTGGTCTTTGCCAAAAAGCGTAAACTTGTTACAGCTATTTTTAATGAATATTAAATCTAAGTTACAATACACTAAAATGAGTATATACAAAATAATATTTGGTTTCACATCAGTACACCGAATTTTATTTTAACACTACATTCTATTCCTTGGGTTCACTGTACACATTTTTTTTCAAGGAAAATTGATATTTGGATATCTATCAGTTCAATAGTATCTATCTATCTGATAACATTATACAGGTTGTTTTAATTAGCAATAGGGTCGCCTCCTATTACATGGGACCTAAACATAACTGACGAAATGTGGGTGTACTAATAGGTACACCTCTGTCTTACCCTTCGGGGATTACAGGCGTGATGTTATGTTGTGTGTTTAAAATAAATCATACAGGGTGATTAAATTATATAGACTTGCATATATTCGATTTTGGTGTTGAATTAACATTTAAACATAACAGGCGAAATATAGTTGTAGTTTAATTTTTTTAAACGTTGCCTCACATTAGAAAGATCTCCTGTATCGTGGGTGCGTTTACAAACATTTAAACTCACATACACAAACAGCCAGACCCGGAACAACTACTTGTAGGTCATACAAATATTTGTTCCGTGCGGGAAACGAACCCGCGATACGCAGCGCAGCAGTCAATCGCTTAACCACTGCGCCAACCGTTTTTCTTATTATAGGTACTCCTACACCTGTGCCTAACCCTTCGGGGAATTCAGACGTGATGTTATGATACGATGCTTCCAACATCGACTTGACTTATTGTATTACAACTCGTATCCACAGATGAAAATAAATGCCACAAATCTATATTAATACAATAAATAAAGCTGAAGAGTTTGTTTGTAGCACGCTAATCTCTGGAACTCATCTGCCTAGCCTTTTCCCAACTATGTTGGGGTCGGCTTCCAGTCTAACCGGATGCTGCTGAATACCAGTATTTTAAATGGAGCGACTGCCTATCTGACCTTCACAACCCAGTTACTCTTACTGTATAATACGATACCCCTTGGTCAGACTTTCGGGCTTCTAATGACTCGTAACAACTGTCAAATATCTACAAGTGACTGCCGGGACCAACGGCTTAACGAGCTTTCCGAGGCACCAGTTCTTAAGGAAGGCTATTTCACACCACGGTACGGCCCTTAACAGGCGGGCAAACAGCTAGAAACAGACAGCATAAGCTTTTTAACTTTCGGTGCTGAGTCGAGGGTTGAAGATCCAACAGCGCGCTTTGATTTAGGTATCAATTTAATAACCTAGTTCTTTTGTATATTCGGCGTTTCGCATAAATGTGTACAGTAATCCATGACAATCGTTACACCAAACACGCTATTAAATAAAATTTAAATATCTCACTAATAATAACTATTATAAATACGGTTACGAGTTACATTATCAATGATGGCTCATTTACAAGGGAGAGTGTCGCGCCCGTCTAGTTAGAACTATATTTAATTTTCTTATTCAAATTATTGTTACCTATTTTAGTCACGTTATTTCCACATTTAAACAAAATATCAACTTTATATTAGTGTAAATTAAGTAGTTCTTAGAATGACTAGTGCCTGACTTTCAGTCATAAAAAGTTTGAAGTCGCAAACTGAACTTTATGTGTAGGTATTAAAGTTATTTTTCCAAAACTCATATTATTTAACATTTTTGGAAACGCAGGATAGTGAGAATTTCAATGTGAGAATCAACACGACTCAAAATTCGACTGTGTTGTTACACTGACGATGTCAATTTTATTGTCCAGTATCATCAACCGCATGTTGCAATTGCATGGTAACAATTTGAACAACGCCTTATTTAGTTGTGGGTTTTCGTAATTCAAATGTAGTTGATCGTACGTACTGTTTACATGAGTCAACTTTATTTCCCGTCGATAATCGTCTATTCCGAGGCGAGAAACTCTCCTCGTGTAAGTGACCCAGTAAAACACTTTATTATTTACAAAAGTGATCGTTATTTCCTGGTATTTCTTTGCAGTTTACTTAGTGGTGAATTTACTAATACTTTTATTTTGTTGCCTCGTTGGTCTCCTTACCACAAGGGCTACTGTTGAGCATGAGCTTTTGCGTTCGATTCCCAGATCGACCAAACTATTGTTGGGTTTTCCATCTGGAATTTCTCAGTGAAAGCCCGGAGGCTCGATTAGTCCCCGGTTGATGGCAATAGGCTCACCCGCTGTTACATTTGACTTAAACAAACTGGAGAACTGTGGGTGTACTATATAGTTACACCTCTGCCTAACCATTCGGGGAATATAGGCGCTATGTTATGTTTTATTTTGGTAAGATTCTGTCGGTCAACATTTCTGGTGATTTCGTCACGTGAGCGGTTACGATTTGGTGTAAAAGCGTTTAGTAATTCCACCACTAAGTTTGACGTTTGAGGCTGCATCTGGCCGTGGCAAGATTAAAACTAATAAGTGTACCTACAATGTAAAGCCAGGCAAATTGACTACCAACTTAAATTGTACGTATATTCAAATGAAATGGATGTAGGTATACGGCAAATTAATGGAGGATGTTAATTTGCTTGGCAATTAATTTTCCTGACTGTATTTTACCTTACATGCTTGGTAAACCAACAAGGTACGAATCACGAGTTTTCGCATAAATATCATTATAATGAAATACATACGGTATTAACTATGTACATCCAAAGATACCGCGTCTAAAGATGGTCGTGTTTGTTTTGTTTTGACACCACTGACACACAACGCAGTGTATTGACTGGAAACTCCATACACGGAATGTGTGAGCTCCCTCTTCTCAGTATGGACTATTTGCTCGTGATAAAGCACGGTGAGGGCATAACTAACGATTTAAATCTTTGTGTAAAATACGCGCCACGAAAGATGAGACTTGACGAGCGTACTGACGCTCGTCAAGTCTCATCTTTGCGCAGGTACAGTCGTGTAAAAATAACATATATAAATTTATAATATAATAATGTTTATTTATATTTCAATTTATATTTATATATACATGTATAAATCGTCTACTGCGCAATTCAAACCACGTGGTGTGTCAAGTCTCATCTTTAGTGGCACGTACCATACATCATCAAAAACTGCTTTGAATTAACCTAAATTATTAATTTAGTTTCTTTAAATCCAAAAGCCATACCAAATCTGTTTACTAGACTAGTAAAGTATAATGTATTATATTACACTGGTTTAAATTTTATTGTTAAACTACCCTAAATTATGGTTTGTATATTAATATCCTGACAATTTTAATTTTTGTTTTTATTAAATTGAATCCTTTACGATTGTTTTACTAAACTAAGCCATAGTGAAACTACCGAGTCTTAGCGTTTAGTATACTCTTTGAATTTAATAAACAATTAGTTTTTAAAGTGCCTACCTATTTATAAATGAAGATGATACTTTTCGCTTATCACAAAGCGTTGTTTTTGAATTTGATAAACACACAAAAACAAATTTTTCAAGGATTCAGTTATTGTCACAAAATAATAAGAGATAATGTAAACGGCGCGACCGAACTGAAGTTATCAGCCAATCAGAAGCAAGCTTTATCACGCAATGCCAGCAATCGTTCAATTGCAGACGTTTATTCTCTCTGCTCACTTCATAGTTGCTATACCTTGTTGTTTGTTAATTTAGAAAACTTTCAACCATCTCACAAGTACTAAAATTCTTTAAACTCGTACCTACAAAAATATCCCGAGTGCTGAAAACTTACTGAAAGGCATAACTGCGTAAGAGGCATGTTTTATCGACTTACCACGCAAAACTCTGCCCTTTTCCAAAATACCCATTGCCCCTAATCCGTTAACCGTAACCGCCCTATTTTTAGCTTTCAGCGTTTCTATACAAATTATTTTTACGTCTTCAAGACTGAGTAACTCCGTCTAAGCCTAAAATTTTATATTAATTCGTATCCGGGATGAGGGAAGCGAAGAAAGAAGTGAAGATCATCCATGTGACGGCTAGTAGCGACTGTTGGGTGTTGGTGGTCGCAGGTTGGGCCGGTTGGTCGGCTGGCTGGTTGGGTTGGTTGGCCTGATTAGGTTGGTTGGCCTGATTAGGTTGGTTGGCCTGATTCGGTTGGTTGGCCTGATTGGGTTGGTTCGGTTGGTTGGGTCCGTTGCGTTGCTGGTTGTCAGCTACATTCACGTGGAGGTCGCGGAAGAAACCGATCTGGTGGCTGAAATTGAATAAAATAAAAATTGAAATGTGATATGGTACGGTTAATAACATAACTACCTCGTTAACATAAAATAAATCATGTGTTTAAGGAATCATAGTGGCATACAGCATATAACAGCCGCTAATATTATAGTTAAGGACTTGAAATATTACGAGTTTGGAAAATCGAAAATTTTGGAAAAATCTTCTTTAATATGTTCAACTCCAAAAACAAAAGAATACTCACAGGTACCCAGCAGCAGCCAACAACAGAACCAGGAGTAGTCTTGCCGGGCTTCCATACAAATAGACCAGCGAGAACAGTATGGCGAGTCTGGAGGCTGCATACAGATGGTCGAGCCAGTCTCGTGCGGCTAGGGCTTCGTCGGGCTCCTCTACGGGCGCGGGGGCCTCAGCTGCGGGTGCGGGCGTCTCGGCAGGCGCCGGGGCCGCGGGCGTGGCGCCGGCCGCTTGCCACCTTCAATTGTTGGAGGTTCAGAGTTAATAATTCAACAACATCGCCACATACGAACTACGCGTCACACTGACGTCACGCAAATCCTCCATCGCGCAAGCAGAGTTTACCGCGCAACTAGCATGTATACAACGTCCCGACATCATCCGTCGGGCAGTTGCCCACCAGTCCCGACACCCATGTGGTCGCAGGATCCTCCCTTTTCTATGGTGGATGAGTGAACTTTACACCCTGTTCCTCATACCACCAAAGAAGCATAAATGATAAATGTTTATTTCTGAAACTAGATTTTTACAAACACTTCTACACGTCAATGAAGTTTTTAAAACTAGATGAGGTCATACAATAATGTGAATTTGTGATTTACGTTGTCTAATTTTTAGAAATAACCAATGTTTTTAACTTTATGTATAAGGTACATAGCGGACCTAATGCCACGAGGCATTCTGACCTTTCGGTTAAAAGGACAACATTGTGATTGATACTCATAAGGTGTACAAAGAGAAAACCATGTTCGTTTTCTACAATGAAAGGGTGATAACCAGAGATCGGAATAGGTAGAGCTTATTTACCTAAACTTCGAGGAAGGAAGTAACATAGAGTGGATAATACTTCCTCTAAAATCCCGAAATAATTATAAGACGTTAAAATCTCGGGATCCGAGGTGAGTTTGACGAAAACACGATTCCATATTACCATTCATTTCACCGTAATAAGAAATTACCAAGGCGCCGATGCTGCGAGCGAGACAGAGAAGGCGCGTCCTTCTCCAAACGTGAAGAATTAAGAGTCCACAATACCTTTGTATTATGGACTCTTAATTCTTCACGTTTGGAAACTAAACTGCGAACGCAGATTACACCTAAGTCGTGGGTGGTGGCGGAAGTAAGTACTTACCGTCCCACGCGTTTCGTAATAGCAATTTGTGACATCAGTTCAAAAATACGCGCAGTAGGCATCATGCCAAATATTATTAGCATTTGTTTACTATTTCGGGCTGACATGTTTGAATCAGACTATAGTTAGACGGCCTCCTTGGTCTAGTGGTCAATAGCGAGTGTGGTCTTGGCTTCGATCCCCGGGTCAGGCAATGTTATTGAGTTTTTTCGGCAGGAAATTCTCAATAGTAGCAGGATGTAGGGATATTCTGTAAATTACGATCGCCCTATTACATGGGACTTAACATAACTGGCGAAATATAGGTGTACTATAGGTACACCTCTGCCTAAACCTTCGGGTAATACAGGCGTGATGTTATGTTATAATATAAAATGATTTTGTAAAGTAATAGAGATGAAAGTCTTGTCCGTCAATGGCCGTACCTATTACATAATAATTTTAGTGAAATGACAAATTTACAAAAACTTTTTACAATAAAAAAAATAAACGACCAAAAATATTTATTTTCGGAAGTACACCGACTACCGAAATTAAAGTAATTTTTCACATTGTAGTGTTTTTTTGGAAGTCGTTTATATTTTTTTTTGTAAAAAGTATTTTATTGTTCACTTTTTACTGGGTCAGTTTGTAATTAGTCTAAATTACAATAGCCTAGTCTACTCATCACCTTTTACAAAATATTGCTTTTACCGATGCAGGGCCGTTAATTGTTGAGGAGTTCTCCTGGTAAGAACCAGGAGAACTGCCACTCACCATATGCATTGTGAAGAGCATAAATTGCTTAGCAACACTATTCAAGTACCTACTCGAATCGCAACCTGTTAAATACTTATTATTATATAGTTCTGGTGCCCATCTCTGGTCTTCAACATCAGTTCCACTTAACCAAATGGTGCTTTTCGAGAGCAAATGCACGAGTCTAGAGCCTATAAAATTTGAGGATTTCCCTCGATTTCCATGGGATCCCCTCATCAGATTCTGATTTGGTGGCAATGAGACCACCTCGGGAGCATACCCTTTCAAACAAAAATCCATCATTGACAGAGAAATCGGTGAACAGACATAAAAAAAAAACATTCCCACCGAACATAATATAACCTCCTCCTTTTTGGTAGTCGGTTAAAAACCAATAAATACCATGAACAATATTGTCTATAATGTTTAAGAAGTAAACAGGAAGTAATAATACATTTAATAGCGATGTGACCTGGATACGACTAAATTCAAAGATGTCAAGGTTCGATGGGCACCACAATAAGTTAAGTGTTCGCAGAAAGTTCACTCCTAACAAGGCTTCCAGTTTAAACGGATGCAGCTGAATACCAGTATTTTACACGGAGCGACTGCCTATCTGACCTCCACGACAGTTACTGGGTTACACGTTATCCCTTGGTAAGACTATCGGGCTTCTGACGACCCGTAACGACTGTCAAAGATCTATGCATGACAGCCGGGACCATCTGCTTAACGTGCTTTCCGAGCCACGAAGGGGATTCGGTATGTAATGGATGATCACCCATCCACAGACCGATCTCAGCAAGCGTCGCTTAACCTTGAAGGTCGACCCATTTTTTTTTTAACTGAACGCGATCAGCATTTCTAAACTGCGTTCAGTCACTATATCTTTTTTTTTTTTTTTTGTGGGAAATTATCAAATAACTTCTCCCGCTCTGGGTGGAGCGGGAGGGAGTGTCAGACTTTTACTGGCTAAAATCCACCCGTGTTCCTTCAGATGCCTGTGTGCCAGGGCCACGATATCCCTTTCGGACAGGCTCGTAACCCTGGCAGGCATTGGCCCTTTCGGACCCCGTCAATTGGTGCTGACGTCTCTTTGAGGCGCGCGTGGAACACAACGCGCCGTCGACTCGGGCCTGGTCCTTATCGGACGGCGAGCTACCCATCGCTCACCGTCCGCAAGCCCGCGCCTACGGTGGCCGGGAATCGGCCTGCGAGTCCCGACGCCCGGGGCGTCTCCTGCGGCGACTAGGGGCGCGAGGGCGTGGATTTTGCCTTTCCCTCACGCGTTCCGCCTCCTCCTTCGCAAGCATTACTGTTTCGCAGAAGGAGGTGACGGCGTCCCATGCACTCTCACTCCGAACCATGGCCTGAACCAGGGCCGGACGCGAGACATCGCCGCCGCCGATCGCCTCCGTGAGGACACGGCGGTGCTCCGCCCAAGCAGGGCAGACCTCCACCGTGTCCTCCGGGAAGGTCGACCCATGCGGCTGTTATTCCATTAGTACCTACTTATTTTCCACAAAATCTAATCTAGTCTTTATTCTAATCTACATAGCAGCTAATGGTTTAGTCATAGTGACTGCACTTATTATCACGCCTGCATTCTCCGAAAAGAGAAGCAGAGCTGTGACACTAAGCTAACATTGGCATTATTGCGAAATTTGACCTACATACATACATAAACTCACGCCTTCTCCCCATAGGGGTAGGCAGAAACTACAGAACGCCTCCTGCTACGATCCTTACATACTCCTTTTGCTTCGTTTAAGTTCATACATCTGGTCATACACGCACGCCAGTTGCGAGTACTAAGCACCTGACCTTTCTGAAGAACATCGCCGATGAGGTTAGTATATTATGCCCCTCTACCACCATCTCCACTCTTTGGCCACTATATACGCATTATAATCATCATCATTTCAGCCGAAAGACGTCCACTGCTGGACATAGGCCTCCCCCGAAGGTGGAAGGGTTTCTCATAATCGCCACGCTTGGCAGGCGGATTGGCGATTGCAGTATGGTGTTAAAATGCATAGAGAACGCTGCTGCGCATTCTCTAATAAGTCCCTTAGACGCCTTTTACGACACCCATGGGAACAAATAGGGAGGTGCTATTATTTACCTACCTACGTCCAGCACCACACGGCAATCCGCATTACAAATTTAAAAAAATATATATTTGTCTTGATATTGAACTTCTGAACTTAAATTTTTGGTGACTGCAGTCAGTCGCAAAATGACATCAGATTATAATTTTAACATTCATTCGAAATCCATTGGTCTACAATATTACGTGTGTTTACCCAACTGTTAACAACCAAAGAATATTATGCTAAATTACGAGTTTTTGAATTGCCTGAAACAATATTGCTTGGCAGAAATAATACTTTCACTAGTCTATTGATACTCGTGTACTTAATGACTTTATTATTTATTTATTTCTTTCTAGTCGTTATAAGTACCTAAGTACCTACGTTATCATACTGAAAGAAAACAGCGGGAAAATTGCGTAACAAACTGTCAGTAACAATGGGATTCATTTTGACAGTTCAACAACATTCATTGCGTTATTTAAGTTGTTGAGCAGACAAATCTTACGAACACACACAAAACACTAATACACTTCAAAATCATTCAGATTGTGACTGACAGTGTGTTACGCATTTATGGTGCTGAAGTGCCTTCGCGTCAAATTCAACGCGTTTTGCATCTAAAAACGCTGAAAAAAGGGTAAAATAATAGACTTACATGTTAGCATATTGCTGCATATACTGCAAATAAGCTTGCTGCATCATCATCATGTGATTGGCCAACTGCGCAGGATCATTCGACACCGGCAAGTATCCCTCCCCAAAATTATAATTAGGATACGGGGGGACCCTCCCATAGTTATTCACGAAGGACGTCAAATAATTCTGCATTTCTACGTTATGGTTCTGATCGTTCTGCCTTGTCTCTGGTCTGGGAGGTTCCGTGACTCTTTCGGTTTGGGTCGTGGGTTCTGTGACGACCCTTCGGCGAAGTCCGTCGGTATTCGGGTCGGGAGCGGGCTGTGTCTCTATTCTCCGGGTTGGCGTGCAGACGAGGTGCATGGTGTGAGCTATCTGACTCTCATATGTCCGAAGAACGTCTTTCAATATTGTGTTGTCGTCTAGGAGCTGGCCGGAGTAAATAATTTTCTGTTCGTCTGTGCCCTGTAAAATAAATGATTGATGGATCTTAGATTTCTGATTAAACAACGGTATTGGTAATGAGACAAGGACAAATCAAAAAGAAAATGGTAGGTATAAGGATGATGATTAGATTATAGTGATAGATTTAATCTGATTAAGTAGACGTTTTATTCTCCGAAATGATAAAGTTTTACAGCCTAGATCTCGAACAATCACAAATTCAATGCTGGCACGGGAACCAAGCGAAACCGTAGGGAAAAAACCAGTAAGTATATAAAATGTTGTATTTAACCCAATAAAGTAGTCTTGGATAAACACGTGCATGATAAGATTAAGAACTCTACACTATGTTATCTTTTATTGTTATCAACAAAAATACCGTTCAATACATGCTTCATTTAATGCATACATAAATACGAAATTCTTGAAGTATTGGAATAGAGGTAACTTTGAATGGGGTTATAAATAATAATAATACCAGGCTATTATTGCTCTTCTGCAGAGCAAAGGCCTCTTCTCATACACAGAAGGCACGAGCATTGCTCACCACGTTTGCTCAAGACGCGTTGGCGCGACAAGACGCGTTGGCGCCCCGCGGTTTCACCCACGTAAGTCTCGATCCCGTGGGAATATCGGGATATAAAGTAGCCTAAGTCTCAATCCAGGGTGTCAGCGACCTCCATACAAAATTTTATCAAAATTGGTCCAGCTGTTTGAGCGTGAAGAAGTAACAAACATACACACACTCACAAAATGTGATAAGTCCAGGTTGCCTCACGACGTTTTCCTTTACCGATGTCAGTAATGTCCAAGATAAACTCAGAAAGTACATATGAATTGAAAAATTCACATTGGTACTGGCCCGGATTTGAACCCAATATTGAAGTCAACAAAATGATAAGTCAGACAATCGTCAGTGAAGCAACGTTTGTGTCGTGGGTTTCCTAATTCCGTGCTCAAGGTTGTTGCTAATCAGTCTAATTTACAGCTGATGACGTCTTTTGAATATCCACAATTTGCCAAATAAATCTAGACATTTCTTTAGTGGGAAATTGGGATTTAACAAACACTTACACTATTTTTTGAGGTATGAGGAAAATGTCGTTAGGAAAGTTTTGAGTATGAATTTGGATGGGAAGACCAAAGAATTGATGGATGAACTGTGTGAAAGATGATATGGCGATAAAGGGAGACGAGATGACGACCAATAGAGGAGAATGATGATGACGTATTTCAATATATTTATTATGGATCGGTGCGAACGTTTTGGTCATGGTAAAAATATTAGCGGAGTAGCGGCAGGGATAGTCAGTCATGCCGCTACAGCCCAGAGTTTAACGATGTGTTTAAGTTTTTAGGAGAAACCATAGCCTGGCAAACGCAGGGTCCTAGTTGAGTGAGACGCCCTCATACGAAGAAGTATATTGGGTTTGGGTAAGACTGGATCCAAAGACAGAAGCGCCTGTTCACGTTCACGTTACGCTGTCGGGAAACAAGGTCATTACATGGAGCCACCACTCGCCAAAAAGGAGCCACGAGATGTCCGGTAAGGATGATGTCCGCTAAGGATGATTTGACTACTGTCTACTTGGCTCGGCTTACGTTTTGGAATGCCTTAAATCTAGAAGATGGCCGACAAACTAATTAATACTTATAATATTAAAAACGCGATAGTAACTCTCGTCTATCTGCTTCTTACTTTTCACGTCTTTATGTCTTAACGGCTGGACGGATTTCGATCAATCCGTTCAGCCTTTAAGGCTCGATATCGACAAGTAGACCAGACCTGGGTTAGAAGACCTAGGATGCTTGTTTCCTGGTAGTGCGTTCCCGAGGAATAATATCCCACGCGGGCGAAACCGCGGATGAACTGATGATACAAGACCGTCAATTTAAAACAGCCGCGGGAAGTCAAATAACCGTGTTTAGAATATGCTTTATCAATGTCGGCACGTTAGTTTTCGACGGAATTTCGCGGTTATGCTTCACCAATCTAAATGTTTGCTTGTTATTCTAAACGTACTCTAGGCTTTAACCCCTTAAAATAAAAATAAAATTAACGCGTGACTTAATATTAATTTCGCATCAGGTAGCCCGCGAAATTCAAATTTCAGAATCCCAGATTTCGGCTACGTGTTTGGCGCCATCACTAGCATCCATCGGTTCCTGTAACGTGCAGCTGACAGAACACTCAGGACATGATACTAAGTGTGTTATGTGAACAGATTTTCCTTGCTTCGGCCAACCTGGGTCCGCAGTATGTTTAAAGACTTCCAGGTTAGCCATGGCAACTCGTATCCAGGTGGGAGATCTTCAGCGGGTAGAGCGAATGGTTTGGGAAAGAAAGCACTGTCTTGAAACAGCTGCAGTCTTTCTTTTGATCGTTCGCCAGTGAGTGGGACACTTTAAAAAATTGTTTTGGCTTTTCAGCATTTGTCGTGCATAGGGTGTCGTGTATCGGAGACCGCGTGACCGGAGATTCGCTGGAGCTTGCCACCGCTCTGCGATCTACTGGTGGCGCTATTCCTGCTAGTGGATACAGCATTTGTACCGGGGTCGGTGTTAGGCAACCAGTGATGATCGTGACATTTTATTCAAAGGTGTATCCACTAACTTTGCATGCGCAGGCCGACTCCACACGGGGCACGCGAATTCACCCGCAGAAAAAGATAGCGCTAGCCCAGTAGTCCGCATAGCGTCAGGCGAAGCACCCCACTTCGATGAGACTAGTCACTGAAGAAGACTGTTGCGAGTGTGCTCCTTCTTCTTAATGTTCTTCACAACATAATTATGTGCCTTAACAATTGTGATTAACTACGGAACATAACATAACATCACGCCTGTATTCCCCGAACGGTTAAACACAGGAGTATACCCACATTTCGCCAGATTTGTTTAAGTTCCATGTAATAGGGGGCGAGCCTATCGCTTTCAACCAGGCCCAAATCCAGACTCCAGGCTGCTACTGAGAAATTCCTGATGGAAAGACCCAAAAACACATTGCCCAACTTGGGAATCGAACCCAGGACCTCATGCTCATCAGTAGTGCTTGCGACCACTACACTAACGCGGCAGTCTATGGAACTTTTCTATAAAAGTAAAGTGTGTGGTGTAACACACTACACTTTCCAATTATTTTTACCATAAAATCGGCGTTTATTACTTAGTTACGTACACATTCTGATTGTGTGTGCAATTAATGCTATCGCTCAATATAATTGCATTGAACAAGCTCAATCTCCCTACAGTTTTCCCAACTATGTTGGAGTTGGCTTTTTATTGAACAAGCTATAGACTTAAAGTAGGGAAATAAAAATTGTAAGGGTGCTGGACATTGATCTTCCCAAATTTGTTTGTAATTAATTGTCACAGCACCGGTTTTTGTTCCATGACTTGAATAATTACCAATATTTATGATTATAAATTCATACATCAATTTACTTAATGATACACTCATTTATAATAAACATTTTTATCTCTAAGTAATTTTAGCTAAAGAAAATTAAAATTTGCTTTTAATATTTTTTTTGCTAAAATATGGCTAGAATGTTCTAATGGCTTATCAACCATCATATTATTACTACTAATGTGGTTTAAAAGAAGATGTAGTGACAAAAATTTAAAAGAGTATGCTTAGATGGTTTGGTCATGTTGAGAGGATGATTGAAAGGCGACTAACAAAAGATATTCACAAGGCAGATGTGAGTGGAAATGCTGGGAGGGGACGCCCTAGGAGGGCTTATAGTGACCTAACTGGTCATGTTCTTCAGAAAGGTCACGTGAGTAGTACTCACAACCGGCGTGAGGTGTGACCAGATGTATGAACGTAAATGAAGTAAAAGGAGTGTGTTAGGAGTGTAGCAGGTGGCGTTCTAGTTTCTGCCTACCCCCATGAGAAGAAGGTATGAGTTTATGTATGTATTTATGTTTTATAAACATAACATAGCATCACAAGTGTATTCCCTGAAGAGGTGTACCTACCCATAGTACACCCACATTAAATTTTGCCAGTTATGCTTAGTTCCATTTAATAGGGGGCGAGCCTCAAATCCAGACTTTGGACTGTTACTGAGAAATTCCAGATGGAAAACTCAATAAAACTTTGCCTGATCCGGGAATCCTCAACCTCATGCTTAACAGTAGCGCTTGCAACCACTTGACCAACGAGGCAGTTTTTTTCTATAAAAATGTGGCTATTATGTAAAATTGTGGGTATATTGTGTGGTGCCTTACGACTTCCATGCAAACAAAGTCATGGGCAGAAGCTAGTTAGTTTGATAAGTGCAAAAAAGAGTTATAATTAAATTAAGTCTACTCTAAACTCAAACCATTTATTCCAATTAAACCAATTACAGGCACTTTTGAATTGTCAAGTGGTTGGAGGTTCCTATGGAGAAAAAAGGGCAAGAAACTCGACAGAAACTCTTTTAAATTACATTATTTTGTTATAAAACTACACAAAACAATAGACTGATGTTATATTGAAAGTTATATGTTATTCTACTTGGAAAGGTATTATTTGTTTTGAGCCTAGGTACTGACAGTGAAAACAATGAAAATTAGTATCAATAATATATGCATTACAGAGTTTACAATTGGAATTTAGGTATTACCAGTGTGTATATATGGCTTCATTTATTTATTAGATCTTTCTTTTCTTAGATTTGAATAAGAAAATTTTATTTTAGCAAAAAGAAGAAATACAATGTCATGTTACGTTATTATGATATTACATTTGTGCTCAATTTTTCTCAATAATGACCCCGATGCTAGGAAAATCCTGTGTTATATATTTTATTTTAATATTTTTTAAATTTGAATAAAGAAATAAGCAAGCAATCATAGTTTGTAATAAACTTTTTATGAGATGAGGCCTATGTTCTTGATTTGGTCATTAGTTTAAAGACCTATGTTATAATGATGACCTTAAATAATATTCTTGAACTTTTCAAATTATCAATTAATGCCTGGTTCCTGCAGTATTCTTTGCCACAGTTATACATTTTTAGGGTTCCGTACCCAAAGGGTAAAACGGGAATCCTATTACTAAGGCTCCGCCGTCTGTCTGTCTGTCCGTCTGTCACCAGGCTGTATCTCATGAACCGAGATAGTTAGACAGTTGAAATTTTCACAGATGATGTATTTTTTTATACTGCTGTGTCATACAAAAGTTCAATACCTACATTTTCAAAATGCATGGAACAGTACATTTTTAGGGTTCCTTACCCAAAGGGTAAAACGGGACTCTATTACTAAGACTCCGCTGTCCGTCTGTCACCACGCTGTATGTCATAAACCGTGATAGTTAGACAGTTGAAATTTTCACAGATTATGTATTTCTGTTGCTGCTATAACAACAAATACAAAAAAAAACAGAATAAAATAAATATTTAAGGAGGCTCCCACACAACAGACATGATTTTTTTGCCGTTTTTATAGATAATGGTATGGAACCCTTTGTGTGCGAGTCCGACTCGCACCTGGCCAGTTTTTTTTTTTAATAACTGTGTCGAATTCATGATAACAGGTTGCGCATCTCCATTCCATAAACTGTGCATATTTAATGTATTGGGTCAATAACTTGTATGTTATTTTTGTTCTTAAAAAGTCAGTGAAGGGACAACTTCACTTAAATATAGTTTGGAGGACCCCAGATACTGAGCATTGGTAATTCAATTTTATATAGCTATATTTACATCCCTAAGTAGTTTTAGCAATATTCGCTCAATTACCAGTTTGTTGTATGAGAAATTCTTATGAAAACAGTCTGACAGCTAATATTTTTAAGCTCAATTATTTTAGCGGGTATGTAATATTGTAAACATAACAATGTTGTCACAATACTCACAGGTTTACTAGGGTAAACTTCGGATAGGTGTCCCTTTAGCTGCCGAACCGTCCATGACGATTCACATTCGATATTTTGATCCTCAATCTGTTGATTCGGCGCCTTAACAATCAAAGTCACGTTATCCGGTATCATCTTCAATCATCCAATTGCACTCTACTATTAGATAACACTTTAAAATCCCGTGATTTTTAACACACGCAGCCAATTCGGGAAATTGCTTTTCAAAGCACTACAGATTAAAACACAATAATTTTACACTGACGCAATAAAACCACAAAAGTTATTTTATTTATCAAGTCCGTCTTCCAAATATGTAATGACCAAATAAAACGGTTCTGATGTAAATAAATACTAAGTAAATGGGGCTCGGCACTTGTCAATTTGCCCATGAAATTATCTGTCGTTACTCCATTGGTCCAGCGTTCGATTGTGACGTCAAATATATTGTTTTCAATTACTGTTTCGTGTTTGACACTTAAGTCGCTGAGAAGAAATGGCAAACGGCTTATTATTATTGGTCATGATAACTTTATATCCATTTACAACCAATTAAAATTAAACAACTGATATTCAGTAGATCAGATTTTATAAACGTTTCTTACAGGTTTGCTATTGCTCTAATGTTTTTGATCTATTGATGTTGTCAATTTCTAAAATGTCTTTAAAAAAAAGTACGGCTCATGCATTACATTACACAGAGTTTTCGCACAGAAACAAACTTGCCTATAAAAGATTAAAAAACCGACTAAGGGCTCCCACACATAACTGCGAATTCGCAACGCATCGCAAATATCTGCGCATAAATCTATACTATCAATCATAATATCGCATCGCATCGCGGTTTTGTGTGGGCGCCCTAAGTGCGAGATAGACTCCACACCACTATGCACCATCTATTACTATACTCTATGCTAGCTAAGCACTGACCTCCCTAGCATTATAATTATGGAGGGCAGTCACGGCAGTGACACTTAAGGGTTCCATATTAAAAAGAGAAGAAAGATGACTTTCTCTCTACGACAACATTACCCTGGATATGATTATTATTATTTATAAAGAAAGTTAGACAAAGTTACGAGCAAGATAACATTAAAAAAGCAGGGAAAAACAACAAAAAACTTTGGGAAGCAATTAAAACTATAACCTATACTAATAAAGCTAAACAGCAATCCACACAGCTCATTTCAATAGACAATCCGATGGAATCAATTAATAGAGTAAATTCATTTTTTGCAAACGTAGGTAAAACATTGTCAAAAAAATTACTCTCACAAAATATAAATTTTCCTAATGTAGAACTCGATAGTCAACCAACTAATTCTTCTCAAAATTCCTTTGTTCTTCTTCCTACCGATGAAGAAGAAATAAGATCCTTAATTATTAATTTAAAAAACGAGTGTGCAGTTGGAGTTGATAATATATCTGGATCATTTTTAAAACGATTTGCTGATATTATTGTTCCTCCACTTACATACATATGCAATCTCTCTTTCTCTGCTGGAATATTTCCACGTGCCTTTAAAAAATCCAAAATTGTACCCGTATTCAAGTCCGGAGACAGATACTGTGTTAATAACTATAGACCAATATCCATACTACCAACGTTGTCAAAAATTTTAGAACGATTGATGAACACCAGACTTACTAAATTCCTGGAACAAAATTCTCTTTTATCTCCATCACAGTTTGGCTTTCGATCTGGCAAATCAACTGCTGAAGCCGTCCACGAACTGACAGATTACATAGTCAACAAACTAGATAATAAAAAAAAGACCTTAGCCATTTACCTAGATTTAGCTAAAGCATTTGACACAGTATCTGTTCCGATTTTGATAAAAAAATTAGAGAATATGGGAGTAAGAAGTTTACCACTTCAATTATTCATAGACTATTTGTCTGACAGAACACAAAGTACTAAAGTAGATAATTGGATTAGCGACGAACTTCCTAATCAGTACGGCGTTCCACAGGGTAGCATCCTCGGTCCGACATTATTCTTAGTTTATATAAACGATTTGTGCGACATCAAGCTGCAAAACGGTAATATCATCACTTTCGCCGATTATACTGCCTTGATATTCGATGCTAATACGTGGGATGAAGTTAATAATTATGCTCAACAAGGTCTTGATACGGTGTATAATGGTTATATTCCAATTTGCTTACACTCAATGTCGATAAGACAAAATACATGACATATTCCCTTAGACCCCAGGATCAACCAAACTTCAACTTGAAAGCCCACTCATGTAATTTCATCAACTATTGTTCTTGTCCTGTATTAATTAAAACAAACTATATCAAATATCTTGGCATAATCATAGATTACCGTCTCAGCTTCCAACAACACATCGAAGCCCTAGTTAAAAGAATTCGAAAATTAATTTACATATTTAAAAATCTAAGACATATATCTGATACATCAGTTATTAAGACAGTTTACTTTGCACTTTGCCAGTCTTTGCTAGTATATTGCATTACTACTTGGGGCGGTACATCTAAAAGTTTTATGATAAATTTAGAGAGAGCCCAAAGAGCTATATTAAAAGTTAGTTGCTTTTTCCCAATTCTCTATCCAACTTTCGAACTTTACCAACACTGCCAAGTGCTAACGGTTCGGCAGTTGTTCATTCTCATGACAATACTAAAAAAACACACTGAACTCCCCTTAGATCACGATTTACTAACACAAAATAGACGATCAACAAATGTTTGTTCAATCATCCGTTATAACACTAGTTTCTCCCAAAAGTTTTTCTGTTTTCTTGGCACTTTTCTTTATAACTCAATTAATAACAAAATATCTATCTACACTCATACAAAAGCTGTTTGTAAAAGAAAATTAAACATTTGGCTATTAAATCTAGATTACAATGCCACTGAAAACTTATTAAAACCAGTGTCTTAACACACACTTATTAACACTCACACACCTATTCTTACAAACATACAATACACACAACATTCTTCATTTTCCCCATTTCCATTCTTCATTTTTTGTTATGCTCATTATTATTATAATAATTTAAATGTGTATTAGTTAATATTAATATAAGTACCTACCTACATAATTTGTATATTTCTTTGAATTTTAGTTGTATTGCTTTACTTGCTGAATTTTGTAAACTCAAACAACCAGATAATAATTATGTATATGTCAAATTAGTTATCAGACAATATAATTTGCAATTTTCCCCAGTTTCATGATTATCAAAAACATTATGTACATTTCTAACTATATCTTTAGTTTTATAAGTTCTGCTTATACTAAACTACAATTTCAGACTTTTATTATCCCTATAGTATCTTGACTATAACTGTTTTTGTAAATTAACATGTCCTATCTAAGAGAGCCGGGTGATCTGTAACTCAGGACCCTCCTACCTCAGACACCTTTCTCTATTTAAGATTGTACATTTTATTAACCAGTGCCTGTAATATGATGTTGAGATAAATAAAGATTTATGATTATGATTATGATTAACATGACTCTGCCACACACGTTAAATGTTGTAACGGACATGATAAACCGCTCCATAATGACGTCTACGTTCCCCGATGTATGGAAAATTGATCCCCTTAGGCTCTTGCCAAAAAATTCAAATCCATCTACTCTAAAAGACCTACGCCCTTATATGTATATTACCATGTCTATCCAAAGTACTAGAAAAAGTAGTTCGCCATGGAACAAAATAAAATTCTACCTGATTTACAATCTGGTTTTAGAAAACAGCGCAGTACATCTACTGCTTTACTGGATGTTACTGATAATATATTATCTGCCCAAGATAGGGGAATGTGCTCATTACTGGTTTTACTCGATTTTTCCCGGGCATTTGATGCAATAAATATCCCGCTATTATTAGCAAAGTTAAATTATTATGGTTTTGACCCCAGCGGAAGTTTTGTGAATCCATCGAGACAAATAATGAAGCCGCAAGGGTAAGGAAGATCCTATCAACTGACCAGGACCGAACCCTCGGCGCGCTGAAAAAGCCCGACAACTCATACACAATAACTGACCATGAAGCCAGTAAGGTCCTTCTGGAGACTCACTTCCCAGACTGCAGGCTCTTAGAAGACAGGACCTGGGAGGTTGTGCCAGAATGGACCCCAACGGATCAAGACTGGTCAAGAGCCCATAATATAGCAACAGAAGATCGTATAAAGTGGGCTATCAACACGTTCCAGCCATTTAAGTCCGCAGGGCTGGATGGCATTTTCCCAGCCCTGCTACAGTGGGGGATAGATCATCTGACACCATGGCTGGTGGAGATTTATCGAGCGTGCTTAGCACTCAGACACATACCACTAGCATGGCGCGAAGTGAAGGTCATTTTCATACCCAAACCTGGCAAAACCGACTACACACAACCCAAGGCTTATAGGCCTATTAGCCTCACATCCTTCTTACTGAAAACCCTGGAGAGGCTCTGTGATAGACACATTCGAGACGGACCTCTCCGGGTAAAACCACTCCATAAACAACAGCATGCGTACTCCACAGGCAAATCAACAGAATCCGCGCTACACAGCGTGGTGTCTAAGATTGAATGCGCAGTGGACCACAAATGCTCATCACTGGCTGCCTTCATTGATATCGAGGGCGCCTTCGACAAAACCATGTTCAACAGCATTAACATGGCGTTAGATAGACACAATATAGACTCGACCCTAAGCGGCTGGATCACCAATATGCTCAAAATGAGAGCTGTACAAGTCACGGTAAATGACACTACAAGGGCCATCGTGGCGAAAGGCTGCCCGCAAGGAGGTGTCCTCTCACCACTTCTATGGAACCTGGTAGTAGACAGCCTCATCAAAACACTAAATGACAAAGGTTATTTTACCGTAGGCTACGCCGACGACATAACCATAATAATAAATGGCACCCACGAAAACACCTTATGTAACCTAATGCGCCAGGCTTTGAAAATAGTAGAGGACTGGTGCAATAAACACCAACTGTCGGTGAATCCAACAAAAACCGAACTGATTCTCTTCACAAAAAAGAGGAAGTTGGCGACACTACAACTGCCACGATTCTTTGGAACTACCCTAAGCCTGGCAACTGAAACCAAATACCTGGGCATCTATTTGGACAAACAGCTGAACTGGGCAAAACACACCAACTACATCACCACAAAAGCCAGCATATCACTATGGCAGTGCAAGCGACTGCTTGGAAGGAATTGGGGTATCAGCCCCAAAGTCACCCACTGGCTATACACCACAGTCATTCGACCAATTATCACATACGGCTCACTGGTCTGGTGGCCCAGGACGGACCTGAGCACAGCCCAAAAAGACCTCGAAAAACTGCAGCGGTTCGCTTGTGTAGCAATAACCAGCAGCATGAGCACTGCACCCACTGCCGCACTGCAAGTAATGCTGGGACTGCCACCCCTGCACCTCATCGTGCGAGAGGAGGCAGCCCTGGCAGCCTTCAGGCTATATATATCGGGAACCCTGAGCAGAGACTCTAGGGTCAAGCACACACGCATAAGGGAAGATGCAATCAAACGACAACCAATGATGGCATCACCCTGCGACAAAGCCCCGAAACTACACTTCTTTCAGAAGCACTACAACATCATACTCACAGAAGAACGGTGTGACTACTCAGGCCCGAAGGAGATGAGAGTATACACCGACGGATCAAAGACCGACTCCGGAACCGGAGTCGGAGTTTTCTCACATGACTTCAACATAAATATATCCAGCCCGCTGGGATTGTTCAACACCGTCTACCAGGCGGAATGTGTGGGCATTATACAAGCGGCTTACGCCATAGAAGCCAGGAGAGTTACGGACACCCGTATACGTATACTCTCCGATAGTGCCTCAGTCTTGCAATCCTTGGGGAAAAATTATATTACCTCCAGACTAACACTAGAATGTCACAACGCACTGGAACGGGTGACAGTGTGCAACCGTAATACAGTGACACTGCAATGGATAAAAGGACACAGCGGATCACTAGGTAACGACGCAGCTGACCAACTTGCTAGGAGAGCATCCAGCACGTCAGTCTGTGGACCCGAACCTATCGTACCCATCCCCTTCAACCAACTACGCAGGTGGCTACAAGAGTTCACCCACACACAAGCACAGAACTGGTGGACCTCGACACCGGGCTGCAGGCAATCCAGGGAAGCTATGCCGTCCTTAGATGGCAGGCTAACCAGGCGGTTGCTACGCCTGGACAGGAACGGCCTGCGCCTAGTGACGGGGACCATCACGGGACACTGCTCACTGAATAAGCACTTCCACACAATAGGCATAACGGACAGCCCTCTGTGCAGGGCTTGCATGGAGGCTGAAGAAACCGTTGCGCACGTGCTCTTTGAATGCACAGGCGTCACCCAGATCAGAACAGAAACCCTCGGGTCACCCAGATCTTTCACGGATATCTTAAGCAGACCAGGAGACCTAATCAGCTTCTGGAGGGAGGTGGGCTGGTTGGAATAAACAACGACGGCCGCCATGGCCCACGCACAATGGTCCACATGAAGGACTAAGTGCGGAAACCAAACCCGCTAACATAGAACATAGAACATAGACCCCAGCGCTACGCAATGGTTCCGCAGCTATCTTAGTAATAGGGAGCAACTTGTTGACTTGCGTTTGGGTGACGGCACTACCCTTACGTCAAGTCGTACTTCTGTAGAGAGAGGAGTCCCGCAGGGCTCTATATTTGGCCCCATTCTCTTTATTTGTACTGTGCGGATATTATAAAATGTCTCCAGAGGTGCAAGTACCATATATACGCCGACGATGTAC
The DNA here is from genome assembly GCA_963921375.1 of Tiliacea citrago. Classification (NCBI taxonomy): domain Eukaryota; kingdom Metazoa; phylum Arthropoda; class Insecta; order Lepidoptera; family Noctuidae; genus Tiliacea; species Tiliacea citrago. The sequence goes on along the minus strand of OY992804.1, from coordinate 20,629,549 downwards.
AACTTTATATATCCTTTAGGCCAGACGAGTACGATAGTGCCATTAAGGATTTTAACGATGATCTTCAAAGAATCGCCGCCTGGTCTGAGGAGAACTGCCTGTCGTTAAATCCAACAAAAACGAAATATTTGGTATTTGGCACAAGACAGCAGTTGGCTCGACTACCAGTGACCTTTGACTTGAAACTTATGGGTGAACCAATTGAGCGAGTGATTGAAGCGTGAAATCTAGGTGTCATTATGGATAAAGATCTTCGTTTTGAGAAACACGTAGCAGACTCGGTTAGAAACTGTTTCTATCGGCTTAAGGTTTTATACAATGTGAGGCCTTATTTATCCGAAAGACTACGGGAACAGCTAGTGGAAACCCTGGTTCTGTCTAGGTTAAACACGGTTGACACGGTTTACGGCCCGCGTTTATTAGCTCGTACCGACCGCCTCATCCAAAGGGTACAAAACGCCTGTGCTCGTTTTTGTTACAATATTCCTCGCAGAAGCCATGTAACACCTTATCTAAACAAACATTTTACACAAAAAATGAAGTCCAGACGCAAACTACACTTGGCTTGCCTTCTGTTCGGTGTGGTTAAATGTCAGAAACCGGATTACCTATACGACAAGCTGAGCTGGATTGCGAGTAGACGAGAGTGCGGGAGAAGGCAATGCTCGCAACAACTGTCGACTCAGTCTCAGGGTACAGCCGCTTTTAGAGGCAGCTTTCGTTATGCGGCTTCCAAAGCATGGAATAACCTCCCACCAGATAGACACCTTTAGACGACACTTACGGCAGTATCTCATAGAGGCGCAGCGGAAGTTGGACATGGTCACACTGAATGTCTCAAATATGATGCACACCTACCGACTTAAGTATGCGTCAGTGTTTCTGTCGGTGAATGTAACACGAAAATGCAAATAGCCGTTGTTATACAACAATTATACAACTACACCGAACTGTTGTTATACAATTTCATTGCTGGGAATTGCTTATTGCTTTTGCTCATGCTCGCGCTCGGCTCAGGGCACTAGCTTTTTGTTTTTGGAATTTTACAAAAAACACACTGTTTATGTACTTATTCGTTATTATTTTTTATCTGACCCACATTGATTTTATTTATGTATGCACACACACGTTGCAGTATAGAACTGATTTACATCCGTCACCGCACACTTTCAGGTCCAGTTGAAAACCAGCGTCAGGCACTAGTTGTCTGGCATTTTTTTGCTGAACTGGGCCTTTTTGGCGCAGCTGTGAGGCACACTTTACTGCTAATTTCTTACACCGCATTTTACACTTTTTTACTTGTTAGATTTTTGTTATATATTTTTTTTATCTGCTGTATATTATATTGTGTGCCTTTTAGTCTGTGCTAAATAAATGTATTTTCTTTCTTTCTTTCTTTCTCTCAGTTTAATAATTTTCACAACACGTGTTCGGTGACTTCGGTGCTGCAAGCGCATTTTTAACCGGACTTCCAAAACGGAGGAGGTTATATAGAATAGAATAGAATAGAATACTCTTTACAGCATAAAAGTTACAGATATATATGCATGTGTGTTTGTATGTGTGTGTATAGTTATATGTTCGGCGACTTTGTTTTTTTTTATGTATGTGCACCGATTTCTCCATGAATAAAAAATATTTTTTTTGTTTAAAAGGGTATGCTCCCGAGGTGGTCCCATTGAAACCAAATCAGAATCTGATGAGGGGATAACATGGAAATCGAGGGAAATTCTTTTTATAGTAACTCGAGCATTTGCTCTCGGAAAGTACCATTTGGTGAATTGGAACTGATGATGAAGACCAGAGATGGCCACCGGAACTACTTAATATAAGTATTTAACGGGTTGCAATTCGACTAGGTGCTTTATTAGTGTTGCTAAGCAATTTAAGCTCGTCACAATGCGTATGGTGAGTGGCAGTTCTTCTGGTTCTTACCAGGTGAACTCCTAAACAATTAATGGTTCTGCATCGGGAAAAGCAATATTTTGTAAAAAGGTGATGAGCCGTTGACATTAGGCTATTGTAATTTAGACTAATTACAAACTGACCCAATAAAAAGTGAAAAATAAAAAAACTATTTACAAAAGAAATAACTGACTTCCAAAGAAACACTACAAAGTGAAAAATAACTTTATTTTCGGAAATCGGTGGCAAAACTCTAAATAAAATACAGATCCACAGACACCGACTTCCAAAATTAAAGTTTTTTTCATTTTTTAGGGTTTTTTTGGAAATCGGTTATTTTATTTTGTAAAAAGTTTTTTTTCTCATTATTGTACACCCTAAACTCGAGTCTAGAGTTATGTCGTAGATACCCTTTTTAGGATTCCATACCCAAAGGGTAAAACGGGAACCCTATTACTAAGGCTCCGCCGTCTGTCTGTCTTCTGTCTGTCTGTCCGTCTGTCACCAGGCTGTATCTTACTTCGTCTTAGACAGTTGAAAATTTCACAGCTGATGTATTTCTGTTGCCGCTATAACAACAAATACTAAAAAACAGAATAAAATAAATATTTAAGGGGACTCCCATACAATAAACGTGACTTTTTTGCTCGTTTTTGCTCGATATTGATAACGGCAACAGGTAGACGCTTGAAATATTCACAGAATATTTAGTTATATATTCACTTTAAAAGTAAACAATTAAATTACAATAAAACAAATATATAAGGGGGTCCCATACAAGAAACGTGTTTTTTTTATAGATAATGGTACGGAACCCTTCGTGCGCGAGTCCGACTCGCACTTGGCCGGTTTTTTCTTATTTTGACCATTGTTGATCAATATGCAGCAAAAATAAATAAAATTATATTTTATTGTAAAGAAGTTTAGACTGGTGGTGGTACCTCAGAACATATTATATCATCATCATCATAACATAAAGCATATTATCTCAAATCCTCAGAATAATAATAAATATATATCAGTGGCCCGATTCAAACTTAATGGCGGCTCGGAACATGAGGCGAGTGGCTGCGCAGTAACGAATTTATGTGTCAGCGGGGGGGAGGGGTGCGGGGTACTGCGCAGCGAATGGCTAACTTCCGAGCCGCCATTAAGAGTGCATTCCGACCATAATCGCTGTAATCGATTTTAGCGCGCTTAAACGCGTTCCCTATTAGCGTGAGCGCGAAAACGTCGTTTCGTAAAACGTCATAGATGACATCATGACATGCGCCATCTTACGATAACGCCGACCATGCCCTAAATTAATATCACCTACCCTATATACAAATGTACTCTGTGTATCACCGTGAGCGCTGTCAAAAATGACAGTTGCGTTGTTTTGTTTTGAGTCATAACTTCTATATAATAGCGTGGGATTTTCAAAATTGTGCTTCTGGCTACAGTCGCCATCTAACCAAAGAAGAAGATGTTTACAAATGTATGTGTGTGGTGTACAAAGAAATACTGTAATCCAACCGTGAGCGCGGTCACGAGTGTTTCGAATTGTTGACAGTTGTCGGCTGTCATAATCGTAATAACTAATTCGGTACGCAAATTATTGATGTGAGCGCTGTCAGCGATTAAAGTCGATGTTTGAATCGAACTATAACAAGGTGGTAACCCACTAGTCACTGTCACTAGTATAATAATGTAGAATGTACTCTGTGCCACTTTTTTTTTTTTTTTTTTTTCACGCTCAAACTCAAACTCAAAGCATTTATTTCAATTAAACCATTTACAGGCACTTTTGAATTGTCAACAAGTCGGTCAGTTACAAATATGAAGCTAGTTGCCCATTCCAAATAGTAGGTTCCTATGGAGAAGAACGGGCAAGAAACTCCACAGACACTCTTTTAAAATAAAATATTTGATACAAAGTATTGGTTACATCATTCTTATTGAAAATATACATGTGAGAACGATGCAAAACGTCAGAAGCGTCCGTGATAAAAAAAAACAATTCAAAACTAAAATAATTAATTGCTGAGAAATGCATTACGCATCACCGCTCGTCGGGGGACGAGTCGGGGTATGTGGGACTCCTGTCACTACAGTATACCCACTAAAACTCAGCGGTGTTCCCACATCGCCGTGTTGGGAGGGCCATGGGATAACGGCTCAGCCTTTTCTTCCACAACCCTCCCGGCGCATGCCCGCCTAGCTGGCGGGCCCCTCATGCCCCCTCGTTATTGGGGGGGCTACGGGAATGGCCGGGAACACCGGGCCATTCCCGACCGACACTGGTGGAGGCCTGTGCAATACAGGTAAGGCTGCCCCCGCACCCGTTGCCTGCTGGCCTCCACCTGGGAGGAGTCGGAGGTGACGTTCAAACTGACGTCTTCTTCGACCCCTCCTCCGCCTTCGGAGCGGCGCGGCGCCGCGGCAGGATCGTCCTCCCGCATGCGCTCTGCCGTCTCCTTCTGGGACATGACGTGTTCGCAGAAGGAGGCGACTGCCGCCCAGGACCCCTCATCCCTCAGCATGGCGTTAACCAAGCCGGGGAGTGAGAGGTCCGGTCCGATCACCGCGTTCAGACTGTGGCGCGGCTCGGACCACGATGGGCACACCTCGAGGGTGTGCTGAGCCGTGTCCTCCGCCGCGCCACAGTGGTGGCAACACGGCGTCTCCTCCCGTCCAATTCGATGCAGGTACGATCCGAAACAACCGTGTCCGGACAGCACCTGCACCAGACGGAACGAGAGGAACCCGTGCGACCGCTCGAGCCAGTCTCGCAGAACTGGCCCAATCGCGTCGAGGGTTCGGCGGCCGAAGGCTGCAGTGGCGAGGTCCCCCGTCCAATGGACGACGATGGCGTCTTTCGCCTCCCGCCGGACTGCAGCCCGCTCTTCCGTGGCTGGGCGTTCTCCTCTCGCCCTCCGCCCCGCCGTCCATTCATACACTCTGGCGAGCACCCACGCCTCGAGTTCCCAAGGAGGGGTGCTGGCCAGAGCGCATGCTGCCGCAAAGCCCACCGTGCGATGGGCCCGCACCACACGCTGGGCTATGGCCCGTTGGGGTGCCCGCAAGGCCGCGGCGTTTTCCCTCCTGCGGAGAGAGTCCTCCCAGATGGGAGCTCCGTAGAGGGCCATACTCCTCAAGATAGACCGGCGTAGAGTTGCCGGCATCGCGCGCTGGGCCCCCCCAAGTTGGGAAGCAGCCACGACAGGGCGCCCGCGGCCTTCAGTAGGCGCGACGACAGCCCGCTCAAATGCGGACCGAAGCGCCACTTGCAGTCGAGTATAACCTTCACCTCAATTCTGGCGCCCTCCACAAATATGTGGGCGTCAGGTGGGGGGCGCTGCCGAGGGCCGTGGAAGTACACGGCCTCGGTCTTGTGCAGCGCCACCGTTAAGCCTAGGCGGCGGATCCTCCCTGCGACCAAGGATCCACCCACCGAGGCCAAGTTGGCCGCCTCCCTGAAACTCCCCCCCCGGGCGGTGAGGAGAATGTCATCCGCATAGCAGACGACACTCGTGCCTCGGAGGAGAGTTCCCCGCAAGAGCCAGTCGTAGCCAACGTTCCAAAGGAGAGGTCCCAAGACTGACCCCTGCGGAACGCCGGCCTCAACGGCGATCCGCCGGACTTGGCCAGTCCTATCCACCAGGAGGATCGCCCGATCCTCCAGGTAGCTGGCCAGCAGACTGCGCATGTGTCGAGGTACTCCGTGGAATCGGAGTGCCTCTAGGATGGTGGAGTGGGGAACGGAGTTGAAGGCGTTGGCTATGTCGAATGACACAGCCAACAATCCGTCCCCCGCTTCCATCGCCTCCTTCACCTGGCCCTTAAGGCAGGTCAGCGCGTCCACCGTGGAACGCTCAGCCCGAAAACCGAACTGAGCGTCCGACAAGTCCGGCCCGATACCCCGCAGATGGCCCTTTAGGCGGGCAGCGACAATCCCCTCGAACATTTTGCCGACCTCATCGAGCAGAACGATGGGCCGGTATGCCGAGGGGGAGTCTGCTGGGCGGCCCTCCTTGCGAAGGAGGCACAACTGTCCCTCCTTCCACGGTTTCGGGAACCTTCCAGACGCAAGGCATGCGCTGAAGAGTTCCCGAAACCTCTCCTCCATTTGAGTGGCAGCGATCGCCACCACTCTCGCCGGAACACCGTCGGGGCCCGGAGCTGTCTTCTTGGCGCGGATATGGAGAATCGCCGCACCAAGTTCCGACTCCGTGACAGGAGGGGCCTCCTCTTCTTCCTCAGCTGGCGGAGCTATCCCCTGCGGTGGGCCCATCACTGGTGGGGTAAAGTTGTCGTCCCTGCACGGGAACAGGGACTGAACCACCCCATCCAGAAAGGAGGGCTCCAGGATCTCGGCAACCGGGGGACCAAAGGGGCGCAATTTGTTGCATGCCGCCTTGTATGGTCCCCCGTAGGGGTCGTTGTTGAGACCCTCCAGCAGCTCTGCTCTCGCCGAGCCTCTGGCGGCGGCGATGGCCCGGCCGAGGTCCATTTTGGCCTCCAAGTATACCTCATAGAGGTGGTCTTCGTTGGCCCGGTCCCGTACACGCCACCGCCGACTCCGCGAGTAGGCCCTCCTTGCCGCCACACACGCTGCTCGAAGCCCTGCCAGCTCCACCGACCACCAGTAGACGGCGCGGTCGGCGAGACCGAGGCATGCTGGAGTTGCATACCTCGGTCAGAGACTCCCTCAGGTGCCCCGCCACGGTGTCCACATCCAGGCCGGCGGAAGGCGGCGAAAGCCAGTCCTGGACGAACGCCGCCTCCACCGCCGCCTCCCTGTCCAGGCGGGCGAGAGCCCACCGTGGAAACGGTGATCGCCCCGAGAGGGGTCGCGTCCCTCCGGGGCCACTGGTGGAGATGTCGAACCGCACGTAGCGGTGGTCCGACATAGTCTCCACCAGGTCCACCCGCCAGTTCTGCACGCGCGCGGCTAACGCAGAGGTGGCGAAAGTGACGTCCACTATTGAGCCACCCTGCCGCCGCACGCATGTCTGGACGCTTCCTCTGTTCAATAGGGAGAGTCCAGAGGAGGCTGCCCACATCTCCACTGCCCGCCCGCGTGCATCGGTGGCCGGGTTGCCCCAGGTCACTGACTTGGCATTCAGGTCTCCCAGTACGGAGACCTGACGCGGCGCCGCCCTACCGACCACGGCCGACAGGACTCCGAGATAGTTCTCGAAGTCCTGAAGAGGGCGGTTTGGGGAGAAATAGACCCCCACAAAGGCCAAGTCTCCCCACGCGGCGGCCACGTATCCGGGTCCCCTCTCTAATAGCGAGAGGGGAGGGAATTCTGTGGAAGACCGCGCCGCTAGTGCCACCAAGCCGTCCTCGTCACCGAGCCAGCTGCCGGGGATCGAGTAGGGCTCGGCGACCACCGCCACGTTCAACAACCACTCAGCCATGACCTGCACTAACAGGTCCTGGGCCGCTCTGCAGTGGTTGGTGTTGCAGTGGTTGGTGTAAACTCTGTGCCACTACCCCAGCCCCAGCCAGCCAAGGCCAACCGCTAACCACCGAAAAAAACTACTGTCAAACGTGTGTCAAACTGTCATTGTCAAAGTCGAAAAATAAAAAATTAAAAAATAGACTCAAATTCTAAAATTATATCTATTTCTTCGAAAACGAAGTAACTTCTTTATTGTAAATAAATATCATCATTTAGTCAAATAGGTATTCTTTGCGATTAGAAGTGAAAATTATAATGAAACTTTTATAACCTCAACCAAGTTTGATTACAAACAAATCCGCTATCATGGGAGTTACTGTGTAAGTTGTGTATATTATTTAATATATTTATCACTAATTCGAATCATAAAAATATGACTCCCGTTGCGTCTCGTATTACAAGCGAGAAATATATTATTTAAATGGCCAATCTTAATTTTTCACAGCTTAGAATCAGTTGCCAGAGTGGATAGTATGTTACTGTTACTGCAAGTCCTTACAAAATATGGTAGATAACATACACATACATGAACTCACGCCTTCTTCCCATGGTGGTAGGCAGATACTACAGAATGCCACCTTCTACAATCCTTACAGGCTTCTTTTGCTTCATTTAGATACATTAATACAATACATATCATGCATTAATTGCTGGTTGACTGATAGATTGCATTGTTCAGCATGGATACATAAGCCTTAATTGAGACAAATGGCCAGTTACATAACCATAACATCACACCTGCCTGTCCCAAAGGGTTAGGTAAAGGTGCAATTATAGAACACCCACATCCCGCCAGTTATGTTTAAGTCTCATGTAATAGGGGGCGAGCCTATCACCATCAAACGGGCACAAATACAGGCTCCAGACTGCTACTGAGAAATTACTAATAGAAAAACCCCATAACACTTTATCTGAAATGCTGGTGCTAGGAGATGTTACCCTAAGCTGTGTTTGTAATTAAATAAAATACAAATTGACTTTAGTTATGCTACTAAATAATAAAATATAAATCATTATTTATTGCAAGCAAGTATATGTATATATGTAGGAAATACAAATATGAATAACATTATGGGTAACTGATGATAAATGATAGGTAATACGGGCTGGTGTCCGCAACTCCTCGTCAATGGGCATATTTTGCATACGTTACCGAAATACTTTGCCCTGTATGTGGCGATCACCAGGCAGTTTAACAGCACATGAGCTGCTGTCTCTTCGTCCTCCATGCAGGCCCTGCACAGCGGACTGTCTGTGACTCCTATGACAAAGAGGTGATTATTAAATGGCCCATTGCCAGTTATAGCCGCTGTAACTGTACGCAGCTGTTGTTTAGTTAGTTGTAGAACCTGTGTTGTGAGGCGGCTGTCGATAGTAGGGAGTGGCTCCTTCCCCTGCCTGCACTCACTTTGGTCCAACCATAGTTTGTGATGTTGATCCCTGGTTCTGTTCCTTACCAGAGTGCGTAGATATCCGAAGGAGAGTGGCGCGATGGGTTCAGGTCCCGCTGGTGCCATGCTAGACCCCCTTCTGGCGAGTTCTTTGGCTGCATCGTTACCTAGCGAACCGCTGTGTCCTTTGATCCATTGAATGGTTATATTATTCAGGCAACCCACCTGGTTGAGGTCCTCGTATATCAGACCAGAGGCAACTGTATGACTATTTAGCGCTTGCAAAACAGCCATGCTGTCTGAGAGTATGCGTATCGAGTGGTCCTTAACTTTCCTGGCCATGATCGCTGAAGCGGCAAGAGAAATACCCATGCATTCGGCCTGGAACACTGTGTTATGGACTCCCAATGGTGTGGCAATGTGTATATTGAAGTCCTCCGAGAAGATTCCAGCACCTGTGCCACTACCTGTTATGATCGGCGATCCTCGTGAAGTTGGATTTTGTATTTCTTATCAAAGATGCATTGTTTGGGTACCCGGTCATTAATGGCTTTCGTAATAGGGAACTCATTATATAGTCCCTCAAGCAGAGCGGTGTGTTGTCTGTCCCGCTTACCCCAGAGATTTATTGCATTTAGACGTATCGCCGCCATCGTCGGTTCCTGCTGTATGGACCGGTGGAGCGGTGGTAGACCCAGCATGGCTTCGATTGTTGCAGTCGGAGTAGTCCTCATGCAGCCTGTGGTCGCCATGCAGGCTAGTCTTTGCATGCGTTGTAGTTTGTTGAAGGCCGTAACCAGCTTGGTGCGGGGCCACTGGACCACGGCCCCGTAGGTGATCATGGGGCGGATCACTGCGGTGTACAGCCATAGTATAATTTTGGGGGATAGGCCCCACTTCTTACCTATCATTCTTCTGCACTTCTAGAAGCTGATGCAGGCCCTGTTTAGCTTGTTGTCTAAGTGACTAGGTACCTACTCCTTTTCCACTTTGACATTTCAAAAGTGCCTGTAAATTGTTTAACATAAATAATGCTTTGAGTTTGATTAAACAAATAATAAAATAATGGTATATTGTTATTAAGGACTTTGCCTTTCTGCATATTTATATCGGCAAATAAAAACATAAAATTAACAGTCTCGCTTCATCTCAAAGTATTTTGCATGTATTTTCAGATTGCAACAGTACCCAGTTCCTGACAACAAAACAGGGACGTACGTGATAGAACTGCTGACTAAACGAATACTTGCATTAGGAGCATCACAACAGGGGCAGTTCTTGGTCGACTGTGAGAGCTACTTGTCACATCCACAGATGGGTTAGTAGGTGCTTAATATTTTTAGGCAACTTGGTGCCACATCATATTATTTATACTTACTCCCACGAGTTGGGAGTCCTTATTTTTTTTACAGATAGATAATACTCGTATTATTAGAAGGCCCCACGTAAAGTTCTAAGTTGCGGAGATAAATGGTTTACGAGAAAAAAAAAACAAAATCATAGAAATTTTGCAATATTTTCTCAGTTTGACATTTTGTCTTGCCATTTAACGTTTTTTTTAAGCCTTTGATGTAAATTCCTTCTGGGGCAGATCCGACATGGTTAGGTTAGAAGGCTAGGGCGCTTCATTTGGGTTAGGGTATGCTGTACAGTGCCCAAAAAACGCGAGAAGGCGAGCGAGCTAAGCGAGTGTGCCGCGGCAGCGGCCGCCGCCAAGCTCCAGATCACCTCTAATGTTGGGAAATTCAGTTGCCAAAACAAGAAAATTCGAAAGTTAGGTTAGAATATTAAAAAAATCACATCGCTAAATGGAAAGGGTTCTACAACTCTCCAACCACCCCTTAAATCGTGGGATTATCACCGAAGACGTACCATATAATATGATACGGCACTGAGTTGCATTGTCTGACATAATAACTGTTTAACTCGCAATGGTTTGTGTTTGTACGCCACCACCAGGACTCCAGCTCGTATTACCTACCTATTACATTAAAATAACTTCAGTTCAAACAGTAACTAAACTTACTGTGGTTTTAATTTCGTTGTGGAAGTCTCAAACAGAAATATCCCGATTTAGCTAAACTGCGTTTGCAATTTAATATGACATGTAAATAATGAAACAAACATGTAAACAAATAGGTGTTTTTTGAAAATTTACTTTAAAACCACAAATAAAGGTCAGTGTGTGCTAAAAGTTCAACATTTTTAAGAATCTTTTTGAATAGTATGTATGTGTAGTTTGTATGTATGTACTGGTAATTCTAAAGCCAATTTTATTTGCACTAGCATAAAGTTGATATTTGTTGAAGTGGAAATTAAAAAAAGAAAGAAAAACTGTTATTTGAATAGACGATAAGTATGCTACAATACTATAACATAAGTATTTGGGTATGTCGGAAGCGTTGGGCATCAATGTTACTGACATTTTTTTTTTTGGCTGGGAAATTATCAAATAACTTCTCCCGCTCTGGGCGGAGCGGGAGGGCGTGTCAGACTTTTACTGACTAAAACCCACTCGTGTTTCTTCATTTGCCTGTGTTCCAGGGCCACGATATCCCTTTCGGACAAACTCGCAACCCTGGCAGGCATTGACCCTAATGGACCCCGTCAATTCATGCTGACGTCTCTTTGACGCGCGCGTGGAACACAACGCGCCGTCGACTCGGACCTGGTCCTTATCGGACGACGAGCTACCCATCGCTCACCGTCCGCAGAACCGCGCCTACGGTGGCCGGAAATCGGCTTGCTACTCCCGACGGCCAGGGCGTCTCCTGCGGTGACTAGGGGCGTGAGGGCGCGAACCCTGCCTCTCCCTCACGCGTTCCGCCTCCTCCTTGGCGAGCATTACTGGTTCAGAGCGAGAGTGCATGGGAGGCCGTTACCTCCTTGTAACGGCCTCCCATGCACTCTCGCTCTGAACCATGGCCTGAACCAGGGCCGGACGCGAGAGATCGCAGCCGCCGATCGCCTCCGTGAGGACACGGCGGTGCTCCGCCCAAGCAGGGCAGACCTCCACCGTATGTCCACCGTGTCCTCCGGGCGATCCACACAGTGGTGACACCCGGGCGTTTCCTCCCGCTTTATCCTGAACAGGAACCTCCCGAAACATCCGTGTCCGGTGAGGACCTGCGTCAGGCGGAAGGTGAGGACGCCGTGACGCCTCTCTAGCCACTCCTCAAAGAGGGGACTTATCGCCGCAATACTGGCGTGCCTAACGCTGGGTTGCGACGATCGCACTCTTTATGTCGCCATGAGATCCCTCCGGAGCTCTGTCCGTTGTGCCGTGATTTCTCGCGGCAGCGGAGTTTCGCCTCCTCGCGCCTCTCCCAGAGGTGCGCGAGGACTTTTGCCTCCAGATCCCATGGCGGTAGTCCGGCAAGGAGGCTCGCGGCCTCACGGGAGACCGTGCGGTAACCCCGTACCAGCCTGATGGCCATGACCCTTTGGATGTTACTGACATGAAGCAATCGTTGAAGGAGCGCTTCTTTGGCCGCCTGAAGAAAGTATTTAATAGTCTTCTACCACGCGGAAACAAGGTGCGCGCCTTCAACGGCGGGTCATGCCGGTTTGATGTACTCTTTCGGCATACTCAAATGGACTCAGACCGAACTCGACGCCCTGGATAGGAGGGTTCGTACGCTTCTGACTGCATATCGAATGCATCACCCACGGTCTTCGGTAATGAGACTGTATATCCCGCAAAAGTGTGGAGGTCGAGGCTTTTAAAAACGCTAAGACCCTCCACAATCGCGAGATATGCAGTCTCAGGGAACATTTCCTAGAAGCCGACGTGGGGATGCATCGAGATGTTGTCGCGGTGGACAAGGGCCTCACCCCGCTCTCCTTGGCTACAGAGAACTGGCGCAAGCCTGTAGTGCTTGACACTAACGATCGCTGCAGGGAGGTATGGCAAAGTAAGGAGCTTCATGAACGCTTTGTCCGGGCCCTACATGAACCCGATGTAGACTTCTTAGCGTCCGTAGCCTGGCTGCGTTTCGTTGACCTCTTTGGGTAAACCGAAGGTTATGTCTGTGCAATAGAAATACGGTAGAATGTAAAGGGACCATTATAGTTTTTAAGATCGTACATTTGTAAACCTACATTCCGGCAAATAAATGGATTTATTTTGACTATGGACGAAGTTATCATGACGAACAATTACCGGAGATTTATTGTGAAGGACGGCACGGTTGACGTGTGTCGGGCATGCCACCGTCCGGGAGAATCACTCCGACACATTATCTCTAGGTGTTCTCGTCTAGCTAACGAAGAGTACCCTTGTAGCCAGGATTATCCATCAGCAACTTGCTCTGAAATACAGCCTTGTGGAATCGGAACTGCCGTACTACAGTTATGTGCCCGACCCAGTTCTCGAAAATGGAAATATCACATTGTACTGGTATCGATCCATCATCATTGACAGGACTATTGATGCCAATAAGCCTGATATAGTGGTGGCAGATCGAATAGAGCGGCGCGCAATGATTATTGACATAACGGTCCCTCATGACGGGAACCTTGTGAAAGCCGAGAAAGATAAACAAATCTAGTTAGTATCTTGACTTGGCTCGCGAGGTTGTCGACATGTGGGATGTGGACTCAGCAATCATTGTGCCAATAGTTGTATCAGCTAATGGCTTGGTGGTTTTTAGTCAGTAAGAGTGACAGACCCCTCCGCCGGCCCCAGGGCGGAGAACATCCATGAGGAATTTCCACCCCGGCAACAACAAAAAAAAAGCTTGTGGCTCCAAGCTACAAGCTTTTTTGCCCTGTTCCCGATACCGGTGGGCTACTATTTTATTATATTTTTAAATGTTTTTACTTATATATTTTTTTATATTCTAAAATTTAAAAAGATAATTTAATACGAGGGCTGCACTAAAAGTATCGGGAATGGAATATTTCCACTGTTCCTGTCATATTAAAATCTTTTTGATTGAAAACTCCTTGGTTTTAAAAATCAAATACCATTTATTTATTTAAAAAAAGATTCTCGGTCTTGTCACAAGGTTTTGTCAAACTTGTTTAGTCGATGAGAAAATGGAATTGACTCGAGAAAATTTAAGAGCGATGATTTATTATGACTTTCGAACTGGTTTAACACAAAAACAGAGTGTTCCACAATTTATCGCTGGTTTGCTGAATTTCAACGTGGACGTGTCAAGCTCAGTGATGATCCCTGCACTCACAAACTGCAGTCACCCAAGAAAACGTTGATGCTGTGCGTAAGCTGATTGAGGAAGATCGACATGTGACATACCGCGAAATTCAGGCAACTTTAGACATTGGCATGAGTCAAATACAAATAATCTTGCATGAACAATTAGGTGTAAAAAAGTTGTTTTCCCGATGGATACCGCATTCGCTCTGTGAAGAGCAAAAAGCGGCTCGCGTTACTTGGTGCGTCAGAACTCTCGAAAGATTCCACGCAGGATCCTCAAATGCTGTATACAACATTGTATCAGGTGACGAATCCTGGATATACGCGTACGAACCCGAAACAAAAAACCAGTCACGAGTTTGGGTGTTCGAAAATGAGTTAAAGCCAACAAAAATTGTTCGTTCACGGAGTGTTGCAAAAAAAAATGGTGGCCACGTTTGTCTCCAAAACCGGCCATGTTACGACTATTCCTCTTGAGGGACAAAGAACGGTTAATGCAGAATGGTATGCTAGCATTTGTTTGTCACAGGTCGTTTCTGAACTCCGTAAAGAGAACTGCAACCGCCGCATCATCCTCCATCACGACAATGCGAGTTCTCACACCGCGCACAGAACAAAAGAGTTTTTAGAGCAAGAAAACAGAATTATTAGACCATCCGCCGTACAGCCCCGACCTAAGCCCTAATGATTTCTATACTTTCCCTAAAATAAAGAATAAATTGCGTGGACAGAGATTTTCATCACCTGAAGAAGCTGTGGACGCCTACAAAACGGCCATTTTGGAGACCCCAACTTCCGAATGGAATGGTTGCTTCAATGATTGGTTCCATCGTATGGAAAAATGTGTCAAATTTCGCGGAGAATACTTCGAAAAGCAATAAATACATTTTTAAATAGTAATGTTGTGTCACTTCCTTGATTCCCGAAATTTTCAGTGCCGCCCTCGTATATGTACTCAATGAAATAAAGGATATAATAATAAATTATTTTATGCACATTATGAAACAAAATAATGAATGAATGCTTTACAAATCTTAGGTGCTCCTCCTCTGGCTGTCATCCTATACAAAAAAACCAGGGCATTTTTGGGTTCCGGGTTAATTTGATCAAAACCTTAATTTATGTATCTTCTCTCTTTGGCTTAAATAAACAGAATTAATTAAAAAACATCTAAAATTGCAGGCACAACGAAGACAGTCCACATATTCCATAACTCTGAGCAGCCTGCATCTGTGTTCTCAATACTGGATACCGGTGCCAAAAACATCCACGTTATAGCCGACGGTCTGTTTGACTTGCTGATGATGAAGCTGTCCCAACATTATACTTCTAAGAAACAGACTAAGATCGAGAGTAAGGGACCGAGGTTTGAGCTCGGTGACTTTTGCGTTAAGCTCGGTTCCGTAACGATGAATCAGAGTTTTAAAGGGATACTTGTGGAGGTCAGTGTTTTATTCATACTTATGTTAATTAAGAGTGTGGAGCAAGTGAATGAGTTTGTATATTTGGGGAGTCTGTTTACAAGAGATGGAAAGATTAATGAAGATGTGTAAAGGAGAGATTGGTTGACTGGTTGGTCACAATCGCATGTACAGACATGCGATTGTGACCAACCAGTCGATATCTAAAAAGCCTCGACTCGGCTGTTTACAATCGCTGGTGCCCACGCTTATGTATGGAAGTGAATGTTGGGTGTGGCAAAAGATTCATGAAAGTAGAATAAATACTATGGGAATGCGTTCCTTGCGAAGTATAGTGTGGTGTAACTATAAACTGAGGAATAATGTGATAAGGCAACGTTGCGGTCTAAAAGAAGATGTAGTGACAAAAATTTAAATGAGTATGCTGAGAGTGTTTGGTCACGTTGAGAGGATGAATGAAAGGCCATTAACAAAAGGTATTTACAAAGCAAATATGAGTGGAAACGCCGGGGGGGGACGCCCTACAAGGATATAATATAGTGACCTTATTGGTAATGTTCTTCAGAAAGGACAGGTGCGTTGTACTCTCAACCGACGTGCGTGTATAACAAGATGTATGAACGTAAACGAAGTAAAAGAAGTATGTAAAGATCGTAGCAGGTGGCGTTCTGTAGTTTCTGCCTACTGGCATGGAAAGGCGTGAGTTTATGTAATGTATAGTACGTTTGTTATGTTAAAATCACACGCGTTGAACGCTGATGGTGGTTACAGTGCGAGACTGGTCCCAGACTCCTTTCTCAAAACTGGTAGCTCTATCGTAATTATAATAGCTCCTCAATTTTAAGGGTTACGTACCCAAAGGGTAAAACGGGAACCCTATTACTAAGGCTCCGCCGTCTGTCTGTCTGTCCGTCTGTCTGTCTGTCTGTCCGTCTGTCACCAGGCTGTATCTCATGAACCGTGATAGTTAGACAGTTGAAATTTTCACAGATGATGTATTTTTGTTGCCGCTATAACAACAAATACTAAAAAAAACCCGGCCAAGTGCGAGTCAGACTCGCGCACGAAGGGTTCCGTACCATTATCTATAAAAACGGCAAAAAAATCAAGTTTGTTGTATGGGAAACCCTTAAATATTTGTTTTATTTTAATTTAATTATTGATTTTTAAAGTGAATATCTAACTAAATATTCTGTGAATATTTCAAGTGCCTACCTGTTACCGTTATCAATATCGAGCAAAAAATCACGTTTGTTGTATGGGAGCCCCCTTAAATATTTATGTTATTCTGGTTTTTAGTATTTGTTGCTATAGCGGCAACAGAAATACATCATCTGTGAAAATTTCAACTGTCTAGCTATCACGGATCATGAGATACAGCCGGGTGACAGACGGACAGACAGACAGACAGACAGACAGATGGCGGAGCCTTAGTAATAGGGTTTCCGTTTTACCCTTTGGGTACGGAACCCTAAAAACAGAATCAAATTAATATTTAAGGGGGCTGCTTTAAGGGGGCATACAAAAACGTGATTTTTTTGCTCGATATTGATAACGGCAACAGGTAGACGCTTGAAATATTCACAAAATATTTACAGCCAGCAGTTTTTACTTTTTTTGTCGTAATAATTATATTAAAATAAAATAAAATATTTAAGGACAACTGACTTGACATAAAACAAACGTGATTTTTTTTGCCGTTTTTATAGATAATGTTACGGAACCCTTCGTGCGCGAGTCCGACTCGCACTTGGCCGGTTTTTTCTTTTAATATATTTTGATTTAATTTAATGTCAAAACCGAAATTTTTCATTTTAAGGTGGAATATCGTCCATGTGTAACACCAAGTGCGGTGTGGGGTCTACTACGGGAGTTCATACAAGGTTTGCTGGGTCCTTCTGTTCCTGTGCATGCAACACAGCATCTCCACAGCAGGATGAACGAGATCTACACGCCGATAGACACTATCTACCAGTACCTAGAACATTTCAGTGCGTACAGAAAGGTAACAGGCATGAGAAGTACGTAGCTCATAGAAATATCAAGAAAGGTGCAAGTGAATTTAGTTGTAAGTTATGTTTTATTAAATATTTTCGAAAGAAATAGTTTTTTTTTTCAACCGGCTTCAAAAAAAGGAGGAGGTTATGCAATCTGTAGTCAACAAGGAACCCCTAAAGTTTCGCCATGTCCGTCTGTCCGCGGTTTAGCTCAGAGACTCTTCGTACTAAAAAGCTGCAATTTGGCATGGTTATACATAATAATGACGCCGACAAAGTGGTAAAATAAAATCTTAAAATTAATTTATTTTTTAGGATACCGCTACTACACGTAAAGCGGGGATGAACTTTTTTCTCGTCTATCCCATGGTTATTGCTATCGTTGGAGAGGCCGTTCAAAAATATTGCGGGTCCGTGAAAACCATTTTTCGATTCAGGTATCCGTTTGCGTAATGTGTCCCTCTGCCAGCTAAATGGTTTCTTTTGTGTATGTGAAAAAATTTATGGCAGTAGTGTATATAACGAAATTAAAAGGAAAACTATCACAACTAAGTAGGCTTTACAAGTTGACGAATAATCGTCGACCAACTTACATTTGCAGTTTTTCAACTAAAATGCTAAGTTTGTTTTTGGGATAAATTTATCCCAACTACGGAACCCTTCTTTGTGCATGGTCCGACACCCAATTGGCCGATTTTTTTATACGTCATTTGTGTCATAGTACGAGTAAACGGACACTTGACAATGCCGCGTATCACAGCGGCTGTCGAGGCTCCTCCATGCTGTCTGGAGGCAGACGTAGCCTAGGACGCCATGAGGCTAGGTGGAGCGACGATCTTCGGGGTGGCTGGTAGTAGTTGGATGGTAGACGAGAGAAGCCAAGAATATAGTAAAATCTCGTGCTATTTGAGAGGCGTAAATAGAGAGGAGACAAACGTGTGGGACGCCTCAGCGGCCGTGCTAAAGGCGCCATTGTGAAAATTTTCCATACAAACCAAGTTTGACAAATGACGTATAGAAAATGTCGGTTATGAATGGCGGTCCGTGGCCTGCGGTGAATCCATCTTTTATGGAGTGGCCTATGCAGTAGACTTATTGGCTGATGATGAATTGATTTATGAAATGAAATATTCTATGCATGATGATGATATCTCCACCCGCTCCCATTGAGTTTCAGTAAAGAGGCACTTTACTGAGACCTCACGCGGACTTCTTGATAGAACTGGAAGTGATGTTGCAGTGTTTTGTTTCATTTGCCTACACTAATGCACGTTCACGAACACTTAATGGTTAATAATCCACCATTACTACACATTAATATTCGGAAAAACACAAATTTTAGAAAATAAAACATAACTGCTAAACGTGTCACTTCACTCTCCCGCCAAGAACTCTCCCGTTCCATTTACGTTAACTTTTTACCACAGATTATTTATTGTTGTGTCTTCAACATAGGGCAGACACTTAAATACCTTAAAACTAGTCTAGGATGTCTTGACTATTACGTCCGTTGAAGTAGTTAAAATAATAAACAAATAACGGATTTCGTTGCTAATAACAACAACAGACAGCACTTTAAAAGGTGATGTCGTGAGTAATAGCTATCATTCTTGTGTAGTGGCTGTGAGTGTCTACAGTGTACAGTGGACCAGTTAGATCGAAATGTTCGCAGCCTTCATTATTTTGTTGCAAGGTATGTAATCTTATTTCTTAGGTTCCAGGGCAGTGGGGCAGGTGGAGGGTCTTAGGTTTCTTAGGCTTCTGCCCGCGACTGTCTCCGCGTCAAATTTCTTGTTCCCCCGACCTACCCCGTCGCATCGCATGGCCTGTCTTTTCTTAATTTGACATTATATACCTACAATTTTAATTTCAACAAGGTTTTCAACTTTTATTATTTGAATAATACTTTATATAGTTTATTTTTTTTAAATATTTATTGAATGTGAGAACGTTGTAGGCTTAATACACTGTAGATTTGTAGACAATTGTCTGGTTTTTTAAGTACCTACTGTTGTCCTCCCATACCTGTACACACTGTGATTTGAAAACATTTTAAAAGTCAATTATTTTTAAAAGAGTAACCGTGGTGTTTCTTGCCGGCTCTTCTCCAAGGGAAACGACTCATTAGAACCGTGCACCTAGCTTCTGCCATTTCATGTGCCCATGTAGGCATATGTGAAATAACAAAATTTAATTTTAGTTTCTTTTTTATTTAGTCCGCGCTATCCGCGCGGTCAGGCTGTCTTGCGACATAGACCTCCTCTATCTCCCTCCACGTATTCCTGTCCAGACCTTTCCTTCTCCAACCTTTTGGCAGATCATCCTTCCACGTTTTCACCTGTCTTCCTCTACGTCTTTTTCCATTCCTTGGCTACCATTCTGACTTTGACTTTTTTGGTCCATTTTACCGACTTTTTTTACTTAGCTCTCATCCTAAGACCCAACCCAAGAACACTTAAATTGGAAATGGACAGGTCATATAGGTAAGTATAGGTTTTATGAAATAACTCATAACTTTAACTGCCTCTGGTCTAGTGCTCGCAAGAAAGAAAAGAAAAGAAAGAAAAATTATTTATTCTGCACAAACAAGCGCAAGCGGTACTGCTGAGCATGAAATCCTGGTGGTCTACTCTGAACATAAATCCGAAGTATCGGCCTAATGTTCGACCGTTTCTTGACTACGGCTAACTATGGCTGACTACGGCGAAAGAAAAAAAAAAGACAGTCGAAGAGATTCGATAATGCCAAACTCAAAAATGTGAGTATAAGTCGGTTAAGGACTCGAAAGTCAAAAAGGAAACTTTGGAAGTTATAAAACGGCGGAACAATCGGCCGATACTTTGGGTTAGCGCTTCGGAGTAGACCCCCTGGGTTCGATTCCCGGGTCGGGCAAAGCGTTATTGAGTTTTTCCATCTGAAATTTCTCAGTAGCAGCCCGGAGTCTGGATTTGTGCCCAGTTCATGGCAATCTAGCCTCGGTTCCTATTATATGGGACTTAACCTCTGCCTTACATTTCGGGGAATACAGGCGTGGTGTTTGTTATAAAATATTCATCTTTGTGCTAGTCAAGTGATTTTCATTACCAGTCACTCACTAACGTCCAGTCACTAAGAAAATTGATGTAGGTACCTACTACCTATCTACGTTGAAACCATTTCTGTGGTAATACATAAGTACCTATTGCGTAAACTCTATACAAATAAATAAAATTGAGGTGTCTGTTTGTAATGTCAAAATAACGGCAGATACATGTCTAGTTGTTTATTGCCTGTATCATTTTCCTTATGAAAACTCTGAAAAAAGCCCTCGTGTGAACGCAACGCGCATTTGTATGGTCAAAGTCAACGGCGGTATACCAACTGACTCAACACCGTTCGCAATAGTTGCCGATTCAAAATATACTTAACTGCATTTGCAATTTAGTTTCTAAACATTATGTTTAATGTAAACAAATGTTTAAACTTTAATACCCACAAAGTTCAGTTTGCACTATAACTTCAATCATTTTTATGAATTTTTCAATAGTACTAGTCATTCTGAAATCAACTTAATCACACGGGTATTAAGTTGATATTCGTTTAAATAGACTGTAGATTCGGTTGTCTCCTGTGGAAAGCCTAACCTTTCGGTCACTTTTGATTTGTTCCAGCATGCAAAACATTATCAGTACAAATGGACGTCATCGATTGCGGATTAGACCACGCATTAGACGTGGCCGAGGGAGACGTCGAGACGTCGCAGTATCCCTGGGTCGGCATACTCTTCTATACTTTCTGTGAGTCCTTCCTTCGAAACTGCCTATTAGACAAAAGGGATGGTGCTGTTCACCCCACATGGCTTCATACCTACAGGGTCAAATTAAATTAGTTAGCAAAACTCCGCAGATGTGATGGGTAGAAAAACACGATAAACAACTATAATAAATAATAAAACGATTTTCTCAACTCGTTCTTTTAGTAGGTAACTGTAGTGGTACAAGTGACCGTGGATCCAAATTTTTTTGTGCTCTTCACGTTTGGAGTTTCGCTAGCTAATTTAATGTCACCCTGGTACCAACCCGTCCGTTAATAAGGCACACAAAACATAACTGGCTAAATGTGGGTGATCAATATTGCTATTACAAGCACCAGCGCAGTAAGATACCTACCTTTTTTTTCTTTCGTGGCGAATCATTAAATTACATCTGCCGCTCTGGGCGAAGCGGGATGGCGTGTCAGACTTTCACTGACTAAAACCCACCCGTGTTCCTTCAGTTGCCTGTGTGCCAGGGCCACGGTATCCCTTTCGGACGAACCCGCAACCCTGGCAGCCATCGACCCTGACGGACCCCATCAGTTTTTGCTGACATCTCTTTGAGGCGTGCGTGGAACACAACGCGACGTCACCCCGGGTCTGGTCCTTATCGGTCAGCGAGCTACCCATTGCTCACCATCCGCAAGCCCGCGCCTTCGGTGGTCGGGAATGGGCCTGGGATTCCCGACGCCCAGGGCGTCTCCTGCGGCAACTAGGGTCGTGAGCGCGCGAAATTTGCCAGTCCCTCACGCGTTGTGCCTCTTCCTTTGCGAGCGCTAGTGCTTCGCAAAAGGATTTGACCGCCTCCCATGCACTCTCGCTCCGCCGCGTACCATGGCCTGAACCTGGCCGAACGCGAGAGATCGCCGCCGCCGGTCGCCTCCGCGAGGACACGGCGGTGCTCCGCCCCCTCAACCTCCAGCTGGGCAACCCTCCACCGTATCCTCAGGGTGATCCACACCGTAGTAACACTCGGGCGTTTCCTCCCGCCTTATCCGGAACAGGAACCTGCCGAAACAACCGTATCCGATGAGGACCTGCGTCAGCCGGAAGGTGAGGACGCCGTGGCGCCTCTCTAGCCACTCCTCAAAGATGGGACTTATTGCCGCAATTGTGGCGTGCGCGTGCCCGATGCGACGTACCTAAGTTCCGTTACGGGCCTAAATCAAAAACACACTTTTATTTCTAGTCATTTTTTCGATAGGTCTTTGCTTTAAGTCGATTGGTTTTATTTTCAGACGGTGTGGAAGGAGACAGCCGTTCTGTAACGACGGTAGTTTTGATACAGAAGGAGTTTGTTATCGCCGCCGCAGCAGACATAGGACCCATGCCGAAGAAAAACTTCCGGTAACTATCTGTGCAACCTTGAAAACTAAAATTCAAAACCGCTGAAGTGCGACTCAGGCGCTTGCACTAAACCCTTGGCCACTAGCTACAAGCTCAAGCGACACGCATCTTGCGTCAGCGACTGCGGAGTAAATGAAAGAATGTTGAGAGCATGCCACGAGTCATCGCGATGTTACTTGCGGCGAGACGGGCGGAGACAGGAGACGCGCGCGTGTCTCTTGACGCAAGTCGCGTCGTAAGTCACATCGCTCGAGGCCGTGAAGGAAGCCTAAGGGTTCCGTACCACTAAAGCTTTAACCGAAAATTTAAACCAGGCTAATATAGTTGTGGTGGAACTTTACGCGCGAGTCCGAATAGCACAGCTTTTTTGTATTTTTTCTTTTTGTTGTTCGTCTCGTGGGAGTCCCAAATATGTTGGTAAATACTTTTCTTTCTTTCTTTATTTGTAGAAAGAACACTCGCGTTCTACTCGGCGAGGGGTGGGACCGTCCGGGGCGCCGCGTGCGCAACTATGTGATACATCCAGAGTACGGCGAGACGTACAACACGATCGCCTTAGTGCAACTCAGCTCCCCCATCAGAGACGGTGAGAGCTTCTGGGGTGCTTCTTCATCCCGTCGTTGATTCAAGTTCAGGTCTCCAAGGAAAAGTATCCGCTTCGGAAATCATCTTTTACTTTCGGAAATACGAACGCGCGATGATGAGATCTAATAAAAAGAAAAGAAAGTAAATATAGAGCTGTTACAACCATGGAACTGCAACGGTACAAGGACCTTTTGGCGTGTGACCACAATAGGAACTAACGCTGGTATCTAGTTTTTTTATATACAATTTTACAAAACCATTTCACAAAAGTTTACCAACAACGCCCCCCGTCAATGCCATTCAAGCGCCAAAAGATACTTGAAGCACTGTACTTGCCTATTTTGAATTATGTGCCATGATTACAAAATTATAATTTGACAACTCCAATAAAATATTTTACTTAATTTTTGTTCCGTGTGGTGCCGGACGTAAAGAATAGCACCAACCTATTTCTTCCCGTGGGTGTTGTAAAAGCCGACTAAGGGACTTACTAGAGAATGGGCAGCAGCGTTCTCTATCCATTTTAACACCATACTGCGATCGCCAACCCGCCTGCCAAGCGTTTCGATTATGGCAAAACCTCCCTTTGGAGGAGGCCTATGTCCAGCAGTAGAAATCTTTCGGTTGAAATTAGATTGACTAATCCAATTATTTTTTTTTTTGACTAAGACGATCTGCGACCTGCGGACCTAGAGACAAATGACAGTCGCTTCGGAGCGATTCTATTTCTAAAATCGTTATCGCTTGAACGATAACGAAGTTCGATTGGCAGGCCATAACGCTTATCAAAAAGTGCCACTTGGCTACGCATCTCTAAGGAAGTTATCGTTCGACGCTGTCGATACGTTTCATGCAATCGAATGATGATAACATTGTCGAGCTAATTTTTATTCGTTGACATTGTGATCACGTGACATTTCGATAGCATAAGTCAACCACATACATTTTTGGCTTTTCTACTAGCGTCATCGCTAGTCGAATGTTACTTTGTCTAAGCCATCTGAGTAGGTGAGGAAAACTTCATACAAACGCCTAATGATAGACAAAGCGCGCCAGGACAAAAGCTAGAAGCTATGCCTCTGTGGGGGTTACCCTGTGACGTGACGTGCTTGCTAATTCGGTAACACAAAGATTACTGAAGAGCATACTTTTTCTGGTTTAAGTGTATTTTATTCAGGGTCAGATCAGCCGATGAGCTGACCCCAACATAGTTTGAAAAAGCCTAGGCAGATAATGATTCAGGGTCAAATAAAATGATATACCGAAACTTCTTACGACGTGATAGGTTGCTGGCTGCTCTGCTCCTGTCCTTATCTGAATTTATTTGGGGTTGGTGCAGCATGCCCTCTTCTTTGATACATCTCTACCAGCCATCATCACAGTATTCTACTGGTTTATTGCCATCACCCTCGCCTAGTTGGTCTAGTGGTCGCAAGCGCTACTGCTGAGCATGCGGTCCTAGATTCGATTCCCCCGATCGGGCAAAGTGGTATTGCGTTTTTCCATCAGGAACTCCTCAGTAGCAGCCCTGACTCTTGATTTGTGCCTGGTTGATGGCAATAGGCTCGCCCACTATTACATGGGACCTAAACACAACTGGCGAAATGATATACTACATGCACACCTCTGCCTAACTCTTCGGGGATTACAGGCGTGATGTGATGTTATTTTGTCTTATTAGACATAAAGTCAAGTCTTGCGATGTAACTGTCACCTTCTTGTAGTAATAATTTAAAAATTTGGCCAAAATTAGCTTCCTTGGTTTATCAAGTTGAAACTTTGTCCTGATGACAATACATTTATTTAGTAGAGATTACTTGTATTGATCAACAGCATTGTTAACCGACTGCCAAAACTGAGGAGGTTATATTATGTTCGTTTTTTTTGTTTTACGTACGTCCACCGATGTCTGCTTCAATTGTGGACCGATTTTGAATGTAATTATTTCGTTTGAAAGGGCCATGCTCCCGAGGTGGCCCCATTGTCACCAAGTCAGAATCTGACGAGGAGATCCCATGAAAATCGAGAGAAATCCTCAAATTTTATAGGCACACTCATAGCGATTTGGGTATTTTTAATAGTAACTCATGCATTTGCACTCGGAAAGCACCATTTGGTGAAGTGAAACTAATGATGAAGACCAGAGATGTCCACCGGAACTGCTGCATAATATGTATTTCACGGTTTCGAATCGATTAGGCACTTTAAGGTGGCTAAGCAATTTATGCTCGTCACAATGTATATTATGGTGAAGTCACCAGTTCCAGTTCCCCTGGTTCTTACCGGGAGAACTCCTCAACTGGATCGGTAAACAATATTTTTTTAAAAGGTGATGAGCAGTTGACATTAGGTTGGTATTAGTAACTTAGATAAATTACTAGCTGACCCAATAAAAGTGAAAAATAAAAATCTTTTTATAAAAAAAAACGACTCAACAAAAATTTCGGAAGACGGTGGCAAAAAACTAAAATACAGATCCAATGATACCGACTTCCGAAAATAAAGTTATTTTTCACTATGTAGTGTTTTTTTAGAAGTCAGCTTTTGTTTGTAAAAATATTTTTTTGTTTTTTTTTGTGCTAAGCATGATTTTGTAACTATTTACAGTAAACCTCAAACCTGTATGTCCACCTCCGGACATTTTAAGAAACCCAGTGTTCTACGTCATCAAAATGAAAGAAGGTAAACAATTTATATTTGGTTTCTTTCTTTGTCCTCGGGTGAAACCGCGACAGCTGGTTTAATATATTATGACAAGCTATCTAATATAAATAGTATCAGTCTGATAGCCACACTACCGAGTTACCTAGGTCTAAGATATGTAAAGTAGTAAGAGGAAAATATGCAATTGCCCATTGTATGTTTTGTAGTGCTCAAAAAAAAAAATACTGGTATACAATAATAGTTATTGCTACTGTATTGTGATGTGTATACGCCTTGTATATCAATCTTGTAAAAATCAAATACTTGAATATCGAAAATATGTTTTAAAAACTTTCATTGAAGCGGACGGAAATGGAGTGTGTCGGGTTGCTAGCCCTACCTTTCACAAGTCTCCTTTGATTGAAAATGGTGTTGCCAGTAACTTAATTATTTACTTAGATCAATAGAGAACGTGACAGTGATATGTGTTTTCTTTATCTTATGTATGTATTCAGAGAGAGAGAGTCCGACCACAGTCGTCTTCACTTAGGTATTTAGAATGTTGCCTCCGATACCGATGCGTCATGGTCTCGAACGGGCGCCATAGACTATTAGCCTATTAGCTTACGGGCGCTGCCTCCACTTTTATCTATATCTTCATGGATATAATGGTTACTAGAATATGACACTGGTTGTTTTAATGTTGGCAATAAGCTAATTGTTTCAGAAACTTTTATAGAGCATTTATAGCATTGGGTGTAGATTAAAGTATAATTTAAACATACCTAATATAATTAAAAAACTTTCAGAGGTGGATGTCTTGGAAAAAGAAGTAATCAATGTGATGCATATCCCTGGAAAAATGTGCAGGGACTTCTATATGGCTGCAAATGTAAGCTCACTTTTACTTTCTCGTGCCAGCGCGGTTCGTACGAAAACTTGCGCCAAAGTGGCCCGCGTAATTCAAAGTATCTTACGTTTTTGCAATTTGCAAGTCAGTTTCAGGTTGTATGTTGATCAAAATATGATGCGCAAGCGTGACCGTAATAAATAGGTACCTATGTATAAATTTACAAAAATATCTAATAAAATCATCAATACAATATTTAGATGGCCAATTCTAACTTAGGTTAGAATTTTCGAGCTCGCTTTGCTCTCTCTTTTTACATGTTACGTTCAGCTTTTCTGAAAAACTCAACAAAGTAACTCCTATTTTTGTATGAAACCTAACCTATCCGGGGTGGGATAAAACAAAATTTTTGCACAATTAATAAACCTGCTGGCGCCCATGGTGCCCCTGAAATCTTGGGCTTCGACCGCGCCTTCCAGAGGGTAAGCTTAGAGAGTTGTATTAATGGTTTCAATGATTGTATTGTAGTGATTATTTGTTATTTCTCAGCTATACAGCCGTAAGATGCGTCCGCCGTACGTAGCGTGCGCCGTTGCGACGCAATCTGCCGGCGTGTGCGTGTGGCGCGCCGGCTCCGCGCTCGTGTCGCGCGACGTGTGGGGACGCTGGCAACTGGTACATTCAATCAATAAAAACCGTCCAAGTGCGCGTCGGATTACGCACAATGAAGGGTTCCGTAGTTGGGATGAATCTATCCCAAAACCAAACTTAAAATTCTCCCATACTTCGATATGCGTCACGGTCAATTCTCCAACTGCAAATGTAGCTAAATAGTTGTTCGACTATTTCTCGTTAACTTGTAAAGCCTGCTTAGTTGTGATAGTTTTCCTTTTAATTTCGTTATATATACTACTGCCATGAATGTTTTCACATACACAAAAACAACCATTTAGCTGTCAGGACCGTCAGGAGGCTTAACTTTAAAGAAAATTTGCACTTAAAAGCTTAATAATATTACGCAAACGGATCCGTAAATTGAAAAATGGTCCACATAGATCCTCGATATTTTTGAATGGCCTATCCAACTATCATTTTTTGAAATGTATTATTTTACCACTTAGTCAGCGTGATATGTATACCCATGCCAAATTTCAACTTTCTAGGACTAAGAGTCTCTGAGCTAAGCCGGGGCCAGACAGACAGACGGACATGGTAAAACTATAAAGGTTCCTTGTTGACTAAGGTACCCTAACAAACATATTCCACAATGAGAGCTGTGACCTTGCCTCCCGCAGCTGGGTCTGGGCGTGCGCGGCCCCGGCTGCGGCGCGCCCTCCCGGTACCTGGACATGATGAGCTACTACCCCTGGGTGGAGCAGAGCCTGGCCCAGTTCAACAGGATCACCATTTCCAAGATATCCAAACAGAAATACGTACTGCGCGGTGAGTATTGACCACCACTTTGGGAAAGATTTACTCTGCCTATCCTTTTTTCCAATCATGTTAGGGTCGGCTTCCAGTCTAATACTAATAATTTTACATGGAGCGACAGTGTAGCTAACCTCCAAAACCAAGTTACTGGATAACACGATACCCCGTAGTAAGACTGGTTGTCAGAAGTTATTGGCTTTCGAGTACACTTAACGACTGTCAAAGATCTACGTATGACAGCCGGGACCAACGGCTGAGCGTGCTTTCCGAGGCACGGAGGGGTTTCGATATGTAAGCAATTGATAGTCACCCATCCACAAACTGACCGCATAGTTTAACCTTCGATCGACCCGTGCGACAGCCCACGCGCGCGTGTCGCTTGACGCAATTCGCGTCGCAAGTTGCATCGCTCGAGGCTCTGAATGGCAGGTTCCATTCACGGTATTGAGTGAATAATGTTTCATAATATCGAAGCGAGTCAACATAAGCAAATAATGTTTACACGAAACCACATTAAGGTTCATATTCGTATGAAACGATAACTTTAATTAGCAAAGTAATGTCGGAATGCGATCTATGAATCTTGGCCTTTGAGTGGCAAACATTCCGACTAGCGGCTGTAGTGGCTCAGTAACATCCCCCGGCTTACAAGTCCTAATAAGCCGTTATAAGACACTTTATTAGAGTGAATGGTTCACTTGAGTGAAGGTTCATTTTTATTTCATTCCACGTTCTCACGATACCGAGAAGCTTATCTATAATAAAAGTGGAGGCAACACTAAATACCTAAGTGAAAACGACTGTGGTCGGACTCTCTCTTTCTGAATACATACATAAGATAAAGAAAACACATATCACTGTCTCGAGTGATATGTGTTTTCATTATCTTATGTATGTATTCAGAAAGAGAGAGTCCGATCACAGTCGTCTTCACTTTGGTATTTAGACTGTTGCCTCCACTTTTATCTATACCTTCATGCACGATACCGCTGCGTCATGGTCGTGAACGGGCGCCACAGACTATTAGGCTATTAGCTTACGGGCGCTGTCAGTTGGGACTAATTATTTCTCACCTGCCACGACTTATTATTATTATTATTTTTTTTTTTTCTATTTTCTGTACCTACATGGACGCATTTATTCTTATATTTAGTTATAAATTCAATATTAAATATGTAACAATATTTCTGTAACATTATAATTTAAAAGAATGTCCATAATTATGGAGTTTGTTGCCCGTTCTTCTCCATATGTAGTACCTACGACGCTTTAGAATGGGCAACCAGCGGACTAATGGCGTAACACACTATCAGTAGGAATCGGTTTCAATTTGACAGTTCAAAAACATTAATTGCGTTATTTAAATAGTTGAGCAGACAAATTTATCTAACATTTATGAAGCATTGGATTAGCAATATACTTCAAAATCATTCCGATTCCGATTCAAACTGTGTTACGCAATTAGGGTGGCTGTATATTTCTAACTGACCGACTCCTTGACAATAGGGAATATGCATGTTATTTTTTTTATCTAAATAAATAATTTACAGTATTATAAACCCAAGAAAACTATTGAAAGTCAAATTGAACTACTGATTGATGCTCAAATACATTATGAAACTCCAACAATTTTCTACTACAGTTCAAACGTCCGTTTCTGCCGCGTCATGACGTGACGTCGTTATCCACGAAACTGCATTGTTTACATCTGTTTTTTAGCCCCAAATCTATACATTAAATTATTGTTCATGCTTTATTCAAGCAGAAATCGCACTTACTTATTTACCTTAGTGATATTTTAAGCACTTCAGCAAAGAATAGATTTAATTCACACAGTGTTTTTCGTTCTTCCGGCATTTTCGAAGAGGACGCGTTTTGAATTTACGTTCCGTCACACCAAAAAACGCAACATAAATTAATTAATTGAGAAATAAGTAGTGCATTAAAAAATGTAAAAAAATAATGGAATTTGTTTCTTGACTCGTACACAATGTGTATTAAAATAATGGATAAGTTTTGAATTACGTGCATTATTCCCTATTCAAAAGTAGGTAAATGGTTTAATTGAAATAAATGCTTTAAGTTTTTGAGTGTTGATAAAATTAAATGAGCCAGTCAATTTAAGTTGATAGTCAAACCGTTTCCCTGCCTGGCTATTAAAGTATGGCCACTAGAGAATACAATCCCGAGCATGTTTTTCAATCCCGGGCTTACGGGATTTTTGAAGCCTTTTCCCGGGATCACGGGCTCATCCCGGGATTAGACTATGTGGTTTCTAATTGGGCTAAAATAAAAAAAAAAACACGAGTAATTAAAAAAAAATGTCTTTAATGTCTGCACAACACAAATCAGAATAATAATAAGAAAAGAAAAAACACAAACCAAAAAATACTATACTTTTGCAAGAAATTAAAAAACAGCACAAAATAACTATTTAGAATTTCGAAAATATAATCGCAGAAATATCAAAGCATCCAATGTTTGACTTCCGAGCCTGCTTCGTAGTTTATTGCCAACATAAGCAGCAGCTGAAAACGCTCGTTCAGCTTCTACGCTGGTTGGAGGAATAGACAATAGATACTTATATGCTGTTTCTGAGTGATATCCACGAACACCTCCATTTTCGAACAGGCTCATTTCACGTCTAATTCTATTTGCCAACCCCAATTCATTTTGTACTTGTACTTCAGGATCTGGGGATTTCATACTCTTGTTAATTTCCAGCTGTAACTTTTCCTTTAATGTCAATTGGGGTTGGGAGGTTTCTGACCTTAGCTCATCATCTGTTTGTGATCCTGACCTTGCTTCTTTTTCCGTGTAATCTCGACTATTAAGTCTTTTAACAATATTCTTTATTTGCTTCCTCACTAAAGCCTGTGTCGGAACTGAAAATAAGTCGTGCCATTCCAAATCCGATAATAACTGATTTTCAACATCCATTCGTGGATTTTGTAAATAATTTAACACGCCAGTTAAATCATCACTTCGTCGTTGCTTTATACGTTCCACTAAGGATGTTTTAATTTTTTTGGCAAGTGTTGAGTTTTTGCTAGACAGTTGTTTTATAAGAAATTTCAAAGCGGCATCAGCTGTGCATAAATTAGCATCTCGCCGACAGATTGCTTCTACTGTCAATTTAATTGGGGTCAGCACATCAACAATTTTATTTACCAATTCAAAATCAACATCTTCTAAACGAATTGGATGATTGAGATCTATAAGAGCTTTTTGAATGCATGCTTTTAAAAGATAAAATTGCTCCAGCATTGTTAAAAGACTATTCCACCTGGTTTTACAGTCCAAAAGAAGTGACAACTCTTTTCCATGTTCAATTTTCACATATTTTTGAAGTACTGTTTCATTTTTCAATGGAAATCTTTTGAAATACACTACAACTTTGCGGATTTTCTTTATCAGCTCATTAATATTTTCATATTGTGTTAACTCTGGTACGTGTTCTGGCGCAAGATCATTTTGTGACATTACGATTAAACCTGATTCTGGACAGTCTAAGTCTTCTAAATGGTGTTCATCATCGCTGTCGTCCATATAATCAACAGTCACAGCTGGTTCATTTATAGTATCATCTGAGGTAGGGCTATCTTGCAAATTATTATGTTTTTCATAAAGCACATCACAGACCGCCAAATTGATACCATGTGCGAGACACAGTTGTTGTTCAGTGCAAATAAGCCGCCCCACCTTTATCATAACATTCGGTCCATCGGTTACAATAGCCACGATGTCAGTTTCTAGGGAAATGTCAAATTTACTTAGACGCTCTTGCAATATACGAAGACAATTTTCAGCTGTCAATAGGAACAAGTCCTAAGTTCCAAAATTTTTTATATGAATGAACGTTGACCGCCATGTATCGTTTATTGGAAGTTGAAGTCCACTCGTCGAAAGAAAGACTAAATCTTTCACCTGCACTTTTCAAATGTTTTAATTCTGCAGTTACTTGCTTTCTGATTTTTTCACTGTAATTCATAACACGTTTTCGAACAGTGACGGCTGACTTTGGTAAATCCGTGTATTTTGCTAAGAGTAATTTTCTCAAATCATCTGAGGTTATGAATACACTGAATGGAAATCCATCTAATGCAATCATTCTTGCCAAAATATCATCCAGGCTATCGGCGGCACTTTTAGTAAAATAATTATCTAACTTTCGCTTGGCTGGCGGCGGTGTTGTGTTCAGATTTTCATAATCTTGACTTGTTGAAGCTGATATAACCTTGATGTTATGTTTTGATAACAAATGTGTATGTAATCCCTTAGTTGATCCACCCAAAGTCTTGAGGATGGCTGGGCATCGCTTACATTTAGCACTATTCCCGTCCTTCTCAATTAAATAATAACTCCACACTGACGTCGTATCACTGTCTTTTTTATGTCTAACAAAGTCTCCCGCCATTTGAAATACTTAATTTCAGATAATTGACTTTTAAATTTTAATGACGTAGCCTACGTAACCCGTCGTCACTGACGTAGCCTACGTAACCCGTCACTGACAGAACAATAAATGAAAAAAATAAAACCTGATTTGCATATTTTTTTCGTACAGGGAATCCCCGACCGACGGAAAATACCCGCAACAATATTATGATATGAGATGATCGGGTGATTCCCCTGTTGGTTCGTTGGGGAATTACCTTAAAGAGTATTGTATTAAAGTATTCCGAGTGGGGAAGTCTCTTCTAAGTTCTACGACAAACATATTATTAGGACTGTACCTGTGTAGTAAATAGTGGGTACCTACGTATTGTACGAGTTGCTTTTTGTCGTAATGTATTAAAATAATCTAGGCAAGGTTATTTTCAAGGCGCAACGGACTACGGAATACAAACTAGACTTGTTTGTGGCAATCCCGAAAATCCCGAGATTTGCCAAGTACAGTCCCGGGATTTTCGGGGCCAGAAAACGGTCGGGATCCCGGGATTGTATTCTCTACTCAAGACCCATAAATATGGGTAATTGATTGACAGCAAATAGTTAATATCGGCGCCTACTCCATATATTTTACATGATTACGGTCTGGAGCTCTACAGCATTTATGATCAGTGATGTTTATAATGCAATGGCCTGTTGGTCCCAGTCAAGACTCCAGACAATAAGTAAGTCCAGTAAGTCTTCAATAAGTCATTATCTAATCTCTCTAAGTTGCCTAGTGGCCTTCTAATATCACAGTTTTACCCATTACCTTTGTACGGGTGATTGGGACATCAATGCTTCACAAGCATTATCTCAAGATACTAGGCATAAAATAATAAATGGTATCTTGAGTTAAGTATCTCAAGATGGTGTCTTGGGCTAAGTATCTCAAGACGGTGTCTTGAGCTAAGTATCTCAAGACGGTGTCTTGAGCTAAGTATCTCAAGACGGTGTCTTGAGCTAAGTATCTGAAGACGGTGTCTTGAGCTAAGTATCTCAAGACGGTGTCTTGAGCTAAGTATCTCAAGATGGTGTCTTGAGCTAAGTATCTCAAGACCCATAAATATGGGTTGACAGCAAATAGTTAATATCGGCACCTACTCCATATATTTTACATGATTATGGTCTGGAGCTCTACAGCATTTACGATCAGTGATGTTTATAATGCAATGACCCCAGTTAAGACACCAGACAATAAGTAAGTCCAGTAAGTCTTCAATAAGTTATTATCTAATCTCTCTAAGTTGCCTAGTGACCTTCTAATGTCACAGTTTTACCCATTACCTTTGTACGGGTGATTAGGACATCAATGCTTCACAAGCCTCTCAAGATGGTGTCTTGAGCGAAGTATCTCAAGACGGTGTCTTGAGCTAAGTATCTCAAGACGTTGTCTTGGGTTAAGTGTCTCAAGATGGTGTCTTGAGCTAAGTATCTCAAGATGGTGTCTTAAGCTAAGTATCTCAAGATGGTGTCTTGAGCTAAGTATCTCAAGATGGTATCTTGAGCTAAGTATCTCAAGACCCATAAATATGGGTTGACAGCAAATAGTTAATATCGGCACCTACTCCATATATTTTACATGATTACGGTCTGGAGCTCTACAGCATTTATGATCAGTGATGTTTATAATGCAATGGCCTGTTGGTCCCAGTCAAGACTCCAGACAATAAGTAAGTCCAATAAGTCTTCAATAAGTTATTATCTAATCTCTCTAAGTTGCCTAGTGAACTTCTAATGTCACAGTTTTACCCATTACCTTTGTACGGGTGATTGGGACATCAATGCTTCACAAGCATTATCTCAAGATACTAGGCATAAAATAATAAATGGTATCTTGAGATAAGTATCTCAAGATGGTGTCTTGAGCTAAGTATCTCAAGACGGTGTCTTGAGCTAAGTATCTCAAGACGATATCTTGAGCTATATATCTCAAGACGGTGTCTTGAGCTAAGTATCTCAAGACGGTGTCAACAAATATGGGTTGACAGCAAATAGTTAATATCGGCACCTACTCCATATATTTTACATGATTATGGTCTGGAGCTCTACAGCATTTACGATCAGTGATGTTTATAATGCAATGACCCCAGTTAAGACTTCAGACAATAAGTCCAGTAAGTCTTCAATAAGTTATTATCTAATCTCTCTAAGTTGCCTAGTGACCTTCTAATGTCACAGTTTTACCCATTACCTTTGTATTGGGACATCAATGCTTCACAACCATTATCTCAAGATACTAGGCATAAAGTAATAAATGGTATCTTGAGTTAAGTATCTCAAGATGGTGTCTTGAGCTAAGTATCTCAAGATGGTGTCTTGAGCTAAGTATCTCAAGATGGTGTCTTGAGCTAAGTATCTCAAGATGGTATCTTGAGCTAATTATCTCAAGACCCATAAATATGGGTAATTGCTAACTTAAAGTTTAAACTTTAAGGGGGATTTGATAAGGCTTTTCAAACTGAATATTAGTAATAATAGCAGAGCAACAATAATTTCATCAATTATCCTCAAAGATTTACTTGAAGCCCATCTCCCATGCTCTTTGAAAGACTGGTGATTTTCATTTATTACACAAAATTAAAACTCTAAAAGCAAGCTTAGCATGATGCTTTCTATTTCTACTCTATTGTAGAATAGAAATCGCTTGTCTATCTTTCTTCGTAGAAAACTGTCAGCTGTCTACACAGAAGCGTAATTTTTATCTACTTTAAAACACTTCTCTACGGTTCTCATGCTAAGCCTATGGAACCAGGAATGGTTGGTTAAGTTTCTTTTAGTACTAACCTAATAAGCAATGTGGAGATATGAATAAGCAGTTTTTTATACATGTATAAGATTTTGCAATATCAGGTGGCGATGACAAAGATAGGGTCAAAGTAGGTCTAGCAGTCTCCCGCCATTTGAAATACTTAATTTCAGATAAATATATATAGTAAATGCTGTAGAGCTCCAGACCATAATCATGTAAAATATATGGAGTAGGTGCCGATATTAACTATTTGCTGTCAACCCATATTTATGGGTCTTGAGATACTTAGCTCAAGACACCATCTTGAGATACTTAGCTCAAGACACCGTCTTGAGATACTTAGCTCGAGACACCGTCTTGAGATACTTAGCTCAAGACACCGTCTTGAGAGACTTAGCTCAAGACACCGTCTTGAGATACTTAGCTCAAGACACCATCTTGAGATACTTATCAATCAATTACCCATATTTATGGGTCTTGAGATACTTAGCTCAAGATACCGTCTTGAGATACTTAGCTCAAGACACCGTCTTGAGATACTTAGCTCAAGACACCGTCTTGAGACACTTAGCCCAAGACAACGTCTTGAGATACTTAGCTCAAGACACCATCTTGAGAGGCTTGTGAAGCATTGATGTCCCAATCACCCGTACAAAGGTAATGGGTAAAACTGGGACATTAGAAGGTCACTAGGCAACTTAGAGAGATTAGATAATAACTTATTGAAGACTTACTGGACTTACTTATTGTCTGGTGTCTTAACATTGCATTATAAACATCACTGATCGTAAATGCTGTAGAGCTCCAGACCATAATCATGTAAAATATATGGAGTAGGATTAACTTTTGCTGTCAACCCATATTTATGGGTCTTGAGATACTTAGCTCAAGACACCATCTTGAGATACTTAGCTCAAGACACCGTCTTGAGATACTTAGCTCAAGACACCGTCTTGAGATACGTAGCTCAAGACACCGTCTTGAGATACTTAGCTCAAGACACCGTCTTGAGATACTTAGCTCAAGACACCGTCTTGAGATACTTAGCTCAAGACACCGTCTTGAGATACTTATCTCAAGACACCATCTTGAGATACTTAACTCAAGATACCATTTATTATTTTATGCCTAGTATCTTGAGATAATGCTTGTGAAACATTGATGTCCCAATCAACCGTACAAAGGTAATGGGTAAAACTGTGACATTAGAAGGTCACTAGGCAACTTAGAGAGATTAGATAATAACTTATTGAAGACTTATTGGACTTACTTATTGTCTGGAGTCTTGACTGGGACCAACAGGCCATTGCATTATATAATACAAAAGTAATATACTGTGTACTGTAGGTAATTATATTATATATGTACAATGATATCTACGAACTCCTCCATTTTCGAACAGGCTCATTTCACGTCTAATACTATTTGCCAACCCCAATTCATTTCCCCAAAGTTACAGCAACTTTTCCTTTAATGTCAATTGGGGTTGGGAGGTCTTAGCTCAAGACACCGTCTTGAGATACTTAGCTCAAGACACCATCTTGAGATACTTAGCTCAAGACACCGTCTTGAGATACTTAGCTCAAGACACCATCTTGAGATACTTATCAATCAATTACCCATATTTATGGGTCTTGAGATACTTAGCTCAAGATACCGTCTTGAGATACTTAGCTCAAGACACCGTCTTGAGATACTTAGCCCAAGACACCATCTTGAGATACTTAACTCAAGATACCATTTATTATTTTATGCCTAGTATCTTGAGATAATGCTTGTGAAGCATCGATGTCCCAATCACCCGTACAAAGGTAATGGGTAAAACTGTGATATTAGAAGGCCACCAGGCAACTTAGAGAGATTAGATAATAACTTATTGAAGACTTACTGGACTTACTTATTGTCTGGAGTCTTGACTGGGACCAACAGGCCATTGCATTATAAACATCACTGATCATAAATGCTGTAGAGCTCCAGACCGTAATCATGTAAAATATATGGAGTAGGTGCCGATATTAACTATTTGCTGTCAATCAATTACCCATATTTATGGGTCTTGAGTAGAGAATACAATCCCGGGATCCCGACCGTTTTCTGGCCCCGAAAATCCCGGGACTGTACTTGGCAAATCTCGGGATTTTCGGGATTGCCACAAACAAGTCTAGTTTGTATTCCGTAGTCCGTTGCGCCTTGAAAATAACCTTGCCTAGATTATTTTAATACATTACGACAAAAAGCAACTCGTACAATACGTAGGTACCCACTATTTACTACACAGGTACAGTCCTAATAATATGTTTGTCGTAGAACTTAGAAGAGACTTCCCCACTCGGAATACTTTAATACAATACTCTTTAAGGTAATTCCCCAACGAACCAACAGGGGAATCACCCGATCATCTCATATCATAATATTGTTGCGGGTATTTTCCGTCGGTCGGGGATTCCCTGTACGAAAAAAATATGCAAATCAGGTTTTATTTTTTTCATTTATTGTTCTGTCAGTGACGGGTTCGTAGGCTACGTCAGTGACGACGGGTTACGTAGGCTACGTCATTAAAATTTAAAAGTCAATTATCTGAAATTAAGTATTTCAAATGGCGGGAGACTTTGTTAGACATAAAAAAGACAGTGATACGACGTCAGTGTGGAGTTATTATTTAATTGAGAAGGACGGGAATAGTGCTAAATGTAAGCGATGCCCAGCCATCCTCAAGACTTTGGGTGGATCAACTAAGGGATTACATACACATTTGTTATCAAAACATAACATCAAGGTTATATCAGCTTCAACAAGTCAAGATTATGAAAATCTGAACACAACACCGCCGCCAGCCAAGCGAAAGTTAGATAATTATTTTACTAAAAGTGCCGCCGATAGCCTGGATGATATTTTGGCAAGAATGATTGCATTAGATGGATTTCCATTCAGTGTATTCATAACCTCAGATGATTTGAGAAAATTACTCTTAGCAAAATACACGGATTTACCAAAGTCAGCCGTCACTGTTCGAAAACGTGTTATGAATTACAGTGAAAAAATCAGAAAGCAAGTAACTGCAGAATTAAAACATTTGAAAAGTGCAGGTGAAAGATTTAGTCTTTCTTTCGACGAGTGGACTTCAACTTCCAATAAACGATACATGGCGGTCAACGTTCATTCATATAAAAAATTTTGGAACTTAGGACTTGTTCCTATTGACAGCTGAAAATTGTCTTCGTATATTGCAAGAGCGTCTAAGTAAATTTGACATTTCCCTAGAAACTGACATCGTGGCTATTGTAACCGATGGACCGAATGTTATGATAAAGGTGGGGCGGCTTATTTGCACTGAACAACAACTGTGTCTCGCACATGGTATCAATTTGGCGGTCTGTGATGTGCTTTATGAAAAACATAATAATTTGCAAGATAGCCCTACCTCAGATGATACTATAAATGAACCAGCTGTGACTGTTGATTATATGGACGACAGCGATGATGAACACCATTTAGAAGACTTAGACTGTCCAGAATCAGGTTTAATCGTAGGATCCCGAGATTCGGGATCCCGGGATTGTATTCTCTAATGGCCACACGTGGCCGCTCTTTGAATGTTCTCCTCAATTGTTATAATGTACCTACCTATATTTCAGCTGGTAGCGCATACCAGAAATTCGGCGCGTGCGATGAAGAAGAAAAAATCAACTTGGTGTACAGAGAAACGATTGTATTGCGAACCGACAACAATCAGTACCAGTTCTTGAACTACAATGTTAGTGTATACTTTTTTTATGGTTACCGTAAGGTTACTTTCGCAATTATATTAGTACATATAGATTTTCGAAAAACTTGCCTACAGCTATGACAAATTTCTTAAGATTTTTTTTAAATCAAAAGAAATGGTACAATACGGTCGATGAATCTTGGACGGTCTGAACTTCGCACAGAAGGCTGCGTAATAACATTTTTAGGGTTCTGTATATAGAAATACTAGCTGCGCCCCGCGGTTTCACCCGCGTAAGTCTCGATCCCATGGGAATATCGGGATAAAAAGTAGCCTATGTCTCAATCCAGGGTGTCACCTCCATACAAAATTTTATCAAAATTGGTCCAGCCGTTTGAGCGTGAAGAAGTTACAAACATACACACACACTCGCAAACTTTCGCCATTATAATATTAGTGTGATTAAAAACAGGAGAAGTGGCAAGGGGGCGTGTCTGTGTCCGTGCGACATGATCGAAACGCTCATGTCACAGGCAAATGGTCGTTTCTGCGAACTAGTGCGATTTTGACCGCGATCGTGACAACATTTAGTTTGCCGTGTTGTTCACTGGTTTCTTGTAAAAACCGAAGCCAAACTAAAAACTTTATAAATCAAGGAATCATAACATATTATAGGTAAAAGTATTTGACTATATTTGTCTTTAAAATCATGAAAAACAACAAATTGTAATATTTATTGCTTTTACTACGTTACTTTTGTTTTCTTAGGTCACAGCGACTACTATTTGTGCATGAAATACATTGCTTCTTAACCACTACCTAAGTATGTCACTAAATGACTGGACAATCAATGTAAAAAACCGGCCAAGTGCGAGTCGGACTCGCGCACGAAGGGTTCCGTACCATTATCTATAAAAACGGCACAAAAATCATGTTTGTTGTATGGGAGCCCCCTTAAATATTTGTTTTATTTTAATTTAATTATTGATTTTTAAAGTGAATATGTAACCAAATATTCTGTGAATATTTCAAGTGTCTACCTGTTACCGTTATCAATATCGAGCAAAAACGACCAAAAAAATCACGTTTGTTGTATGGGAGCCCCCTTAAATACTTATGTTATTCTGGTTTTTAGTATTTGTTGCTATAGCGGCAACAGAAATACATCATCTGTGAAAATTTCAACTGTCTAGCTATCACGGATCATGAGATACAGCCTGGTGACAGACGGACAGACAGACAGACAGACAGACGGCGGAGCCTTAGTAATAGGGTTCCCGTTTTACCCTTTGGGTACGGAACCCTAAAAATCACTAAACGATACTTTATTTATGTGGGTGCATCGCGTAGTATGGCCGCTGTATCTTGCGCCGAGTTAGTGATGTCCTTGTGCAGATCCACTAACGTAGGTAATCGACAATAATCTCGATTGCTTAATGCAGCCATACTCAAAGTGTGTTCCGCGGAACCCTAGGGTTCCGCAAAGCCTCTGTGGGGGTTCCGCGAAAATACTGGCCAGAATAAAAACAAATACTAAAGGGGTATCTACTATATTTTATTTTACTCTGGTACCTGAGTAAAATAATATCAATCTAAATATTCCAACACAAGTAAAAAAAATATGCAAAATTGAATGTCAAGTAATATGATTATTAATGAAGAATACACATAAAACCATTTTTGATTACTTTAGGGCTCCGTCAAATATTTCGTTTTCCGAAAGGGTTCCGTCTCCAAAAAAGTTTGAGAACCACTGGCCTAATGAATTTATTGCTATGATAGTTTATTCTTCAATTTGTCAACCGTTTTAACCCGATTGGAAGACCCATGTGGAAATAATGTTTTGTACTCATTTTGATTTTCTCATAATGTTTATTTTATTTTTATTTACTTAATAATATTTTTTTAGCTACTTTATTCTTTATTTATATTATATTAGTATCAGTATAACATTTTTTTTTTAGTACCATATAATTTTTTTAATACAAAGATAAATAGAAGAATCGATAACTTTTCGATTTAGTCAATCACTAGCGTATAATTATGTAAAATAATGGCTTTTGCACAGCACAACGATAGCGACGGATGTTTTCGTGTGAGTAAGTTGTACGGTGCATGGCAAATGCACGCTGGGTTGGACGGGATAAGGCTTAACATTGATTGCATGTAGTACGTTCTGATTTATTAATTGCGAGTGTGTGCGAGATTTCGTATCTATTGCTTTTACGGAACTGCATGTGTAGTTGTGGCCTACCACTCGCCACAACTGTTGTGGGTTTTTTTTTTTGTATGGCATCTCGTAGTTGGCCTTGATAGGCCGTGACTACTTAACCGGACTTTCTTGTGTGAGCTTAAAGCCTCCAGCCAGGAGCGTAAATATATTTATTAAAACTAAACGACAGCGCACTAAGGGCACCCCTGTGGGGTACGAACCTCGGCTTTGGGCGTCGTTGGGGAATATCAGCAAGTTGGGGATAGGCTGGATCAAAAGTTTAGTTCCATGATTATTAACGGGGATTACTATTAAATGCTACGGCTCACTCAGCCTCGGGGCTGGTGGTTCGACGTGCAAGGGACGGGGGGAACAATTAAGTCTTGAACTTCGCGTGGTACCTCGGCGGCGAGGACGGAATGACGGTTTGTGTGATTTGTGCACTGTCGCTTTCCTGAAGGAGAGTAATGGGGTCATCTGGATCTAAGAGAGTATGCCTAGGTCGGCGAGTCTGACTAATCTGAGAAGACCTATAGCAGCTGCCTGCACAACCAAGGGGTTGCGATGTCTATCTGCGGACTCGAAGAACCGCTTTGTCGCGCGTTTCATAAACTGCAGCTTAATGGTGGGGATTTTAAAATCTAGATGGAGGGTTTCGTTCCGAACAAACGAAGGA
This sequence comes from Tiliacea citrago, assembly GCA_963921375.1. Taxonomy (NCBI): domain Eukaryota; kingdom Metazoa; phylum Arthropoda; class Insecta; order Lepidoptera; family Noctuidae; genus Tiliacea; species Tiliacea citrago. The sequence continues at coordinate 20,587,796 of OY992804.1, read as the reverse complement.
GCTTCCGTAATTTTACGGAGAAATCGGTTTTGAAGTGCCTGTAATCTATGAATGAGGTGGGGGTTAGCGTGTGCGAAAACAGCACAGGCGTAAGTCATGATCGGGCGGATCTGTTGTGGCGAGTGCACAGAACATATGTACCCGGGCGAGTGGTAGGGACAAACTGGAGATACCGGGTTCCGATACATTTTCAACTACCGGGCATATCTCCTCCTTTCTTATATCTATGGTTCCGTACCTCAAAAGGTAAACACGGAACCCATAGAGAATCACTCGTGTGTCTGTCTGTCTGTCTGTCACAACCGATTTGCACCGAATCTACTGGACCAATTTTAAATTTGGTACATTTAAGAGTTTCTGTGACTCAAACACGGATGTGTAATGTAAATAAATGAATTTTGAATATGAGGGTCACTTTTGGGAGGCAAATTAGAAAAAAAAGGTAAAGTTTTACAAACGATACCGTGTTGTTCTAAGAATAGTTTGATTCTATTGTTGTCATTATGAACCTGCTCTAATTATAATATATTTTGTTACCAGCTAACGCTAGTAGAAGTAGTGGAATACACTTGCTTGACTATGGAGCTCCAAAACGCGTCGGCGGTGTCGGAGATGAGGGTCAAGCATTATTGTCCTAGGGTCAATTACGGACCAGCGTGTTATTTCTACAAAGGTACGCCACTCTTTCCTTGTAAAGTGCTACAAAGATCTTTTGGCCCTTGACGTTGACAGAGAAGCGCTGTTGGTGAACATTTGTGAAATTGTATAGAAAAAAACAATATGCCGCGTTAGTTCCGATTGTGGCTATGCGCCAAAAAATCTTGTACAGTCGCCGGCTCATCCGATTTTGAACTTTACAACATTTTAAGGTTTAAAATCATTTGGAGAAATTTGACAGTTTCGTATAACCTGATTTGCTGGCACAGCTGGATACAGGGTAAAAGGACATCAGTCATATCGTAGTACTGACATGTATCCTTGGCTTGAAATGAGACCTGTCACGGGAATACCGGACCCATCACAGTTGCAGCCCGTTTTGCCATAGATTTTGTAGGTATTTTGTAATTCTTTATGTCATTCAGTAACATTCTACGACATTAGAAGTGGCCACAAGAGAGGTACTTAAGGCGTGTGGCCAAAATCTAAACTAACGCCACCATCTTCTTTTGTAAATATTATACAATCTCTGTGACAATTTCACAAATGTTTACCAATAACGCCCCCTGTCGATGTTATTTAAGTGCCAGAAGACCTTGTAGCACGGTAAAAGGACATCAACCATATCGTACCAGATGTCATTTAAAGGAGTCTTAACTTCTCGGCGTTTTGGCCGGTGTCCCAAACAAAAATAAAAATACTCATTTGGTTCGTTCCCTATGTTGCGTGTACGTCTCAGGAGTCCTGAGGAACGAACAACTTAATAGATTTTTGTAAGGTTTTTTTTTTCGTCTTATTATCGATTTTCCTACTTTTTGGGCTCTTAATTAAAATAATTAAACGGAATGGTATCTTAAATGAAGTTTCTCCTCTTACTTTATAACTTCATGATACAGGTTCAGTGTTCGACCTCGCTGTATACATCATGTTCTCCGACAAATGCCTCTTCGAGATGTTCGCGTGGGGATTCAAGAAGAACATGACTCTCCTAGACATCCAGGAGTGGAAGTGGGAAGAGGGAACATACTACGAAGACTTCTCTATGCAAAGAGTAGAATATAGGGGCCCGACCTATATGACGGACTTTGGGTTCGAGCCGCTTGATATTGGCATCTGGGTGCCGGAGTATGACATTTGGACGACCACAGAAGCATTTAACGCATCGTCAACCACGCCAATCCCCATTAACGGTAAAATGATTTTTAAACTTATTTTACACTGCTACAAGGTAAAGGACGTTGACAGGGGGGCGCTATTGGTAACCATTTGTGCAATGGGGAAGGCCGGTCCAAGCTATGTGTAGATGGTGCCACCACAGCTAGGTTCCTCCGGCCTATACTGAAATTGACATTTCGTCATTCAATGCTTTGCATTAGAGCAGTGGTAGCAGCCGTGGCTGGTGAGTTGTAGGTCGTAGGTTTGAACCTAGACAGGCGCTAAACTTTGTGTAATTTATTTCATCACCACTGTTCTCAAAACGGCGAAGGAAAACATCGTGAGGAAATCAGCATGTCCTAGAACCAAAAATTCGAAGACATGTGACATCTACCAACTCGCACTAGGGCCGCGTTGTGGATTACGGCCCACTCCCTCTCACAGAGAGGAGGCTTGTGTCCCAGCAGTGGGAACTTTATAGGCTGATTATGCAATGCTTTTCATTCCATTTCGTGATCATTCAATTCATGACTTTAGTTTTACTTCACTATTCCGTTATTTTCAGTGATTTTAATACTTAAAAATTAGTGATATTAATATCCTATATAATATAATGAACTCCTTCTTCCGGAAACTTGAGTACAGAAAGTGGACCTGGCAGAGAGATGAGAGATGGTGCAACAAAAAATGAGATTGAATTCTATTATATCGACGAAGAAGCAAGTATTCAATGATGTCTCTGTGATCAACGCGGTGAAAACCGAAAGTGATCACCGCATGGTAAGAGGCACATTGAACTTAAATATCAAGCTGGAATGATCTCGACTGATGAAGTCTACGCTCCGCCCATCACCGATCCAAGTCCACCCCGAGAGCTTTCAGCTCGAACTTCAGAATCGTTTCGAGTAACAAGGGAGCTCCGTGGACGATTATAACGATGGGTCCGTGAAAACTGTCCTTACGGTCAGGTCTTAGATCTTCAAGACCCGTTGTACAAATAGAAACAAGAAACTCTGATCCTACTTTACAGCTGATGGAGGAGAGGCTCGAGATGGTCCTGCAGTCTTGAGACGATGCGCTCAAGTTCCGGCAGCTCAATAAACGGATCTCACAGTCTTTGAAGCGACCCACCCTCGCAACTTTAATGCAGACCGCATTAAGGACGCAATCGAGCGGAATAAAAGCTCCAAGGTCTGCAAGAGATCTGTCTATTGGGCTGAGCCAGCTTACGAACCTGAAGACCGATAATGGCAACCTCAATGGCGAGTACATCACTCACCTTCGGCTTTCCGACGATATAGTTGTCATGGCTGAGACTATGGAGGCTCTCAGTACAATGCTCGATGACATCAGTAGACCTTCCGAAAGAGTGGGTCTTAAAATGAACATGGACAAGACAAAGTTCGTGTCAAATGCCCATGTAACACACTCATGAAGATCGGAAACGCGCTACACTCGAAGTTGTGGACGAGTGTGTTTACCTAGGAAAACTGTCCAGTTAGGTAGGTCCAACTTCGAGGAAGAAGTCAACCGTCGAATCCGACTCGCCTGGGTAGTGTTCGGGAAGCTATTATTAGAAGGCTAAAAGTCACCTAAAGGGTAATGGAGAGGGCTATGCTTGGAGTTTCCCTACTAGGATCCTTGGCTTGCTCAAGTTTCAATACAAGTACTCGCACCGAAAAACAACTTTGCAGCCGTGCATAACAAATAACTATTGTAAGTAATGTTAATAAATTATGTCTTTATTAGGGTGGCTAAGGTCCCCCATTTTGGCTAAATAAGACAATTATATAAATATGTGTATTACTTATACATAATAAATGCATGTAATTTACGGAGCCCTGCAGACTTAGCACGAGAACCGTAGAGAAGCGTTTTGTCGACTGAAGAGTAGACCAAAATTACGTTTCCGTGTAGACAGTTTAACAGTTTTCTACCGAGGAGGGTAGACAAGCGATTTTTATTTTACAGTAGAGTAGATAGGTGGGTAATTGAAAGCATCACGCTAAGCCTGGGTGAAGTTCATAGTGATTTTGCTTTAAGCTATGATAATTTATTTGTCTAAAACATGTATATTCACACGCATAGCATACAAGATGTTACAGTAACCCTATTCTGCCCTACCTGCCTATCCTGTTCTGTTTAGTAATTAAACCTGTCTACTTTGTTTTAGTGTCTAAACCGCGACCGTCCAAACCGACCAGACGGGGTCCGTCTACGAAACGAACGAAAAGGACACCGAAGCGAAAGACTAGGACTCGTACGATCAAAGGGGCCGTGTAAGGGTTCGCAAATCATCCCCCCTAAGCCCCTAAGGAAAAACTGCTGTAGTGTTTATTAATAAAAAGCTGTTGTGTCCACTCAATCTTTATATAATGAACTATCAACCAGCGCGGCAGCATTAGTAAAAATGAATCAGAATCAGAATGCTTTACTTGTAAACATAGGTCAAATTGCAACAGTGTGCGAGATGTTACAGATTGGTAGATCCTCTATGTGTTGCCCGGAGGCGTACTAATATATTTAATTATCATTGTCGAAATTTTTACTTTTTAACACTAATTTAATTTTTAAGATATCATATGGTGGTAAAAATATGTAAAATGTCACATTAGTAATAAATTCAATATTATTAGGAACATACATGCATACCAATACAAAATACAATCAATTTCAATAATACTCGTAATGTCAAATAAATTCAAGTTACATGTCATAATTATAATGATACGGATAATGTCAAACAAAATTAAAAATCGTCAAAATAAGTGAGGTGATGTACAATTTTCTGAAGTAGTAATTATAGAATTATCGCCCAAATATTCCTTGTCCAGATTTAATGTTTTAATTTTTTCAGGTAATTGGCTCAGACCAATAAAAAAGTAATTTGTTAAATATTCATAAGTGCATTTTTTCCATAAGTCAGTTCGAGTTCAGAAATATTTTTATCGCGTAATTTTCTGTAATAACTTTTTGTAGCTATTTTGTATAGTGAAATGTTAGATTTGACAAACATATTTGTTTCGTAAGTATACGAGTATGTACAGCGATGGCAAGGTAACAATTTTTAGACGTATAGAGAACGGTTGACAACTGTCTGTGCTTTTAAGGCCACACATTGTTCTGACACATCTTTGGGCTCGAAATACGAGTTCTCTATCTAAAGAATTGCCCCAGTATATCACGCCATATCTGGGTGTTGAACTAAGTCTTGTTTGATGAAAATGGTTTTAGCGATTTTTTGCAGATTTTGACATCGTTAGCAACAAATCGGCTGTGAAATCTGTGTGTGGAAGCCTGTGGACATATGATTATGAAATCGCCAGCGAGTCGCCGGCGACTGTCACTGCGTGTGTACCGCACGTCGCGTCGGTCGGTGGAAACGCCTTGACCTTGAGCTGGAGCATACTACGGTGCCTCAATAGAATAATATACCGGTTTCGTCACCTCTGTAGTGCCTGCTGTACTTCGTAACGCACGGAATAGAAAACACAACCTTACTCTATCTACCTTTTTCGAGAAATTAACTTTTTATGGTTTTGACTTTAAAGGTCAAATACATAAAGTCACACCTTTTTCCCATGGGGGTGGGCAGAAACTGCACAATAAGTACTGTACTGTATTCAAAACCGTTCTATTCGTTTTAGAATTCGATTAGGGGGAAAGCTACTAATGGTAACTTTTATGGTGTAGTGAATGTTTAAGTGGTAAATAAATTGTTATTATACACTATGAACCGTTATTCTAGACCTATACAGTGAGACTGCATCTTTCCGGATCTGACGTCACGACCTCTCTTGTACCCCCTCCCATCCGGCTCCGCCCCGCTGTGGCCGGGGGGAGGGGGCGTGGAGCTTGCCCGAACAATCAGGCGCTCTCTTCACATTGGCATCGTTTTTCGGTGCGATCACACCTCTTTTAGTGCGGGCAACAGCGCTGCTGTTTAGTGTTTAAATTTTTAGTTCGTGGAAAAGCTTTATTCAGTGGTTATTTGAAAACTCGGTAATAGTGTTTTGAGTGCGGTTTTGTATACGTAATGGAAAAATCCACGAAAGCGCCTGCCGAGGGTGACGGGAGTCGCCCGCCTCCCCCTGCATCACCGCAGGCATCTTCGTTGTCTTCGTCATCATCGAGCAGCTCCGCCCCACGTCGGAGCTGCGGCAGGAAACCCGAGAAGATGAGCACAGGTTAGACTTGCTGTAAAATCAAGTGAGTGAAATATTATCCTATTTAAAAAATAACGATCGCTTTTCAAACAAAGAAACCGAGCCCGTGTAGGCTATAGCTTAGCTATACCTACAGCTCGGCCGCTCTGCCAACATAAGATCTCCGAACAAAACCGAGGTTTGCCGAACCGCGCGGCGCGCGGCTAGCGGCTCGACTCGCCGGCTCGCCGCCTCCACCCCGCGCTCTTGATGCGCCCCTCGGTCGCCCTCGGCAGTCCGCGCTAAAACGTCCTATCGAGCAGGCAGGACTTTTGACTCGCTCGCGCCTCGCATACGCATTGTGTTAAACTCGTAATTATTATTGTTTGTATTAAGTACGTAAATAAACTCAATGTATAACGTTAGAGCTGTGTTTACTATGAAAAGTTCCCTGTAACCACCAAATACACAACACAGACTCTACAGTGGTGACCCCGACAAGTTAACACGTGCTACGAGTGCTACCTACCTAATTTAGTGCCTAATACGCGGACTCATAAACTATTATTGTGAAAATTAACTTTAGTGATAGGTAAACAAAATGAGTGATACCGAGCAAGTGGAAAAAGATGTCAAAAATACTGAGTCTCAAGATGTGTTTAGAGTTGGCGTGCGCGTTCCACCATTTTGGCCGGAGAAGCCGGCGATTTGGTTCGCACAAATAGAAGGCCAGTTCGCGATATCCAATATTACGGCGGACACGACCAAATTATATTACGTTGTCAGTCATCTCGACCCGCGGTACGCTACAGAGGTAGAAGATATCATCGTGAATCCACCAGCGACCGATAAATATGGAAAATTGAAAGCGGAGCTCATAAAGCGACTCTCGGAATCCCGCGAAAAAAAAGTGCACCAACTGCTGACACATGAAGAACTTGGCGACAGGAAGCCGTCGCAGTTCCTCCGACACCTGCAGCACCTCGCTGGTCCGAAGGTACCTGAGGAATTTTTAAGAACAATATGGTCGAGTCGCCTGCCTAGTAACATACAGTCCATAATCGCGTCTCAAGCATCCGCGCGTCTCGATGCGTTAGCTGATCTCGCCGACAGAATACATGATGTCGTGCCGAGAGGTCATCAAGTAGCAGCTACATCAACACACGGGGTGAGTGAAATGGATACTATGTGTAAACAAATGACTGAGCTAACGAAGCAAGTCCAGGCCCTAACTAAAAAGGTCGATGACCTTTCCCGCCCAGGCCGATCAAGTAGACGCGACGACCGCTCGAAATCCCGCCAAAACCGATCACAGTCACGCAATAAAAATTACCCAACATGCTGGTACCATTACAAGTTTGGTGCAAAGGCCACCAAATGTGTTCAACCGTGTGATTTCACGCCGGAAAACTGCAAAAGCAGTCAGTAATGGCGGCTGACGACTGCTCTACCTGTAAAGGCCGCTTATTTATCACAGATAAACGTACCGGCATACAGTTTCTCGTAGACACGGGTTCAGATGTGTGTGCCTACCCTAAATCGTACTTACGTAATCAGCTACAATATAATAACAAAGGTAACTACGAACTTGTCGCTGCAAATGGCACGCCGATATCTACTTATGGTACATTCCAACTAAATCTTAACCTCGGGTTACGTCGAGAGTTTTCTTGGAAATTCATTATCGCTGATGTTGCCAGGCCGATCATAGGCGTTGATTTTTTAAGTTTTTATAACTTATTGGTCGACTGTAGGCAACAAAAATTAATCGACTCGATAACCAACATGACCGTCGGCGCGCCTACAACTCACGAAATAACACACGAAATGTTGTCATTAAAAATGTTTATTGGTAACTCAACTTATCTCGATTTATTACGATGTTACCCGGATATTACAAGACCTGCTGGCTCACAAATTAAACCTATTCACAATACAAAGCATTACATAAGAACGACGTCTGGCCCACCAATAACATCACGACCGCGTCGATTGGCACCGGACCGTATGAAAATCGCTAAAAAAGAATTCGAGGAAATGTTACAAAACGGAATAGCTCGTCGGTCTGAGAGTCCCTGGTCGTCCCCATTACATCTCGTGCCTAAAAAAGACGACGGCTGGAGGCCATGCGGCGATTATAGGCGATTAAATGCACGAACAATACCTGATCGGTATCCAGTGAGGCACATCCACGACTTCGCATACCAGCTGTCAGGATCCACCATATTCTCAAAAATTGACCTAATTAAAGCATTTAATCAAATACCAGTATTTGAAGACGACATTAAGAAAACAGCGATCACAACTCCATTCGGACTTTTTGAATTTAATGCCATGACCTTCGGTTTGAGGAACGCTGCCCAGACGTTTCAACGATTTTTAGATGAAATCCTTCAAGGATTAGACTTCGCGTTTGGATATTTAGATGATATCCTCGTATTTTCAAAAGGGGAGACAGAGCACATTGGACACCTAACAAAAATATTTGACCAATTAAAAAAATATGGAGTAGTAGTTAACACCAACAAATGCGTCTTAGGTGTTAGTGAAGTTACGTTCTTGGGTTATCACGTATCTGCAGCTGGTATACGTCCCCTCCCAGAAAAAGTTAAGGCGATCCAGGAATATCCCCTCCCTAAAAATGCAAAGGAGTTACGAAGATTTCTAGGGATGATTAATTTTTACAGAAAATTTCTCCCTGGCGCCGCTAAAATCCAAGGCCCTCTCAATCAAGCTTTAAGTGGCCCAAAAATCAAAGGAACGACGCCCATCACCATAACACCTGAAATACAAAACGCATTCGACGCATGCAAAAATAACTTATTAGAAGCTACTCTCATCTCACATCCTGATCCACAAGCTGAGTTAGCACTTTTCACCGACGCTTCAGATGTGGCCATCGGAGCTGTCTTACAACAACGACAAAATGACAGCTGGCAGCCACTAGGATTCTTTTCTCGTAAGTTATCTCCTGCTCAGACGAAACATAGCACTTACGACCGAGAATTACTCGCAATACATGAAGGAATAAAATACTTTAGGTTTATGGTCGAAGCGAGAACATTTAAAGTGTTCACCGATCATAAACCCATCACATTCGCCTTCACAACAAGAAGAGACAACTGCTCACCTCGTCAACACCGCTACCTCGATTATATCTCACAATTCACAACTGACATCAACCACATATCAGGAAATGACAACGTAGTCGCCGACGCATTTTCACGACTGGAAAGCATCGACACTACCATCAACTACAAAGAACTGGAAAACGAACAGGAAAACGATCAAGAATTACAGAGTTTGCTACAAAACAAAACGGCGTTACAGTTAGAGAGAGTGAAAACTATGGATGCCTACATATACTGTGACCAGTCTACTTCACGTTCTAGGCCATTCATCACACCAACTTTCCGAAAAGCAATCTTCAACAACCTACACAATCTCAGTCATCCAGGCCCCAACGCTACAGCTAAATTAGTGTCAGAACGATTTGTGTGGCCTAAGATTCGTCGTGACTGCAGAACATGGGCTCAACAATGCACTGATTGCCAACGCAACAAAGTTACCCGCCATACCCACTCTCCTCTTTCCACATTCCCTGTTCCTTCCAACCGTTTTTCCCACGTCCACCTTGACTTAATAGGCCCTATGCCACTTTCTTCTGGTTTCAGATACTGCCTTACAGCTGTAGATAGGTATACTCGATGGCCAGAAGCCTACCCTCTAGCAGACATCACAGCGGAGACCTGCGCTAGTGCTTTCATTTCTGGCTGGGTCGCTCGATTCGGATGTCCGGAGAAAATAACCACTGACCGAGGAAAACAATTTGACTCGCAGCTGTTCCAGAGCATCTCGTCTATCATAGGCGCCTACCATTGTCCCACAACGGCTTATCACCCTCAGTGCAACGGCCTAGTGGAGAGAATGCACAGACAGCTGAAAGCCGCCATAATGTGCCATAACAACGCGCAATGGTCGGAGGTACTTCCTCTTGTTCTCCTTGGTATGAGGAGCGCCTGGAAGAATGACCTACAAGCCTCTTCAGCTGAACTGGTGTACGGCGAGCCACTCCGGTTACCTGGTGAGTTCATGAAACCAGAAGCACACAACATCATAGATGAAGCAGACTTCACAGCACGGTTGAGAAAACATATTTCGAGACTATCACCTGCATCAACATCCGGCCATGGTGAGAAAATGTTTTACGTACCTAAAGACCTTAATTCAGCCAGCCATGTCTTCCTGCGGAAAGGACCTCTAAAGAAGTCATTAGAATCACCTTATTCCGGTCCACATCAAGTTATTGAAAGAGGATCAAAAACCTTTACAATAGACATCCAAGGGAAACATACAACCGTAACCATTGATAGGCTAAAACCAGCCTACATGGCTAACAACAATGATGGCTCGAAAACACCACCTTTACCACAACCACCATCACCAACACCATCAGCTTCATCACCAGTATCGCCACTGCCGCAGCCGGAAACCACCACAAGAAGCGGGAGAACCGTTAGATTCCCGAGGCACCTTTCTCACTATCGACCGTGAACCGGTCTCAGCGGGGGAGTGATGTAGGCTATAGCTTAGCTATACCTACCGTATACCTACAGCTCGGCCGCTCTGCCAACATAAGATCTCCGAACAAAACCGAGGTTTGCCGAACCGCGCGGCGCGCGGCTAGCGGCTCGACTCGCCGGCTCGCCGCCTCCACCCCGCGCTCTTGATGCGCCCCTCGGTCGCCCTTGGCAGTCCGCGCTAAAACGTCCTATCGAGCAGGCAGGACTTTTGACTCGCTCGCGCCTCGCATACGCATTGTGTTAAACTCGTAATTATTATTGTTTGTATTAAGTACGTAAATAAACTCAATGTATAACGTTAGAGCTGTGTTTACTATGAAAAGTTCCCTGTAACCACCAAATACACAACACAGACTCTACACCCGAATACGATTCTGATATTTTCTTACATCCATCTGAAGGCTTGAGGTTTTCTCTTGGGAATGATCACGTTCTCAGTAAACCACAGAAGGCTAAAGTATTCGAATTTCCGGTATCCACTAACCTAAAAGAACCTTTTTCATGTGCTAAATAAACTAAATCATTTTGATACTAATGATTGGCAAAGGGTTAGGTACCTAGAAACTGAGAAAAAGTATGTCGCTAAGCCAGGTTTTTACGAACTCTATGTTAACACTGAACTTAGACATTGTGATACAAATTCTTCTTGGCTTAGATTACTTGATAGATCGTTTGAAGCTTTTACTCATGGGCTTATACAACAAAATGAGCAGCTAAGAAACAACTTTCAGCAAATCATAGAATGGGCGCAATCGCCTGGCTGTGTACTTAACGCTGACACGCTTTTTGAAAAGATTAATGCTTTTTTTTCCGAAAACTCATCTTACATGAAAGTGTCCGAGGATCTCTTGTAAATGAGTTGTGGAAGACGTGCTGATATCATTCAAAGACGTCGTGACTGTATTTTGTCGGGTGTCAAGGACAAATATGTAAAGGTGGACTTGCAAAAGATCCCCCCAACACAATATAACCGTTTTAATCCACAGGATTTAACCATATTTTTACAAAAGGCTGGTGGTACAAGTAAGTTGTTCTCTGCCCAAAAGCGCACTGCGGAAGAGCCTCATGCCATGTCTATGCGGAATAGACGGGATGGCCCTCCAGCTAAGCGTCCACGCAAGCCCTTTCACGCTGACAATCCTGGGTTCGATCCCCAGCCATCCACGAGCTTTCAAGCGCCCTCCAAAAGTAGAGGCCGAAAGTCGGGAAGCAAAAAATCCGGTACAAGGCATAATGAAAACAAAAAACGGTCCTTCGGCAATCTTAAATCCGATCAGTATCGTAAGTGACTATCCTCAAGAGATTTTATTTCATGGCGGGCGGTTAAAAAATTACATTCAGATTTGGATGAATTACGGTGCTCCAGAGAACATTATAAAAATGATATCTGGTTACCGAATTCCCTTTTTCAAAATACCCCCACTTCAAAGTCCAGACTTATTAACACGTTTTCAAAGCCCAACGAGCGTATTGATGTCGCAACAAATCGAGATTTTGAAACAACAGAAAATCTTGATTCAAGTAGATCCATCTCCAAGTTATGTCAGTCCGATGTTTTTAGTGCAAAAGTCAGATACCAGCAATCGCCCGATATTCAATTTAAAAAATCTAAACCGCTATGTAATGCAAATAAAGTTTCGCTTAATAAATATGTACCGTGTGCCGGATTTCTTGCAACCGAACGACTGGGCGATCAAAATAGACCTTTCTCAGGCCTATTTTCACCTTGCAGTCAGCCCCAGTCATCAACCATTTCTGCGAGTATTATACGCGACAGAAAAGAAGTCGAGCCCGAAGCTTGTCTGCCATTCGAGCTGTCATCAGCACCCAGGGCATTTGCGACAGTGACAAATTGGGTAGCAGACGTGCTGCGCGAAAAGGGCATGCGAGTTATCGTCTATTTGGACGATTATTTAATCGTGAACCAAGATCGATTAACCCTAATGGACCACGTGCGGAAGCTATAAGAGTCCTAACAACATTGGGATGGATGATCAACTACAAAAAATTCTATATTGATCCCTACCAAGGCAGTAGACTATCTCGGCATAAAATGGAATCTCGCCCTGAATTCCAAGTATTTGCCCCAGGAAAAGGTTTCCAAAATCTCCAATATGATACGCCACATACTACAGGTAAATCGATGGAGTTTGCACGACGCTCAATGCTTGCGTTGTTGTGCCCAGAGGTCGGTTTCATTGCCACCCGTTACAAGTAGCTTGCAATCGGCTTCCAAAGCACCAAGTACACGTAAAACGCCCACTCGAGTCGGAAGTGTCGACGACCTTAATGTGGTGGTTACGAGCTCTTTCCACAGGAACAGCGATACATCCAGACCCTGTCTCACACTATGTAACGACAGACGCATCTGCCATAGGCTGGGGTGCCATAGTAGACAACGCTTGTCTGAGCGAATTATGGTCCCTGGAGCAGAAAAAATGGCACAGCAATTTAAAGGAAATGTGGGCAGTTATACAGGCCTTAACCAATCGTCAGCAATCGCTACGTCCTTCAACCGTGCTAGTTCAGTCGGACAACAAGAGTGTGGTGAGTTACATGCGGAACGAGGGGGGTCTCCGATCACAGAACCTCTACCGGCTAACTTGCATGTTATTCGAAATTGCAGACGTGAACAAGATTCACCTGGTCTCTCAGTACCTGCCCGGTCAGGTAAACACAGAAGCAGACATGCTGTCAAGGCTTAAATTACCCGGGGAGTGGACCCTAATGAAAGAGGCATGTCAAGAGGTATTTCGCAAGTTCGGAATGCCCGAAATCGACGTGTTCGCCTCGAAAACAGCACACGTGCTACGTCAAAGACTCGAACGCAGAGTTTCACGACGCCTTCAGCAGAAGGTGGTCATACCGTCGAGCGTGGTTATTCCCACCACCACACCTAATTCCTCGAGTTCTGTCACACCTCAACCTGTGCAAGGGTCGTTATATCCTAATAGTACCGCGCTCGCTGGTCCAAAGTGTTTTGGCGGCCAGACCTGAAGAGGAGAGCGGTGAGCGCTCCTTTACCCATATTCAATCTTCATCGGCGGTTACTAGATACACGGACTTATCTGCCTCCGGTTCACGTGGACCAGATGTATCTAGAGGCATGGCTAGTGAAGGGTGGAGTGCCGAATTAACAAATTGGACTCAAACCGAAATAGACCTACTTAATTCTAGCTGGCGACCCTCTACGAAGAAAATGTATGCTGGTATTTGGAAAAAATGGTTAAATTGGTGTGCTCATAATAATTTCAACCATACAAACCCCCTCTGGTGCCCAAGTTGCTAAGTACCTAGCATACTTGCACTTAACTCTTAAACTGTCTTATAAAACTATTTTAGTTTATAAATCAACAGTTGCCACTTTGGCCTGTTCTAATGGACAAATCATAAGCAGTGATCCTATCGTTCAGAGAATGTTAAAAGCTATTTCACTTGCTAATGTTGATTCCAAACCTAAAAATTCATTCATTTGGGATCCACGTATTGTGGTAGAATGGCTCAGCTCTAACCAGCCGCCTCATGCAAGTTTATTCCAAGTATCTCGCCGCACAGCACTGATATTGCTACTCGCTTCTAGTCGTAGAGTCCATGACCTGACACTGTTACGGGTTGATAGTGCACATTTTGAAGACGATTCTAATCATACTGTTTTACACCCAGCATTTGGCTCAAAGACAGATAGCTATACACACAGACAATCATCATGGAAATTGCACACACATACAGATAAATCCATATGCCCTGTATGGTAGATACGTAGGTTGATAGAAGTATCATCATCACGTAGAATTAACAATGACATTAATCATTTATTTATATCAACTCGTGGCAGAGTCAGGCCAGCCTCCCGAACAGTGATTGGAGGTTGAGTTAAAACTATTCTTAAGGAGGCAGGAGTAGAGGCTACTCCTGGTAGTATTCGAAGTGCCGCAGCATCTCTCAACTGGCTCGAGTGCCACAATATTGACGAGATTATGGCAAAAGGGAACTGGCGTGTCCCCAACACATTTGTACGGTTCTATTCAGCTGAAATTAACACGTCGCAAAGTCGTAACAATTTATCTCTGACATTTGAAGTTGTGTAGATTCTAAATAATATATGATTACCTACCTATTAATCAATGTAATTTCAATAAATAATTCAGTTCAAAGCAACATATTGTTTAAGTTAAATTGATTTATTTAATCTAAGTAGGTATGATATGCATAATGAATGTAACTTTAGTTCAAAGCAAATCTTAATTCTTCGAATATCATATCAATAAAGCATACATTGTGGTGCTAATCATGTTATGTGAATAGCAAAAATTATGTATGTGTAAGTTCTTATTACTGTGGTACCTACTTAGTTTTGGTGGTTCAGATAAAATCTTTTTCTTTACATAATTATACAGTTTTTTACTTTGAGTCACTTTCATTTCTAATAATAATTTTCTCACACAGTTATATTTTGTTTAATATAAATACTCCTAGGTACCTATATTAAACAAAATTATTTAGATACCTAAATATTTTCTTTTTCACACATTGGCATATACTTAGCTTGCCACCAGGCGATAATAAACACATCTCACTGTATAGGTCTAGAATAACGGTTCACAGTGTATAATATAATGTTTTACCTGAAAATAAAACAGTTATTATATACGGAACCTTATTCTAGACCTATATTTTTAATCCTGCCTGGTGGACTCATAATCCACCGGAAGTGAGATGCAATGTGAAGAGAGCGCCTGACTGTTCGGGCAAGCTCCACGTCCCCTCCCCCCGGCCACAGCGGGGCGGAGCCGGATGGGAGGGGGAACAAGAGAGGTCGTGACGTCAGATCCGGAAAGATGCTGTCTCACTGTATAGGTCTAGAATAAGGTTCCGTATAAAATAACTGTTTTATTTTCAGGTAAAACATTATATTATTAGGTATTTCGTAACGTCGGCTCCAACGGCCATCTGTTCTGCGAGCTATATGCCCTGCCCACTGCTACTTAAGTTTGGCAATTCTTCGGGCTATGTCGGTTACCTTGGTTCTCCTACGGATCTCTGCATTTCTGTTTCATGCATTCGATCACATAGGGAAACTCCTAGCAGCTATGCTTGGAGTTTCCCTACGTGAGAGAGGGCTACCTCTCCATTGCCCTTTGGGTGACTTAGCCTTCTAATGAGGCCCATTGTGAGCGATCACGTTTCAGTGCCATAGGTCATCACTGGCAACACGCACTTGTCAAAGGCTTTCGTCTTGAGACACTGTGGTATACCTATGACTCATAGGTACGTAATATCTTCTCGTCTCTTAGGCTATGAGACGAGAAGATATTACGTAGCATCCCGAACGCTGCCCAGCTGGAATCGACGATTGACCTCTTTCTCGAAGTTTGTATCTCGTAACATAACTTATAGTGCTTATTGAAAAACAACATTGTTTTATATTGTTTAGCAAGCTTAATTAGTACGTGACGAGACTTAGCACTTAAAATTATGTGATGTTCATGTGACTAAATATATAATAACTAGCTTCTGCCCGCGACTTCGTACGCATGAAATTATTTGATTTATTAACATAATTTAAATCCTATCCCTCGTGCCCCGTTACTTCGTTTTCACGTAGCGTTCTTTTTTTTTTCGTCGTAACGTAATGTTAAATAGCCTAAAACCTTCCTCAAGAATGGGGCTATCTAATGCAAAAAAATATTTGGTAGTTCCAGAGATTAGCGCGTTCAGACAAACAAACTCTTCAGGTTTATTATATTAGTAAATATATTAGTAAACATTATTAATCAGTGCGTTAGCTGTAACGGTATGGAGGACTGGGGCGCGCTTCTCACTTTTGCGTTTGGTGGGTTAAGGGTTCCTTCGAGGGACGCACCTGGAAACATGACTGCAAAGGTGAAGGCAAACATCGAGTCGGTTGGTGCTGACCAGTTTGTGGATGAGTCAGGTTGTGTGGCAGGGGTTGCAAAGTCACGCGGGGTCCGAAAAGCCATCGAGTCAAAGGTGTTCGAGGGAGACCTCCGAGGGGCGGTTCGGTTGCTGGTTTCGGACGACTCGTTTGCCCAACACGACCCTGACACGCTAAGCGCCCTTACGGTCAAGCACCCAAGCCCATCGCGTCCGCTTAATTTTCCATCGGCGCCGGACTCGTCATTTCCAAGGGTGACTGTGTCAGTGGAGGACGTCACACCGGCCTTGAGCTCTTTTTATAGTGGCTCTGCGGCAGGCTTGGATGGAATTCGTGCGGGGCATTTGAAAGAGCTAACATCTGGCTCTGCGGGGGAGAATGGGCGGCGTTTGCTGGAGTGTTTGACAAAGCTCGCAAACTTTTTAATGAGTGGTCAGCTCAATCCGGTAGTTTGTCCTTATTTGTATGTTGCTTCTCTTTGCGCACTCAAGAAGAAGGACGGAGGGCTGAGACAAATAGCCATCGGCAGCGTGTTCAGAAGGTTGACAGCTAAGCTAGCGTGCCGGTCCGTAAGAGTAGCTATGTCCGAATGCTTGCAGCCGCATCAACTAGGGTTCGGGACGCGTCAGGGGTGCGAGGCCGCTATCCATGCGACGTGTGCATTTGTCATGGACCCTGAGAACTCAGACTGCGTGGTCCTGAAACTTGATATATGCAATGCTTTTAACACTCTAGAAAGAGACGTTCTTTTGAGTGAGGTCAAGGAAAAAATTCCTTCTCTATACCCCTTTCTCTATCAGGTATATTATTCTCCTTCTAATCTATTCTTTAATGATAGTCTCATTCCGTCTCAAGTGGGAGCGCAGCAGGGGGGTCCGCTGGGGCCGCTTGTTTTTAGTTTAGCCATCCACAAAGTTATCTCTGGATTGAAATCGTCTCTAAACCTGTGGTACCTTGATGATGGCATTATTGGCGTCAGCACTGTTGCCGCCAGCCACCTTGGTCGCTCCGTCCTCTCACCGTCGGCAGCAGCGGAAGACGCTGCAGAGAGGAAGCGAGTGAAATACGCACCGTTGGTGGAACGCTACCATTTTGTGCCCATTGCCGTTGAGACCATGGGTAGTTGGGGCACTGAGGCCAGGAAGCTCATTAGGGAAATAGGGCAAAAGCTCCGTTTTAAAACGGGTGACTCCCGCGCCGGCTCGTTCTTGGTGCAAAGGTTAGCCATTGCCATCCAACGTGGCAATGCTTCAAGCGTTATGGGCACCTTTGCGCCGGGAACAGTTAGGGGCGGGTTATTTGATTAAGTTTTTTGACGTGTGTGTTATGTATGTGTGACTTTTAATATTTAAATGTTGTGTATATTAATTTGTAATTATCCTATTAGTACATAATATATAATTATATTATATATAGTATAGATAACAGAGCTATTCACAACCATTCTGTTCGCTGTTATTCGTTTAGCTGACATTAGTTGTATCCATCACTCGTATCGTGCGCCAATATTTTATTGCGACTCATGGACGCGTGAGGGAGAGGCAGGGTTCGCTCTCTCACGCCCCTAGTCGCCGCAGGAGACGCTGGGGCGTCGGGATTCGTAAGCCAATTTCCGGCCACCGTAGGCGCGGCCCTGCGGATATCGAGCGATGGGTAGCTCGTCGTCCGATAAGGACCAGGCCCGGGTCGACGGCGCATTGTGTTCCACGCGCGCCTCAAGAGATGTCAGCACGAATTGACGGGGTCCATTAGGGCCATTGCCTGCCAGGCTTCCGAGTTTATCCGAAAGGGATATCGTGGCTCTGGCACACGGGCAACGGAAGGAACACGGGTGGGTTTTAGTCAGTAAAAGCCTGACACGCCCTCCCGCTCCGCCTAGAGCGGGAGAAGTTATTTGATAATTTCCCACCATTCAAAAAAAATGGCCATGACATGGTCCCTGTATGCGCTGCTGAATGGGTCGCTCGTTGGATATTGGCTTGAAATTATAAGTCACGGAAAGCTAAAGAGGGTGATTTATTTAATTAACGAAATTATTGTTGTATGAAGGCTGGAACACAACATAGCGAGATTTAAAAATTCATAATGAAACCATTTCAGATAAGTTAAATGTTTCCGAGACACTAGAAAATTTCTTTACCAACATCCCAATAGAGGTTACGAAATCTCTCCCCTCATCATTTATGTTAGTTAAATATCTTCTCAAAGAAAACTTCAGTAAGGACATCACAGTTTTTAATTTAGGCCCATTTCTATTTTTTTCCAAGTCTTAACATAAAAAAAACACTGAAGACATATGGGGGATTTCCATTTAGGTTCTTGGAGATATCATTGACACAATTGCCCCTGTCCTAACAGGCATATTTAATCCATGTTTAGACAATGCTACATTTCCTGATTTAATTAAACATAGTAAAGTAGTACCAATTTTCAAATCGGGTAGTAAGAGTGATCCCTCTAATTAGAGACCTATATCTGTGCTACCAGCATTGAATAAAATATATGAAAAAATCATGCTAGACCAGATGTTGTCACATTTTAATTCAAATGGGATTTTACATAGTCGCCAGTTTGTTTTCACGAAAGGTAGGTCGACGCAGGAGTAAAACTCATCAGTCACATTTTGGAATCTGGGAGAAGTCCCAGGATGCAATTGGGATTTTCTGTGACCTCTCAATAGCGATTGATTGCGTTGACCACAATACATTGATTTGTAAATTACTACCACTGGAATTCGTGGATAAGCTGCTGATCTTGTTTTTTACTATCTTTCAAACAGGCAGCAAAAAGTAAACGTGAACGGGCGACGTCCTCGGGGTCTCTAGTACAGATGAGCGTGCCTCAAGGTTCAATTCTTGGCCCTTTCCTTTTTCTAGTTCACATTAATGACCTTCCTTAATAAAATGTTTGGCAATCATTGCATCTGCACATATGGCTTCCCTGGTATCTCATTAACGGCATAACTAATAAATGTCTATTAACTGCTCCCAAATTACAAAGTTTTTTTATTTTATTTTTTTACATACTTCCTTGACCTAATTTTTAGGGTAACGGGAACCCTATTCTAAGGCTCCGTCTGTCTGTCTGTCTGTCCGTCTGTCACCAGGCTGTATCTCATGATCCGTGATAGCTAGACAGTTGAAATTTTCACAGATGATGTTTTTCTGTTGCCGCTATAGCAACAAATACTATAAACCAGAATAACATAAATATTTAAGGGGGCTCCCATACAACAAACGTGATTTTTTTGCTCGTTTTTGCTCGATATTGATAACGGTAACAGGTAGACACTTGAAATATTCACAGAATATTCAGTTATATATTCACTTTAAAAATCAATAATTAAATTAAAATAAAACAAATATTTAAGGGGGGCTCCCATACAACAAACGTGATTTTTTTGCCGTTTTTATAGATAATGGTACGGAACCCTTCGTGCGCGAGTCTGACTCGCACTTGGCCGGTTTTTATAGATAATGGTACGGAACCCTTCGTGCGCGAGTCCGACTCGCACTTGGCCGGTTTTTTTTTCATTATTTGACAATACCTACAATAATTCTAACTCCCAACTATTACATGTACCTATTAGTAGTGCCTTTTGTGGACGGGATATTAATTCAGATTTGTTACAGTTGTAATGGCAGTCATGTCAATTGGTTTCAATAGATTTTATTTATCTTTTATACAAATTGGCCTATGTCCAGCAGTGGACGTCTTTTGGCTGAAATGATGATACAAATTCTTTTATATTTTGTGAATGTGAGAACTTTTTACTAAACTAGATTTTGTTCTTAAAAGTGCCCATGTGACCACAAACCAGCTCAAGTCTGCTATTACAATAGTGTCAGAATGGTCGATCATTGATTTCATAATTGTTGATTTTGACAGGTTTGGTAATCTACTATTATAATGGCGTCATTATGACTTTCCAATGGTCTGCCACTGACACTACATTGAAAGAAATTGCAAAGAAAATGATCGACCATTATGAATTTACCAGATTACGAACTTTTAGCAAAATGATAATGGCATGACAATGGGATCGTGTTGGAATGACTGAATTTATAAAAATAGCAGACTTGGGCCCCAGGGCCTCAAGTCTGCTATTACAATAGTGTCAGAATGGTCGATCATTGATTTCATAATTGTTGATTTTGACAAGTTTGGTAATCTACTATTATAATGGCGTCATTATGACTTTCCAATGGTCGGCCACTGACACTACATTGAAAGAAATTGCATATATTGGTAATCTCGTACATAATGACAAATGAATGACATTTCTACTAATGGGTTTTATAATAATGGCAATACGACAATGCCATTATAATAACACAATTATATTACGAGAATATTGACCGACCAATGATCGACCATTATGAATTTACCAGATTACGAACTTTTAGCAAAATGATAATGGCATGACAATGGGATCGTGTTGGAATGACTGGATTTATAAAAATAGCAGACTTGGGCCCCAGTCGACTACGAACGCTGATTGTGTAATGTCGCGTTACACTTTTGTGCAATGCGACGGAAAAGTGCTGATCTATGCAATGAGCGCGTGCCATGAACGATACATGTCTCGTACAGTCTCTTCTTGAATAATCATTATTTAGTGTGGTTTGTGGCTACGGCCACACTACGGCAAACCTTTTCATTTCAGAACTTAGCACTGTTTCTTGTTTGTCAAATGTCATGCCGCTGTCAATGTCAACATCAAATGTCACAACAAATTTTTATCACGTCCACAGAGTACATGTCGTCAAACTTGTAATGTTTTGTGTAAATAAATAAAAATAGTCTTAGAATCTCAATTCGCACTGCTGTTTATCTCTAAGCACCCGCACAACGAATCGCATTTTATCTGTCTTTTCACATCATTAATCTTTAAAGATTGAGTCATACGCGCGCTTTTGTTGAAACGTTGAAAAAGGGTAGAGTAGCTTTAAAAAAATAGAATTATATTCAGTTTGGAATATCCACAATCTGTCGGTAAGTGTTATTTTATTATTATTTTACCTACTTATGCTTTTTAATGTCCCTAGGTAGTAGGTATACATAATTTATAGAGACTCTGACTCCACTATTCGCAACAATAAAGGTTGGTTCTTTAAATCATCAATAATAGGTGGCAGTATTATGCCTGTCAGTAATTTTGCTACATTAAGAATATTGGGTTTTATTTCTTCCTTTCATAATATTTCTCACAAAGCGAATAGTGTTGCATTGCCTTTAGAATAGAATAGAATACTCTTTATTATATAAACCAGAAAAATTAATAAGAATCCGTCAGTTTCATTCAGTGATTTAGAATAAGGGCCTAATATTTACCAGTTACTAAATAATTTTAAACATGTTGACATCTTCATTAAATATTAATATGTTCCGTAAGTAGGTTTAAAAACAAGTAAAAGTCAAGTCAACCTTGTCCCCTTTTTTGGTATTTTATTTATCTAATCAATGGGCCTACTCTTTAAGATAAGATAAGATTTATTTATTTGTGTAAATATGGTACAAGAGCATGCACGATGATAATAAATTACATTATAGGTAGTCCAATCATGTTTAGCCTAATAATATATTGGCATACAAAAATATTTTAGTCACATTAATTATAAAAAGAAATTAACTAAACTGCTATGTCAAACTTACAACTATATTATAATAAAATTAAAATTAAATCTTGACCTCCATGTCTGTATTAAATTGCTATAAAAATAGATAATACATTAATCATATTGTTTTTCACACTGACACTTGTCTTGTAACTAGTTTGTATTGTAACAAATACAATTTAAAAAAATATATTTTCTTTTGTACAAATTAAATGTTAATCTCTGATCCAGTAAGATATTATAAATATCCTTTATATTTATACATCATATAAGCTGTTATGTAATGGCTAGGACTTTGCAGGGAGGCTGCACAGGCCGTTAACAAATATAGGTAGTGTAGAGAGAGAAAGGAAACTCAAGTTCAGTTAATACATTTATTTACCTAGTAGGCTAAATCGCGGGTAAGATCACTGTTCACCGTTCTGAGCACTATCACACCTATCTGGGCCACATGCTTACCAACGACCTTAAAGATAATGTAGATATTGAGAGGGAGCGTAGGGCATTGGCGGTCCGAGGTAATATGTTGGCATGTAGATTCTCCCGCTGTACCAACCAAGTTAAAATTACCCTATTCAAGGCTTATTGTCAAGGTCTGTACACAGGAGGTCTATGGATCATCTACTCCAAAAGGTCGCTGGATGTCTTGCGCGTCCAATATAATAACATTTTCAGAATGCTCTTGAGACTGCCCGGTTTCTGTAGTGCGGTTTGCGCAGAATCGAACTGATGGCGTTCATGCGATCATTCGAAAAATGATCGCATTGTTAGTAACTAAAACACGGGCCAGTAGCAACAGCATTCTGAAAACAGTGTCAGAGAGTTTCTATTCTCCCATTTTGAGGCATTTTGTGGAGAGGATAGCCAGGTGAGAAACTCGTACCCTGCTTAGTCATCTTCTGCGCAAAGTACTTCAAACTCCTATATTAATATTATTATTTTGCTTACTAACACTAGCTATAAGGTATTACTAACAATAAGGATCTCTGTTGTCTTTATTAAAAAAAAAATGATTTGATTTGAAAAACCATATGTAGGTAAAATAATAATAAATAACACTTACCAGCAGATTGTGGATATTCCAAACTGCATAAAATTCTGTTTTTTAAAGCTACTCTACCCTTTGATAGTTCAACGTTTCAACAAAAGCGCGCGTATTACTCAATCTTTATAGATTGATAATGGGTTCCCTTTATCTGGCAGAATCTTGATGCTCCGAAATTTATTTGGCATAACACACTTGGCATAATTTTATTTAAACGAATATTATTAAGGCATAAAAATCTTTTAATATAATTATTGTTTGGCCGATTGTTTTTAAATCCGAATTTACCATGGCATACCTTTAAGATGGCAGAATTTTATTTGGCAAAATTACATTTGGCAAAGTTAAAATTCCGCATAATTCCATTTAGCATAACTTTTATTTAAAGCGACGATTATTTGGTACAATTTCACTTGGCATACTATGAAGATGGCAGAATTTCATTTGGCATAATTACCTTTGGCAAAGTTAAAATTCCGCATAATTTCATTTAGCATAACTTTTATTTAAAGCGACGATTATTTGGTACAATTTCACTTGGCAGACTATGAAGATGGCAGAATTTCATTTGAAATAATTTTCTGATAGCATTTTTAACTTTCAATTAAAATTAAAATAATATTCTTAAAAAGTCATTAAGTTGTGCTACAAAAGTTAGTGACAGAAAAGAATCGCTAACTTTTGTAGTTTTGACTGTAATTTAATCCCGCGTAGGCACGGAGTGCCGAAACGGCCGGCGAGCTGAGGAGCAGGTGAGCCGCGGCCACGGCCGGCGAGTGACAGAAACGACGAAATTATATAGAAAAAAAATATGTAAAAAAAAAGATTATTTTTAGCAGGCTATCAAGAACCGAACTAGTTAGACGAGGTTAATTATTTAAAAAACAATGTTTAGGTTAGGTTAAAACTGTGACCTACGCACGAGCCGAATGAACTAGATTATATACAAAAAAAAATGGAAAAAAAGAGATTATTTTTAGCAGGCTATCAAGAACCGAACTAGTTAGACTAGGTTAATAATTATAAAAAATAAATGGTTAGGTTAGGTTAAAACTGTGACCTCCTACGCACGAGCCGAGCGAGCGAAGCGAGCGGTGCCGCGGCAGCGGCCGGCGAGTGCCAGAAACGACTAGATTATATAGATTTTTTTTTCTGTAATGTGATAGATGAGTTTTTCAATTTTATGGGTATGAAATGTATGCCAAAAGATGATTCTAACTGTAAACTTTCTCAGAAATGATAGTTCTGAATTTTAATGACTGTCGATATGAAATGTTTACCAAAAGACGATTCTGTCTGTGAACTTTCTGGGATATGATAGTTTTACTTTTTAATTATAATGGATATAAAATTTATGCCTAAAGACGATTTTGACTTACAAACTTTTGAGTTTTGAATGTATGATAAATGAGTGTCTGCCAAACGATTTTCTGCGAAATGATGTTTATGCTATCAGCTGTTATGCAAAATAATATTATGACAAAAAAAGTTCTGCCATAAAATAAAGGGTAGACCCACAAAAAAGTGGTAGGTTTTTCTTCTTTTATTTCTTTCGCTAAATTCTGTAAACGATTTCGATAGCCGACCCAAGCTTTGCTGCACTCTTGGTATTTCAAAAGTTTTTTTCAGCCATTGTTCATTGTTTTTTAGGAATCTTGTTTCTATTTTATCTGCTTTCTTCCACCTGAGAACAATGTATCTAACTCTTCTCTGCATTTTTCTGAGACAGTAAATTATTTATTTCATGTACTTAATGAAATATTATGGTTAATTTTTTCATTATCCTGGCAACCGTACACACTTATAGAAGCACGTGTTCATAGAGTGCTGTCACGTGGCTGTTACGCAAACGTGACTACAAACAAACGTGCCTCACATTATTGTTCCGCGCGGTTCTATCTGCTTCTTTCTATAATCTGAGACATTATCAATCTATAAAGATTGAGTATTACGCGCGCTTTTGTTGAAACGTTGAAGTATCAAAGGGTCGAGTAGCTTTAAAAAACAGAATTTTATGCAGTTTGGAATATCCACAATCTGTCGGTAAGTGTTATTTATTATTATTTTACCTACATATGGGTTTTTCAAATCAAATCAAATTTTATTTATAAAGACAACAGAGATCCTTATTGTTAGTAATACCTTATAGCTAGTGTTAGTAAGCAAAATAATATTATTAATATAAGAGTTTGAAGTACTTTGCGCAGAAGATGACTAAGCAGGGTACGAGTTTCTCACCTAGCCATCCTCTCCACAAAATGCCTCAAAATGGGAGAATAGAAACTATCTGACACTGTTTTCAGAATGCTGTTGCTACTGGCCCGTGTTATAGTTACTAACAATGCGATCATTTTTCGAATGATCGCATGCATGAACGCCATCAGTTCGATTCTGCGCAAACATTTCCGACGCACTACAGAAACGGGGCAGTCTCAAAAGCATTCTGAAAATGTTATTATATTGGACGCGCAAGAAATCCAGCGACCTTTTGGTGTAGCTGGTCCATAGACCTCCCGTGTACAGACCCTGACAATAAGCCTTGAATAGGGTTATTTTAACTTGGTTGCTACAGCGGGAGAATCTACGTGCCAACATACATACCTAGTTTGTGTTGTAAAAAACTAAATTTAAAAATATATATTTCTTTTGTACAAATTAAATCTTAATCTCTGATCCATTAAGATATTAATATCCTTTATATTTATACATCATTTAAGCTGTTACACTGTAACGGCTAGGGTTTTGCAGGGAGGCTGCACAGGCCGTTAACAAATATAGGTAGTGTAGAGAGAGAAAGGAAACTCAAGTTCAGTTAATACTGGGCACGCCACAATTGTTGCGATAAGTTCTCTTTGAGGAGTGGCTGGAGAGGCGCCACGGCGTCCTCACCTTCCGCCTGACGCAGGTCCTCACCGGACATGGATGTTTCGGGAGGTTCCTGTTTAGGATTAAGCGGGAGGAAACGCCCGGGTGTCACCACTGTGTGGATCGCCCGGAGGACACGGTGGAGCATACGGTGGAGGTCTGCCCTGCTTGGGCGGAGCACCGCCGTGTCCTCACGGCAGCGATCGGCGGCGGCGATCTCTCGCTTCCGGCCCTGGTTCAGGCCATGGTTCGGAGCGAGAGTGCATGGGAGGCCGTCACCTCCTTCTGCGAAACAGTAATGCTA
Organism: Tiliacea citrago; assembly: GCA_963921375.1. Lineage (NCBI taxonomy): Eukaryota > Metazoa > Arthropoda > Insecta > Lepidoptera > Noctuidae > Tiliacea > Tiliacea citrago. The sequence continues at coordinate 20,561,528 of OY992804.1, read as the reverse complement.
GCGAAGGAGTAGGCGGAACGCGTGAGGGTAAGGCAAAATCAACGCCCTCGCGCCCCTAGTCGCCGCAGGAGACGCCCCGGGCGTCGGGAATCGCAGGGCGATTCCCGGCCACCGTAGGCGCGGGCTTGCGGACGGTGAGCGATGGGTAGCTCGCCGTCCGATAAGGACCAAGCCCGGGTCAACGGCGCGTTGTGTTCCACGCGCGCCTCAAAGAGACGTCAGCACCAATTGACGGGGTCCGAAAGGGCCAATGCCTGCCAGGGTTACGAGCCTGTCCGAAAGGGATATCGTGGCCCTGGCACACAGGCATCTGAAGGAACACGGGTGGGTTTTAGTCAGTAAAAGTCTGACACTCCCTCCCGCTCCACCCAGAGCGGGAGAAGTTATTTGATAATTTCCCACCCAAAAAAAAAAAAAAGTTCAGTTAATACATTTATTTACCTAGTAGGCTAGGTTGCGGGTAAGGTCACTGTTCACTGTTATGAGCACTATCACACCTTAAAAGAGGAAGGCTACCGTCCTTGGAAGCACGTGGTAGACGTAGGGGTGCTGCCGGCACAGGCTCAGCATGGGGCCGGTGAGGCTTCCGTAGTTCCGCAGGCAGCATATACTGGTAGCAGTCCTAGAATGCCGATAGCGCACACATGCAGCATGCGGTTAGGTGCAGCGTGCAGATGGAGCAGCGTGTAATGTCCAGCCCTCAGCCGGGACGCTGGCCTGGGTTTAAGCTGTCATTCGTGGATCTTTGACAGTCGTTACGGGTTTTCAGAAGCCTGAAAGTCTGACAACCGGTCTTACCAAGGAGTATTGTATTACTCAGTAACTGGGATGTGGAGGTCAGATAGGTTCGCTCCATGTAAAATACTGGTATTCAGCTGCATCAGGTTAGACTGGAAGCCGACCCCAACATAGTTGGGAAAAGGCTAGGCAGATTGATTTTGATTTATACATCATAGATAAAATATTTTATTTATGGGAAACTAACAAATAAACCTATCTTAATCCTTTATTTTTTTAGGCCACCAAGTCCTCTAAAAACCATAATAATACTTATGCGAAAGTAAACAAGTTTTGTAACGGAAATGATAATATTCAAAATTAAAATATTATGTAAAAAGGAGAAATAAGGCTAAATAAGGCAATTTAGGATAATCCACTTTTAGTTTATTTTTCTTTTTTTATTGTTTCTTTGTAATATATTGTGTTCAGTATTGAACTGATTGGTTTAGAATGATTCACATGTAAATAAAACTCTTTTTTTTTAAATAACAGTTAGCTATTATAGATTTCCGCAAAGTAATGCCTGATTCCTTAACTCAATATTGATGATCTTTATATGATGAAAAAAAACCTCGGTGTCTTAATTTACTGATGTGTAGACTCGGTCTATGAATATTTATTAAATTAGTTTTATGGACTATGTTATTTAGATGTAGCTAGCCAAATCTTTCAATACTTATAAATATGTTTATTTTATAATGTGCTTCTTATTTGTGCAACATAAACAATTTTCCTTTCTTTGTATCCGAATTGTATGATGAATGTAATCATAGAAAATGTAACAGTTTTCAGAGTTAACGCACCATGCCGAATGATTTCAGTACATTGACACATGTGTCGCCTGCACTGACCAATGATAAACTAAGCGAGGCACTCACGCTCTGGTTCGAAGAAACGTACACGTTCTCTCATTGGGAGGTAAGTCTTGTGCCTTAGGGCCTATGCACACAAGGTTCTTTGTTACCCGCCATCGACGCGCGGTCACGCGCTTCAAACCCAACTAGGCAGAAAACGCGCCGCACAGTGGTCTGAAAATCAAGCTCCATACTCATAGAAACTTAACGTCAGAAATTAATAAATAAAAACATGTTTTGTGTTTAGTATACCTCCCTTTGTTTTTTTACTCCCTTTGTTTCTTTCGTAAGAAAAAAATTGTTTTTTCTTTTTTTTGTATGGAATAAAACACTTAAAGTGCTTTTTTTCAAAACTGAATAGAACTAATGGGCTGATACTCACATGAGCTATTGCACCATACACGGCGATCAAGATGACATACAATTCTTGTGCCTTTCGGTGCCGCTTTGCATGTAGCAAGCTTTGGAAATTTTGAATTTACAGTTGGTGATCTTTCAAATCTTTGACATAATTAAATGAAGTAACCAACCACATAACTGATATTGTCGTTAGTTAATAACCTGCTAATGACTTTTATAATGAAGATATTAGAAAACGATGTAGATTATTTACATTTTACTACAAAATCCATTTCACGAAATAACTCATTTGATAATCACCGTCATTATTGTTGAATTTTAATTTAATAAGCATTATGGGACAGCGAGCGTTAATGAGGGTAGTTATAATATAAATAGGACATTTAAACTAACTTCACTCAGTAGCTCTTTGCACTTGTGCGCGCTTACTATATTTATTACGTTCGATTTGTTTTCGTGTTATGATGGAAGGTTTTAGTACCAATTTGGATATTTTTATGTTTGTGGCTAACAATAGCTGTTTCTCACAGCCCAGTGTATTATATGAAGTTTTTGTCAATGCCGTTGATTTTTCAGAAAACGAAAATAAAGAATTTAAACAATTCTGTCAGACTCATGTGTGTTCGTTGAGGAACAAATGGATCTCGTGTAATCGCACGAGACATACTTTCATAAAAAAAGTATGAGACATGGCTGCAAGAAGACATAAAATGGCCTGACTTCATGAAGGACAAGATGACACCTTTAGTGTTAGAAGAGCAGCAAACATGTTCCAGTTTTGACTTCGGTGTAAATGAGGGTGCATCAACATCATACAAACCGGAGATGTGCAGTGTTGGAACATCAACTGTTGTGAGTCCAAGAAAAGTGTTCTCGGAGCTAAGCCCGTTGCAGAAGAGAAGAAGAGTGAAATAGCTCCTCACGCATAGCACTGAAAGCCTTGCTTATGCAACTGGTTTAAGTGCAGATAACAAAAATGTAGCAGATGTAATAAAATTGACCACAGAGCATCCCGAAGAGGCTACAAAGATAAAGGAATTGTTGAAGTCCAAGAAAGCTATTACATATATTCCGCTGATAAAGCTTTAGGAATTCTGACTTCATTGAAGCTTTCGAAATGGCAGTATACAACACTAAGAGCTTGTGCAAAAGAAGAAGGAATACTAGTATATCCTTCATATACTGCTATCTTAGAGGCGAAGAAGGACTGTTACCCACCAAAAGACACCATAGAAATCACCGAAAGAGGGGTAAAAGTAAAGCTTCAAGCGATTTTGGACAAAACTGTTGCTAGATTTAGGAAATTCCTACGTTTGGAATCTTCGCTAGATGGCAAAGAGCTAACATTGATATGCAAGTGGGGCTTTGATGGTGCTTCAGGGCGAAGTTTGAACAAACAAACTATGGCGGGTGAAGATGATTCAAGCAATTTTATGTGTTCTTTTGTGCCTCTGCGCTTAGTTTGTGGTGATGAAAAGTTATGGGAGAATCCAAAGCCATCTTCCACAATGTTCTGCAGACCGCTCTATTTTAAATTTGCAAATGAAAACCAATTAAATATTAAGGAAGAACAGGCTTTGATTGAAGCTGAGATTGCAGCACTGGAGCCGTCTATTATGGGAATTATTACTGTTAAGCACTCAATGCTTATGACCATGATAGATCGCAACTGACAAATACTTCAACGCAGACTTGTGACATCTGTAAAGCTACCCCCTTCGGAAATGAATAAGTTAGAGAAGATCTCAGAGTAAGTTTTGAATAATTTGATATATTTCAGATTACCGTAATGCTGTGTATCTTTTTATTAATTAATTCACTTTCTTTCCAGAAAACCTGTTTCAACAGATATATATCAGTATGGTTTATCTATACTTCATGCTTTGATTAGATGTATGGAGAGCCTACTCCATATTTCGTATTGATTAGACTTTAAAACATGGCAAGCCAGAGATGCAGACAGCAAAGAGTCATTGAAGAGTAGAAAACAAACCATACAGCAGAAGTTCCGTGATGAAATGGGCCTCCTCGTAGACATCGTTAAACAAGGTGAGTTATGATAACAGTCGTTGTTCTTAAATCTTATTTTTTTTCAAATAACGTTAGTTCTATTTATTCTTTACAAAGTTGTGGATTAGTTTTGATTCATTTATAATTTTTGTTTCAGGTTCCGGAACCACAAACGATGGAAACACATCGAGAATTTTTTTTGGTAATCCTGCCAATACTGCAGCTATTACAGGCTTGGATCCTAGTCTGATCCAAAGATTTGCAACACTTTGGCGTGTGATGGCCTGTGGGGAGCCCATAAATGTTGAGGCGTTTAAAAACTTTGCGCGCCAAACAGCAGAATTGTATGTGGAGCTCTATGGCTGGTATTACATGCCTTCGAGTGTCCACAAACTTTTACTGCACGGTGCTGAAGTTATTAAACACTTCAATATTGTGCCCATTGGCAAATTATCTGAAGAGGCATCGGAAGCCAGTAACAAAGACTTCAAGAAAATCCGAGAACAGCATTCGCGCAAATTTTGTCGAAAAGCGACAAACGAAGACATTTTCAATGGTCTCCTTGTCTCGTCAGATCCCTACCTGTAATAAGACCTGTGCTGAGAAAATCAGTAAATACACCTATTACTGATGATATGAAATCTCTTCTCATTGGTGACGATGCAGATCTAGACAAAGAGAATGTTGAATTTATTGATATTAACGCGTCAATGCTGGACTCGGATTTAGAGGACTGACGACAGCAAAGATACTCTCTGCTAATCGTTTTTGTATAATTAGTTATAGCAAATAATAAAATAATAATAAGAATATAATTAAATTAATTAATAATTAAATAATATAATTAATTAGTAATATAATTAAACAGTAATATTTAATATATCATAGTTATAGGAGCTGTAAATAGTTGTTGAAGTCTTAAATTGACCAATGTACAATTTTGACGTTACTTTTATTGTTATTGCCTTTCTTGCACATATTTTTTGTTGTAATGTATTAGTATTAACTATTTCATTAACAGTTCCCCCAAACGTATTTTAAATTAACTATTTAATACATGTTTTTATCTTTCTTCACTTTAACCATATATTTAAAAATAAAAATGTGAAAACATCCTTAGTACTTACATATTTATTCCTTACTAGCTGCACCCCGCGGTTTCACCCGCATAAGTCTCGATTCCGTGGGAATATCGAGATAAAAAGTATCCTATGTGTTATTTCAGGTTATAAACTATATGTGTGCTAAATTTCATCCAAATCCGTTCAGCCGTTTGAGCGTGAAGAAGAGACAAACATACACACACACAAGGTTTCGCCTTTATAATCACACTAATATTATAAAGGCGAAAGTTTGTGAGTGTGTGAGGGTGTGTGTGTGTGTATGTTTGTCTCTTCTTGTATGAGTATTAGTTTACATACTATTTTCATATTCAAAGCGATATGTAACTTCACAAAATACCATCAAAGATTTGAAAGATCACCAACTGTAAATTCAAAATTTCCAAAGCTTGCTACATGCAAAGCGGCACCGAAAGGCACAAGAATTGTATGTCATCTTGATCGCCGTGTATGGTGCAATAGCTCATGTGAGTACCAGCCCATTAGTTCTATTCAGTTTTGAAAAAAAGCACTTTAAGTGCGTGTTTGTGTGAGTGTGTGTTTATTCCATACAAAAAAAATTAAAATATTTTTTTTCTCACGCATGGAGCTACTCATACCCTTCATACTACATTAGTAAAACAAAGGGAGGTATACTAAACACAAAACATATTTTTATTTATTAATTTCTGACGTTAAGTTTCTATGAGTATGGAGCTTGATTTTCAGACCACTGTGCGCCGTCGTCGTCGAGGCGCGTTTCATGGGACGCGCTTATACAAAACGCCGTGTAGACGGGCCCTTAGTCTTGCCACACATGATACGGAAAATACGCGACTGAAGATTGGCTGGCTTACGTCTGCAATACTTTTTAAATTGAGCGTCAAAATATTTCGATCGAAAGCTCAGTAACAACGCCTTATTTGAATTTATACTGGAACTACGACGCGTAATTTTTGACATGTCACTCATAGCGACCAAATACGTTTTACGTAATTGCATTCACTCGAAACAAACTTTCGGTATGCGACTGGCACTACCAAATACTCTTTTTGACCTACTAGACTAAAAACGAGTCATCATCCTTCAGCACTTATCCCCCATCATTTGGAGCGCTGCTTATCTTCCTCCACTCGTCTATTTTACGCAAAATGTAGTGTCACTAGTGAAGTCACTAGGTACCCCAAATGTCAGCATCATGACGTAAAACAGATATAATTACTTCGTGGCCAGAATCTGTCTGTTTGGCACTGATAGCGGTGCGCAATGACTCCAGTTATCATCTCCCTGCCCTTCTCCCATGTTACTTGGGGTCGGCGTAACACGTTTTCTTCTTCCATTCTCCCCGTCAACCGTCACGCTATCATTCACTCCCTTTTCTGTAATATCATGCCTCAAACAATCCGTCCATCTTTTCTTTGGCCTTCCTCTTCCTCCATCCATCAACATTTATAGTCATCACTCTTTTAGTCACATACGTTTCCTTTCTCATCATCACATGCCCATACCAAGCCAAACGATTTCCTTTCAACTTTTCTGTCACTGGTGCCAAATTTCCCCTTATATACTCATTTCTTACTTTATCCATTCTCGTTACTCCACATATCCATCTCAACATTGTCATCTTCGCTGCATGCAATCTTTTTTTATTCGTCTTCTTCATGGCCCAGCATTCCGATCCATAGATCACGACAGGGCTCGTCACGGATACACGTTCGTGATAAGCATGTTAAAGGGGAAATCTACACAGATTTCCCCTTTAACTTGAGGACATGACTACGATACTGCTTCAATATTTTATGTATTTATGTTCTGGAGACTTTGGAGACTCTTTGTTTCCCGAACATAAAGCCGAACTTCCAGTGAAATTAAAACTTTGTTGATGATGTTTTGTTTTCATGAAACGTTATCGTTAATATAGTATTGTAGTTGGAAATGTTAAATAAATGTCAAACTATTGGTTTCAGTACGTGAGAGAAACAGGCAAAGGTGACTCCTACTTAAGCGAACTGCTCTGCATCAGGATCCACGGCGTCAATCAAAACAATGTCGCTAATCACATCCAAGTTATACTCAAGAACATTCCCAAAAGCGTTTCTCGAAGACTGACTTTTAGAAGCCACGAGTTCTTTAAAAACGAAATCAATTTCTACGAGAAAGTTCTACCAGCTCTACTGGCATTCCAGTCTACGAAAGATGTGAAGGACCCTTTTGATAAGTACGCCAAGCTATTCCTGACGTACTGCGACGGGACCAACGATGTGCTTTGTCTGGAGGACGCGAACGTGGAAAGTTTTGGAAGCGCTGTGCGGCAGGAAGGCATAGACTTTGAACACTGCAAGCTGACTTTCAAAGTGCTGGCACAGTTCCACGCTCTGTCCTTCGCTATGAAGGACCAGAAACCCGAGGAGTTCAACGAGATAAGTAGGCAAGTGACGGAGGTGTACTATCACGATCGGCTATGGAGTTGGTATTCAAGATTTTGGAAAAGGATCTCAGGAATAGCGATAGATGCGGTAGAAAAAGAGTATCCAGATTCTATATACGTGGATAAGATTAAAAAGTTCGCCGTCCCCGAAAGGTATCAGGACATGGTCGCCGCCGCTACTAAGACTACGGATACGGGTGTGATCTCACACGGAGACTGTTGGACGAACAATTTCCTATACAAATATGTGGAAGGTCGTCCAGTTGACGCGAAAATAATAGATTTCCAATTGTGTAGATGTGCCTCGCCCGTGCTTGACTTGTCGTTCATAATATATGCGTGTACCTCTCAGGACTTGAGAGAAGAACATTATGGCGAGTTGTTGAAGTACTACTATGACGTTCTGTCCACTCAGATCAGCGCTCTGGGTACTGACCCAGACAAGGTGTACTCGTGGGAGGTGTTTATGAGTGAGATAAAGAAATACTCCTACTTCGGTTTGGCGTTCAGTTTCGAATCGACGCCGGTCATCGTTCTGGCCCCGGAAGATGCTGTTAGTATGGAAATGGAGGTAATATAATTACATTTTAATCGAACCTCAAGTATAATTCCCATTTTGCTTTTCTAAAAATATTTTTGAACACTAATATAATGAATTTTTGTGAAGCTCAAATAATTCCTATTTTAGGGCCCTATAAATACTTAATAGCCAAGTTGCGCTCGCTTCTAACCTAACCCATTTGGTTGGTGTGCCATAGCTTAGTTACTACGACGAAATCGGGTCGCGCGATTTATTTGTATCCCATAGTGCTGCTTGACGAGGTGGGCAATTTATTTGAGCGGATAATCGCGGATCGCCTCGTCAGCCACTTGTGCAGAGGTAGACATATTCAACGCCTTCAACACCCTGCCCTGGAGTTGTATTCGGGAGGCGCTGCGTTATCATCGGGTGCCTTCCTACCTCCGCCAAGTGGTCAGAAAGGTGGTACTCGATGGCAGAGTCCGGCGCGAGAAGCCGTGCGGTGTTCCACAGGGTTCGGTTCTAGGCCCGCTCCTGTGGGACATCGGGTACGACTGGGTATTTAGCGAGCTCCAGCAGGGGGTGAACCTGACGTGTTACACGGATGACACGCTGGTCACGGCTTGGGGGAGCTCGCACAGGGAGGCAGCATTGCCGGCTACGGCTGCGGCCTCACAGGTGGTGATCCGCATCCAGCGCCTGGGCCTGGAGATGGCCCTCATCAAGTAGAAGGCGAACACTTTCCATGGCCTCCGACGGGCGCCGCCGTCGGGATCACACGTCGTGGTCGAGGGTACCCGAATCGCTGTCGAGTCAACCATGAAGTACCTGGGATTGGTGCTCGACACCCACTTTTGGTAGCTGGCGCCCACGTTAATGGGCGCGGTGGGGGCGCTGTCAACGCTGCTTCACAAATTGTGGGGCCCGAGCACCGCCTGCAGGCTGTTATACGTGGGGATCGTGCGATCCATGGCCTATATATATGGGGCCCCGGTGTGGGCAGCTGACCTGACGGCCCGCAGTGTTGCGAGTACCGCAGAAGGAGATAACCGTCAGAGCCATGATAGGGTATCGCATGATCTCCTACGGCGGCTTGCGCACTGGTCAGATCCCGGCCGTGGGACCTGTAAGTGAGAGCCCTCGCGTCGCTCGGTGGCGTGAGGAGGCGCGGACGCGGGGCGTGGTACTAGTGTAGCGTTAGATTTCACTATGCTGGTCCGGAAGTGGGAAGTGACCTGTTGCTGTAGACATTGGCAGTGACTGCCGACCGATGAACGAACTAATCTCTTACGTGGATCAATGAAATAGGAACCTTATTTCCACAAAAAAGGTGCATATTTCTTAAAAATGTTTATATTTTTTGTTACAGGGCGATCAAGAAATGAACATTGATGACGTGTGGCAGATGGGACCTTTTAAAACTAAGGAAGGGAGACTAAGGGAAGCGAACAATGTGAAACATTGCGTCGACATGGGATACATATAAAAAAATTGTTGAAATTGAGTTGTTGTTATAAACGGTCAATCAAAAATCAACTTAGAGTACCTAACGCTAAAGTAGATAATTGATTAAGTGGCAATACATGTAACTTATCTATGAACCTCTGCGCCCCGCGGTTTCACCCGCGTAAGTCTCGATCCCGTAGGAATATCGGGATAAAAAGTAGCCTGTCTTAATCCAGGGTGTCAGCTACCTCCATACAAAATTTTATCAAAATTGGTCCAGCCGTTTGAGCGTGAAGAAGTAACAAACATACACACACACACCCACCCTCACACACACACTCACAAACTTTCGCCTTTATAATATTAGTGTGATAAAGAAATCGCGATGTATTGGTCAAGTCGTACAAAACGTCTGAAGCAGGGGCGGGTCGCTAGTATTGTATAATTGCATGTATTATCTAAGATTGGATATTCAAGTATAGTTGCTATACTTGACTTGTATTGTATGACATTAAGTTTCAAGTGTAGTTAAATGTTAAATATCCAATAGTCCAATTGTCCTTAGATAAATTATACGAGTATGTATTGTATTGTCATTTTATCAACTTTCTACTTCGGCATTATCAGATCGGACTCACGTGGTTGGGAATATCCCTATCATCATCTGCCCAGCCTTTTCCCAACTATCCGGGGTCGGTGTCGGCTTCCAGACTAACCGGATGCAGCTGAATACCAGTATTTTACGTAGAGCGACTGCCTATCTGACCTCCACGATCCAGTTACTGGGTAATACGACTGATTGTTAGATTTTCGGGCTTCTGACTACCCGTAACTACTGTCAAAGATCTAAAAATGACAGCCGGGACCAACGGTTTAAAGTGCTTTTCGAGGCACGGAGGGGTCTCGATATATAATGGATGGTCACCCATCCACGGACCGGCCTCGGCAAGCGTAGCTCAACCGTCAATCGACCCGTGCGGCTGTAATTATTTAGCCACGAGCCCCTCTGGTTGGGAATGTCCCCATTTACTGTTCACTATTCATTTCTATTCATTTACTGTTAATTTTTCAAATTCACTATCTGTTTATAATCTCATTATATACAAAAAAGCAGTATTTAAATAGTGATAATACATAAATAGCATTTCACCTTCCTATGATAAGCTTGAACGCTAACCCACAAAGTATGAATAAGTAGTATTAATTAAATATGTTGTATTACTAAAACGTCACTTTAGAGGCCTTATATCTGAGGAATACAATGAGGAGAGAGACTGCCAATTTGTTCCTCTAGGTGTCGCATTGTCGCTTGTCCACAGTTGACCTGTCAAACACCATATATTTTTATCCACATTTAATTCTTTAGTTCAAAGAATCTTCGAATCTTCGCATTACACGTTTATTTTATGCACCATCTGGTCAAAGTATTGGATAAATGGGCGTCAAATTCATTACCTATATACCCTAACGTCCGTCTCAGACTTACCTATAGATTTAGATTTTCTCTTGTATTATACACCACTATTTAGTACTATGACTCCAGAATATAGAAACTATACTGGTGAAGAAAAACTTCGTGAGGAAACAAAATGTCCTAAACCCAGAAATCGAATTCGAGATCAAAAATGTAAACAAAGGTGTCAAAAAATGTAAATCAATTGTACAGTTTGCCGAAAAGTACTATAACATAGTGCTAAAATTGTAGGCGTATCTTAAACAATTAAAATTAATAATTGCATACAATTTCAACTTTAAAGTGACGCAAACTACGATCCAAGAATAAAATATAACCGTTGGAAATAAAATTTTGCAAATTATTTATATGCTACTGGCTATATGGCAGTGGTCTTAAACATTTGGACTTCATTTAGTGTTTTCAACTAGCGAAACGCCTCAGCTTCGCATGTGTGCTTTTTACTAATAAAACATTGAGAATGTTGCTGTGGAGTGATTGCGTTATACACGTAATCAAATAAGAGGACAAAATCTGTGATCTCGATCACATTATAGACAGGGTGACTGATCAGTTCATAATTAGTGTAACTGATTCGGATCAAGCTCATCAGATACCAAATCACAATGTGAATAAATCATAATATTAAATAATCCTAATTTCAAATAAACATGAGCAACTTGTTCATATGAAAATAAAAAAAATATATTTTCATTTCGTTTACCTTAACTATAAAATAAGGACTTACCTTAGGCTATCATATTTTTATTTTTGACACGCTGCTTTAGTGTTCTTCAAAAAAAAAAAACTTAATTTGAATTACTAGGGAAATGTTGACTACCCCTAAACTGTCACTTTGGCAAGAACATTTCTTTGTTTACATTTTTGATCTCGAATTCGATAGAACTAACAATTCGATGACGTGCAAAGTCCGCAAACCCAAACTGGGCCAGCATGGTGGATTACGGCTCCTTCTCTCTCACAGAGAGGAATCCTGGGGCTCAGCAGTTGAAAGTCATCAACATAATTAAGCTAATTAAATAAATGTAAAATACGAGTTCCTTTTTAAAGATATGACCATTATTAATACTAAGTAGGAAAAATATTTTATCGAAATTACTATTTTGTATTAGAAAATATATTATTATCATTCCAGTGTTTTATTTTATTCTTATTTAAGTTTAACGTATAATATTTTTTTTTTTTAATTCATATCGGATGTATCAGTAGGTAGTTAATCAGCTAAACCAAACTGGAAGGAGGACGCGCGGGTTCGCGAAAGATGTAAGCAGTGGAGGATGGCCTTCGCCCAGGGACAGCGCGGACTAGAAAAACAATAAAACTGTCAGATACCTATCCCTTTAATTCATAGTCAAACTGTTAAGGCTCATACAGACTGCTGTGATATCGCGGCGGGGACGCGACACTAGTAGCACAATTTCTTTGTCGGTGGCAGTCGCGCCCACGATATCGCGTGAGTATGTAAGAGCCTTTATACGGTCTGGGCGGCGGGGGCCAAAAGGCAGAAAATAGCTCTACCTACCATCAATAATATTAACTGTATTATGTAGTGTAACATCCACCAAGGCACTGGGCCTGCGTGATGGATTATAGTCCACTCCCTCTCACAGGAAGGAGGCCTGTGTCCCAGCAGTGGGAACGATATAAGTTGTTTTTTTTTCTAATCGTCATTACGAATATGAATATTTATTTAGGTTTACCAAAGTTCGTATACCTACACTACATAAATTACAGGATGCAACAGAAAATAGAGAACTAAATGTAACCAACAGATATCCCTCAAAACAATAACATGTTTCCCTAGGAAATGTCACAGTAGGTATCTATGCCCTAAGTACGCACTAATAAAACATTTACCGTCTTATTACAAAACAAGATTTATATTTTGACATGGCTTAAACCATAGAGCCAGTTTTTATAACAAGAACGTAACTGTGATTGAAATACCGTTCTTTAGACAAAACTGAAAACTTAGTTCGGTACTAAGTTTTCAGTTTTGTATTAGGAACTTTTCCAAAGACGGAATAAAGTTCGAAATTCAATAATGGCTCCATGGTTTAAGCCTGGGTCTGTAGACAAACCTTTCGAATATCTAGCCATCCATTTTCCTCACACGATGGCACTGTATATCTGTCCCCCTCTTTAATTAACCCCCTGTCAGTTTAGTTAGATGTAAAGACACTTGACGCAGCCGCAGTGGCTCTGCCAATTGGCGGGAAACTTGCGAAGTGCTTGCAGTCCATAATACGTAAAATAGGGCAACAATCTTTATTGTTTTATTAGATGGATAGTGGATGGGAATCGCCATGGTCGTCATGAGAATGAGATGTCGTTTCCGATTTAAACAAAAAAAAGGTTATGCATTCGGTGACTTTTTTTAGGGGTCCGTACCTCAAAAGGAAAAAACCAAACCCTTAATATGATCACTCGTGTGTCTGTCTGTCTGTCACAGACAATTTGCTCCGAATCTACTGGACCGATTACGTTGAAACTTGGTACACTTGGTGAATTTCTGTAACCAAAACAAGGACGTGTAACGCAAATAAAATAAATTTTTAACATCCCCATAATCAAAGTTTTTTTTATTCACTTTTTGGGGGCAAATTAGAACACTTAAGAAAAAGGATTTGCAAATGGATGGTACCATTTGCAAATCCTTTTTCTTAAGTGTTCTAATTTGATGTGTGATGTGACATAACTAATGAAAGGGTTTGATGTAAGAATTTTAGATAATATTGTTTTATTAATTTAAAAATAAATACTTTTAAAGTTATTTAAGCAAATCAATGAAAATTGACCATTCCTCCACACTTATGTCCGAAACTACTGAACCTAAAATGTTGAAAAAAATAGTTAAATAAATAATTAGTTTAATAAATAGTTCTTTACATATAGATTACAGGAAATTCTATAAATAAGAAGTCTATGGTCTTGTCATAACATGGTAAATCGCTCAATATTGTGCGTACAAAGTTACATTTCCAGTTCGAATGTATGAGGGAACATGTCTTTCAACTACAATGTTAAGTTTGTTCTTGGGATAAATTCATCCCAACTACGGAATCCTTCATTGTGCGTGGTCCGACACGCACTTGGCCGGTATTTTCATGTATACAGATACACCGATCTCTCCGTGAATGCTGGGCCAATTTACGTGATTCTTCCCATAGGTATATTATTGACTTGGGTAGTTTTTGAGTTAGCTTCTGTAACGGCTAGGGTTTTGCAGGTAGGCTGCGCAGGCCGTTAACTATTATAGGTTAGAGAGAGATAAAGAAAACTCGCATGTTAGCTTCATACATATAATTGTAGGTAGTAGACTCGGCTAGTTCGTAGGTCACACTTTAACTTGAGCTCTCGTATACACTTGGAGAGGTAAGAAGGGTACCGTCCTTGGCAGTACGTGTCAGGCGTGGGGGGACCTGTTGGCACAGGCTAAGCAGGTGACCGCACTGGCCTTCTTAGAACCGCAGGTAGTGAGCGGGTATATCTGGCCGTAGGGCATGGGACGCGCGGTTCAGCTACGAGTTGGTGCAATGCGGAGCAGCGTGCAATGTACTGACGTCCTGCCCTCAGCCTGGACGCTGGGCTTATAAGCCTGAAAGTGCGCATTTAGGGTGCGCACGTTACTTGCGGTGCACATGCAAACAGTAGCCTCATGCGATGTGCTAGCCATATAAGGCCCCTGAAATATTATGGGTATTTTTTTTTATTATCCTGGCAACCGTACACGCACACAGAGGCACATGTTCCTATAATATAGTGCTGTCATTCATATAGGTATCTACATATCTACAAACGTGCCTAACATAATAATTATTGTTCCGCGCGGTCTATCTACCTACTTATTTTTCTTATTTAATTTTTAAAAACGATGCCCCACACTAGGAATTTCTCCTGTATCGTGGGTGCGTTTACAAACATTTAAACTCACATACACAAACTGCCAGACCCGGAACTACTACTTGTAGGTCATACAAATAATTGTTCCGTGCGGAAATCGAACCCGCGACACGCAGCGCGGCAGTCAATCGTTTAACCACTGTGCCAACCGTGCTTCTGTTTTATAATCTGAGAATAGTCTATTATTTGACAACATTTCCGGTAATACAAGGAATTTAATCAAACAACAGATATTCATTAGTAAATTGGTGTGTAAAATAATCTTACTACCTACTTACTTTAGAGTTTGTATTCTATTATTTAAACTTCTCACATACAATAATGTACAAAAGCGGACTTAATGCCTCAGGCATTCTCTACCAGTCAATCAAAGGTGGTGAAGAGATATGATGGCGGGCGCTCTGATTGAGAGAAAATAATAATATTATAAAATATTGAAATATATCATAAAATCATAATTAGTTACAAATAAAACAGGTAGGTACCTACACACGTACATAAATAGGTTATAAACTTAGTTATACTTAATACATGTACCTATAT
This sequence comes from Tiliacea citrago, assembly GCA_963921375.1. Taxonomy (NCBI): domain Eukaryota; kingdom Metazoa; phylum Arthropoda; class Insecta; order Lepidoptera; family Noctuidae; genus Tiliacea; species Tiliacea citrago. Next base: position 20,546,110 of record OY992804.1, on the reverse strand, counting down.
TTACTGTAAAATAACCCTACATTCACACAAACATCATTTTCATTCATCATTTATTTTTAATTTTCATTTAAAGGTACCGATCTAAACTCGGTTTTAATAAATAAAGTGCGTTATTTTATATTTTTTTATTTTTTATTGTTAATTATTAAGATATGAGACGGCTGCTGTATCTCTCTTTGTTTTGTTTTGTTATAAACAAATAACAGTTGGCTTCTTTAATATGATTGTTCACCTAGTAGGTGATATTAGGAAAATGCTGTGGATAAATAAAGCTTTAGATAGGTAATTATTTCCAAGTAGGATAAAGTGAGCTTGAAAAAAGTGAACTTGAAATTCAAGTGAAGTGAGCTTGTAATTGAAATTGGGATTCAGTATGTACAGACGCCAGCACATCAAGCTACTACAATCTGTCAAATTTCTATAATAGATGTTCAACTTTATCGCTCTATCTTAAGGTTCAAGGTTGATTGGGAAAATTTGACAGTTTCTGCTGGCGTCTGTGCATAACGTACAGAAGTTTTAATAGATAAAAAATTACCTTCTGTGTCCATTAAATTGATATATAAACGGTTTCTTATATAATGTCCCAAGCAAACATAAGGGTGTAGCTAATGCAGCTTGCGAGGGAACCTGGGACCATGCGGGCCCGTTAAGGTAAATCTTGAATAAAACCAAGTTAATGAAATTAGAAAAACATGATAATGAAAAGAAATTTAGTACTCTTACTAGTGTGCTTTAAAATTTACGTAAAATTATTATCTAAGTCTGCTAGTACCTATTTGAAGATATTCGAACTTTAAAAAGAATAAGAAACTGCCTGATTTGCCCCATACCCGGGGCGAGATCGTTATAAGCGGGGCATAATAGGTCTTATATTCTTATGTAAGTCTAAAACTGAGAAAAAACGCAGCAAATGTGAAGGGCCTCGTCTTCATTAGCCTCTTTGCCGGCACAGGAGCAGTGGGCCCATCTGTAACACTCCATATAGGTACTCTGATTCACTATACTTATTTTTTCGTGTAGTCCTCTGTGGCCGGACCACAGTTTAGTACTCAGATGCTATAATTCGAAATAATACCTACCTAAAGTCTACTTTCATCGGGTTATATATATATTTTTAGTACCTCAAGAGATATCTTTTTAATTAACAATTTATGTGGTCCGGCCGCCAGGCAGTGCTCTCTGGCCGCGCCACCTCAAATTAAATAGAGTATAATGAACTATTAACCAATCAATATCCCGAAAAAACTACCTAAAGAGTACCTTGTATACGACAAATATGGTCCAATAAACCCCTTTAGTTAAGGAGTTATTGGTCGTAGGGGGTGGTCCGGCTGTAGGGTATACTCTGCAGCAAGTCAATTTTGCAATATTTAATATTAACTATCCATAAATCAATTTATATAATAGTACCTTTTCTCTACTCTTCGTTGATACTTCTTTCACTCAAGAAACTGTTCATTTTGATTAATTAATCTTTAAAGTATGTGGCGCGGCTAGGGAGGATTACTTTCAGCAAATATAACGAAATATGATTTATTTCTTTATGCCAACGAAAACTGCATAATAAGTACTTTATAACTTCATCTATAAATTTTAATTTTTATTACCAACAGAGATTTTGTAAAAGGTGCACTTTTTGGTTTTTGATTACTTATCTACCTAAGAATAGGTAGTTAATTTGACGAAGTAAGTAAAAACTTTGGTTTAAAATAAACAATAAGTATACGAAAAACAAATGTATATTCATAATCAAATATTAACAATTGTTAATATACGGTATTGTAAATGACGGAAAAGTGTTTTATATAACAAACTAAAGTCAACAGATTGAATTTAAGCATTTAACCCTTTAAACAAGATATAACAATTAAAAAAAGAGTGTACCAAAACCGCGTATTAAAAATATAGTCAATAAGTATTACAAATAAAGGAGAAGTTATTTTTCAACTTTAAAATGCAAGGCCCAACGACAGACTACGGGTGGACTAATTCCTAATGAAGCACCATGAATATATATCTGGGGATTTAAAGAACAAATTCAGTGATGATATTAGTGAACAGAAAACAAAGGCTACTGAAAAAGCGAAAGTTGAGTCAAGTGACTTTTCGCAAGAATCTGTCATGTCTGATGAACCCATCCTTCTAGAGAACTGGCGAGGCCAGACTATAGGAAAACAGGAAAAATAAGATATAACAATTAAAAAAAGAGTGTACCAAAACCGCGTATTAAAAATATAGTCAATAAGTATTACAAATAAAGGAGAAGTTATTTTCCAACTTTAAAATGCAAGGCCCAACGACAGACTACGGGTGGACTAATTCCTAATGAAGCACCATGAATATATATCTGGGGATTTAAAGAACAAATTCAGTGATGATATTAGTGAACAGAAAACAAAGGCTACTGAAAAAGCGAAAGTTGAGTCAAGTGACTTTTCGCAAGAATCTGTCATGTCTGATGAACCCATCCTTCTAGAGAACTAGCGAGGCCTGACTATAGGAAAACAGGAAAAACAAAAGTGAGAGATGCGGTCCAAAAATAAGTCGGTCGATTTTTTGGTAAATGGAAGTAGTAGTTCAACTGGTATTAAAGGCGTAGTTGTAGAAAATACTTGCGCCTTCGATTGTCTGGTGCAATCTTTAGCAGTTGCTTATATAGATAGAATGAACATCCGCAAACTAATAGAAACAAAAACATCCGGTTTTATGACGCTTATTAAGTCTCTTGCTAATATAGATCCCATAAATTTATACAGCATACGATTGGCTCGTATATTATATTATAAACAAATATTTTTTGACAAAAAATCACAAATGTCTTGACGATCATAAATTGTATGTCTTATTGTCTTCTGTTTTAGACCAAGTGATATTAAAAGATATTCCTATAGTTATATCGGAAAAACGATGCACAAATACACAATGCAGTCAGAACAACTCCACATCTCAACGAGTATGTTCGTAAATGCCACTGAATGAACTAATTTTATCTGATAAAGGCATTTCAGCCAAACAATGTTAGAGATTGATTCAGGTGTGCTATGTGTTAAAAGTAATGACGACCGTGTAAAATGTACCGGTAAACAAATGTTTAACTACACATTGAATCATTTATTAATACTTGAAATTGATTTAGGCGTTGATGTAAATGACATTTCAGACACTATGACATTAGAAGGAAAATTATTTACACTGTTGTCAGTGATTGAGTATTTACCAAATATTCGCCATTACGTCGCTCACTGCAAGCGTCTGGATGATACTTGGGAAACATATGATGATTTAAGCACTAAAGTTACAAGGACTAAAACCAGCAAATGAATGTTCATTGTATTTTATACGCAAAATTATAACTTATTTTTATCAAAATGTTTATTTTTAATTTAGGCCTTGCATTTTAAAGTTGGAAAATAACTTCAAAACTCCTTTATTTGTAATACTGATAAATTCAATCTATTGACTTTAGTATGTTATACTCGTATAAAACACTTTTCCGTCATTTACAATACTTTTATTTACAATTGTTAATTTTTGATTATGAATATATATTTGTTTTTCGTATACTTATTGTTTATTTTAAACCACAATTTTCACTTACTTCGTCAAATTAACTACCTATTCTTAGGTAGATAGGTAATCAAAAACCAAAAAGTGCACCTTTTTCAAAATCATTGTTGGTAATAAAAATAAAAGTTTATAGATGAAGTTATAAAGTACTTATTATGCAGTTTTCGTTGGCATAAAGAAATAAATCATATTTCGTTATATTTGCTGAAAGTAATCCTCCCTAGCCGCGCCACATACTTTAAAGATTAATTAATCAAAATGAACAGTTTCTTGAGTGAAAGAAGTATCAACGAAGAGTAGAGAAAAGGTACTATTATATAAATTGATTTATGGATAGTTAATAAAAATAATAATAGTTAATATTGCAAAATTGACTTGCTGCAGAGTATACCTTCCAGCCGGACCACCCCCTACGACCAATAACTCCTTAACTAAAGGGGTTTATTGGACCATATTTGTCGTATACAAGGTACTCTTTAGGTAGTTTTTTCGGGATATTGATTGGTTAATAGTTCATTATACTCTATTTAATTTGAGGTGGCGCGGCCAGAGAGCACTGCCTGGCGGCCGGACCACATAAATTGTTAATTAAAAAGATATCTCTTGAGGTACTAAAAATATATATATAACCCGATGAAAGTAGACTTTAGGTAGGCATTATTTCGAACTATAGCATCTGAGTACTAAACTGTGGTCCGGCCACAGAGGACTACACTATTTTTTCATGTCTCTTCGTTGTTTCTCTCTTCTTTCCTTTCTTCTAATAAGCTGGTTTCTGTGTCTGAGCTTCTTCCAGATTCCTCTTATAAGGTGAACTCTAAGTGGTTAATTTTTGGACTTATGTGATGCGAGAAAACGCAACGGGAGCCCCCTTCTATGTAGGTACGCAATGACACTCTTCATCTAGATCTCCTCTTTAAATGCGATCGAATAATTTTAATCCGATCCAGCCTGTCCGTCCACTGCCCTCCTCCAGCGACGCACTAAGCCGAAGTTCGTACCCCATAGCAGGTGCCCTTAGCGTGTAGTCGCTAAGTTTATAAGTTTTGTGCCCTGGCCGGAGGCCTTAATTTATAGAGTAAAATTCTGTAAGAACCCTTATAATTTCCCCATGTCTGTCTGTTTGTCTGTCCCTTAGTACTAGAAAGAAAGCTGTAATTTGGAATGGGTATACATATTTCACGCAAAGTGGTAAATAAAAAACATGTTTTTTTTTTGTAGGAATTCTCTCTTGTACGTTAAGTGGGGATAATTTTTTTTTGTCACGTTTATCCCATAATATGGGGTGTCGTTGGATAGGCCGTTCAAAAATGTTGCAGGGTTGTGAAAACCATTTTTCGATTCAGGGATCCGTTTGCGTAATAATAAGCTTTAAAGTGCCAATTTTTGTTAGAGTCAAGTAAGTCCCTGCCAGCTAAATGTTTGTGTTTGGATAAATGAAAAAAATCATGCTAGTAGTATATAATTATAAAGAAATTAAAAAGAAAACTATCACAGATAAGTAGGCTTAATAAATGAACGAGTAATAGTTGACCAACTTACATTTGCAGTTGGGGAATTGACCGTGACGTATATCGATGTATGGGAGAACATGTTTTTCAATTGCAATGTTAAGTTCGTTTTTGGGATAAATTCATCCCAACTACCGAACCCTTCATTGTGCGTGACACTTGGCCTGTTTTTTTAGATAAAGTGGTTTTTAGAAAGATAGATTTATTGTTCTCCCATTAAACTTGTGCTTTCAGTGTTTACATGATATCTATAGGGCTTGCGGCTGTTTCCATCTCCCTCTAGCTCCATTTATCGCTTCTTCCTTTGGTAGTGGCGAACTATAATTGTATCTGCAGAAAAAAGATAAACTTAACAAATTTCACACGAGGCAAAACGGGTACCCTGCTAATTTCTCCCCACCCAAAATGCCCCCGAGGTCATTTAAAATAACACAAATCAAATTACTTATTGGCTTATTTCACTCTATCGTTTTCAAAAACTCTTCGAAATTAATTAAAATGACTTCGTTATTTTTAGTAGTAATTGCAAAATCAAACTGCGTGCTTGAGATTTTAACTCAAATAATGATATATTATGACATTTGTAATCATATTTAAATGATTTGGCCGGATCACCCACATTCAGTCCTTCGAGCCGGATCATTTTTAATACGTTGCTGCGCGCCGCACAGAAGGAAGTTCTCACGAGGTCGATGGCGCATTGACAGAGGGATGTGGTCCAGTGCTAACAAATGGAAGTCCAAGGTATGATATGATATGTTGGTTGGTTGGGTTTGTTGGTTGGTAAATTATTTTGTAAAAAAGATGCCAAAAGATCCTTGTATAACTTTATGTTACTGGGCCGGCCATCTGTAGACGTGTTATTGAATGGTGTGGTCCTCAGGCTAAGTAGAGCGACGATTTTCGCAGGGTGGCCGAAGCAGCTGGGAGTGGCCATTGGTCGAATAAAATGGTACGATTGGAGGCGCCTTTTTATGATTCCGCGTGATACTAATGCTCTCAGGCGCGTATTGTACAAGTTATAAATTGTCCCTCCAAGATACAGGAATTCCCGTAAACGTCAAAAACAGAGTCTGGCCGCAAAATGAAGCAAATGAAATGATTCAATATTTATTTGATAAATATAAGAGCTTGGCAATCAGCCGTCTGCAGGGCGTCGGGTGACACGGAGGTAGAATTAAATTGTATATGGATGAGGTACCAAATTGTCACATTATTGACCAACTTGTGGTTTAACTGCCTCGTTGGTCTAGAGTTCACAAGTCCTGGGTTAGGGCAAAGTGTTATTTGCGGTGATCTCCTTCTGCGAAAATGTCATGTCGCAGAAGGAGGCAGCGGAAAGGGAGAGTGAGGTTTCGAGTGCCCTCCCGGCCCGTAGCAGGCGCACCGGGCGTTGGCAGAGGGCAGATAATCTGGCCCCCCTAATTGGATCCAGGGACGGCGGACTCGGGGACGTCCGCCGCCCTCTATCATACAAGACCCGAGGTGAAGACGCGTATTGTTCCACGCGCGGCCCTCTTAGACATCGCGGGGGGAGTCAAACACCTCATACCCCCCGCATGACCTGACGGGGCCCGCAGTGGCGGGCTGGCACCAGTCGGAGGCTACTTCGAAGATTGCTTATGTGCCCCCGTAGCCTCCGGTGCAAAATGTGCGAGAACACGGAGTACCTAGTTTTAGTCAGTAGAAGTCTGACAGAACCCTCCATCCATCCCAGGGCGGATGACATTTATGAGGATTTCCAAACCGTTACAAAAAAAGGGCAAACTGTTATTGGGTTCTTTTAGCAGGATTTTTTTAGTGGCAGCTCGAAACCTGGATAGATTCGCCCCCTATGACATGGGACCTAAAAATAACTATACGTACTTTGTGTATACCTTCTTCCTCCTTCTTCTGCGTACCGTGTCCGGGAGTAGGTATAGGAGTGCGTGATGTTATGGCCTACTTGTTTCGAGAGCAGTGGGAGGTTCGTTTAATTTCTGTTGTCACATCCAAAAATACCTACATCTTTGTCCCAAGAAGCGGGATGTAGTCAAATTAGCCAAACGCGGAATGTCTCGCTAAATCAAGTGTAGTATATTCCTAACCTTTGACACGTCTTGCGCCTTGCCTCGCACCCTGTGCCTCGCGACTCGCATCTTGCCTCGCCTCGCAAATTTTGTTACGAATTTATTTAATTTTCACACTCGACGGAACACGGAATTTTTTCATAGATTTTTTATGTTGAGAAACAGCCGTGTTTGTTGATTTTAGACTTTGTAGGTTACTTGGGGGTAAAAATGGTAAAACAACATTGTTTCTGAGTGGCCTATTAATATATATGGAAACTTATTTTTGCCACAAATTACTCAATAATCACCTCTTTTGGCAGATTAGTTAAGTAGCAGTTATGGGTATTGGTAGTGCTCTTGATTCAAATCGAATCTTGCTTAACAGTTGAAATTTCCGAGAAGCAGACAAGCAAGATTACTTGATGGATTTTCTTGTAATAACCCTGACATAAAATACCACAGATATACATGAAACTCGCATAGATTCCAAAGAAACCACTACTCGCTTCTCGCTAGAAACAGCAAGACATTAAAACGTTCTTTAAACATCTAACTATAACTTTAGGCGAAGTTGTAATATTTATAACTAACGAAGTATGACACTCGAGAGAGATACATGTGCAAGAATTTTTATCAATTTGTTACGGGAGCTTTCGGTGACTTAGTTAAGGAGCTCGATCGCGTAATCACTTACACGACCAAAGAAAATTTTCTACATTTTTGTACGTTTAAGTATTGCTGAAGATTTTTTGTGGTTATGGTTGTAATTATGTATGGAAGTTCGATCCTACTATGAGAATTGATGCATTGATTGTTTATTGGCTAAATTCTGGACTGGACCACGCAAAAATAGTCGATTAAATCAGGCTCGGTTATAAGGCTGAAAGACTTTCTTTGTCATTACAAATAAAGTAGCTAGCTAGGGAGTTTATTGCGCCACTTCTCAGCTCAAACACTAGGAAGTGGAGAAGAGTAGGCGTTTAGGAGGCTGTATCTAGGGACCAATAGTCCCTCAGTATCAACACTTTTTGAACGGCAATACGTTCAAAAAGTCCTTGGTCCTTCCGCCATAATTGCTCCTTGAGTCACCGACTAAAATTGGTGCAATTAGTAGTCTTTTTTGTTTAAATAAATAAAAACATTCAGTAAGGAGGCGTAATTTAGTTTAAAAGATCTACCTAGGTTTTCCCTTATTCGTAAAACTCAATGACGATGATGTTTCTAAAAGTAGCATGTCTCCTAAACTATTTTAGTCGAGTGTTCCCGTGAGGCAAGCTTATAGCAATCCAGCGGTGTTGTTGACAAATGTTCAGCCCGACGGGCCTTACGACCAAAACGGGCATAACTCAGGCACATTTGCTTACAAACTTCTCATATATTTCATATTTTTTCCCGCTGTGGTGTCGCATACGTCTTTATTGATGACATTGTGTCTGCTAAGTTGGCGGGCAAAGTGATGATCGTGTTTGTTTATATTCTTTTGCTACGTTTAGTTAAAACAATAACTGTTATAATTCGACTGCCTCGTTGGTCTAGTGGCCGCAAGCGTCATAGCTGAGCATGGCGTCCTGGGTTGGATTCCTAGGTCGGGCAAAGTGGTATTGGGTTTTTCATCTGGAATTTTCTTTCAGTCCGAACTCTGGAATTGTGACCGGTTGGTGACAATAGGCTCGCCCCCTATTACATGGGACTTAAACATAACTGGCGAAATGTGGGTGTACTAAGGTACACCACTGCCTAAGTTTTCGGGTATTACGGCGTGCTGTTATGTTATAATTGGTTCGGACTTCAATTATTTGGCAGCCATTGCATACGTACTGCACCTACACAGCAATGCAGCATGGTGGCAAAAATAGACATGGCGCTGTAAATGAAACTGTTTCAGATGACTTAAAGTCATTTTCCTAACCAAAATTTAACAGTTCCAAAATTGTAGGCGGTATATTTTTTTAAATCTTTGTCAATAGAACTCCCACAATAAACTAGAAAGACAGACAAGAAGTTTCCTGTTCCTTTCAATAATCGAAGTCGCGTACGTGCCTAAGGGCCTTAACACACTGGCAATGTGCGAGTGTGTTTCCAGCGAGGCGTATGTTTAACGCGCTCGCGGCGTGTGCGTAGCGAGCACACCACGTGTGCGCAACGTGTTCGCCGTGTTTGCGTCACGTTGACGTGACTGTACAAGAGAAAATGAATTATGCGAATGTTGTACAATATTGCGGAAACGCGGAGATCATGTCGCGTAATCGCGGCTACATCGTTTCGTAACCGCGGCGAGCACGTTCAGAAATCGCTACGCTGGTAAAACGCTGACAAATCGTCAGTGTGTTTACGCTCTAACATCGGTCTGTTGCTATTCTTTACCGACCATAAATTCGTTACCTATTCCTTTGTATGCAGTCTTTGTGTCATCTATGCGGTCAATACATGTGATTATTTCTAGCAGTTCTAGTGCTAAAGCCAAAATATTAAAGAGAAAAATACTGCAGTGCGGTGCGGGAACGCGACGATGACTTTTGTTTTGTGTCAAAATGCGTTACCTAATTACGATCCTACTAATATGAGATGGCTGGCTCGTTCGTTGGCCAAAGACATTGACATTCATCGTGGCAAGTGTTATGTAATGTTAATAGTAATGACACAATCATGTCATACTGTTCATAGTCTAGACAATGTTTTAATTGTTATATAATAATTAATAATTATATTTTATGTTACAAAACAATAACAATTAATGTATTGCGCATTTGAATATGGCAAAGCACCCAAGGACTCTACGAGACAGGCTCGACCTAGTGTGGAGTTATTAGATAAAGTACTTCCTTAAGTAGAAGAAATAAACCTAGCTATTAATGTAGGTAGACTATAAGGAAATGTAAAGTACTTTTCTAAGAAAATAAACAAACAAACAAACAAAATTTTTGTATTTCTGTGCGGTGTTAATTACCTATACGGTACGTTTATTTTTACAAGAATTCGTGGTTTTTACCATCTTTTATATTTCTCAATAGCAGCCCGTAGTCTGGAGTTGTGCCCGGGTGATGGCAATAAGCTCGCCCTCTATTACATGGGACTTAAATATAACTGGCTAAATATGGGTGTACTTATGTACTATAGGTACACCTCTGCCTAATCCTTTGATGAGATAAACATAACATAATAACACGCCTTGTTTCCCACAAGGCGTGTTATTATGTTATGTTTATCTTATACTTATTGGGAATATTTATGATTGCATGATTATCAAAACGGCGAAGGAAAACACCGTGAAGGAAACCGGCGTATCTTAAAACCAACTTCGAAGACATGTGACATCCACCAACCCGCACTGGACCCGCGTGGTGGATTACGCCCCCACTCTCTCTTACCGAGAGAAAGCCTGTGTCCCAGCAATGGGAACGTTTTAGGCTGATTATAGGTATTATGCTATGCATTATTATCATTACACTGGTCCGGTTGGCTTAGAAGATGATACATCCACGAAGTACTTTTTTTCTCAAAAATAAGTTGAACTTCTACCTGCAAACGTACGAGTACCTACGGGGTGCTACATACTTTGTTCGGGTCGGCACATTGAATTCAGCTATATTTGTTGAACAACCAAGTCGACCCGAAGCAATGACTACATATATTCTGCTCGTGGCGATCGTCAAACTCCGTTCGTCATCTACCCTCGCTGAATCATATTCGGGTCGGCTCAGCACAATTCTAGCTCAGCCAAACGTGGTTTTCTCTAACATGTATCTACATTTCGATATTCTCGTCTGTCTGTGCCGAATCATGCCGACCCGAACCAGTGTGTAGCGCTCCTTAGACCAGCTTTTATACTTTTTATAAAACTTTTCTAAATCTGAAATGAATACTTACCTAATTCAGATTGGTACAACATTAGTACTATCTTTAAACTATAGTCTAACATAGGTATCCGTCATAATTGGCCGGGTATTAGAACTGGAAGTGGTCACGTTACCCGGCCATAAAGTTTGAACGGACCCGGGTGGCCGTGTTTTGCATAAACTACAACTGGAATATTGATGGTCGCGGCGTGGTGAGTATTGTGAGGAACGATTTAAAAGAGCGTAGTAATCGAAAGTAGATAATATTGTAGTCAGATAATATGATATATTGACGAGTAGTATAAACTGGCTAAAAAGGGTGACTACTGACATAGTGACTTAAAGAAAAGTATGGAAGAAAAAATGCTTCGCCGTCCCAAAATAAATTATGTTACGGGCCAGAAAATTACGTGTAGACTATTTTGCGGCATTGTATGCTGTAGGAATTAGAACAGCACCCGTCTCCCACAGCACCCAGTTTACCGATAAAAAATCAGTAAACAATAAGCTAAATAAAAATTGTCAAACGCATGTCAACTGCTGTCATGGGTAACAGCTGCTGTCATTTACCTATCAACAGCCAATCATATCCCTGCACATGAGTTTTATTTTCACACGTCTCTGTTGATTTTCTTTCCAGAAGCCAGGTGTAAAGTCTGATTTACACGATGAGACTTAAATGCCAGAGGCATGCAATGAGTTAAAGCAACAATAAAAGTTGCAGCGTGTACACACGGCTACACATCAAGCTATACATTTCCGGTATAAGCTGGCCTCTCATTGTACGAAAATCCTATACAATGTGAGAGCAGCCTAAACTGGATATGTATAGCTTGATGTGTAGCCGTGTGTACGATGCAAGTCAGTTGTTGCTTCAATATTATTGTATGCCACAGTCAAGAAAGTTGTGTTGTGTGTTTAAAGCCCCTTAAACACGATGCAAGTTTGAACAAGAGCAGGCAAAAGAAGGTTGTCGTTTTATAACGGTATTTTTAACCGACTTCCAAAAAGGAGGAGGTTCTCAATTCGGCGGTATGTTTTTTTTTTTTTGTATGTTTGTTACGCGATTACTCCGTTAATTATGGACCGATTTTGAAAATTCTGTTTTTGTTTGAAAGGGTATACTCCCGAGGTGGTCCCATTGCCACCAAATCAGAATCAAATGAGGGGATCCCATGGAAATCGAGGGAAACCCTCAAATTTTATAGGCAAACCTATAGCGATTTGGGTATTTTTTATAGTAACTCGTGCATTTGCTCTCGGAAATCACTTTGGTAAAGTGGAACTGATGATGAAAACCACATATGGCCACCGGAACAATATTATAATGAGTACCCCTATTTAACGGGTTGCGATTAAGTCATTTATGCTCGTCACTATGCTTAAGGTGAGTGGCAGTTCTCCTGGTTGTTACCAGGAGAACTCCTCAACAATCGACGTCCCAGCATCAGGAAAAGCAATATTTTGCAAAAGGTGATGAGCGGTTAACATTAGGCTATTGTAACTTAGATAAATTCAAAACTGACCCACTAAAAAGTGTAAAATAAAAAACTTTTTACAAAAAAATAAGAACCGACTACCAAAAATAACACTACAAAGTGAAAAATAACTTTAATTTCGGAAGTCGGTCGCTAAAAACTCAAATACAGATCCAAAGACACCGACTTCGAAGTTAAAGTTATTTTTCACTTTGTAGTGTTATTTTTGGTAGTCGGTTCTTATTTTTTTCTTTATCACGGTCATAGTCTGATGATGGCCCATGAACCAGCCAGTCTTTTCTGTAAATATCTTACAGAAAGTGTTGTATTGTTTACGTGAAGTATTGAAGTGAGCTGTCATTCTAGCTGTCATCCCACCTGCCAATCTATTCTGTGAAAATCTCACCTTGAAAACTGATTGATTGACTGACTGATTGTGAAGTGAGCTGTCATTCGATGCTAGAGATTGACACTATTGATAGCTAACTTTAAGCTCACTTCACCTGAGTTTTTTACGATGAGCTTTTTACAGAATTGATCGACATATTATCAACATATCGATATTCGTCACACAAGCACAGAGTAAACGGACAGCGCGGTTGTATGAAGCTTACCCTCTGTCCGTTTACACAAAATGTCGTCTACACAAAAAAAAACATAAAACAAACATAAAAACAAAAGAATCAAACAAAAAACATAAACAAAAAAAAACAAAACAAAACATCACACAAAAAAAACATAAACATTTGTAAAACAATCTAGAATTAAATAAATACTTACTATACTTTACCTATCGTATCGTTTTTTTTTTGTGTACTTATTCCATCTCGCAAGTCAACCTGGTAGTTATCGACTGCTTCACCGGGCTATCCTGTGGATGCCTTAATAAATTGAAACCTCCAGGCAGGGCATAAACCTTATAAACTAAGCGTTACTAAACCTTATACCCTATGGAGCACGGTGCTCGGCTTAGGGCGTCGCTGGGGGAGGGCAGCAAGTGATAGGCTGGATTCAATCGTGATCTTTTAGGGACGAATTTAAAGCTACATACTCAGCGGCGTGAATAGTATCGTCCCTCAGAATAAAAGTGGTTATGTTTGCGCAGATTTGGCGGTCTGCTATTGAATGTTAACTATATACCGTGACTGTGTGTTGTTATGCGGGTCCTACCGTCTAGTAATTGTTGGCACAGACGGTGCGGGACAAGATGTTTACACGATTCGCTTTTTGAGAAAATTACTCCGGAATGGAATCTATTTTTAATGATATTTATAATATGATTATTTATGTCAATACTGAATATGAAATATGTAGTCTTGACTTAGATGACAAAATACATCCTAATTACAACTCAACGTCTGCGACTAGTACAGAGGGACAAAACTCGCAGTTTTTTCTGTAATAGTCTCAATATTCTGCACCAAAATATTGCCGGTTTGCTGAATAAATCGGACTTATTGACTATTCAATTAAAAAACCTGGAAGATCAAGGAACTATTGTAGACGTTCTTTGTGTAACTGAACATTTTATTGCATCTGGCCACGAAAGTTTACTGTACCTTCCTGGTTTCAATCCCGCCGCTTTCTTTTGTCGCAAAACAAATCGCGGAGGGACTCGTATTCTAGTTAGAACTGGGCATCGATATAAAAAACTACCAGATATTGCTAAGCACTCTGTGTCAGGCGTTTTTGAAATTTGTGGAATTGAATTGACAACTCATTCTATTATTGTAATTTGTATTTATAGAATTCCTAAATACAATTATTTGACATTTTGTAAGTATCACTTTTAAGGATGTATATGAAAGTAACGATGCCAATATAGCTTACAAAAGATTTTATGAAACGTTCTGCCTATTCTACAAACTTTGTTACCCTGATAAAATAATAACTATTCATACTAATAAAAACTTAAAATGGATATCGCGTGGCATGAAAAGCTGTAGTAAAAAACAATGAAAATTATTGTGGACATACAGACTAAATCCTGTATTAAAGAATAAAACTAATTTGAAAAAATACTCTTTACAATATAAGAAAATTATAAGACTAACACAACAAGCTCAAAATGATTACTTTATAAAAACCGCGCAGAATAAGTCGAAAGCTACATGGCAAATAGTCAATAGACCTAAAAATAACTTTCCTAAAGAACAAATAATGACCATTAATAAATGTGACCTGACCTTTTCAAAACCTACTGACATTGCAAATGCATTTAATAATTATTTTATTGATGAAATTGAGAATAATATAAAAACTGATAAGGAATTCGACTATAAATTAGACAATTTGACAAGGCAATCCATGTTTATGCAGCCTCTTCTAACAAACGACATTGTTTCGGCTATAGTATCACTTAAAAATACAAGTACTGTCGGATTTGACGGTATGTCAACAAAGGTGATAAAATTTGTAAATGAGGTTATAGCACCCGTATTAGCGCATATTATGAACCTTGGAATTGTTGACGGAGTTTTCCCTGAAGACTTGAAGAAAGTTATTATTAAACCACTTCATAAAAAAGATAACAAAACCGATATGAAGAACTATAGGCCAGTAGCAAAAAATTCTGTATTTTCCAAAATTTTCGAAAAAAATATTTAAAAGTCTCTGTATTGCTATCTCAATAAATTTAACTTATTATGCAAGGAACAAAATGGCTTTAGAAAGAGTACCACGATCAACATGGCTATTTTTGATTTTTTGCGTGGCATTATGTTAGCAGTAGACCAAAAAGCTCCTATTTGTGCTATTTACACAGATATGACCAAAACCTTCGATTACGTAAAGCACGATGTCTTATTAGACAAACTGCGTAGCTATGGTATCAGAGGTAACATTTTAAAACTACTCGAATCCTATCTCTCCAACAGAATGCAATGTACAGAAATTGCAAGAATATGTGAAAAAACAAAATTTGAAAAGAGTTTTTTATCTCATTGTAGATTGATAAAGTTTGGTGTCCCACAGGACAGCGTCCTTGGGCCTCCTCTTTTCCTAGTCTATATAAACGATCTGCCAAAGGTGACTCAACATCAAATGGTGATGTTTGCAGACGACAGTACTGCCATAGTGAAATGTATTGATCGCAATATTTATCAAGATGATATAAATAATACACTATCGGACATAATTAATTGGCTTGATAAAAATAATTTAGTTATAAACTTAAAGAAAACAAAAATAATGCACTTTCACCAAAGAACTGAAGTACCAAAAGTAAATATTAGACATAATGACTGTGACATTGAAGAAGTTAAAGTAGCAAAATTCTTAGGTTTATTCCTTGATAACCAACTTAACTGAAAGCCCCACATAGACGACCTAGGTAAGAAAATAAATAAATCAGCATTCGCACTATACGCTACTAGTTGCATATCACGGCTTAGTAGCCTCAATTTTGCGATATGGTATTATTTTTTGGGGCAATTCTACTGATAAAGATATCGTTTTTAAGGCACAAAAAAGGTGCATAAGATCAATGTGTGGGCTGAAAATTGATGATAGCTGTGTACCATTCTTTAAATCGCTGAAAATACTTACATTACCCTCATTATATATTTTTGAAATTAGTGTTTTCGTCAAAACAAACATGAGGTTATTTGAAAAAGTGTCAACGTTACGAGATGTTGCGATTCGTAGCCAATACGCAAACTCATTAAGCAATCAGCGTTGTAAGACTGCCTTAGTGAGAAAGAGTGTTTTAGGCATGGCACCGTGGATTTACAATAAATTACCAGATCTCATAAAAAAATTGAATGTTACACAATTCAAAACAAAACTAAAACTGTTATTAATTGAAAAATGTTATTATACGACTGATGAATTTCTAAATGATAAATGAATATAGACTTATTTAAGTACTTGAGGAGAAACTATTTTTAATTGAATTTTGTGACTAATTGTAATTAATGATAATTTATTTATGAATTGACTGTAGAATTATTCCATATTGTGACATTTATAATTTTTGTTTTTATTTCTTTATCATTATTCTATTAATTTTGACATAGCTACCAGGGGCGACGGCTTCATATAACCCCATTCCTACCGGCTTCCCTTCGGAACAACGACTCTACTTGAGTTTACTAGGTATTACCAAAGAATATGGTACATACATAGTCACATTACAAGTATTTAATACATCATAAGATAAAAACATTACAACAACGCGTAACTATAGTCTATCCTAAATCGCGAACGCACTTTAGATTTTTTGTTTTAAAGGATTCCGACACTAGCGCCAATAAGCCGCACGGTGTGTCAGAATACAGTATTAATCGTAGTTCTGACCACGCTACTTCGGGCACACTTCGGTATCAATCGGGAGTTCCCAAACACCGCTAGTTACGGTGCGAGGTAAGCCGTTCTCGAGCGAGTTATTACCGGGAGCGAAAAAGAAAATGCATAGGCGAGAACGAGATAGAATGAGGTGTTGTTGAATTTCGTAGATTTGCAAATATTTTATTGAGTTGAATTGTTGACAGATAAATTAACTTTTATTTTGTTTTCTTTTGCATTTGTTTAGTTAGTTACATTCTCAACATAATTTTAAAATCTATAGTAGGTACCTATTACAGCCGAAATTTGATTTGGCGTGTGTTGAGCCGTTCAGTGATAATATTTTGATTTACGTGAGTTTGTGTTTAAAACGTTGTCATTTTGATATGAATAGAAAGCCAGATAGAATTAGTAATATTCCATTTCTTAGATTTGCTGTGTTGATTTTTTGACACATAAATTCACGTGTGTTTTGTTTTCACCCGTTCCTTGCATTTTATTCGTTCTAACATAATTTTAGAACATAATTGTAATAGACTGTTTTTCAGAAATAAAACTGTAATCGATAATACCTCATCATCATTCTCCTGCCCATAACCCAATTTATTTAGGTTCGGCGCAACGTGTCCCTTTCTTCCATACTTCTCTATTAGTCGTCATCTCGGTAGTCACTCCCTTTCTAGCCATATCATCTTTCACACAGTCCATCCAACATAATCGATAATACCTATTATAGTTTTATTTCTGTAAAAAAATATAATTTTGTTTGTGTATTAATAGCGTCTCTTTGGTTTTAATACTTGGCCATAGATGGCGTTAAACTAAGAAATTTATTACCTCAAAAATTACATCATTTTTATGGCAATAAATTTAGATGATAACTTGTGTTTATGAGCACTTAACAATTTTTTCTTCGGCTTCCCTCAATTGGAAGTTGTAGCTTCGCTACTGATAGCTACCAAATAATTTGTTTACCACTCGCATGATCAATATTTTATTTCGCATGCAACCATATTTGTACGCCTCTTGGCATAGCATAGCGACCTAAGAACTTTAATTTAAGAACTGTATTGTACCTATGTTAAACAAATAAAAAATGATTATGATTATGATTATGAGAGATTATTTCTAACATCGAAATAAACGCAAAGTAAAAGTTTTTGGTGAAAATGCTGACTGTTATAGTAGCAAACATTCCTTGACAGTTGACGATCCAACAATTGAGTTGTACCCCAAGTGTAAGTTTGCAAGAGAGTAAACGTAACTAGCGCGTTTGCGTTAAGATTTTTATTCTCACCCTTATAGTCTTAGCATTATGATCTATCGATCAAATTTTAACGCAAAGGAAATAGTTACTGTTGCGCACAGCACGCAGTACGCGATTAGTCGGGTAAAAACGGTTAAAAAGTTAAAAATGCTTGAGAGGCCTTGCGGCGGCGACAATGTGCAAATCGCGGGAGTGCGCACTGTACGATGGCGTAAGACGGACTGCCTGTGGGTGGGCGCGCGGGTGGTTCGCGGCCGGAGCGCGTGAGCAAGATGGCGACATATTTAAGATTGCAGTGACAGGTCTCAATACTTATTTATTAAAAAAGACACAATATATGTTATAAAATGTTTCCCATACGTAACAGTTACGTACTCTCTTACAAACTTACACTTGGGGTGCTGACGTTAGACGACTACGTATATATATTTTTTTTACGTTAGATCTTTTGGCTGAATTTTTAGCAACCTAGAACCAACCTTCATAACAGATGTGGTGGTTATAATTAACTATAGTTTATGGTTTTTAAAAATTAACCCGACAAACATTAAGGAGTGGGACACAAAGCATCTATAACGATCAAATCAAATCAAATTTATTATTTAATGTAGGTAGGTATCAATACAATAGGTTGTTATAATAAAATGGTTAGTTCGCTACATTTTACATCTAACATTATATAATTATACATATATAATTATGGTGCTTAAAATTTAATCAGAGTGCATCGAACTGAATAACTTTTACTATAGGACCAACTTTGAAATCGCGAAAAAAAAATCTGCTGTTTGATACAGTTTAGAACAGTAGGTAATAAACTTTAATAAGGAACAGTGGATACTTTTTCGCGATTTTAAAGTTGGTCCCATAGTAAAAGATATTCAGTTCGATGGTCTAAAGCAATCAGATTATTTTTTAAGCACCATAATTATATATGTATAATGTAACTGTTAGATGGACGTACAGACCGACTATCATTATAGATGGTTTGTGTTGAGATAGTGGCTACTTACGATCAGGAGGGTCATTTGATTTATGTCATCCAAAAACGAAAAAGAACATACAGTACCCGTACCTACACATAGATACAGGATCGATCGATCGAAGTTGTGAATTATCCTGATAAACATAGTCACCTTGATAAGACTGGTTTGTTATGAAACCCTCAATCATTCACCACCAACATATTCACGGCTTAATGATAATGCACAAAATATATCAAGCCCTGAGTTGACACTGGATATAAATATCCGGGTACATAAAGTATTGTCCCTAGGATAGTGAGTGAAAACGAGTGTTACATTTACTCAGTTCTATCTACCTGGAAACTGCCCTTGCAGTAAGCACCAAACATCACCAGCTCCTAAGCCCAGTAAATTCTGTACCACTGTCAAGAAAAAATAGGTCTCTACGTTTCGAAACTGTAGCTTGTCAGTACAATACATTAGCTGAACCAGTCGCCAGCCATCAGTCAGACACCCGATCATCACTCTGTCGTCTAAATCACCCGTCATTCCGGCCCGTACCGGCTATCCGACGCTATCCGGTGCTATACGGCGCTCTCCGGTACCGCGGAGTATGAATAGGTCTAGGTTTGATAGTAGCCAGTTTGTTCTAAAGATATCACCGTGAAAACTCAGCTGAAGTAAGCTTGAAGTTAGCTGTCAATAGTGTCAATCCCTAGCTTTAGGTGGAATGATAACACACTTCACCTAAGTTTTCACTGTTTAAGTGAGATATTTACAGACTACATAGGCAAGTACCGACCGTGTTCAAAATCACCACAGTCTGCGGTGAATTTAAAAACCAAAACTTGTAGCTTGTGTAAACTCTGTAGCTACATTGATACTCAGTGGGCTAGCAACCGGGCGTTAGTAACACGAACTAAACTGATGATCGCTCCACGCCCATGTCCGGAATAATCTAGACAGATCTGTGTTCGGTACGATTGTCAACACAAACCAAAACAGGGTATAATTTTAGCTGAGCCGGGCGGCCATTTGACGTTCAAATCCGATATATGTACAGCGTGTATCAGAAATGTGTGGTCATATCAAAGGTGTGGTACAGACCATCAAACTAAACAACTTTCTCTATGGGACCAACATCGTCGGGTCGAGTAGGTATAGCAGTTTTATACAGGACAGCTGATTTTATCACGCTGTATACTGCAAGCTAGGTATTCACGTATACTGATGCGCTTATATATGATACGGGCAACTTCAGAAGTCCGGTCACTATAAATAATGGCCGGTCTGTACATAATGCCATGCAATGTAAGTAAAACTGCATGACTATGTAACATTGTATCGTTACTATCTTGTAAACAATAAAATAACAACAATAAGATGTCAAGTCGAACCGCAGACGTAATAATATTAGGGACGTCCTAAGTTACTAAACAACATAAATTAGCTGTCTGTTGCTGCTAGTGATGCGCGCGGTTGGCATATCCGAACGTACATAATAATCTACGAGGACACCGCCCGCGGTCACCTTCCATTCGAAATCCTGCTCCGGGCGAAGACGCACGTTCACCTGATTCCATATCACTTGTGACCTTATACGTGGTCTTCACGATTTTAAAAGCCTAAAGCAGACAACAGTATTTATTGGCTCATATTAGTCAACCTTATTAAATTCTGTGTTTTCGTAACCCCATATTGGGTAAGTGTTGAACAGCTAATTAAGTTTTATATTTTTCTATGTAACTACCTATATAGGTTAACTTAGGGCGTGTACCTACTTGCTATCTTTGTTTAGCTTATTATGCGTTCTGCATTAATATTTACCATGTAACTATTTACCTACAGCTCTGTGCATTTTGATATCTTGTATCGTATGTTCACACAAAATGTGCAAGTCATGCTGTGCTTCTCACTACCATTTTGTTAACTCCGAACTGATTGTGACATCCACACACCACCTTCATTAGCGCACTAGTACATCTCGCTTTGCTTATGCTTGGTGTTACAATCAGCGGAGGTGACCAATATAGGTCATCTTGTCATCTTCGTGACACGCTCGACGTTATGTTCCAGGGTCCAAAGTACCGACTTCTACCATCCAAAGTTGCGGCTAACAACTCCGGGTTACCGATCTTTATTTATCGGTGGCATCCGGCCATCTACTACCGTGCCGTCACCTGCCGGCAGTTTAGGCAATCCTCCAGCTCCGCGCAGGGTACATATTTTACCCGCGCGGCACGTCGAGCTGGGCTTCGGGTCTGGCGAGAACATCCGTCGACCGTCACCATCCCTGGCGTCTGCAGCGTGGCACACCCGCCGCGGTCTTCGTCACACCAGGCTGAGCCAGGAGAGTGCTGTGCTACTCCCAAGGGAAGTTAGGGAAATCCTTGTGACCATAGACTTACTTACGCCCCTCACTTTTATGTGATATTATATTTTTTATATTGACAATTTACGTGGTCTTATTTATCTGGTCCCATCACGTAAACCCTTTCCGTCACAACTAATCACTTTTCCCGGTCAGTATGAATAATGACCCCCTATCTTGAGCAAAGTAATAAAAGAGATTATCTGTAGTGTTTTTGTTTATTATATAAAATTAAACTAACATCATTCTTATTGGAAGGTAGGTAGGTACAAAAAAAATCAAATTAAAATATTTTTTTTCAGATAAACCTACATGGGCCTAGTGTCCATGTAGGTGCACGGTTCAAATTGGTCGTTTCCTATGGAGAAGAGCCGGCAAGAAACTCCACGGTTACTCTTTTAATAGTGGGCTTTTACAATGGTTTACAAAGCTACTGTTTAACATTCTCACATTCACAAATTAAAAAATAATCTACCTATATAAAATATTACTAAAAACAATTCTGCATAATATAAAAATATTACTTGAACAACAGTTTAAAAAGAAGTCTGTCAGTTTAAAAAGAAGTAGGGGAAGTCAGTTTAAAAAAGTAGGAAAGTATTCATACTGCCCAGCCCAAGTGATAAATTCAAGCTATCTCAAACCTTCATTTATTGAATGGACCACGTGCCGTCGGGCATTATTAATATGGGCCGGCCAAAGTAATAAATTTATCAATTTGACTGACTCTCTTGGTCATTATTCATAACGATCAGTCCATATTAATACTGGCCGGTTAATCAAGTTGCTAGTAACATACACGGGCAACTAAAATCTCTCGGATCTTGGCAATTGTGGTTAAATATGACGTCTCGGTGACACCGAGCAATTTACGGCAATATGTATACCAAAGTTGTGTAGAAATTGTCAAGAATTGCGCAACTTCGACGACACGTACAAACAAAACGTACGACAAAAGGAGTATGTAAGGATCGGACCGTGGGAATACGGCGTGACTTTATGTGTTATACCTATGTCCTATATACTGGAAGGGCTTGTAGCTAAGAAATAACAGCCCAATTGATC
Organism: Tiliacea citrago; assembly: GCA_963921375.1. Taxonomy (NCBI): domain Eukaryota; kingdom Metazoa; phylum Arthropoda; class Insecta; order Lepidoptera; family Noctuidae; genus Tiliacea; species Tiliacea citrago. The sequence goes on along the minus strand of OY992804.1, from coordinate 20,523,712 downwards.
AGGTCAAGCTACGCTTGCTGCGGTTGGTCACTGGACGGGTGACCATCTTTACATACCATTACGGGTCGTCAGAAGCCCAAAAGTCTGACTACCAGTCTAGCTAAGGAGTATCGTGTAGAAGTCAGATAGGCAGTCACTGCATGTAAAATACTGGTATTCAAATGCATCCGGTTAGACTGGAAGCCGACCCGAACATAGTTGGGAAAAGGCTAGGCAGATGATCATTAAATCTTTTTTTTTAGGGTTCCGTACCCCAAGAGGAAAAAACGGAACCCTTATAGGATCACTTCGTTGTCCGTCTGTCTGTCTGTCTGTCAGTCCGTCAAGACCATTTTTCTCAGGAACGAGTGGAGGTATCAAGTTGAAATTAATATCAAATACGTAAGTCTATGGTCCCTTGAAGCTCTAAAAAAATCAAGCTTCCAAGTCAACGCAATAAAAAAATACGGCGATATAAGCGATATTATTGCGACATATTTCGATACTCGCAAATAAATCAAAACCTATAGGGTACTTCCCGTTGACCTAGAATCATGAAATTTGGCAACAAGCAAGGTCTTACAGGACAAGTAAAGGAAAAGTCCGAAAATTGTAAATTTGTAGTTTTATCACATTAATAAAAATTGCGAATATCTCGCACACAAATCAAAACCTATAGGGTACTTCCCGTTGACCTAGAATCATGAAATTTGGGCAGAAGCAAGGTCTCACAGAAGTAAAGGAAAAAGTCCGAAAATTGTAAATTTGTAATTTTATCACATAAAAAAAAATTGCGAATATCTCGCACATAAATCAAAACCTATAGGGTACTTCCCGTTGACCTAGAATCATGAAATTTGGGCAAAAGCAAGGTCTCACAGCACAAATAAAGGAAAAAGTCCGAAAATTATTAATTTGTAGTTTTATCACATAAAAAAAAAAAGAAAAGTTGAGCTGACTGTACCGTGTGACATCTCAAATGAAAGGGCTTGTTTTAAGGATTTCATATATATATTTTTTATAATTTTAAAATAAACACTTGAAATTATTTTAGAAAATACTATCTATCGTAATCTATTATCTCCGAAACAATACAGAAAGTTGTTCTTTACTTATAGATTACAGGAAAACCTATAAGAAGTCTGTGATCTTAAAATAATATGGTAAATCACCCAATACTGTGCATACAAACTTACATTTGCAGTCTGAATGTATGGAGGATCATGTTATTCAACTACACTGTTAAGTTTGTTTTAGAGATAAATTCATTCTAACTACGGAACCCTTCATTGTGCGTGGTCCGACACGCACTTGGCCGGTTTTTTTCTAATCTTCTTGCTCGAAACAAAACAACAGCATCTGATTTATTATTATACAACAACTAAGCATTTCGCTGCGTCAGAAAAAATCTCGAACATAATAATTTGTTAGAAAAACTCTAGTTTATTTTACTCGGGCGACAACATAACAGCACAATGCAGTAGTGCAATTCTGTAACGTTCAGTTCAAACCTCACTTTACCGCACATGATTCTAATGCGAACCCATCAAAGCCCATTTGGTGGTCACTGAAGTTCTAGAACACCGAGCATCGTTAGTGAAAGAAACAAAGCTGTGTCTCATGTGCTTTAAACTACAGACTGAAGCGCACAGGCCGTTGGTTACAAAGAGCTCTACTGCTACTGGCAGAGTCTTTCTGTTACCGACCTTTTAGTTAGATATATAATACAATACTATGTTGAAAACATTAGCCATGACTCTGCAAGGTTGGTGGCGGGTCTGGCTGTTTAATTATTTTCGCCGGACGCATGGTGTATGCCAAGTTTCTGAGATACCCTCCAATGGGTATTGATTACGGTTCCGTTTGGTGCTGGACATAAAGAATAGCACCATCCCATTTATTCTTGTGGGTGTCGTAAAAGGCGACTAAGGGACTTACTATAGAATTGGCAGCAGCGTTCTCTATGCATTTTTAACACCATACTGCGATCGCCAAACCGCCTGCCAAGCGTGGCGATTATGGCAAACCCCACCTTTTGGGGGAAGCCTATGACCAGCAGTGGACGTCTTTCGGCCGAAATGATGATGATGATGGGTATTGATTTGACAAAGTTATTATGTATCTATTCAAGCCAAATTCTTCCTGCAGTGTGTCAAGATATCGAATGAGTAAGTAGCACCTTCGAATAGATAGACTTTGGTTAAGAATACCACTGAATTCGGACATAATGATGGAGCGTATGGTCCTTCTGTGTGTATTAAGTTTGTGTATTTCACGTTAGTGTTCCCCGAGGCGTGGCGCCGACACTTTTTACCTAAGTTTTATTATTCTATTTAGGGGGAAATTGCTTTTTCAGTGTTTCTCAGCTTGGATTATTGATTAGCACACCGAGTGCTGAGTTTTCTTGTGAAATATAGGAAACTATATTGTTTTTCTTTTTCCGGTTCCGTACCTCAAAAGGAAATAAATGGAACACTTGTAGGATCACTCGTATCTGTCTGTCCGTCTGTCACAGCCGATTTGCTCCAAATCTACTGGAACGATTAAGTTGAAATTTGGTACCCAAACACGAACGTGTTACGGAAATAAATGAATTGAATATGGGGTTCCCTTTTGGGGGAAATCATAGAAAGCTTTAAAAAAAAGTTCTGCAATCTGTGTGACATATCAAATGAAAGGATATAAAATATATATTATTGCAATTTTAAAATAATTTGTTTTAAAGTTATTAAAGAATTTACCAAAAATGTGGAATGGTAAAAAAAAATTACCATTCCACTCCGAAACACTGAGCTAGAGTTCAGTTCTATACTTACAGATTACAGGAAAATCCATAATTATTACGTAAATCACTCAATAGTGTGCGTGCAAGCTTACATTTGCAGTTGGAATGTATTGGGGAACATTTTTTTCAACTCCTTTTTTCTTGAGATAAATTTATCCCAAGTAAGGAACCCTTCATTGTGCGTGGTCCGACACGCACTAAGCCGGTTGTTTTGTGTATCTTACCTGTGCTCTTACCTTATTTACATTAAAACAAGTAACTATTACCCTCTTAGTACCTCCTAAGTCTTCTAAGGAACTTTCTGTGTTGGATCAGTCGGTCATCACAGTACTATGTTATTTTTAGAAGTCAGAAGGACTGTGTTCATTTTTTTAACAAAAACCTTCAGTCTAGCGATTCAACTGCCTAAATAACGCCACTGAAACTGAGCAGCTGAATTTACGCTTTCGCTTGCAAATGGGCAAGAAACCCCATGACCACTTTTAAATTATATTGTTACAAAAATATTAGTTACATCATTAATGTTGAATTCCCAGTCCCAACTAACGGCTTCCGTTCACGAATATGACGCATGGACCTGTGCACATTCAGCACCATTCAGCTCAACCATTTTGAAGGAAGCTAAATGATCCAACACACACACCACTGTCAGCGAGACATTTGACATACTCGCAGCCGCCTGGGCACATTCAAGTCAATGAAAGACATATTACCCAGTAAATGGTGGGTCTATAATACAAAGTACTCACACCCTGTGCTGTGTAATTATATAATACAAAGGAGATTGGTTTATACAAGGCAATGATAGTTTTACAATCTTCAGCAGCTCCAACAGTATTTTCAAATGTTAATGATTGGTTGTGGAGCAGGTCCAGCATTGAGTAAAGCATTTTTATCAGCGATGTAATCCCCCAACTGATAATATGCCAGCCTGCATAGTGTACGTTTTATACAAGATTTGAATTTCGTCTCATTCGGTTGAATTATGTGGGGAACTGGGGAGGTATTTTATTGTAAGATTTTAAACAGTACCCCATGAAGGATGAGTACTTACGCCAGTCTGAAACCTGGTTGAACTAATAGGACTAATACTGAACTAATATTTTTAGTACTATACTTATTATGTCCTTCACCTCTTTTACTAAAAAAGATGTTAAAAACAAATCTTACGTACATTATGTTTTCATAGATAGTACGAGTGGTATAGGTACCTTAAACAGTTCCCTTAGAGAATCGCGCATGTGGAGATTATTTATGGCTCTGATGGCTCTTTTCTGCAGAATAAAAATAGACTCGGTGTCTGCAGCCCGCCCCCAAAGTTAAATATCGTAAGTTAAGATACTATGCAAGTAACTAAAATAGACTAACCTCGCGGTATCTACATCAGTGCCTAAATTGACGGATTTTTCTGACAATATATGCTGCTGAACTTAGCCGTCCTGCAAGAGATGTTAAATGAGGACCCCATTGTAGCAGCATTATCATTGAGTCAAGCGTGATCGCCAGGAAAACAGTTTATCGACGAATTGTAGTTTGTCTTTGATTGATTTTGGTAAAGACAATCATCACTTAGTTTTTTTTTCATTTAGTACAAAATTATTACCAGAGAACCAATTTTGGACCTGCAGTAGGGTTATATACGTCGTCAAAATTTGTAGCACGTCTATCTAAACTTTGTAGGTATATCTAATAGTAATGACGTTCGCAGTCTGCATACAAAAGTTCATCCAAATAATTATCCAATAGTTTAGTCACTAAAGCTTCTAAGCTGAAACTAGTCAAAGATTGGCAAAACCCATAGTCGGCCCATCACTATTATTTAGTTAGTTTGTTTGTTTGAGAAATACACGATTATAATTTCAATGTTAGGATTTATTTGATAGTTTCATAATACTCCTGTTTTCATTTAATGTCGTATTGTTGTCTTCTCATTGTACATATATGTAGTAGATTATTTCGAGCTGTGTTTCAACAGTCAGGATGGCCGAGCGGTCTAAGGCGACAGACTCAAGGGTACCTTGCTCACTGAACGTGAGTGCGAGCTGTTCTGGTCCTCTTTGAGGGCGTGGGTTCGAATCCCACTTCTGACATACTCTTTTTGCGAATATATACGATTGAATATTAAAAGAGAGTAAAGAAGATAAAAATAGACCCTGATTTTAATGGTGAATCAAAAATAATAAACGCCTTTTTTATTATTTTTAATTGCCGTGTTGGTCTAGTGGTCGCAAGCGCTACTGCTGAGCATGAGGTCCTGGGTTCGATTCCCAGGTCGGGCAAAGTGTTATTGGTTTTTCTCTCAGGACTTTCTCAGGTAGCAGTTCGGAGTCTGGAGTTGTGCCCAGCTGATGGCAATAGCCTCGCCCGATATTACATGGGACTTAATATAACTGGCGAAATGTTGGGTGTACTATAGGTACATCTCTGTCCAACTCTTCAATGAAACAAGGCGTGTTGTTATATTGTGTTTCTTTTCATCGTGTATAAACGGTAAATGGTAAAAAAACGCTACGTGCTAAAAAATCTCATTGCACAAATGAGATTTTGTAGCATATAACATATATATTTCCTTTTTAAGGGTAAAACTCAGTATAGTATCTAGTTTTACCAAAGATAAATACGATAACGATACGTAGATCGAAGTATTCCAGGGCCTGCAGTCTCGACATAGGTAGCGATCGCTTTACGACCGAATTCGATCGTAAAGTCCTCATGGGATCTCTAGACGGTCAAAATTGTTTGATAAGCACGAAAAAATCATAATCATGCAGCGCCTGCAATAGATACAAAAACCAACTATAAATCTAAAGCATAACTTAACAGTGACAGTGAACATTGCACTCTCAATGGTTTACGACAAATAACTTAGTTCTCAATGCCTAGAAAACGAAATGTATAAAGTTCGCCTTACCGAATGTTAGAAATGTAGGTCCCAACATCGTTTTATTCAACATTTTCGGGAATAAAATTAATTAACAACATTTACTCTACGCCACTTATTAATTAGACATCAATTATATTCATAGATAATTGAGATATTAGGTGATTTCTAAAAGCTTAAATTGGCCTTTTTTTCCTTCATAACGAGGCACAACGGACCATACAAGAAGGCAAAATGGACACGCATAAAAATAGCTGTTCAGAACATTTTGTTCAAAGAGAAACACTGCGTCATCATCATATCCATTTATGCGATAATATGGAAACATTGAACCTATCCCCCACTTGATTCTGACAGTATTTTCATTTTAAAATCTCTTGTAAGACTATTATTTCTTTCTCTTTCTTAGGTGTTTTTGATCCACTGATAACGAACGGTTTGATATACCACAGTAAAGCTAAATTGCAATTCTTGTTGTTTGAAATGTAAGCTTATATTATATCGAATTGTTCTTAATGCGCCAATAAAACACAATTACGAAATGGAAGAAAAAAAAACAAATTCGATAATTTTAAAATTGGAGTTCCGCACCGCAAACAAAGATGTACGTTATATTTTTAAACTTTTCGTCAGAACGCTTCGCCTGAGAAGGAAATGTGCATAGAATTATTATTACCACTTAAACGATTTTCTTATCTTCAACAAGGTACTTAAAGATAAATTAACGAGCTTGTACTTCATAAAAATTCTTTGGATGTTAGAGTTATAAGAAAATTGTAATTACTCTTTTACTTGTTGAAAGTGAACAGTTCTAGTTTAGGTAATGTTGATACAAGCTCATGTGTACTAACTATTAGATTTCATGGATATCTTTTACGACTGACGAGTGTAAGACCTAATGTTTCTTGAAGAAATTGTATCTTTAACATTGACTGTATCGATTAGTGAAATAAAATAGCGAGTGTTTATTTTTTGAATTTTTAGCTGGTTCGATTCCTGGTTTAGGTAAGCTTGTCGAGAAATTGGTGAATGCAGTTTTGTTTCTTTTTAAAAATGAAGGAATGTTCCCTTTTAGTCAAATAATCTGTCTTAAGGATTTAAATTGATTTCCCTTCAGGGCCTATTGATTTTTTCCACCCTGTATAATGCAAAGGAGACTGAGTTGTGTGGCTGTGTTGTGTGGGTTGTGGTGTGGCTCAATGCAAAGATAGTCTTTACAATCTTCAGCAGCTCAACAGTATTTTCAAATGTTAATCAATTGGCTGTGGAGCAAGACCAGCATTGAGCCAAGGGTTTTTATCAGCGATGTAAGCCCCCAACTTATAATATGCCTGCCTGCATAGTGTGCGTATTAGCACTTCGCCCGCGACTTCCAAAAATTGGAAGATATGTGACATCTATCAAACCGCACTAGGCCCGCGTGAAGGATTACGATCCACTCCCTCAAGAAGAGAGGAGGCCTGTGTCCCAGCAGTGGGAACATTATAGTGCTAAGGCCGCCTATTGTATATTTTGAATTGTTTGGTTTATTTTTTGTTATGTATCTGTGTGATGTACAATAAAGTATACATAAATAAGGTGGACCTTTGTACCTGCAGGGTCCGACTTGCGAGTTTGTCTGAAACGGATATCGTGGCCCTGGCACACAGGCATCTGAAGGAACACGGGTGGGTTTTAGTCAGTAAAAGTCTGACACGCCCTCCCGCTCCGACCAGAGCGGGAGAAGTTATTTGATAATTTCCCACCCAAAAACAAAAACCTTCCTTTCCCCGTTAGCTAATATTCACGTGAATGTTGCACGTGACAAACTTCTATCTTTCTCCCTTGGCAGTATTTCTTTTGTGCCTAACGTGCATATTAGAGGGTGCTCTTGACCCGAATGCGCGGTAGAATAATGAGGCGTGTGACGTCACGACCTACTGCGGTCATAGCACGTTATGTGCCGACATGCATCGCTTGCGCCTAATGAAGATTACTTTCTTACCACGACAATCTTTGGGAGAAAAACGTGAAAAGGTTTTTCTATTTATGTTCAGCATTAGCACTTGCGGACATTAGACCACCGAGGCAGTTTTCAAACTTAAAAAAAAAAAAAACATTTTTATGACAATGAATGCTCTTCGGTAAGTAAAGTCAGGGAAGTATTATTGGCTTAAGTGTGTCAAATTGATAATCAATTAATTTAACTGACTGTACATGGAGATCAAAGGCTATTCAATTTTACTAAACAAGAGGATGCTAGTGAATGAGTTCAGTTTGAAAAAAGGTGAGGTTGTTCGGCACCCAGCGTGAAACTATCCTTCTCACGCGAAGGTGTTCGTGTAGTATCTTGGGACCGCTTCCAGATCCAATCTGCAATATATGCTGAATCTCTTCGTACGTAATTCGCCTGTTTTCTTGAATTACATTTTTCACTGCTATCACGTTTTCTTCAGTAACAGCCGTTGAAGGACGACCACTTCTTTCTTCAACCCCAAGTTAGATGACCGCTCTTAAATTCGTTATGCCAACGGTAGATGCTTGCTTTAGAAAGGGCTTCGTCCATAAATGCCATTTGAAAACGATCAAACGACTCATCCGGTTTTAGGCCACATTTGAAATCATAAAAAAATCATCGCACGAAAATGTTCCCGACGCAGATTCATTTTTCAATGAAACACGAAAATTCGTTTTAGCTCTCAAAAAATGTGGAGGGGTTTTTAAATAATTATAATTTGCCAGGGCTTCATACATAAAAACTTTTTTCTCATTTCTTTCTGAGTGGCCTGGTAAGTTCAGGTGTCTTCACGATGTTTTCCCTCACCGATATCAGTAACGGCCAAGAGAAACTCAGAAAGTACTACTGGCCCGGATTTGAACCCACAACACAACCTCATGTATGAGAGGCGAGACCACTGGGCCATCACGACCTCGACCAATACTTCCCATAATACCTTTGCCAAGGAATACAGGAACTTGAGGTTATGGCCATTACCAAAAATAAATTAATAGAAATCATCAGATAAAACCAAATCAGATCAAATAAAATTAAAATAAATCAAACCAAAAGAAGGATAAGTTCAAGTAGAAGAAAAATAAACCTACTAATATAGGATTTGATTTGAAGCTTTCACCTTTAATAATTGTCAGTGGCCGGATTTTTTGCAAAAAGGAACTTCGTCTGAAAGAAAAAATGTCAACATTTTTAACAATAAATTCATGAAAAATAAAAACAAGTGACATGTTTCGAATTCCACTTCGTAAACAGTAAAAAGAAATATTTCTTAATAAATTAGAAGCCAAGAGCAAAAAAAAAACATAATGATTCCAGTTATTTCTTATCGCGAATACTTTCTTTGTTGATACAGAATTCACGTTTTTATAACAAAATATTAGGTGACATTTTATCGAAAAATTGCGAAAACAATCTCGTTTCTTATTGCTTTTACGGCTCTCAACGATATTGTGCCTTTTATATAATGCTGGAACGGGTTTGGACTCGTATGGAAAGTAACAGGTGGTGGGTATAAGTCTGACAATCAGTTTTACCACGGTCTCCCGTATTACCCAGTAACTGGGTTGTGGAGGTCAGATAGGCAGTCGCTCCATGTAAAATACTGGTATTCAGCTGATTTCAGTTAGACTGGAAGCCGACCCCAACATAGTTGGGAATAGGCAGGCAGATGATATGTACTGCAGGGGTATAAATGTATGTACACTTTCCTTTTCGTTTCTTAGAATATTAATTGGAATATTGATAATTATGTTACAAAACATCACAATATTCCAATCAATATGTAATCAATAAATATGAAAAGGAAAGAATACTTAAACATTAATACTTTTTCCAACTATGTTGAGGTCGGCTTCCAGTCTAACCGGATGCAGCTGAATACCAGTATTTTACATGGAGCGACTGTGACATTGTATAATAATAGTATCTCCTCACTCATTTTTGTGAATTGTATCTCATTTGATGAACTGGACTGAGACATTGTACGAACTACATAAACTCACGCCTTCTTCCCATGGGGGTAGGCAGAAACTATAGAACGCCATCTGCTAAGCTTCTTACATAATCCTTTTGCTTCGCCTACGTACATACATCTGGTCATACACGCACGCCGACTACGCACCTGACCTTTCTGAAGAACATCACCAAGTCACTATACAGGGCGTTCCACGGATATGCCACATGGAGGGAAAGTACCTTGAATATTGTAGATGGAACATTCTAGTGAAAGAAGACATTATTTGAAATTAAAAAACAATTTAAACTGCATTCATAGATATTTAAATAATAACATGGTTGAACCGGAAATCGAACCCATTACACGAGAAATATAATCACCATGTGGCATATCCGTGGGACGCCCTGTATATCCTCCTAGAGCATCCCCTCCCGGCGTTTCTACTCACCTCTGCTTTGTAAATACCTTTTGTTACTCGCCTTTCACTCATCCTCACATGTCACATTGTACGAGCTTTTTTTTTTTTAAACGTTGCCCCACACTAGGAATTTCTCCTGTATCGTGGGTGCGTTTACAAACATTTAAACTCACATACACAAACAGCCAGACCCGGAACAACTAAGTACTTGTAGGTCATACAAATATTTGTTCCGTGTGGGAATGCAACCCGCGACACGCAGCGCAGCAGTCAATCGCTTAACCACTGCGTCAACCGTACCGTCGAGCTTGGTGATTAATACTCGTTCTTTCTTTGTATTAGAAGAGACATTTGGACTGAAGTGACCGATGTGAGTGATCTTTAGACTGATATTTCAATCATTTCAAAGTCAAAGTCAAATTATTTGTTTCAAATAGGCACATAAGAGGCATTTACGAACGTCAATATTTACAAAAAAATAGCATTGATTCTAGTTGCCCCTTCCAGAAGGTAGTTTCATATGGAGAAGAATGGGCAACAAACTCCACCGTTACTCAACAATAACAATTCATAAATTGAGCTGTGTTGGCCGGAGCCATATCGCCGCCCCCAACTCACGATAGGTCGTGTAGGTTTTGGGTTTGAACGCAGGCTGGCGTGCACCTTATTGTGATCAATTTATTTCATCACTGTTCCCAAAATGGTAATGGAAAACATCGAGAGGAAACCGGCATGTCCTAGAACCAAAAATTCGAAGTTATGTGACATCCAACAACTCGCTCTCCGCGTGGTGGATTTCGGTACTCCCTCTCACAGGGAGGAGGCTTGCGTCCCAGTAGTGGTAACATCTATAGGCTGACTATGCCCAAGTTAATATGCATGAAAGTATTTACGAAAACCACAACGCAAAGCCAGCAGTTTCCCTGATTACATCAAAATATGTGTAAACACGCTCGAACGAGTGAATTTGTCAAATAATCACATTGAACCGCTGATTCCAGCCGCGTCGATTTTGCGGTCACCTCTAATTGAAATAGTACACTATGTCGCTAATGTACCGGAACGAAATACACTAATTAATTTGCGAACTTATACATACTCCTTTTGCTTCGTTTTTCATGTATAATTTAGGAAAGAAAAACAAAAAGCAACACGACTGCCAAAAATTTAATTAAAAAGAAAAAAAGTCTGTGTATTACTAAGCGGAAGGTCACTCATACTCGCTGACTAAACGAATAAATAAAATTGTCATTGCGTTCGGGGGACCGTTCTGTGGAACACTTTTTTAATCTATGAGACTTTCTCTAATCCCCCAATCCTTTTTTGGGCAGTCGTGTTAAATAGTTGTTTATCCAGTTGCAAAAATGTAACAGCCTTTTCCCAAATATGTTGGAGTAAGCTTCCAGTTTAACCGGATGCAGCTGAATACCGGTATTTTACAAGGACTGACTGCATATTATTACCTGACCTCCACAGTTCCTGGCTAACACGATACCCCTTGGTAAGGACTGGTTGTCAGACTTTCGGGCTTCTAACGACCCGTAACGACTGTCAAAGATCCACGCATGACGTGCTTTCCGAGGAACGGAGGGGTATAAATACATCCATTTTCGATCGTTGGTGATTCAATCAACAATCAACTCAGCCTATAGCAGTCCACTGCTGGACATAGGCCTCTCCCAGGCTGCGCCACAACACCCTGTCCTCCGCTTTCCGCATCCAGTCTGTCCCAGCCACCTTTTTAAGGTCGTCGGTCCATCTAGCCGGGGGGCGCCCCACACTACGCTTGCCGATACGCGGTCTCCACTCCAGGACTCGTCTGCTCCACCGGCCATCGATCCTTCGACAATCATGGCCAGCCCACTGCCACTTCAGCTTGCTTACTCTGCAGGCTATGTCGGTAACTCCGGTTCTCTTCTGGATAACTTCATTCCTGATCTTATCCTTCAAAGAAACTCCGAGCATAGCCCGCTCCATAACACGCTGAGTGACCTTGAATTTGTGGACCAGCCCGACTGTTAGTGTCCACGATTCGGCACCGTATGTCATAACGGGCAGGACGCATTGGTTGAAGACCCTCGGTCCCTCGGACCGTCGGTGATTATTGAACTACAATTTAATTATATGGTTCAAGCAATAATTGTTGGAAAAATGGTGAAACCTTCTAAATACAGATGAATGTGTACTAAATTACCTTTAATGAGTGATTGCGTAAGAATTTAACCTGAACAGGGTTGTTTTTCACTTTAATCGAATTTGGAACAGATATTCGGTAATAATTGACTAGTCGATTATTCTAAGGACTCGAACCATGCAAGTCTACAAAGCAATACTATCTACTAGGTGTACATAGCTAGTATTCTCAACACAGTATGGAGTCTTTTGTGAGGCGACACGGACGTGACAAGGGAGGACACAAAGCCCTCTCAAAGACGTGCATCGCCCTCAATGGCGGCCAATACTCCCCGTGTAGTTGAAATATTACGATCCTAGGATATACGTATAGATGTAATTGTAAGCAGCTGGTCTATTCCGGTAAGATCTCAGAAGTCAGCTGTCATTCCACCAAATGCTAAGGAATGACACTGTTGACAGCTCACTACACTTAAGTTTACAAGTTCTTACTTAGAGAGATGTATTAATCATATCACACTACCACACTAATATTATAAAGGCGAAAGTTTGTCAGTGTGTGTGTGTATGTTTGTTACTTCTTCACGCTCAAACGGCTGGACCAATTTTGATGAAATTTTGTATTGAGGTAGCTGACACCCTGGAATAAGACATAGGCTACTTTTTACCCCGATATTCCCACGGGATCGAGACTTCCGCGGGGCGCAGCTAGTGTTCTTATACTTTATGTATGACCTATGACATGTTATATAACACCAATACTCGACAAAATTCTTTTCTCGTGAATGATAACTCACACATATGAATCCTGAAAACATAACACTCTTTTTTTGGGCAGTCGTGTAAAAAAACCGGAAAATGAAACAAAAAACCTGACCAAGTGCAAGCCAGACTCGTGCACAAAGGCTTCTGTTCGCGACGATAGATCTTAGTGGACTGTATAACTTGTATATGAATATAAAGGGAAATTACAAACAACTGTGTCGGTTAAAAGCAAACAAGAATAAGTATATGAGGCGCGCAGCAGCTGACTCGTGTGGCGCGGCGGCCCGCGGCTAGCCGTGCGGCCGTCTTACTCGCCGCTGCCCCCGCGCCCTTCGTTCACTGCCGCCAGCGCGCAGCGATTTCGAGAAGGCTGGTCTCGACAGCTTCCGTATGACATAAAACTATTATAGTTTTCCTTCATTTTATGAATTGCCATGATAGAGGCCATAGTATCACAAAACTTCCAGAACAAGCTACAAGCTACTTACAAGCTTTGACACGAAAAGCGACATTGTTTTATTGTCCGTATAATATTGTAGTAAAATAAGTGAGGTGTTCATGTCAAATTAATATGCATGCCCTATACAGGCAAAATATGGACTGGACTTAAACCGCCAACTCTTACAACTGGTAATACCTATATTTTCTGCAAATAAATGATTCTTATTCTATTCACATACATTAACTCACGCCTTCTTCCCATGGGGGTAGGCAAAAACTACAGAACGCCACCTGCTACGCTCCTTACATACTCCTTTTGCTTCGCTTATGTTCATACACGCGGTCATACACGCACGCCAGTTGCGAGTACTAGGCACGTGACCTTTCTGAAGAACATCACCATTAAGTTCATTATATTATATCCTTTTAGAGCGCCACCTCTTGGCGTTTCCACTCACATCTACCTAGTAAATATCTTTTGTTAGTCACCTTTCATTCTTGAGGAGCTTGTGGCTAAATAATAACTGCCGCACAGGTCGATCGATCAGGTTAAGCTACGCTTGCCGCGGTTGGTCCGTGGATGGGTGAACATCTTTTCATACCAATATTCCTCCGTGCCTCGGAAAACACGCTAAGCCGTTGGTCCCGGATGTCATTTCTAGATCTTTGACAGTTGTTAAAGGTCGTCAGAAGTCCAAAAGTCTGACAACCAGTCTTACCAAGGGATATCGTGTTACCCAGTAACTGGGTTGTGGAGGTCAGATAGGCAGTCGCTCCATGTAAAATACTGGTATTCAGCTGAATCAGCTGCAACCCGGTTAGACTGGAAGCCGACCCCAATATAGTTGAGAAAAGCCTCCTCTCAACATTACCAAACCATCTTTTTATTAGTATTTATAGATTTAACTGGCGAAATGTGGGTATACTATAGGTACACCTCTGCCCTACCCATCGGGGAATACTGGCGTGATATTATGTTATAGATGTTTTTTGTTAATAAATTCAGATCGTGTCCATAATATAATTATTTATTCATATTCATTTTGATTCTATAATAATTGTTAATTATGCACAGTGTGCGTGTCGAGGCCAGATTATGAAAACTTTAATGTTACTCATTATTGTAATGTTTATTTACGTTTAAATATGTTTTTTAAGTATCATTCATAAGGGGTTTTTTATTGCAAGAGTCACACTTTCTGTCTGTATAACTGAAGAATATTTTTTAGACATAGCGCTTGGCTACATTTTTTTCTTATCGTCTTAACTAGCGGAGGTAGCCATTGCATGCCTTGGCCAATCGAAGCCCATAACTAGCTATTAATTCGCGTACCTCATTATCTGCCTTGCCTTTTGCCAACTATGTTGGGGTCGGCTACCAGTCTCACTGGATGCAACTGAATCACAGTATTTTACATAAAGCAAATGTTGTCTATCTGACCTCCACAACCCAGTGAGTCGGTAACACGATAGCCCTTTTTTTTTTTTTTTTTTGGGTGGAAAATTATCAAATAACTTCTCCCGCTCTGGGTGGAGCGGGAGGGAGTGTCAGACTTTTACTGACTAAAACCCACCCGTGTTCTTTCAGATGCCTGTGTGCCAGGGCCACGATATCCCTTTCGGACAGGCTCGCCTATCGCTCACCGTCCGCAAGCCCGCGCTTACGGTGGCCGGGAATCGGCCTGCGATTCCCGACAACACGATACCCCTAGACATGGTTGGCAGATTTTTTTGACTAACCGTAACAACTGTCAAAGATCTAAGAATGACATCCGGGACCAACTGCTGAACTTGATTTCCGAGGCATAGAGGGGTCTCGGTATGTAATGGATGGTCACCCATCCACGGACTGACCTCGGCGAGGGTAGCTCAACCTATTATAAACGCGTGCGGCTGTTATCATTGAGCCACGAGCCCCATTCTATTTGATTGATTCTAAAACTATTGCTATTTGTATTTTAATAAACGTTTTTTTTTAATTTAATATATCTGAGTAAAGCCTGATACAGACTGGTGCGACAAGGGTCGCACCTGCGATATCACACCAGTTTGTACGAGCCTTAATGCTAATCAACTGGCACTTTTGACCTAATCTTAATGTTCTTAACATGCGGATAATGTAGTGAGCGGCAATATTGTTAATACTACATACGAGCGATGCGATATTGTTGTTATTTGTAAACATTTTATATTGTAGTTGTTTATTGTCCCATAATAAATAAAATAAAAACTCTATGCACATAGTAAAAGTGATCTTTATTCTACGACCCTATTTGTAGAATTACCCTTTCCACACGCCCCGAGGAAGGGAACGTATCTAAATCAAGTTGATTGAACCAAATTATGTTCAAGGAAATTGCAATAAAGTTGATTGAAGTAAATCAAGCGAGTGTCGGAGCGGAGAAGCTGATTTATATGTGTGCCATCTATGGTGCTCACATATGTTTAGGTAGGTATGTCATTCCTGATTTTTAAAAGGGCGCGGGTATTTTTTGTTGCTCGCAATATTTTGACTTATCCACATCCTCGCTTTGATCTAAATAGCAAACAAGAGTGGTGCGAGTGTCACTTCTTAGACCTGATTCAGAGTTAACATAATATATATCAAACATAATTGTGAAATCACCGCTTGCGCTCATACTCAGAAATCTACTACTAGTGGGATCGCGTAATTTTCAAATAATAGCCATCGTCGTATGGCCTTGTCGTGGCCATCCTAAGAGGCCTAGGCAGCGAGCGACGAAGGCGCTGCGTGCAGGGGAGCCCATCTAAATGCTAGAAAAACTCAAAGAGTGGCCTAGCCAAGCCAGCCACAGCAACCATCGTAGTCATCGCGTTCTCAACCTGGACGAGCACTTATAGGCACTCAACCGTGTTACCGCCTCGCTGACAACCTGGCTAATATTTTCACAATAGCATGAGCTTTTTAGGAAAAAGAAGGAATCCAGGTTTTTCCTAACTAACCATTGCGGAATGTGGATATTGTGTAAGAAGAACAAGTAAATTCACTTTAGAACTGCTAGCGGTCACTTGAGTGAAGTTCGAATTCAACTAGGTACACCTACTTGAATTCGAACACCTAGCTGAATATCAACTACCTACTGGCAATCATGTCATTAGGTTTAAATATAGGTTTTTATTTTCACTATTTTATTTATCTATTATACAGATTTTTTCTTGTTGACAGGCCTACACTATCTTCCCATACCTATTAATACTCTAATTTAAAAACATTGTAAAAGCCAATTATTTTTAAAAGCGTAACCGTGGAGTTTCTTAGGAATACGATAGGAAACGACCAATTATAACTGTTCACCTAGATTCTGATGTTTCATAAGTGCTCATGTAGGTTTATGTGAAATAAAATATTTTGATTTTGTTTGCTACCCATTACCATCTAATATGTCGCATCAGTCACATCGGAACCTATGCACAGTTCATTGCGATAATGTCCAAGAATAATACAGGCCATATGCACAGGGTGTACAAAAGATGGCAGATCATGAGGTGGAAATCTAGACATCGACGGAGGACGTAAAGAGATATCATTCACGATGCGCAGGACATGCTGACGGTAGCGACAGCACAACAGTGCTGGTGGTCGGTGTTGGGACTTTATGGTACGATTACAGAATTGCTGGTTCAAACAGTGGGTTCAAACGGAATACAAAAAAAAAAGTGTCGTGACGGGCAAAATGTTACACTTTTTTCGGTCAAGCTCTCATTCGCCAAGTACCTAGACTATAATGTGCGATAAGAACTTCGTTTCAATAACGCTCTTTAACCTATTCCCAAAAAATGACAGTTCCCAAGTTGGTACCCACAAGATTCAACTCGACATAACCCAACAGTCGTTTAAGAAGTTTACAAAAAAAATCTCCTTAATTTAGCAAGCAGTCCGCATAGTATTTAAAATTCAGTTTTAATCTAAAGTGAGTGTATTTTGCTGACGGTGGAAGACAACGAGTCCGGTCGAGTAAAATCATAATACGGGGCGAGCGGGCCAGCCACTGGCGCAAGTCACTGGCGGAGGCGGGGGGGAATTTCGATTAACACACCATTCAAACAAAATCGGTGCAGGAGATGATAGATACACACTACAAACTTATAACATCCCTCTTTTTCTTTAGGGGTTAAAAATATATCTATGACAATCGGCAATACTGTAGCTTCCCTTAAGTGAATGGATTTTCGGAATTGGATCTGTTGTTCCGAAGGTTACCCCCGTTTTTATTTGGATGAACAACAAATTGGAAACACATAAAAAGTTATAAAAACTATCAACGCCCGTTTAAACATTAAGAAAAAGTAAAAAAATATAAATATAAACCCTATGTGGGAAGTTGTGACTACTAACTAATTTTTAAAAGCATAACATCAAATCAAATCATTTTATTAGTAGATCATAGGTGAAAAAAATATAAAGGTACAGATGTCAATGTTTCTAAAAATTATCGCTATGTCTTGCCGGCAGCGGCGTACAAATATTCTAAAATATTCAAATTAAAATTACTAATTGTATTATTATATAAATTTATAAATATATTATAATATTAATATGTCAATTTCCAATTATATTATTACGTCAATTTCAATTAATTACATATAAATGGATTAAAGTTGTAATAAAAATAAAGTCAAAAATTATAATACATCTTCTAAGTACTCATTGACTGTATAATATATTTTTGCGACTAATAAGTTTAGAAGAGCCTTTTTGAAATTCTGTATGCTGCCAACATCTTTTATTGCAATGGGCAGCTTATTGTATAATTTAGGACCCATTCCTAAAAAGCTTTTTGAATAGAGCTCAGTTTTGTGTGGCATCATTGCGCCGTTTTGAGCGTTATTTGTCACTCAAAATATGTAGATAGCATTGAAATAAAAAAATCCCACCGAAATGACACATAAAAATCTCTTGTTGAAATTCACCCAAACATAAATGTAATTATGTAGCCTCTGTTGGAGATACAAAAAAAAAACAAATCTAGCGAGCCTTACAGTACTCGCATATGATGTGTAACATCTGACATCTCACCTTGGTAAATAAATAAATAATAAAGTACTTATTAATTCCATGGTATACTAATTCCATGCTATTAAAAAGTACTTACTTATTCCATGGCTATCACTTCCTGTTACACACTTCCGTCCCTTTTCACGAAATCACTCCCACAGAAAACGAGAGGAATGATTTTACTCATCAATAAACCGTATTTGTCTGAAATCGATGTTGTACACGTAATTGTACACGTGTTGTTGTAATTTATAATGTGGATGAGCTTCTGTACGCATAGCTATATGATTAATCAATACGGCCCTGACACTCTTAAAAAAATAACCTCAAGAAACGTGATAAAATACGCTACCGCCCCTCCCTTACCGCCCACCTAAAATATGAGCGGTCCCGAAGTGGACGCTGCTCTCGAAACGGAGCGAGTTCGTCGATCTATTCGATTATTTATACCTACCCTCTCGATTGTGGTCCTGCCATCCTAGCCTGGCATTCAAATACAAGCTGCGTGAGGGCACTCTGGCGGATGAAAGGAATCGACTAAAAGGGAGGTAAGGATTCCTTTACCTATTCACGATTCCGGTAATGTATAAAATTGTTAACTGTATGTGTGATGATTATGGTTTTACAAGCGCTACTCCACAGCACTGCAGCCCACGGTAAGCTACGCACGTGTACTCAGCTTCACTTTGTAAGAAAATGTAGGCGGGTTCGTCCATTGCGACGCACGATCACGCTCCCCTTGCTTGGCTGGCAGACAAGTGCACAGCGCAGCTAACGTGGCAAACCGCTCCGTGCACGTCCTGTGTAGCAGTGGACGGTCTACTTTTATCATGCGTGCGTTTTTAGATTTAGATTTTATTTATTTATTTCTCAGTGTATGGTATTTTGATATCTTACATTAAACATTGTTTCACAGCATTTGCTGGGAGCCTAAAATGGAAGCTTTGGCAGAATCATAATATAATCTGCGTACAATACATATCCCGCAATTCATCTGTTTGACAGTTTTGTATGGAGTTTCGTAAAATGGTCCACAAATTATGAATTGCTATACTGAAGTCTAATCTCAAATAGCAACTGTCAAACAGATGAATTGCGGGATATATGAATTGTACGCAGATCATATTATGATTCTGCCAAAGCGTCCATTTTAGGCCCCCTGGTGTAGAAATATGAAATAATAAGTTAGGTACATGCAAATCAGAACTAGGTACATTATAAGAATATTATATAAAGTTATATTAATGTTGTATTAATTTTATGAATTTATAATTTTTCATGACAAATTAATAGACAGGTTAAGATTAATCAAAAATCCATAATAATAATGTCAAAATATTAATAATTAAATAAAATAAAAAATCAGTTGTCTGTAAAGTCGGTTTAGTGACGATAGTTGAACGTGACAACGTCATAAGCCTTAAATGAAACGCCTCGGAGCGGTGTAAGGCCGCATGAGAGGTAACGCCGCATGCGTCATGTTTTTTCGTGCGTGCAGCCGGCTCCATCGAATTATAAGACGTTGTCACGTCAAAAAAAATCATAAGTCGAAAATATAAATCATAATGTCAAAATATAAATCATAACGTCAAAAAATAAAAAGTGTGTGAACATGTCAAAAACCACATGTCCAAGAATTCATAATAATCTTAAAGTACTAATGTCATTATTAAAATCTTAATTACAATATCAAAAAGTTAAGAGTCTATTTCAAGTAATAGTATTTAGCAGTACTTAGGCCCGTATTAATAACCGTTCCCCAACGACGTACTCAAGTGCGTAATTATTTGATACGCCATTATTACGATATCAGCATCTCAAGATCATTACTAATTAATAAACACATGAAAACAGTATCTCAGTTACCAAGATCAGCTCCTCAAGGAGCTGTACTTGATGAACGTTTACATCACATTGACCGAAGTTTAGAATGACATTCATCACATTTCGTTCTTGATAAGTCGTAAGATTTATTGAAATACTTGTATTTTATTATAACATTAATGTATAGAGCTGTATCACGTTATAAATATTTCTAGGGAAATTGGAAGACCTCTGTTACTGTATTTCACCAAACAGTATTTTTATTAATGTGACGGATCTGTGAAAACTTCAATTCTTTTAAAACTTATTAACTTATTAAAAAAAATAAAAGGAAAGCTATCACAGCTAAGTAGGCTCCTCTACAAGTTAACTAGTAATAGTCGACCAACTTACATTTGCAGTTGGAAAATTGACCGTGACGTATATCGATGTATAGGAGAACATGTTTTTCAACTACAATGTTAAGTTTGTGTTTGAGATAAATTCATCCTAACTACGGAACCCTTCATTGTGCGTGGTCCGACACGCACCTTATTTATCTATTCCGTGGTTTTTTTTAAATGTTCACTTGGTAACTCAAAAGGATTCGAGGCATCCCATATATAGATTTTTGGCAAAAAAATCGTCATAGTACTTACTCTAATTCATCGTAATAATTATCATTTTTTAATTAGCATTTTCAACCAAAATAGTTCATCATGTTTCGCGCTACTAATCACGACCTCAAGTCACGGACTGCCTACACTCAGATTTAAGCATCTCGAGTACACAAACCTATTGTATACTTAAGTGACGATTTTCGTTTATTAATCAGCCTAACACTCGGCTGATGGCGTAAAGCTAAGCCGTAACTTGAGTACATCAATTATTATGTTTATTAATACGATCATGACCTCAAGACTGTTATCAAGTGCAAGCTCTTGGGCTCAGTAACGTTTATTAATACGGGCCTTAGACACAAACAACCAATCGCGTAGCACATTCGTAGAGGCTGCTACGATAGTGCTACAGGGTCTACGAGCGGCTACGAGTGCTACGCGGCCTGTCAATGAAATCTGCAGTCAATGAAAGAACTAGAAAGTCACCGCACACAATTCGAAAGCTCACTTGAAGGAGGTTTGAAGTATAAGGCTTTTTACTGGTCCAGAGTAAAAAACCGAGACGTCTAAACGAGGTTTATGTACCTGTTCTCTTAGAAGCTAGTGTCTCTTCGAAATAATGAGACACATTGTTAAAACAGGGCAAGTTCAAGAGATTTGAATAAAAAAACAAGTGATCTTTACATAATTATTATTGACCAAGCGCGCGAACCGTCTCTGCTTCAAGTGTGGCAAAATTTGCTTTCCTCTGTCAGTTTGTTGCTACTCCTCTACAGGTCGTATTTTACTACCGATCTGGAGGAAACTTGGTATTCAGGTTTTAAGGCTTTATAGATTTTTTTTTGTTGCCTAGTATTTTGATTGGAGGGGGGGTACTTCCTCTAAAAAGGGCCAAAAGGGGGGGGGGGGGGTACTGGATATCTCCGTCGTATGAGATCCGATTTTGATGGTTCTTTTTTTATTTGAAATGTATTAACTTTAAGTTGGTCTCATAGAAATTTGGTGAAGATCCTTATCAGATCTGAGAATACCTCCTCAA
Organism: Tiliacea citrago; assembly: GCA_963921375.1. Taxonomy (NCBI): domain Eukaryota; kingdom Metazoa; phylum Arthropoda; class Insecta; order Lepidoptera; family Noctuidae; genus Tiliacea; species Tiliacea citrago. The sequence continues at coordinate 20,501,881 of OY992804.1, read as the reverse complement.
AATGCAGTAAATAGCTCTTTTTAGATTTCTACTAGTGGAATCGGCCCTTTAACTACTAGGTAGGTATTCATAGAGCACCTGCGACTACCTTCTCTTCACAAAACAAGAAGCAACGACGCTTTAAAACCAATATTAATGTTAGTTTTACAATAAGGTCACTAGATGACGCTACTGTGCACTGCTACTACTTTTATTCGTGTGTTTTAATAATATTTTAAGTAAATATTTTGGCTTTATATTGTAAATAGTAAAGGGTAAAGGGTTCCGTACCGAAAGGGTAAAACGGTAACCCTATTACTAAGGCTCCGCCGCCGCCGTCTGTCTGTCTGTCTGTCCGTCTGCCACCAGGCTGTATCGCATAAACCGTGATAGTTAGACAATTGAAATATTTCTGTTGCCGCTATAACAAAAAATACTAAAAAACAAAATAAAATAAATATTTAAGGGGGCTCCCATACAACAAACGTGATTTTTTTTGCTCGTTTTTGCTCGTTATTGATAACGGCAACAGGTAGACGCTTGAAATATTCACAGAATATTTAGTTACATATTCACTTTTAAAATAAATAATTAAATTAAAATAAAACAAATATTTAAGGGGGGCTCCCATACAACAAACGTAATTTTTTTATAAGGGTACGGAACCCTTCGTGCACGAGTCCGACTCGCACTTGGCTGGTTTTTTATGTTATATCTATATAGTTTAAGTTAGATAATCCTGTTGTTCAGTATTTGTTTAAAGATATGAATTTGAGATTATTACTAGTTAGATTTCAGCACTCATACGAAAATTAGATCCATTTCAAGTGTAGTCACGGGCACAGTACACTAGTAAACCAGCACGTAAATAAATTAAACACTTTCTACTAGGTTCCACCGCTTTGCAACGTGTCATAACAAAGCTGGGGCAGCAGAATTTACTAGAGAATCCGTGGAAAGTATTAATTTATTCAGGCCTGCATACCTGCAACTACTGCAGCCCTCCACACTACTTCAGACTCAGAATACTAATTTGTGTAACGTCAGCTGCTGGTTTATTTTGAAATTCAGGCAATGACCTGACTTAGTGGACAATATATGAGGGATGAGTTTGCTTAGAAACGAAAACGAAGGAAATGGTTGGGATTCATTTATATACTGGTTGTGGGTACAAAGAAAAAACCGGCCAAGTGCAAGTAGGACTCGCGCACGAAGGGTTCCGTACCATTATCTATAAAAATGGGCAAAAAATCATGTTTGTTGTATGAGAGTCCCCCTTAAATATTTGTTTTATTTTTATTTAATTATTTAATTGTAAAGTGAATATATAACTAAATATTCTGTGAATATTTCAAGCGTCTGTTGCCGTTATCAATATCGAGCAAAAACGAGCAAAAAATCACGTTTGTTGTATGGGAGCCCCCTTAAATATTTATGTTATTCTGTTTTTTAGTATTTGCTGTTATAGCGGCAAAAGAAATACATCATCTGTGAAAATTTCAATTGTCTAACTATCACGTATCATGAGATACAGCCTGGTGACAGACAGACGGCGGAGCCTTAGTAATAGGGTTCCCGTTTTACCCTTTGGGTACGGAACCCTAAAAAGCATCCAGATTTGTGGAAGTTCTTCGGGTAAGTAGTAAAAATAATTCAATAATTTCAATTGATTTTTTATTAACTTTTTTATTTTACAATTTTTTGTTAGGATAATAAGACGGTAAATTAGCTTATTTACTCACTTATAATCGGGTGATAACTGCCTCTTACTCACTCACTCCAAAAGTTCGGGATAGTTTCTTTATCATTTCTCATTTCAATTACATTTAAACATATAATTATATTTTGTGTATATTTTGGTAATCCTCTTTTAAAACCCTTTATTTTAATACCCAACTCGATAAGCTAAGGAGATTTTTTTTTGGAAAACTCACGTTTTGGCGCCAATACTCCGCCATTTTAATTTATAATAATTTTAATGTACCCAGTGACACTCGCACAAGGAGGTCATGGCCAGAGCAGCAATGGCCGATGACAATGACACCATACCACCCTCATCCCCTGGCTGGAGCGAGCAACTGCTCGCCTCGTCGCCGGGCGAACAGCACGAAGGCCAGTACAGAGAGGAGGTGGTGGAGAGACAGTCCGATGGATCCATCAGCGACTAACTCCACTTCATCACCGCCACCGTCCCTCAACATCATCCAGACCAACCTCCAGCATAGCCAGGCTGCCACGGCTAGTCTACGCAGGGCACTGGAGGTGAAGCCCCGAACCATAGCACTGATCCAAGAGCCGTGGATCAGGAACAATAGAGTATGCGGCCTCGGTAACATCGGAGGTAAGCTAATCCTCAACACACACAGCCCAGACAAACCAAGAACCTGCGCTTACATACCCAAAGAAATCCCTATCGCACCACTTACCCAATTCTGTTCCAGAGATCTGACAGCTGTCAGGCTCCAAACAGAAGGCGATGCTCCAGATGTTGTGCTGGCCTCGGTTTACATGCCAGGCGAGGACACAAACTGCCCACCGAAGGAGATGGCCGACCTAGTACAGCACTGTGAGCGAGCCAGCCTAGATCTCATCATCTGCACGGACTCGAACGCCCACCACCCGCTCTGGGGCAGCGACGCACCGAACTCCAGGGGAGAGGTACTATCCACCTATTTATTCTCAACTAACCTTAACATCGTGAACCGCGGCTCAGAACCCACTTGGGTCACAGCTCGAGGACAAACGATCATAGACTTAACGCTTGCTACAGAAAATGTGACACACATCATCACAAACTGGCACGTGTCAGACGAGCCTTCTTGCTCAGACCATAGAAGAATCCGCTTCAAACTCACAACCAACACCAAAAAACCCGTACCAAAACGAAATCCACGGCGCACTAATGTGCCAGGATATAAACGTCTCCTAGCCTCCATGCTAGATAGGCACCTTACACTGACAACCATAACTGACCCTGCGCGCTTAGAATACACTGTGACAAAGCTATCAGAATACATAACCGAAGCTTACCATGCATGCTGCAAACTAAGGTCGCCACAAGCCAAGGCTGTGAGAAACCCCTGGTGGAACGCCGAACTTAGTAAACTCAGAGATGCACTTCGTAAGCAATTCAACAGAGCCAAGAACACCAGACTCCCGGAAGACTGGGAGCTATACAAAGAAACCCAATATTTGTACAGGAAACAGATCAGGACTGCCAGGAGAACAGCCTGGCGGAAGTTTTGTGAATCCATCGAGACAAATAATGAAGCCGCAAGGGTAAGGAAGATCCTATCAACTGACCAGGACCGAACCCTCGGCGCGCTGAAAAAGCCCGACAACTCATACACAATAACTGACCATGAAGCCAGTAAGGTCCTTCTGGAGACTCACTTCCCAGACTGCAGGCTCTTAGAAGACAGGACCTGGGAGGTTGTGCCAGAATGGACCCCAACGGATCAAGACTGGTCAAGAGCCCATAATATAGCAACAGAAGATCGTATAAAGTGGGCTATCAACACGTTCCAGCCATTTAAGTCCGCAGGGCTGGATGGCATTTTCCCAGCCCTGCTACAGTGGGGGATAGATCATCTGACACCATGGCTGGTGGAGATTTATCGAGCGTGCTTAGCACTCAGACACATACCACTAGCATGGCGCGAAGTGAAGGTCATTTTCATACCCAAACCTGGCAAAACCGACTACACACAACCCAAGGCTTATAGGCCTATTAGCCTCACATCCTTCTTACTGAAAACCCTGGAGAGGCTCTGTGATAGACACATTCGAGACGGACCTCTCCGGGTAAAACCACTCCATAAACAACAGCATGCGTACTCCACAGGCAAATCAACAGAATCCGCGCTACACAGCGTGGTGTCTAAGATTGAATGCGCAGTGGACCACAAATGCTCATCACTGGCTGCCTTCATTGATATCGAGGGCGCCTTCGACAAAACCATGTTCAACAGCATTAACATGGCGTTAGATAGACACAATATAGACTCGACCCTAAGCGGCTGGATCACCAATATGCTCAAAATGAGAGCTGTACAAGTCACGGTAAATGACACTACAAGGGCCATCGTGGCGAAAGGCTGCCCGCAAGGAGGTGTCCTCTCACCACTTCTATGGAACCTGGTAGTAGACAGCCTCATCAAAACACTAAATGACAAAGGTTATTTTACCGTAGGCTACGCCGACGACATAACCATAATAATAAATGGCACCCACGAAAACACCTTATGTAACCTAATGCGCCAGGCTTTGAAAATAGTAGAGGACTGGTGCAATAAACACCAACTGTCGGTGAATCCAACAAAAACCGAACTGATTCTCTTCACAAAAAAGAGGAAGTTGGCGACACTACAACTGCCACGATTCTTTGGAACTACCCTAAGCCTGGCAACTGAAACCAAATACCTGGGCATCTATTTGGACAAACAGCTGAACTGGGCAAAACACACCAACTACATCACCACAAAAGCCAGCATATCACTATGGCAGTGCAAGCGACTGCTTGGAAGGAATTGGGGTATCAGCCCCAAAGTCACCCACTGGCTATACACCACAGTCATTCGACCAATTATCACATACGGCTCACTGGTCTGGTGGCCCAGGACGGACCTGAGCACAGCCCAAAAAGACCTCGAAAAACTGCAGCGGTTCGCTTGTGTAGCAATAACCAGCAGCATGAGCACTGCACCCACTGCCGCACTGCAAGTAATGCTGGGACTGCCACCCCTGCACCTCATCGTGCGAGAGGAGGCAGCCCTGGCAGCCTTCAGGCTATATATATCGGGAACCCTGAGCAGAGACTCTAGGGTCAAGCACACACGCATAAGGGAAGATGCAATCAAACGACAACCAATGATGGCATCACCCTGCGACAAAGCCCCGAAACTACACTTCTTTCAGAAGCACTACAACATCATACTCACAGAAGAACGGTGTGACTACTCAGGCCCGAAGGAGATGAGAGTATACACCGACGGATCAAAGACCGACTCCGGAACCGGAGTCGGAGTTTTCTCACATGACTTCAACATAAATATATCCAGCCCGCTGGGATTGTTCAACACCGTCTACCAGGCGGAATGTGTGGGCATTATACAAGCGGCTTACGCCATAGAAGCCAGGAGAGTTACGGACACCCGTATACGTATACTCTCCGATAGTGCCTCAGTCTTGCAATCCTTGGGGAAAAATTATATTACCTCCAGACTAACACTAGAATGTCACAACGCACTGGAACGGGTGACAGTGTGCAACCGTAATACAGTGACACTGCAATGGATAAAAGGACACAGCGGATCACTAGGCAACGACGCAGCTGACCAACTTGCTAGGAGAGCATCCAGCACGTCAGTCTGTGGACCCGAACCTATCGTACCCATCCCCTTCAACCAACTACGCAGGTGGCTACAAGAGTTCACCCACACACAAGCACAGAACTGGTGGACCTCGACACCGGGCTGCAGGCAATCCAGGGAAGCTATGCCGTCCTTAGATGGCAGGCTAACCAGGCGGTTGCTACGCCTGGACAGGAACGGCCTGCGCCTAGTGACGGGGACCATCACGGGACACTGCTCACTGAATAAGCACTTCCACACAATAGGCATAACGGACAGCCCTCTGTGCAGGGCTTGCATGGAGGCTGAAGAAACCGTTGCGCACGTGCTCTTTGAATGCACAGGCGTCACCCAGATCAGAACAGAAACCCTCGGGTCACCCAGATCTTTCACGGATATCTTAAGCAGACCAGGAGACCTAATCAGCTTCTGGAGGGAGGTGGGCTGGTTGGAATAAACAACGACGGCCGCCATGGCCCACGCACAATGGTCCACATGAAGGACTAAGTGCGGAAACCAAACCCGCTAACATAGAACATAGACACTCGCACAATAAAGTGAATCTAACGACATAATCATTCATCAAAATCGGGTCAGCCGTTTAGTAGTTACAAGGGAACATAGGGACGGACATACATACATATTATAAACATACAGGTCAAACACATAACCCTCCATTTTTGGCTTTGCCGCAGTTGGATAAAAAGCAATTTTCTGGTAAAATGGTCCAGTGGTCGCTAGCGCTACTGCTGAGCATGAGCTCCTGGGTTTAATACCGGGGTCGTGCAAAATGTTATTGAGTTTATCCATATGGAATTTCTCAGTAGCAGCCCGGAGTCTCAATTTGTGCCCGGTTGAGGACAATATTGCTCCTTATTACATGGGACTTAAACATAACTAGCGAATTGTGGGTGTACTATAGGTACACCTCTGCCTAACCTTTCGGGGAATACAAGCGTAATGTATTATTAGATAATTGATATATTATAACTTGAAGCATCTTGCGACCCCCAAGGTACAGGCAAACGCCTAGTTTGGGGGTCACCGTCCAATCTGTTCTTGTACAACCTGATTATTATTATGAATAAATAAATGACGGCACAGCAAGTCACGCCGTCTAGTTTTGTTACGAAGTTACTGGAGTCACCGAAAAGGTCGGGATAAGAGCGACACTGGCTGGTGAATGTCACTTTAGCAGAGCGTCGCATCAATGGTTGCGTGCCGGCTGTCTTCTGATGACAGAAGATGATGTCAGGGGAGCCGCTGTCGTACCACGTCCACGACGAACTGCTATATTCCGGCCCAATCCTGATAATATTGAAGCTGCTGAACCACTAATACGATGATCAATTCTGAAAACGCTATCCTGCGCCGTAAAAAAAAAACTACTTATTCTGAACGAATTATTAAGGGTTCTCTTGACTACCAAATCATAAACATCATGATAACTACTCATATAATGTCTCAACTCAACTAGAGACATTTTCTATCACAAAACACATACATTTTTCCTCATCTCGGAACATTGTAGCAAAAGTTTTAAGCTGTCCTACGGAATCTTAAGACGCAGTTCGTCTTTCTTTTCTTACACCGAAACAAACGATAAAATTATTTGGCATGGCAAAAACGTAAACGTTTCAAGTTATTATACCATATTGTTTACCATAGTAAATTATTTATTATTTAATTATTATTAGACATGAGTCAGAGAGAGAGAGAGTAATACTCATTTCATTTCAATTTCGCCTCAAATTCAATTTGAATTTTGAAGTTCAAGAAACTGAAGGTGATATACTCGCTTCGTTCTAGTAACTATTATCTGTTTAAGGATAGAATAGAATATTTTTATTTCCATTAAAACATGATATTAGTCTTAATAATCGGATTATGATCTACATGTCTCGCCAAACACATATTTTAAAGAAAACTGACCAAGTGTGTGTCGGATCACGCACAATGAACGTTTCCATAGTTTGGATGAATTTATCCCAAGAACAAACTTAATATTTTAGTTGAAACACAGGTTCCCCCATACATTTCAACGGCAAATGTAAGTTTGTACGCACAATATTGAGTGATTTACAATGTTATTTTAAGACCATAGACTTCTTATAGGTTTTCTTGTAATCTATAAGTATAGAAGTATTCTCTGTATTAAAAAAAAAATATAGGCTCAGCAAGTTCGGAGGTAAGGTTTCATCAAACTCAAACTCAAAGCATTTATTTCAAATAAACCAATTACAGGCAGTTTTGTGACACATATTATATTTTCTTTAATAACTTTCAAACTAATTATAGGTACTATATTTTTTTTTTATTTGAAATCCTCCTATCAAGTCCTTTCATTTGATATGTTACACGGGACAGTTTGCAAAACTTTTTTTTAAAATTTTGTAATTTTCCCCCTAAAGTGAACCCCATTCAAAATTAATTTATTTACGTTACACGTTCGTGGTTGGTTCATAGAAATTCATATGTGTACCAAATTTCAACTTAATCGGTCCAGTAGATTCTGTGACAGACGGCTGACCGTCTGTCACAGCCGCTTCGCTCCGGAACGGAATCCTTTTGATGTACGGAACCCTAAAACAAGTTATAATTATGTAGCATCAATAACTGTGTAGTCAAACAGTCAGTATACAAAATTGTAATTCTTTAATTTTTTCTATGTCTAACCAGTTTATAATCTAAGCATTATCTAATTCAATATGAGTAATAAGTATTTTGCTCTTCCTATGTTCTGATTACACTCCGGTGTGACAGCCAGCCGTACTTACAGAACTGTACGGACGAACACAACTTGTTTGCATATCTCTAGACACTGAGTCTAGTTCCTACTCACTGACATACGTAACTCAAGTACCTACGTTATGTGCGCATCCAGTTTTATTGATTTAAACTGTTTTCGTGTTGGTATACTGTTCGAATTTATGCTGTGGGAATTTAAGATTACTCACAGAAATATACTCTTACCAGCCGTGCGCCTAATGGGTCCCCATCGGCATTTATTGACGAATTTCCAAAGAAATTTTCATCCCCATTTTTTTAAGGCATGAATTTTCAATAATCCTTCTTTGGTGCTCACTTTCAGTATTATGTAATTCTTGTGCAAAAGTTCATGTCTGTCTGAATGAATGAATGAACGAATGAATGAATTTAATATTTTTATTAAGTAAAAGATCGGACATTCTTTAAGTTTTATTTGCTAAATAGCTCGAGTGGTTGCTGTTACAAATATTACCTATTTGATTTTGAAAACATACCTACCTTTTGGGGTCCCTTACTTTATTAAATTAGGTTTAAAGAATTTATTCTCATATGGGCAATATATACGTTCACTTACAATGAGATAAAAAGTAATTGCTTAAATCTAAATGAAATTCATTTTGCCTCAGGTGAGTGTTGGTGAAGTTATACAAATAAATATTAGGTAGGTAAGTTGCTAACATTAATTGATAGGTATGCGGTATGACTACATTTTATGAATATGATTTTTAGTTTAATTTTGAATGAGTTAATGTTGTTACAATCTTTTACGTAATTTGGCAGGTCATTATACAGATTAGCAAAATAACATTATATAAATTAGCAAAATATACCACTTGAATCACTTTGTAGTCGGTCCGTTGTAGTTAATAGATATAAATAAATATGTCACCATTAAATCATTAAATTAATCAAATCATTCGGACGAAAATTGGGTACGTCAAGTTGACCTAAAAATAACCAAATAAAAGATGTTTGAAAGAACTCGAATTAGCAAAATATACCACTTGAATCACTTTGTAGTCCGTCCGTTGTAGTTAATAGATATAAATAAATATGTCACCATTAAATCATTAAATTAATTAATCATTCGGCCAAAAACTGGGTGCGTCAAGATGACCTAAAAATAACCAAATAAAAGATGTTACAAAGAACTCGAGATAAACAATTTGTTCACAGAATCTCTGCGGGAGTATTACCACGCCGATGTCGAGCCGATGCCGCGCTGATGTCGCACCGATGTCGTCCCGGTGCCGCGTCGTTAAAGAGAAAACGTAAACTATCGACGGGAAGCTTTCAAAGTCACTAATGATTTGGACATAGGGCTGTCATAAGAATATTGTAATATTTATTGAATAGCTCGCATCAATTTACATACTTATAATTCTCAATTCTTGAGAGACTAGCGAAAAATGCTATCTCTCACGCTATTTGCTACAACGGGATATTTTTTTGTATTATTAGAATATAATAATGCCTCTTTATTATGTACCAGCACCATGATTTTAACGGACAAAAATCTAGTAACGGAATGTTGACATGTTAATAAAATATGTATTTTTTCCTTCACTTGTATATTGACATTAGTGGGTTTGGTAATTACATGGTCATAATATTTATTTCAGTCTGTGACAGTGTATTAACATTTTTTTTTAATTTTTTTTCTTTCTCTTACAACCTAAACCCAAGCACTCTTATAACTGCATATCATGGGCTGGTAGCATCGGTTCTTCGTTATGGTATAATTTTTTGGGGAAACTCTACCAACAGGGATCAAGCTTTTAAAGCACAGAAACGGTGCATTAGGGCTATGTTTGGCTTACAATCTATTGAGAGCTGTGTGCCTTTTTTTAGAAGGTACAATATCCTACCACTACCTTCACTCTATATTTTTGAAATCGCTGTTTTCGTTAAGCAAAATCCTTGTTTGTTTAGATTGGCATCTGAAATTTCTAACCGCACTCAAAGAGATGAAACTCGTATTTATGTACATAAAACAAATACTGCCTTAATGCAAAAAAGTGTTTTTTACATGGCACCGGTGATTTTCAATAAATTGCCCAAAGATTTAAAACAGTTAAATGTTATTTTATTTAAAAAAAAAGCTAAATAATATGTTGTGTCTGAAATGCTATTATAGCATCTCTGACTTTTTGGCAGATAAATTTTGACATGTTCACTCATTAATTGTATTTATTGTATTGATTATTACTGTTATAACGAATTGACTTTTAAACTAACTTTTATTTTAATATTCGACATCTTTAATATCTTGACTGTATTGTATTATTAAGTTAAGTTATTATTCAGTTAATTAAATTTTTTTTTTTTTTTGTTTTTTAATGTCTGCCTTATAAATTTAATTTTTTGTATTGTATTATTGTATTGACTAATATCGTTATATGAATTGACTTTTACATGACTTTGATCGTATTATTTAGTTAATTAATTTTTATTTTGTTTTTTTTAATGTCTGCCTTATAATTACTTTAACTTTTATTGTTCTTATATTTTTGTATGCCTTCAATTGGCTGATCATAGCGCACATGTTTTATAATTTGTTTCTATCTATTGCTGTACCAACCTATGTATCACAAATAAAAAATTCTGATTCTGATTCTGATTCTGATTCTTTTTTTATTGACATAGATTTATATTGCTATTTATTATTAACTAATTTGTATTATGAAATGTGTCATTATTTGTAATTGTTTATTTTTTATTACCTTAATGTTTGTACGCCCTCTGGCATAACATAGCGCACTTTTTCTTTTTTTTATTATTTTATACCATTTTTATTACCTATGTTAAACAAATGAATAAATGACTTATGACTTATGAAAAGTACAGATATAAATATGATACATATAGCTAGAAGCGATCTTTGACAGACAACCTTTGGGTGCACTAAAGGAGTCATTTTTGTTTTTATTTTATTTTTTAATTAGACATCACTGAAAATATAACTATTATTGGTTTCAAATCTTAACTTACAGTGAGCTATCATCAAGTTCATCAAGTTTCCTCACCATCAATGTTCGTTCATTCTTTAAGAACCGCGGGCTAATTGCGTAACACACTATCAGTAGGAATCGGTTTCAATTTGACAGTTCAACAACATTCATTGCGTTATTTAGCAGATAACATTTTCTAACATATGAAGAAATGGAATAGCAATATACTTTAAAATCATTTCGATTCTGACTCAAACTGTGTTACGGAATTAGAATGCAGGCCTGTCTGACATCTGACAATTTCCCAAGTGACTTTCATTGTTTTTCTGCTATATTAGATGTGACAATTTTGCATTTTTTTGACAAATATGTTGTCAGTTATATTAAATGATGTCAATCGAATATTCCTGAAAGTGCAACCCCTGACGGTAGTTGGCTTCGTTTTAAGCATCGCGACAGTTTCGGCACCACTCACTAGTGCCGCGAAGAGGCCCAGGGGGGAGCTGAGAGGGGGGAGGTAGACTGAAGACTTGTCTGATATTGCTTCATTATTATATTTGTTGGAATAACGAATGAGTTCGGAGTAGTTTTGCATCGTGTCCTGTCATGAACGACGATCGTGGACATTCCATGCTAAATCATTTAGAGGTTGCAAGGGGACATAATTTCTGCTTTATCAACTAACTAGCCTTTGCCCTACTATGCTAGGGGTCGGCTTCCAGTCTAACCGGATGCAGCTAACCAGTATTTTACATGGAGCACTGCCCATCTGACGTCCACAACCCAGTTACTACTCGTAGGGTAATACAATACCGCTTAGTAAGACAGGTGGTCAGACTTTCGGGCTTCTGACTACCCGTAACGACTGTCAAAGATCTACAAATGACAGTCCCGGCTGTCATTTGTAGATCTTTGACAGTCGCTTTCCCAACTATCCCAGGTTGGGATCGGTTTCCAGTCTAACCCGATGCACCTGAATACCAGTATTTTACATAGATCGACTGACTATCTGATCTCCGCGACCCAGTTACTGGGTAATACGATTGAGTGTTAGACTTTCGGGCTTCTGACTGCCCGAAACGATTGTCAAAGATCTACAAATGACAGCCGGGACCAACGGCTTAACGTGCTTTCCGAGGCACGGACGAATCATGATATGTAATGGATGGTCACCCATCCACGGACCGGCCTCGACAAGCGTAACTCAACCTTCAATAGACCCTTGTGGCTGTTAATATTTAGATACGAGCCTCGAAGGGGACATACGTATTACCTATATATCCTAACTAATATTAAAAATGCGAAAGTGAGTTTGTTTGTTTGTTACGACTTCACGCTAAAACGGGTGAACGGATTTGGACGAAATTTGGCACATGGATTGACCATGACATGGAAAAGGACGGCATATTTTTATGGGATCGAGAGTTATGCGGGTGGAACCGCGGGGTGCAGATTGTTTTCTACAATAATATATCGAACCAAACAATGTACGGAGATTGTGCTTTTAGGGGAAACTACCATTATAATTGTCATTATTGGAATAAGTTTATATCTGCGTGTTAGCTTCTTATATACATAGTAGAATTGCAGCTTTAACAGCAAGAAAACATAAGAGACAAAACTATCTTATAGCCAGACTTGATATCATTGGTAATGATAGATACTAGTAACCAGTAGCGTTATATCAGTAACCAGTAGCGTTATATCAGTAACCAGTAGCGTTATATCAGTAACCAGTAGCGTTATATCGGTAACCAGTAGCGTTATATCAGTAACCAGTAGCGTTATATCAGTAACCAGTAGCGTTATATCAGTAACCAGTAGCGTTATATCAGTAACCAGTAGCGTTATATCGGTAACCAGTAGCGTTATATCAGTAACCAGTAGCGTTATATCGGTAACCAGTAGCGTTGTATCAGTAACCAGTAGCGTTATATCGGTAACCAGTAGCGTTATATCAGTAACCAGTAGCGTTATATCGGTAACCAGTAGCGTTATATCAGTAACCAGTAGCGTTATATCGGTAACACACAATCACATAAAAACCTTATCCCATTAAACACAGCGTGCTATGGTATATTTCTATGGGTCACACAGCAGACACGAAATGCGTATGTTATTAAAATTATGTATGAATGCCATGAATGGGTACTGCTGCCCCATTTATTCCCATTATTACACAACAAAATTTAAGAAACAATTTTATCAACCTCTTTTATTATCCCATTTATCCTTAAGAGCACATCTACTATTCTACACCTACCCCCCCCCCCCCCCCCCTACAACAGCGGCAACATCGCACGTACATTACCGAATATGCCACGATGTTCGAGTGCACTCCTACTTTCTTTATATACTTTACTTAAGGCGAAAGCGTCAGGGTAGCCCGCGAAACTCAAAATTTTCTTAAGTTTTTTGCAATTTGCAGGTCAGTATCAGGTTGTACGAGTATGTTGATCTAAATATGATTCGCGGCCGTATCAATTATTTATTTATAGGATTACAACCATAAAAATCATCAATACAAATCTTTTAAGTTCATACTAGCTGCACCCCGCGGTTTCACCCGCGTAAGTCTCGATCCCGTGGGTATATCGGGATAAAAAGTAGCCTATGTCTTAATCCAGGGTATCAGCTACCTCCATACAAAATTGTATCCAAATTGGTCCCGCCGTTAGAGCGTAAAAAAGTAACAAACATACACACACACACACAAACTTTCGCCTTTATAATATTAGTGTGATTACCCTATTGAATGAGTATTTCATGAAATCATGACATTTGAGGCCAATACATAAGGAGTAATATTGCTGATTCTAATGATTATAATTCTGTAAAGTCATATTTACTACGGTTGCGAATCATATCTTAATCAACGTACAACCTGACAATGACCTGCAAACTGATTTTTTTTTTAAGAAAATTTGAATTACGTGGGCTACCTTAGCGCATCCCCCTTAACAGGCGTGAATGCTCAGGGGTATTCAAGGGTTTACGGACTTGCTTCGGTGTGTTAGGTTATTCAAAACCTTGTGAATTTATCCAATAGAATAGAATAGAATACTCTTTATTATATACATCATAGAAAACTACAGATATAAATTAATGTAGAAATTTTACATATGTAGACACAATGACTGGTCTTTTAAATACAACGTTTAGATAGATTTAATGGAGGAAGGAAAGCAATGTTATCAATTCGTTATAGCCTGTCAATCCACCTTAACCAAGCTTGGTGACTTTAATTATTAACCAGCATGAGGGACACTGTCATGATGACTCAGTGGTTAAGGCCTCGCCCCTCATACATGAGGTTGTGGGTTCACATCCGGGCAAGTTTGACTGCACGGTTGGCGCAGTGGTTATGCGATTGACTGCTGCGCTGCGTGTCACGGGTTCGATTCCCGCGCGGAACAAATATTTGTATGACCTACAAGTAGTAGTTCCGGGTCTGGCTGTTCGTGTATGTGAGTTTAAATGTTTGTAAACGCACCCACGATACAGGAGACATTCCTAGTGTGGGGCAACGTGTTAAAAAAAAAAAAGAAGTACCAATGTGACTTATTCAATTCAGTACTTTCTGAGTTTATCTTGGACTTTACTGACAGCGGTGAAGGAAAACATCGTGAGGAAACCTGGACTTAGAGCCAATATAAGTCTGACATCGCCAACCCGTCTTGAGCAGGCGTGGTGATCAATCCTCATGCCCTTTGTGTATGAGAAGATGCTTTTGCTTTGGAGTGGGACGGTAATAAGCTGGTGTTATAAATGACCTGGAACTTATCGATTAAAATATATTTTCGCCTTTAGGGGTCAGAAAGTCTGCGATGCCAGAAAAATATAAGAGAGCCCAGATTATGACATTTTCTGACAAAACAAAAAACTGACTATTTTTAATCGGGACATATTCAGCATTTTACCGTGTGGTGCCGGACGTAAAGAATAGCACCATCCTATTTCTTCCCGTGGGTGTCGTAAAAGGCGACTAAGGGACTTACTAGAGAATTAAGATAATAATATAATTTAGAAGGTAGCAGCGTTCTCTATGTATTTTAATACCATACTGCGATCGCCAACCCGCCTGTCAAGCATGGCGATTATAGCAAACCCCCTCTTTGGGGGACGCCTATGTCCAGCAGTGGACGTTTTTTGGCTGAAATGATGATGATGATGATTCAGCATTTTATAAACGGTCTGTAACGAACATTGCAAAATAATGTGCTTAAAAAATTTTCAGAATTCATAGGTCGTTCGTTCTGTTAATCTTCAATTCAACCGACCTAAACAAAATTCACGTTAAACCGAAAGTTTTCATACTCAAGACCACCGAAAGCATTTTTAGGGTTGCGTACCTCAAAAGAAAAAACGGATCCCTTATAGGATCACTCGTGTGGCTGTCATCCGTCTGTCACAGCCGATTTGCTCCGAATCTACTGGACTGATTAAGTTGAAATTTATCACACAAAATAAAAAAATATGAATTTTGATTATGGGATTCACTTTTGGGGGAAAAGTCATCTGTACCGTGTGAATATCAAATGAAAAGATTTCTTATGAGGATTTCAAATTATTATTTTTTATAATTTTAAAATAATTAGTTTTAAAGTTATTATGCAAAATAGATGAAAATTAACCACCATAACTCTGAAACTGCTTAGCCAAAAATGTTGAAAGAAGTACTGTAATCTATAAGTATAGAACTATTCTCTAGTTCTATACTTATAGATTACAGTAAAACCTATAATAAGTCTATGGTCTTGAAATACCATGGTAAATCTCTCAATATTGTGCGTAAAAACTTACATTTGCAGTTGGAATGTATGGTGGAACATGTTTTTCAACTACAACTTTTCAACTACTACTAAAATATTCGAACGAATGATTTTTCCTATAAAAACTTACCAGTACCCGACATGGGAACAAAACCCAAGCCCTTGAACGTCCCCACCCGCTGCGCGTCAAGGCGTCACATTATCAACGTTCAGCGCCTCCATCGAGGACCACTCCACGCCTCTAGACGTCGCATTATCGTTCTCCACCACAAAAGATTTAGCACTCACGAGGTCTTGTGCAAACTTTGGAGTTGCCGATTGTTGTATATTGTATTTTAAGTAAAGGAAGAATCGTTGAGCTCCTTAAGTTCTGAATAAAATTGAGCTGCACGATCTGCATCTGTGAGGTTCTTTCCACACGACCATTTCAGATACTGGTACATGATCTGACCAAGATTATATCTATCACATTCGCTCGTTCACCAAAATGTGGGCCAGTTCGCGACCAGATCTCATTAGAGATACCACGTACTCAAAACCATTACCATTACCATTTTACCATACATTTTACCAATTAGTTATACATAATAGTTTACTATTTTTACCATTTCTTGTAACTAAGCATTTTAGTGATTTAATATACTTAGTTATTTCCCCTATATTTCGAGTCTTTCTTCTTCTATCCTATCAATGCGAGAAAGGGGTGTTAGGTCACCATAGCGCCGAGCAGTACTTTCTACAGGGACCGTGATCTTTGAGTTTCTTACGCCTTTTCTTCTCGAAGTGTTAAGATAGGAAACGTCAACCTCATTTAGTTTTTTTTTTTAAATATGATGGATGCGTAATAGTGTCTGTACAAACTTACTTACAGAAATAAAATTATTTATCATTTACCTGCGCGTCATAAAATGAAGAGGTCTATTCGTCTTTGCTGTATAAGGAACTTTCGTAATAAACACCTGGCTACAAACATTGGTACATACAAACTGAAAAAATAATAACATAAACCTTGCAATTGCTAGGTCCATTATAAACATGCACGATAAATATATAATTATATACCATGATATAAATTCACACATATCTACGCTCACACATCCTCTCACACACACACACACACACACACACACCCTCTCACATACACCATCACGCTCACACATACACACACAAGCAGGTTTGTATAATTTAAAATTGTTTAAATTTTATTGCTTAATATCTGTGTCAAACTACTGGGAGAAGACACAGATTCCTGTAACACAGGTTACAACTTAGCGCAGGCGTCAAGGCTTCCATAGAAATGTAACATACTTTTATGTCAATAAAAAATAAATAGAAAAAAAGATAAATAATCAGAACTAACGCCACCATCTTGCTTTTTCAATGCATTTCACAAAATAATTAATAATAATAACCCCACCGCCGTATCTCTACGTTGACGGCGTGGTGGGGCTTTCGCGCTCCTAACGCTAGGTCTATGCCGGTAGAGTTTACTTTGCCGGAACAGGTCTAGGGTAAGGAGTCAGACCAAGAGAGACAGAAACCCTCAGGGCAGCATGTGGCGACAGTTAGAGTTTGAGGATGTTCGTTTTTTTTTTTATAAACAAATGATAAGGTAACTTAAATAAAAAGTTCGTGCGATTCAAAAAAAAACCGGCCAAGTGCGTGTCGGACCACGCACAATGAAGGGTTCCGTAGTTAGGATGAATTTGTCCAAAACCAAACTTAACGTTGTAGTTGAAAAACATGTTCTCCCATACATTGATATACGCCACAGTCAATTTTCCAACTGCAAATTAAGTTTGTAATCGCAATTTTTTTATTTTAATTTTATAAAACTACAAATATCGATTTTCGGACTTTTTCCTTTCCTTGTGCTGTGAGACCTTGCTTCTTGCCAAATTTCAAGATTGTAGGTCAACGGAAAGTACCCTATAGGATTTGATTTATTTGCGAGTATCAAAATATGTCGCATAAATCACCGCATTTTTTTATTGCGTTGACTTAGAAGCTTGATTTTTTTAGAGCTCTAAGTGACCGTAGGTTTATGTATTTGATATTAATTTCAACTTTAGAAGCTTGATTTTTTTAGAGCTCTAAGTGACCGTAGGTTTATGTATTTGATATTAATTTCAACTTAATACCTCCTCGCGTTCCTGAGAAAAAGCGTCTTGACAGACTGACAGACAGACAGACGGACAACGAAGTGATCCTATAAGGGTTCCGTTTTTTCCTTTTGAGGTACGGAATCCTAAAAACCACGGCGGTAACAAATATGGTGGATGCTAAGTATACATAGGAATAGAACAAGGTAAACATCTTATTTTCTTTTAGTTTGAAAATTATATTATTGTCCATTTTTTTTTAGAGCCTTGTTCCACTAAGATGGTGCTTCGGATTCCATAGCACCGATTTTGATAATTTCCAACAACCTAGGGCGCGGTGTATCACACGTCTGCTTCGCTTCAATAAAGTGACTACACTGATGTGTACCCTATATACAAATGTTCTCTGTGCTGGTGTGTGGACGGTCTGTTCGTGTGAGTGCGCCAACTCCTTTGATCTGGGTAAGATTTACCGCGCGCCAACACAATCCAACATTGTCAAATATGCACGAACTACCTCTCACGTGGGAGGGTGGACGAACAGTTGGACTGTTGGACGATAGTGTAGAGCCGGCATTAGAATAATCTAAGGTTGCAACAGTGAGTGTGACAGTTAGTTAATTTCAGCTTTAGTGAAGTTTCAATTACGATGTCGACTATACCTCCGTTTTAAAAAGTAAGTACCTACAGTGATTTTCTTTATGTAAAAAAATATCATATTAAAACGCAGGTATCTTAATTATTAACAACAATCGAAGATGTTAATTGGAAAAAAGAACCAGATGAGTTTTTTGGAAGCATAAAGCAAAATAGTAGATTAATTCTGTTGCACACTACATTCAAAATACTACCTCATAACTTGCTTTTTAAAGTCTGTATTCCAATACCTGGTTCACCTTTTAATACCCCTTGGAAATTCGCTGTTTAATAATTGAGTGGTCGCAGTTTATAAAGTTTTTTTCGCTATTAACTTTTAAGCGTTTGATTCGGAGTCTGGGATAAAGAAATTTCTGTATACATTAAGGTTGCATTCGGACAAATTGCAACGAATTACTGTTGCATTCAACGAGGCGGCTTTATCCTGAGTGCTTCTCATTATAAAATGGAAATTAATGAGATACAATACTGAATTATTTTTCCAACCCGCACTGGGCCCGCGTGGTGGTTTACGGCCCACTCTCTCTCACAGAAACAGAGTGGGAACATTATAGGCTGATTATGTACTGAATAATTTGTAGGGTTCTGTAGTCAATAACGCTTATAGTTTCGACCGGTATAGTCAGTCTGTCTGTCTGTCCACGGCTTAGCTCAGAGATTCTTAGCTGTAATTTGGCATAGGTATACGTAGTAATCACGCCGACAAAGCGGTAAAATTAAAAAAAATATAACGGTACCTCCCCTACGCGTCTATCCCATGGCGCGGTGTCGTTGGATAGGTCGTTCAAACATAATATTGCAATTCAGGGATCCGTTGCGAAATATTAAGCTTTGAAGTGCTAATTTTTGTTAGAGTCAAGTGTCTCACCTGCTCGATAAATGCTTGTTTTTGGATATGTACGTGTACGTATGTATGTTTGTTTAATGACAAACTCACAATTAAAAACTGGTCAAGTGCGTGTTGGACCACGCACAATGAAGGATTCCGTGGTTGGGATGAATTTATTCCAAAAACAAACATAACATTGTAGTTGTATTATTATAAGAAGTCTATGGTCTTAAAATAACATGGTAAACCTCTCAATATTGTGCGTAAAAACTTATATTTGTAGTTGGAATTAAGGGGGAACATGTTTTTCAACTACAATGTTAAGTTTGTTCTTGGGTTAAATTCATCCCAACTACGGAACCCTTCATTGTGCGTGGTCCAACACGCACTTGGTTTTTACCTGTGCCGTCCCTCATGCTATAATTAATCATTGACTTTAGGCTCTATAAATGGTTCAGTTGTTAAAGGGTCGCCTCTCATCTCTCATGAGGTTGTGGGTATAAATCCAGAGCGAAGTAACAATTTGACTTTTTGAATTCATATATACTTTCAAGGTTTATCTTGAAAGAAAGAAAGAAGGAAAGAAAAATGCGACTATTGGCATTACAGCAAAAAAAAATCACCCAAACTTGGACATTACTGACATCGGTGAAAGAAAACAACGTGAGGAAACCTGGACTTATATTATACAAGTCTGAAATTGCCAATACGCCTTGAGAAAGCGTGGAGATCAATGTTCATGCCATCTCTGTATGAGAAGAGGCCTTAATTTATAGGCTGGTGTTATTAAAAACCGGCCAAGTGCGAGTCGGACTCGCGCACAAAGGGTTCCGTACATCTATAAAAACGAGCAAAAAAATCACGTTTGTTGTATGGGAGCCCCCTTAAATATTTATTTTATTCTGTTTTTTAGTATTTGTTGTTATAGCGGTAACAGAAATACATCATCTGTGAAAATTTCAATTGTCTAACTATCATGGTTCGTAATAGCTTAGTAATAGGGTTCCCGTTTTACCCTTTGGGTACGGAACCCTAAAAATAGTAATAACCCCACTGCCATATCTCTACGTTGACGTCGTGGTGGGGCTTGCTGCGCTCCAAACTCTAGGTCTTTGCTGGTAGAGTTTACTTTGCCAGAACAGATCTAGGGTAAGGAGCCCGACACCGAGAGAATAGAATAGAATAGATCATTTATTTGTCCAAAACATAAGTATACACACATGGCATGCAAGATGTTACATAAAAATTATAGCACAGTCATGTTTTGCAAGAGAGATACAGAAATCCACAGAGCAGCATGTAGTAAGCTGTTGGGCAGTAGCGTCCCCACGGACCCTATTTCTCGAGAGAAGTCTAGTTCCTCATCTCTGGTTGGCCTTTATTGACCGGCTGGAGTGAACACTGACGAGGTACAGAGCTCCCACCTCATTTTTGCCTTTATTGGCCGGCTTGAGTAGAGATTCGCAAGAGCAAACGTGCTCGGAGGAAGGAAGTAGGTATGTCACTAAGATGCTGGTAGGGATCTTCACCGTGCTTCCAGGATTGTCCTGATAGCCGTGGATTATCCCTCCACTGCTCATAACATGTTGCCCCCTTGTCGCTACGACACTATGTGCTAGCGGCCGTTTTCGGGGGCCCATTATTGACTGTGCAAGTCACCCTGTACGTAAATAATAGTTTTGAAATATGTATTTTGATGCAATAAGTTAGTAGGCTCGAGTATTTGTACTTTGATCGCGTCCTACAATTGGGAGCGCATTGTCTTAAGTGGAGCCCTAGATGATGAATTTTTAACCGACTTCCAAAAAGGAGGCGGTTATATGTTTTTTTTTATTTATTTTTTATGTACGTTCACCGATTACTCCGTCAATTGTGGCCGGATTTTGAAAATTCTTTTTTTTTATGGAAGGGTATGCTCCTGGGGTGGTCCCATTTCCACCAAATCAGAATCTAATGAGGGGATCCCATGGGAATCGAGGGAAATCCTCAAATTTTATAGGCATACCTATAGCGATTTGAGTATTTTTTATAGTAACTCGTGCATTTGCACTCGAAAAGCACCATTTGGTGAAGTGTAACTGATGATGAAGACCACAGTTGGCCACTGGAACTACTTAATAATAAGTATTTCACCGTTGCGATACGATTAGGCACTTTAATATGGTTGCTAAGCAATTTATACTCGTCACAATGCATATGGTGAGTGGCAGTTCTCCTGGTAAGAACCAGGAGAACTCCTCAACAATTAACGTCCCTGCATCGGGAAAAGCAATATTTTGTAAAAGGTGATGAGCATTTGACATTAGGCTAATGTAGATTAGATAAATTACAAACTGATCCACTAAAAAGTGAAAAATAAAAAACTTTTTACAAAAAAAAAAACAACCAACTTCCAAAAAAAACACTACAAAGTGAAAAATAACTTGGAAGTTGGTTGTTTTTTTTTGTACATAGTTTAATTAGTGTTCAATTAGACGTGATTTGAGGCGGACAACTTGCATGTTTATTTAGATTCGTACACGTTGAGCATTCATTGACAGACTTTAATGTTTGGTTAGCACACCGAACACACCCCCTGCCATTTTTTCTTTGTATTTTGTTATTATTAAAACATTAGTCAGCCAGGGGACGTAGTCCTAGATAACCAGTTCACTTTATCCTCCCAAATCCATAATCCAAATTCTCTTTGTTTCCATATCCTGCAATAGTTCTACACCAACCAGGGGTTGTCCTTGGGTGCACTTGCATAGTGCGAACGGGGTTAATCGTCGATTGGTGCCTTAGTGAATTAAAAACGTCTAAAGGGCCTCTGCGAGTTGGCTTCGGCTTCATCGATCCATGCGGCTGTTATTACTTAGCCACGAGCTTCTCTTTATTTAGACAACTGGATCCATAAATACCAAAATACTTTCAATTCTAAATGTTAGTATATTATTGCAGATGCATTGCAGTAACTTGGCAGTCGCAACAGCGCCCTAAAAGCGTTGTTGTATTGAATACGCAGAGCATTGGCGGCGCATTGGGTTATTATTCCCTTTATTTAATTTAAAGTAATTTATATAACAAATCTTTTTAGAAAAAAACATTTTAAAATATAAAAAATAGTAGCCCTCTGGTATCAGGAACAGGGTCAAAGCTATCGGTAGTCAGGGGTCCTGAGTGAGGAACCTCCTTACGAGACGCGCCGTGTTCAGAAGTACCGCTTTCTGAATCAAGGCCTTAATCCATCTGCTCAACGAGAGCCTCCTCAGGTGTTGGTCGAGGCTCTTGGTTATTAAGCCAGTGGCTGTCACGACTATCGGCACAATGATCGCTGAGTCCACATCCCACATGTCGACAACCACGTAAACCAAGTCAAGATACTTGATTTGCTTATCTTTCCCAGCTTTCACGAGGTTCTCATCATGCGGGACCGCTATTATTATTTAGTAATCTTTACTCTCTAACTCATAAAGAGTACCCTCTTTCTTCCCAATCGGTTAGAAGTTCGTCAGACAGTCGAAGTGTCTACTTATGACGTAAGTGACTTATCTGATGGTCGGCCAGCGGAACGTCACGTACAGATCACGGATAAGCCACAGAGTGCACGATCCGCGAATGTTATGCTATATCGCGATTACATCACAATATCTATAGTTTATATGCTGTGGCTTTTTTATTTGTTGTTGTACGGTTAAAATAACAACCTTCTCCTTCTTCGCGGGGGTGTGGTCAATCGACGTGGCGACATGTCTAATCATCTTAATTTTTAATTTTTCTCTCTCAGTTCGTTTTATTCTTGGTTTGGCAGTTTCAGTGATTTATGCGGCCTATCCAAATGTCCATTCTTTGGTATTGTTCGTGGAATCGTTGAGCTCCTTAAGTTCTGAGTTGAGCGGAAAGATTAGACAAATGCGTGCACTGACTAGATAGGTCCATTCAATCTGTGTGGTTCTTTCCTTTAAAGACCATTTCAGACACCAATATACATGGTCTTCACATGATCTGACTAAGATTATGTCTGGACTTTAAAAGAGACTGAGTATGTTTCGGCCTTTCTTCTCAGAGTAGTCAGATAGGAAACGCCAACCTCATCTAGTTTTTAAAATATGATTGACGTTTGTACATCATCATCATTTGAGCCGAAAGACGCCCACTGCTGGACATAGGCTTCCCCCAAAAGGGTGGGTTTGCTATAATCGCCGCGCTTGGCAGGCGGGTTGGCAATCGCAATATGGTGTTAAAAATGCATAGAGAACGCTGCTGCCCATTCTCTAGTAAGTACTTTAGTCGCCTTTTACGACGCCCACAGGAAGAAATGGGATCTATTCTTGACGTCCGGCACTGCACGGAACAATCCTACTTACAGAAAATAAAATCATTTCATTTCATCATCGAGATTTCTGCGCTGTCCCTGAGTTTTTTATACACATCAATTCTATAAATGATAGTGAAACCCGCATGAATATATTATGTAGTTTAGAAGATCTCAGCGGTCACACAGACAGACTTCAAAACAACTTTGTTTTATACTATGTACTAGCTTCTGCCCGCTACTTCGTCTGCGTGGACTTCACAATTGGGTCCAGAGAGAAATGAAAAATCCAGACAGCGTTAGGGACTACAGTTTAATAGATCTTTTTAAGTGGAATAATTCCGTATTACATTGTTTTCATATAACTCTATATTTCAGCCAATTTAAGGTACACCTCGGCCTAGCCCTTCGGAGAATACAGGCGTGATGTTATGTGTGCACTAAAACAATCAAAAACAAACAATCAAACTAATTTCTCTTGAATCACTGCGTCCATTGGTGAAAACCGTATGATAATCCGTTCGGTAATTTTTGAGTTTATCGAATTCAGACAGACAGATGCGGCGGGGGTTTTTGTTTTATAATATGTAGTGATAAATGATGATGTATGATGAGGATGTTTTATGTGTGGTAATAATTAAAAGTAATTATTTACCGTCATGAATTCGTTTGGGTTCTTGTATCTGCATATAAAAGGGGGTTGGTGTTGACGTTTTGAGTGAACTGAAAATATGGCGTAAGTATGATTCGCGACCGTAACAGATACCTATGTATTTACAAAATTATAATTATTAGAATCATTAATAAATCTCTCTAACTTAGATTTCTTCTATTGAATGACTTTTTCATGAAGTCATGACATTGTGGAACAAATCTAACTCGGAGAGATGTAATAATGATTCTAATGATTATAATTCTGTAAATACACATCTGGTATAGTCGCGAATCATATTTTTATCAAGATACAACCTGAAAATGACCTGGAAATTGTAAAAAACGTAAGAAAATTTGGGTTTCGCGGGCTACAGCTGCGGATTCATCATAAAAGGATCTTTTGGCGCCTGAATGACATTCACAGGTTGTGGGTTAAAAATTGTCGAATTGTCACAGAAATCGTATTGAAAAAACAAGATGGCTGCGTTAGGTCCGATTTTGGTCACGCGCCAAAAGATCCTTGTTGTACCTTTTTTGATCATTATGATTAAACACATGGAAGGTCAACTGTTGCCTACCAGACAGACAAACTCTCTTTATATACTTGAATACTTGTCTGTTTGCGAATCATACAACGCGTGACGAATTAGTATTGTTTCTAGTGTTTATTAATAGACAATAACATTGTTCTTACAACAATAACATTCCTAATAAGTATAGTACACTGATTTAGTTCTTGAGCTAGGAGTTGCTACCAATACGTTTAATTTTTATATGAAAAATATACAAAAGTTTAGTATTTATGTGCACAATATTGATCTCAGTGAAAAATATCAATTCCTTTGTAGCAATATATAGGTATATAAAGTTTGTTTAAATTAGTGGAGTTGGTTCAAACAAATGCTATTTTTAACATTACTTATTGTTTTCTACGTGAGTTCGTTTTCAAGTGAGTAAAACAGCCAGTCTATTTTGTAAAGATCTCACCGTGAACACTTAAAAGATGAAGTGAGCTGTTCACCAGGGGGCCAAGTCTGCTATTTTCAATGATTGGTCATTATGACGACCATACCAAGACAACGCCATGACCATTGTGCCAGTAGTTTGTAACCTCCTAAATTCAAAATGGCGTGTCAGTGGTCCATAGGGAAGTCAAAATAATAGGAGCTTGTCAGTACGAGATTACCAAATACAGACAATTTTTCCAATGGAGTACCAGTGGCACGTCATTGGTAAATCATAAAGACGCCTTTCAATTAGGAGATTAGCAAAACTGACAAACTCTACCAATGATCGGCCATTCGGACACAATGCGTTAGCAGACTTGGCCCCCTGATGCTAGGGATCATTGACTTATAAACTCCTGCCTATACCTACAATATTACCGTGCATACCTACAAAAATTGAGCACTTAAAATGGTGGCCTTTCGTAGGGTTGTAACTGAGACTGCAAGAGAGAAAGAAAGCTACCGTTTGAAAGCACATTGCCGAGTTTTGTACCACAATACTTTGCACTAAACATAGCGACCGGTCACGCATAGACATGATTTTGATGAAAGTGTTGCCACTTTTAGTCCTTGGCAAACATGTCTCTCTTTTCTTAGGCAGCTCTTGATTAGTTTAAAAGAAACAAAAAACTGTGGCGATATGATTGATATTCTAGTCGTAGTCTTCCTATAGTAGTATATCATCTCCATAGTTTTACTACCTCAATGCTAGGGAGGGATTGATCCGAATTGATACTAATTCAAAATCTAAAAAAAAAACGTGTCTAATATTAAAAGAATGACTGAGTTGAAGCATTTACTCTAAAAATCAGGGATCATAGATTGATAGTTAAGAACTATTGATTAATTTCAAATGTAGGTACTTGTCTAGGGGCTTGATTAATCGTTAAGCAGTGATAGCCTAGTGATGTGACTGTCGGACTGCTAAGTCATAGGTCTCGAGTGCGAACCCAAGGCACGCACGTCTGACTTTTCGGATTCATGTGTGTATTGTTTTTATCACTTGCTTAAAAAACGGTGAAGGAGACATCGTGAGGAAACCGGCATGCCATTTTTTTATTTTTTTTGGTGAGAAATTATCAAATAACTTTAAACCCACCCATGGGCGGCATAAAAACTCTGACACCAGGTTAGTCACTAACCACACCAAAACAAGCATGGTAAAGAAATCTGAATGGGTCTAAAACCAATGGGCTACACCTACAGTTCAGTTAGGTGTACCTCTAGGCTCAATTCTAGGCCCATTCTTATTCTTAGTGTATATTAACGATTTACCATTCTATATAAAGGGTGTCTGTGACGTTGTACTGTTTGCAGATGATACCTCTCTTATTTTTAAAGTAGACCGGAATAGACAAGATTTTGACGACGTAAACATTGGACTCTCAATGGTTACGGATTGGTTTACGACAAATAATTTAGTTCTCAATGCCAAGAAAACGAAATGTATAAAGTTTGCCTTACCGAATGTTAGAAATTTAGGTCCCAACATCGTTTTAGATAAAGAGGTGCTTGAAACTGTAGACTCGGCAGTGTTTCTGGGTATAACAGTAGATGCCAAACTTCAGTGGGGACCTCATATATCAAGCCTAGCGGGAAGGCTCAGTTCGGCCGCATACGCCGTCAGGAAAGTGAGACAATACACTGACGTTGATACAGCCCGATTAGTCTATTTTAGTTATTTTCATAGCGTTATGTCCTACTGTATTCTGCTGTGGGGTAAAGCAGCTGACATTCAAAATATTTTTGTACTCCAAAAACGAGCTGTTCGAGCAATTTACCAGCTGGGTGCCAGAGTTTCTCTAAGAGATTTTTTTAAGGATATTGGTATACTCACGGCGGCATCACAATTCATCTTCGCCAACATCTTATATGTTAGGCAAAATATACACTTATACACTAAAAACAGTGATATTCACAATATTAACACCAGAAATAAGGATAAATTACGTGCTCCTTTTCACCGGCTTCATAAGGTTCATAACTCATTTGTTGGACTTGGTATAACTTTTTATAACAAGCTACCCTCTTCTTTGTTAGATTTGCCTTTTAATGCGTTTAAAGTTAAATCCAATCTTTGTTCAAAGGCATACTATTCTATCAATGACTACTTAAACGATAAGAATAGTTGGTCGCTGTGATTAACTCAAGACAATGTTCATGTTCTTTCTCCAGAATTAGCGTACCTACTGACAGGTTATATGAGTTCATATAATTGTTTATTTTTATTTGACTGTCTAAGTCAATTTATTTTTATTTATAAGTGACATAATATACTCATGAAAATGTTTTTTTTATGAGTTGTATTGCAATAAGTGGTTAGCTAGCGACCTAGACAATTGATTATATTATTCTTGCCTGAGCAACCGGCAGCAAGTTCGTCATGCTCCCTTAGATGTCACTGCTTGCGGTAGCGTCGGGGGTCGGGTTGCCTCCTTCCCTCAAATATGGCGAGGGGGGTGATGGCTGATCTTTGCGTTATGCTCGTGAACGGGTGCTGCTTGTGGTGACTGGTCATCTTGCTGACCATGGTTTTATTATTGTTATTAATGATTAACTGTTTTTTATTTTATTTTACTACGATGGTGCTAGTTTATCATTTTTGACTTCGAGTTGCAGCTATAGCTTTGTGTGGGCGGGCACGCCCATTATGCCTGGAGGCTTTTATTTAGGTACGTTCTGTTTACGTTATTTCTGCTTGAGTATAGTTTTCGACGATTTTTATGTTTTTTTTTGGTATAGTGGCGTGTGCTAGCTAACATAAGGCAAATAATCTAATGTTGTGTTGCGTAATGCAAATTCTTTTACATTTTATTGTATAGATTCAAGTTTTATATCTGAACAGACAGCTGTGCTGCTGGGGAGTTTGTTGCGCCACTTCTTCTTCCCAGCTAAAGCACTAGGAAGTGGTGAAGGGTGGGCGTTTTTGGGGGACTGTCTTATATAATTTTTGACGTTCGAAAAGTGCTGATTCTCAGCCTAGTTTGAATAAATGACTTTTGATTTTGATTTTTGATTTTACTACAACTGGGCTGTGGAGAACAGATGGGCGATCGCTATATGCAAAATACTGGTATTCAGCGGCTTCTGGTTAGACTGGAAGCCGACCTCAACATACTTGGGAAAAGGCTAGGCAAAAGATGATGACGCTCGTTCATCCTTTGTATGAGAAGACGATTTTTACTGCAGCGGGACAGTTTCAGGGTTAAAATGATCAATAACATAACATACCCCTGTAATCCCCGAAGGGTTAGGCAGAGGTGTATCTATAGTCCCCCCACATTTCACCAGGTATTTTAAAGTCCCACGTAATAGGGGGTGAGCTTATTGCCACCAACCGGGGACAAATCCAGGCTCCAGGTTGCTACTGAGAAACTCCCAATGGAAAAACCCAATAATACTTTACCCTACCTGGAAATCGAACCCAGAAACTGTTGCTCAGCAGTAGAGCTCGCGACCATTGTGCCAACGAGGCAACCGATAACTGTCTACTTATTTATGATTCGCAGGTTCAATAGCTCGTAGCAGATCTAGTCCTCGACCTTTAAAAAATTGTGGATTTGACAGACTACCACCAAATGGCACGGTACAGGAGGGACTGGGTATTATCGAGAGCTTTCCCTGGTTCGGTTTGCTTATTTATCCCGTTGGTAAGTGCCCTTTTATTCTTCTTTATTAAGTCGTTTTCAAAGAACATTTAAATTTACTGCTTACAACGCTGATCCTTAAGCAAGGAGCGACGAATATGGCCAAAGATTTAAATCGTTAGATTTGCCCTCACCGTCCTGAGCTGCGTGAAAAAGTGTTCATACTGAGAGGAGTGGGCTCACACAAAATTAAAGGCGTTTCTATGACAATCAAGTCAAGTCTGTACAACATTGTGTGTCAGGGGCAATGGTCAGAAACAGAAACGGGAACATAAATTTAAACGCGGTAGGGCGAATTTACAAATTAAATCATTGAATATGGCCATATCTATTATGTACCGAGGGTGTACATCAAAATATAGCAGTGCACTGCTAGAGACAGGTCACCGCGACATTAAACTCGATCCTATTTCTTCCCGTGGGTGTCGTAAAAGGAGACTAAGGGACTTACTAGAGAATGGGCAGCAGCGTTCTCTATGCATTTTAACACGATACTGCGATCGCCAAGCCACCTGCCAAGCGTGGCGATTATGGCCCTTTGGGGGAGACCTATGTCCAGCAGTGGACGTCTTTCGGCTGAAATTATGATGATGAAACTCGATCTTTGGCAAATCTCATCCAGCAGCTACCAGCCCCCCTGCGAAGATTATCGCTCTATCTACCCTGAGGCTGTCTTATACCTTAGGTTTACGGATTCGCAGTTTCTACTAAAGAACACCTTTGCCCCAGCGGTCATAGGTTCAACGTTTAAAATGGCCCATTGACACTTCAGCTTGCTTGATCTATGGGCCAGCGAGGTTCACTCATGTACTTTATGCCTTTCATCATGTTCTGGTTATACAATTATCACACAGATAGGTAAAGCCAGGGCGGGGCTTGTGGCTAAGTAATAACAGCCGTACGGGTCGATCGATTTAACCTAATCGATCGACCTAAGTTACGCTTACCGCGGTTGGTCCGTGGATGGGTGACAATCTTTACATACCAAGACTCCTCCGTGCGTCGAAAAACATGTAAGCCGATGGTCACGGCTGTCATTCGTGGATCTTTGAAAGTTGTTACGGGTCGTCAGAAACTAGAAAGTCTGACAACCAGTCATACCAAGGGGTATTGTATTACCCAGTAACTGGGTTGTGGAGGTCAGATAGGCAGTCGCTTGATTTAAAATACTCGTATTCAGTTGCATCCGGTTAGACTGGAAGCCGACCCCTACGTAATTGGGAAAAGGCTAAACAGATGATGAGGTAAAGCCAGGGAAATATTTATGTTTGCGAAGTGACTGCCGACTACTTTGTCCGTATATTCAAATCAAATCAAATAATTTATTTGCATAATACATGTTAAATAAGGTGTTACAGGTGTATAAGGTACATTGTATTATAACCTAATGAGGTGTGCAAATTAATTCAATGAGTACTAATCGCAACATTGAATTTAAAGAATACATTTTAAATTGAATTACTTAAAAAATAGAAAGTCAAAATTTTTAAAAATTAAATAAAAATACACAAGTCAAATCAAAATTTCAAAGTCATCACACATCACATTTGTGGTCCCATTTCAGATAAAATCAGTCATCCTTCATTTAAATAATGATTAATTGAATAGTAACATTTTGCAACTAGGAAATCGTGCAAACTTAATTTAAAATGGTCCATTTTGTGTAGGTCTGTGATACTTTTTGGCAACTTATTGTATATTTTGAGTGCCATGCTCAAAATGCTTTTATTAAATATCGCTTTTTTATGACGTCTTACGCATATTTTATTTTTGTGTCGTGTACTTCTTGGATGTGTATAAAGATGTAGATTCGCTTTGACAAAAATAGCCACTTCATATATTTATAGACACGGGAATGTTAATAGCTGGAGCTGTTGAAAATGTGGTTTACAGCTTTCTGTGCGTTGTATGCCACTCATTGCCCTTATGCATTGTTTCTGGGCTTTGAACGCCATTTCTCTATCTGGCGAGTTCCCCCAAAATATAAGTCCGTAGCGTAAAGTAGATGCAACATACCCATGATACGCCGTTAATAATGTTGCCTGATTTGGGACTTTTCTTAGGTTATAGGAATACTGGCTAAGTTTTTTGCATGTATTTTCAACATGTGTTTTCCAGCTCATATTTTTATTTATCCGAATACCCAAGAATTGAGTGTGTTCTGCTTCACTGATCGTCTTGTGACCGTAATGAATATCCGGTTTTTTATTGTTTGTTTGTTGTTCAAATGAAATGTAATTTATTTTTAGGTTGTTTTCAGTTAGCCAAGTTATTATATCATTTAAGTTGTCATTTATTTCTTTTTCGAATGTCACATCATCTTTACTTTTGATTAGTATTGTACTGTCGTCAGCGAATAAAATCATTGGATTATTAATAGTTTTAGGCATGTCATTAATATATATTATGAATAGTAATGGAGCAAGAACACCGCCCTGTGGCACACCGAAAATGCATTTTCTATGTGTAGAGACATAAGTCTTTTCAATTCTTGTATAGGGGCATATTTTATTTACGTGTGTAATTTGTTCTCGATTAGTCAGATAAGATTTGATAAGTTCAAGGATATTGCCTCTAATTCCATATTTTTCCAGCTTGTTTATCAGTATTTTATGGTTAACATAGTCAAATGCCTTTGACATGTCCATAAATAATGCAACTACAGGAGTTCTATTGTCAACGTTAGTTAGAACGTGATCAACAAGTTTGTAGATAGCAGAGTCAATGTTTTTTTTTTCCTGAAACCATGTTGTTCGCTTACCAAGATTTTTTTAGCTTCTAGAAATGAATATATGCTGTTTTGAATTACTTTTTCAAAAATTTTAGAGAATACCGGAATGAGCGCGATTGGTCTGTAGTTGCTAGGATCTTGCTTATCGCCTTTTTTATGTAATGGTTTAATTACAGAGATTTTAAATTTTTCTGGGAATATGCCCGTTTCAATGCTACCATTGATAATGTGGCTGAGTATTGGTGCAACGATAGGAGCTGTGGCTTTTATTACCTCGGTGGTTTTATCGTCGTATCCAACGCTTTTAGCATTTTGCAAGGAATTAATAATTTCAAATATGTCAAAGGGTACTGTGGGTGTCATAAATATTGAATTAGGATTAGAGTTTATTGCTGATTTGCTATTAAGATTAAGATTAATGTCACTTTCAGATTCAATTTGATCTATAAAAAAAATATTCAATGATTCTGCTATTTGTTCAGGGTTATTTATAATTTTGCTGTCAATTTTTATGTTATCAATACTTTGTTTAGGGTAGTTTGTTTTCTGCTTATTAATTATGCTCCATGTAGCTTTGCTTTTGTTTTCAGTAGTATTAATACAATTATTGTTTTGTGCTTTTTGTGTCTGTTTAATTATGTGTTTTAATCTTTTAGTATACGTTTTAAGTTTATTTTTATTGTCTAGGTTTGGTGACTTTCTATATTCCCATAGCATGTCTCTTTTACGTTTTGAACATTTTTTCAGTCCTGTTGTGATCCACTTTGGTTTTTTAATTACCGAAATTTTGATTTTGTTAATTGGGAAACATAAGTCATAGAATAATTTAAATAGGTCGTGAAACTCATTAAAAGCTTCATTTGGATCTGAGCATGTATAGGCATCATGAAATGATAATTTTTGCAGGCATTCCCTAAACCTTCTAATATTTTCATCGCTATAGTCACGTTTGTAGATAAACCAATGAGAGAATGTGCAGGTTTTTTTGACACGACATTTCAGCAGTTGTGCTGTATGTCTGATATTGCCAATTCTGTGACCTCGTAGCTACTTCCCCTAATATTATGAATGATGTTCAACATAATAATATCGAATCGCAACTGCCTTTGGCAGTTTATGAAATGTCCATAACAGAGAAAATTGTCGTAGTGTGTCCATTTTTTAATCGACTTCCAAAAAGGAGGAGGTTATATTTTTTTTTTTTATGATCACTGATTACTCTGTCAATTGTGGACGGATTTCGAAAATTATTTTTTTACATGGAAGGGTATGCTCCCGAGGTGGTCCCATTGCCACCAAATCAGTATCTGATGAGGCGATCCCATGGAAATCGTGAGAAATCCTCAAATTTTATAGGCACACCCATAGCGATTTGGGTATTTTTAATAGTAACTAATGCATTTGCATTCGGAAAGCACCATTTGGTGAAGTGAAAACGATGGACGAGAACTCCAGGAGAACTCCTCAACAATTAAAGCCCCTGCATCGGGAAAAGCAATATTTTGCAAAAGGTGATGAGCATTTGACATTAGGCTATTGTAAATTAGATAAATTACAAACTGACCCACTAAAACGTAAAAAATAAAAACTTTTTACAAAAAAAAAAAAACAACTGACCTCCAAAAACAACACTACATAGTGAATAAACTAAAATACAGATCCAAAGATACCGACTTCCGAAATTAAAGTTATTTTTCACTTTGTAGTGTTTTATTTGGAAGTCGGTGTTTTTTTTTTGTAATTAAACTGTGCATTTCTCAGACCACCTAACTTTTTCTCTGGTTACCTGTGCCTGTGACCTGTACCTATTGAATGAATCCTTAACCTTTTGTTTTTTCACAGATTATTTTACTCCTACTACAACAACTGTCATCCTGATCTCCAGTGACGTCGCCCTGTCTACGGCCTTGGACATCGATTCTTACCCCAAGGAAGATTTTAGGTAAACAAGAACAAAATGCACTCTTGCAAGGATCCCACGGCGATCGCATGACATTGACAGGGGGGCGCGGTAAACATTTGTGCAAAAAACAAGATGGCGGCGTTTGTTTCGAATTTGGCCTAAAATTTTGGAAAAATAACCTTGTAGCGCGCATTTTCTCACTGTACGCAAACGGGTATCATGTTACCCAATAACTCGATTGTGGAGGTCGGGTAAAATACTGGTTCAGCTGCATCCGGTTAGATTAGAAGCCGACTCCATGATAGTTGGGAAAAGATTAAGCAGTTGATGAAGATGAAAAAAAATATTCTTAATGATAATGAGGTCCAAACAATAAACTTGGAAAAACTTTTACAGATCACAGTACTCTTGAGTATGAACAACTTTCACTAAGGGACCAACCCTAAAATATGAAAAAAAAACCGGCCAAGTGCGAGTCGGACTCGCGCACGAAGGGTTCCGTACCATTATCTATAAAAACGGCAAAAAAATCACGTTTGTTGTATGGGTTAAATATTTGTTTTATTTTAATTTAATTATTGATTTTTAAAGTGAATATATAACTAAATATTCTGTGAATATTTCAAGTGTCTACATGTTACCGTTATCAATATCGAGCAAAAACGAGCAAAAAAATCACGTTTAATGTATGTGAGACCCCTTAAATATTTATGTTATTCTGGTTTTTAGTATTTGTTGCTATAGCGGCAACAGAAATACATCATCTGTGAAAATTTCAACTGTCTAGCTATCACGGATCATGAGATACAGCCTGGTGACAGATGGACAGACAGACAGACAGACGGCGGAGCCTTAGTAAAAGGTTCCCGTTTTACCCTTTGGGTACGGAACCCTAAAAATGGTGTTTCATTGATTTCAGATGATTTAATTAAACCTTAATGTTGATAGTTAAGTTCAAAGTCGAATGAGAAATTTTTACAGTTTCTGGTAACTTGATGTGCTGGCGACTGTACCTACTTAGTATGAACCAACTGCTTTTTTTTTCATAATATTTCAGTGTTGGTCCCATAGTGAAAGTTGCTGTCTCTTATTTAAAAGTACCTGTAAAAGTTTGTCTAGGTTTTTGTTTGGACCTTAAACGTAAAAAAAAATGTTTTGCCTTGTTTGTCTTTTGGTCACAAACGAGCATGAGGCCCTGGGTTCGAATCCCAGGTCGGGCAAAGTTTTGTTGGATTTTTCATATAGTAGCTACCTCTGTCTGGATTTGTGCCCGGTTAATGGCAACAGGCTCCCTCCTATTACATGGGACATAAACATAACTGGCGAAATGTGGGTGTAGGAACTTAACCACACCTTTGCTAAACCTTCGGGGATTACAGGCGTGTTGATGATGATATTTTTTTCTTCAGGGCTCGCTCCCGTGTGGTTTTGGGTAACAGCTGCTCTGGTCCCTACATCCGCATCAGGGACTATGCGTTTCACCCCGACTTCACTCGCGGCACATTTAGCACACTGGCACTCTTGCAACTAGACACCAGGAACAGTGGATTAAGTAAGAGTAAGACTTAAGTTTTAATTTATTTTGATTTTATTTGACTTTCTTTGATTATATTTTATTTGATTTGATTTTATCTGATCTTATTTGGTTTTATCTAATGAGTGGTTTATTAATATGTGGGTGTTATTTACCTGAGATAAATTAATTAATATTATTATTATGTATGCCGCAGCCGAATTGTATATTATACACGGCGATACGCGGATAATTATGTAATACGGTGTATTACAAAACACCTAGCCGAAATACATAAAGGCGCTTTTTTATATTACGGCTGATTGAGGTTCAGCCAAAATGTCGTAACAATACATTCGCCAAAATGGCGGCAAACCTTTAGCCCCATCGCCGCTAGTGCAACCCGACTATATGGGTTAGATTAGGTTAGAACTGTGATCCGAAGGCGAGATGCCGGCGCCTGTACGCCGGCATCCTCAGGAGCATGGCCCTTTACGGGGCCCCAATCTGGGCGGACTCCCTCCACAGGAGGGAGAACGCCACTGCCATCCGGAGGCCCCAAAGGGCCATTGCACTGCGGGTAGCGAGGGCCTACCGATCAGTGGGCTTCTCGGCGGCGTGC
The DNA here is from genome assembly GCA_963921375.1 of Tiliacea citrago. NCBI lineage: Eukaryota > Metazoa > Arthropoda > Insecta > Lepidoptera > Noctuidae > Tiliacea > Tiliacea citrago. Next base: position 20,466,100 of record OY992804.1, on the reverse strand, counting down.
GCTCTGGCCGGCACCCCTCCTTGGGAGCTCGAGGCGTGGGTGCTGACCAGAGTTTACGAATGGACGGCGCGGCGTAAGGCGCTCGGGGAGCTCCCCGCCGCAGAAGAGCGGGAGGCCGTGCGGCAGGAGGCGAGGGACGCGATCATCCATCACTGGACAGAGGACCTCGCCACTGCCGCTTTTGGCCGCCGAACTTTGGACGCGCTCGGGCCGGTTCTGAAGGACTGGCTCGAGCGGTCACATGGTTTCCTCTCTTTCCGTTTGGTGCAGGTGTTATCCGGCCATGGGTGTTTCGGATCGCACCTGCACCGGATCCAAAGGGAGGAGACCTCGTCGTGCCACGACTGTGGCGCGGCAGAGGATACGGCACAGCACACCCTTGAGGTGTGCCCGGCCTGGTCCGTGCTACGCCAGACTCTGATCGCAGCGGCCGGGCCGGACCTCTCGCTTCCCAGCGTCGTCAACTTCATGCTGGAAAGCGAGGGGGCCTGGACAGCAGTCGCCTCCTTCTGCGAGGAAGTAATGTCACAGAAAGAGGCGGCGGAGCGCGCGCGGGAGGACGATCCTCTCGCGGCGCCGCTCCGCAGGCGAAGAGGAGGCGTGAGAAGGCGATTGTACGATCGTCGTCTCCGCCTCCTCCCAGGTGGAGGCCAGCAGGCAACGGGTGCGGGGGCACCCTTGCCTGTATTGCACAGGCCTCCACCAGTGCCGGACGGGAATGGCCAGGTGTTCCCTGCCATTTCCGTAGCCCCCCATTGAGAATGGGGGGCACGCGGGGCCCGCCGGCAAGGCGGGCATGCACCAAGAGGGTCATGGATGTAAAGGTTGAGCCGGTTTCCCATGGCCCTCCCATCACGGTGATGCGGGAACACCGCTGAGTTTTAGTGGGTATACTGTCACTTATTGACAGGAGTCCCACATACCCCGACTCGTCCCCCACGAGCGGGCATGCGTAATGCATTTCTCAGCGTAAAAAAAAAAAAAAAAAAAGGTTAGAACTGTGACCAACAGGCCCCGAGCCGAGCGAGCGGTGCCACGGCAGCGGCTGGCGAGCGCTACATCCAAGTTTGTCGCTAAAATTGTATAAAATTTGAAACTAAAAACTACAAAGCCAAATTGTTACGACATGTATATTATTATATTTATTGGTTTCGGTTTTTAGAGAAGTGATTATATTTCTTGATTATACAGCATGTATCAGAAAGGGTTAGTCATATTTTAGGGTTTGGCACAGACCATTAAACTGAACAACTGTCTCCATGGGGCCAACATCATAATAGCGAAAAAACTATCATTCGTCCCATACATTTGGGTCGAGAAAACAAGTATTGATGTTTTGTATGGGACAGTTGATAATTTTTCACGATTAAAAGTACTTAAATATGACCACACCTTTCTGATACATGCTGGAAAAAAAGAAAGCGTTCTTTTGAAATATAGTAAAACGTATTTACATTTTTAAATTATCCATCGATTAGTATAAATCTCAAAATAATAGAAAGTCACCTTTAGCAAAAGATGCATGCAATCAATAATTTTAGTATTTTTTTTACAAGGAGATTTTAAATGTATTTGTAACACATAAAAACAAATAAGAACGTGCAATGTAATGATAGGCTATCGAAAGTTAATAATATGCTTTTAAATGTAGTTTATTTCTCTGAATTAATGAGTTAATAGCCTCTGAATACGAAGAAAAACGAGATTTTGCTCGGGGTAGCGCCTTAAATATAATACACATAATGTTTTTGTTCTTTGCAGAAGTACTTCCAATCTGTGCACCGCCAGAACATTTTTCTAATGTAGACGAGATTTACGCTTTGACAATGGTAAATGGTATGTTCAAAACATAATTTTAATATTTTAGTTATTTACTTTAGAAGTCTATTGATGGTTTCAGTAATAATCTTTCAGATTGCTACAACAGTTCAATGGTAGTGGTGTTCAAGATGGAGCATGTGAACTCACCGAACTGTCGTGTCTTCTATAGGAGTAAGGAGGTAAGTGATAACTTGGTCGCATTCTGGTAGAGAGCAGGCCGCCGGCGCCGGTGCCAGCGCCAAGTTTCGACTGTTAAGGGGGATGCGCTAAGGTAGCCCGCGAAATTAAAATTTTATTACGTTTTTTGCAATTTGCAGGTCAGTAACAGGTTGTATGTTGATCTCAATATGATTCGCGGCCGTAACAAATATGGCTTTACAGAATTATAATCATTAGAATCATCATCAGAATCATTATATTTGTTACGGCCGCGAATCATATTTAGATCAACATACAACCTGTTACTTACCTGCAAATTGCAAAAAACGTAATAAAATTTGATTTTCGCGGGCTACTTTAGCCCATCCCCCTTAAGGCAAAAGCGTTAAGGTAGGTAACCCAATTTTAACAATAGGGTATTTCACTATATTTTTTATTTGTTTTTTTTTTTTAAATCTATATATTATCTCCAAAAATGGCGAAGTTGTACGGGTTCTGAAGTCTATGCTAGACAGAGACAACACTATTAGCATCTGATGTCACTACACAGGAACGCCATAGTAACTTCGCACCATTCAGTACAATGATCGTTTTGCGTGACAAGGATAGAAGAATAATTTTAAAAGCGTGTAACTTCTTCAATTTTCCACTGATTTTTAGGGTTCCATAGTCAACGAAGAACCCTTATAGTTTCGCCACATCTATCTGTCTGTCTGTCCATCTGTCTGTCTGACTGGCTGTCTCTCCACGGCTTAGCCTAGTACTAGAAAGCTGTTAATTGGCATGGGAATACATATTTATACATTAACTACCTGCGCCCCGCGGTTTCACCCGCGTAAGTCTCGATCCCGTAAGAATATCGGGATAAAAAGTAGCCTATGTCTTAACCCAGGGTGTCAGATACCTCCATACAAAATTTTATCAAAATTGGTTCAGCCGTTTGAGCGTGAAGAAGTAACAAACATACATACACACTCACAAACTTTCGCTTTTTTAATATTGGTGTGATCACGCCGACAAAATCTTGAAAAAAAAACTTTTTTAGGGTACCTCCCTTGTATGTACGTAAAGTGAGGATGATATTTCTTTTTGTCATCTATCCCAGAGTGTGGGGTATCGTTGGATAGGCCGCTCATAATAAAAATATTGCGGGTTTGTGAAAACCATTTTTAGATTTATGGATCCGTTTGTGTAATAATAAGCTTTAAATTGAAAATTTTTGTTAGAGTCAAGTATCGGACCCCTCTGTCAGCTAAATGGTTGTTTTTGGATATGTGAAAAAAATCATGGCAGTTATAGTATACCTACACCGTGGTATTTTTATCGTCTTACTCAAACTCAAAGCATTTATTTCAATTAAACCATTTACAGGCACTTTTGAATTGTCAACAAGTCGGTCAGTTACAAATATGAAGCTAGTTGCCCATTCCAAATAGTAGGTTCCTATGGAGAAGAATGGGCAAGAAACTCCACAGACACTCTTTTAAAATAAAATATTTGATACAAAGTATTGGTTACATCATTCTTATTGAAAATATACATGTGAGAACGATGCAAAACGTCAGAAGCGTCCGTGATAAAAAAAAAACAATGCAAAACTAAAATAATTAAAAATAAGCCGTGGCAGCTAAGAGATAGCCAGTCCCAACTGACAGCGCCCATTCACGAACATGACGCATGGATCAGCACCAGTCAGCTCAACCATTTTGAAGGGAGCTAAATGATCCAACACACGCGCCACCATGAGCGAGACATCTGAGTGAGCATGACATACTCTCAGCTGCCAGGACATATTCAAGTCAATGAAAGACATATTACCCGGTAAATGGTAGCTCTATTGTACATAGTATTCACACCTGTATTATGCAATTATATAATACAAAGGTGATTGAGTTTATACAATGAAAAGATACTCTTACAATCTTCAGCAGCTCCAACAGTATTTTCAAATGTTAATCAATTAGTTGACGTTGTGGAGCAGGAACAGCATTGAGCCAAGCATTTATATCAGCGATGTAATCCCCCAGCCTATAATATGCCTGCTTGCATAGTGTGCGTTTTATACAAGATTTGAATTTCGTCTCATTCAGTTGAAGTATGTGGGGAGGAATTTTATTATAACATTTTAAACAGTACCCCATGAAAGATGAGTTTACTTTAGCCTGCTGAAACCTGGTTGAGCTAATAGATCCCTACTTCTAGTACTATAATTATGTCTTTCGCCTCTTTTACTAAAAAGATGTAATTTTTTTCTTACGTACATGATGTTTTCATAGATATATTGACAAGACACAGTCATGATGTTAATATTCTTAAACAGTTCCCTAAGAGAATCGCGCCTGCGGAGATTATATATGGCTCTTATGGCTCTTTTCTGCAGAATAAAAATAGACTCGATGTCTGCAGCCCGTCCCCAAAGTAAAATACCGTAAGACATGATACTATGAAAGTAACTAAAATAGACTAGCCTCGCAGTATCTACATCAGTAAATTGACGGATTTTTCTGACAGCATATGCTGCTGAACTTAGCCGTCCTGCAAGAGATGTTAAATGAGGACCCCATTGAAGCCTAGAGTCGAGCGTGATCCCCAGGAAAACAGTTTTATCGACGAATTCTAGTTTCTCTTGATTCAATACTATCTCATAATCACTACTTTTTACATTTGGTAAAGAAAATCGTATGCACTTAGTTTTTTTTCCATTTAATACTAAATTATTGGCAGTGAACCAATTTTGGACCTGCAGTAGGGCGTTATTTACGTCGTCAAAATTTGTAGCACGTCTATCTACCTTAAAAATCAAGGAAGTATCGTCAGCAAATAACACCATTTGCGGTTGATTTTTTAATAAATGGAGAAGATCATTAATATACACTAAAAAGAGGAAAGGACCCAATATCGAGCCTTGAGGAACACCAATTTTTACTTTTAAACCGAGTGAATTGATACCATTTATTTGAACTAGCTGTTGTCTATCGTTTAAATAAGATTTTACTAAACTTAGCGCAAGTTTTCCAAGTCCGTAATGCTCAAGCTTCAAGAGTAAGGTTTCGTGATCGACGCAATCAAATGCCTTGGAAAGGTCGCAAAAGATTCCTATGGCGTCTTGGGCCTCTTCCCACACGTTAAAAATGTGTCTTAATAAGGTTACACCGGCGTCGGTCGTACAACGTCCTTTGGTGAAACCATACTGTTGATCGTGAAGGATTTTATTCGCGTTGAAATGATTGAGCATTTGATTAAGCATTACCTTTTCAAACACCTTGCTGAAAACCGGCAAAACGGATACGGGTCTATAATTATTTGTGTCTTTACTGTCTCCGGATTTGAAAAGTGGTATTACCTTACTTACCTTACCTTACCTTACTTATTTCATTAAATCCGGGAAGACTCCTTGATCCACACACAAATTAAATATTAAGGCTAAGTAAGGCGCTATAGTCTCAATTATTGAGGTACAGACTTTAATGGACATTCCCCAAAGATCTTCGGACAATTTGATCTTGATTTGCTTAAAAGCTTTTAATACTATTATGGGGTTAATATGCTTAAAGTTAAATTCAATCGGGCAGGCTGCAACGTTCGCCCTTACAGAGTCAAAAGCGAGCAAGGGCGAGGAATTTAAGGTTTCAGTAGTTTTAAGTGGGATACTGGTAAAGAAATTTACAAACTCTTGAGCAACTTGTTTGCTATCGCAAATGAGTCCACATGACGTCTCCAGTGCGTAATCAGAATCATGCTTTTTGTTCCTATTCGTTTCATTATTGATAATTTTCCAAACCGTCTTTATTTTATTGTCTGCTGATTTAACCTTGTTGCTAATGTATAAGGCTTTAGCGGCCTTGCAAGTGTTTTTAAAAGTTCTAGAGTAAGTAGCAACAAACTTATTAAAAGTTTCCGTGTTTATAAAAGGCTTAAGGCCATACAGCTCGAAAAGTCTTTCCCTACTTTTCCTGAGTCCTTTAGTTGCCCAGTCACTAAATAAAAACCTAGGGCTGATAGTTTTAGTGTTCTTCTTAAATTAAATATTGAACTCGCTTTGGACTACCGAAAAGAATTCTTTATACAAAATGTCAACATTGTTCATTGTAAGGTTCATAACACTTAACTTACAAATTAAAGTGCTGTTAAATTTATTTAAATTAACAGATGTTATTGGTCTGAATTGTATCTGCACCTTCTGTATTGGTATGTTGGACTCAAAAGTTACGGTTTGACCGCTGTGATCAGAAGGGAGATAATTAATTATAGCTTTATCTAAATAGTCGCAGCAACAAAAAACATTATCAATACATGTAGCAGTAGTCGTAGTTATTCGGGTTAGTTCTACAAACACATTTGACAAATTAAATGATTCAAACAAATTTAACAATCTACTGGTATTTGAATTATTTTCTAAAATATTAATGTTAAAGTCACCACAGATAATTACTGATTTATTCCCAGTTACAAGTTTTGCCAAAACATCTTCCATAACAGACTCAAATATAGAGTAGTTTTGATAGTTTGGGGGTCTGTAAACGCACACTATAAGATGCCTATCTAGCTCAACACAAGACAGTTCAATGCTATGTTCAACTGACAAAGCAACTATGTCTTTACGAGTTTTTGATTTAATACAACTTCTAATTAAGATCAGTGAACCACCACGCAGCATTGATTTCCGGTTAAAACAACTGGCCACACTATAATTCTCATAATTAATTAACATTTCATAATCTTTTAACCAATGCTCAGTTAAACAAATAATGTCAAACATTGTTTTTTCTAAAAACAATTCGATTTCCAATTGTTTGGAAGAAAAACCTTGAATATTTTGATGAAATAATTTCAAGGATTTCTGCTTAGCCCCTTTTCTACAGTTAACAATGTTTTTGCTAGAAAATACCATTTTGTTATTAAGTGTAACTAAACTGTTAGTGGTACCTTCTGTTGTCTTACAAACTAGTTTAAATTATTTGAAATACCCTGTTATGAGCGCAGTACGGGCCTTGCGCTCCATTCAGCGCCGCCCTTCAAACGCAAGGCTCGCACCGCGCTCATAACATAACGCATAATATATTTTTTTTAATTATTCAAATGTCAATAAATATTTTTTTACTTTTATGAACGTTTAGTAGTCATTGGATACATGAAGTGTGCTGCCGTTGTAAGACGAATAAAATGCTACGCTGTGAGTTAAAAGGAAAACTATCATGACTAAGTAGGCTTTACAAGTTAACGAGTAATAGTCGACCAACTTACACTTGCAGTTGGAGAATGGACCGTAACGTATTTCGATCTACATATGAGAGAACAATGTATTTCAACTAAAATGTTAAGTTTGTGTTTGCGATAAATTCATCCTAACTACGCAACCCTTCATTGTGCGTGGTCCGACACGCACTTGGCCGGCTTTTCTTTCACAAATATTTTTTTGTAAATCTTTAAAATAAGTATTAAAAAGTCATCAATACAACTCTGGTTTTACCTACAGTTGGACATCGAGACCATGTGGCCATCTTACTGGGTGTGCGCGCGGAGTCTTTTAAGTCACCATTGTATTTGGCGAAGTGGGACCGCTCTCGTCATACATCACGATGGTCAATGGAAACTGGTGAGAGAACATTGATGACATTTGGATTTTGACAAATTAAAATCGTAAAGCAGTAAAGGATTTTTTGGCGTGTGGCCAAATTCGAAACTAAGCCGCCATCTTGTTTTATTCAATACATTTCACAAACCAATTTCAAAAATGCTTACCAGCAGCGCCCCCGTATCTGTCAAATGTCATTGGAGCGCCAAAAGATCCTGGTAGCACTCTATTTCGCCATTACTCTGTGAAAGTTTGGTGTCACACACACAATTGAATCACAAACACAAACACACATAATTGAATAAAAAGAACATAGGTAGTGATGGGGATTGCCGACAGAAGGGAAAACTAAGGCCTAGCGCGCACTGCTGTGCGGTTTTTTTACCGCATATCTGTGAAGTATGGAATGTCATAGAAGTGCGCGCATTACGGTGAAATAAACGCATGCTGAACGGTAGCAAAAACCCACCGCGTGCGGTAGAATAAACGCACCGCAAGGCAGTGCGCGCTAGGCCTGATCGCTCAACGCGCCTAAAGAAGTTTTCATTTCAATAAATTATTGATAAATCTAAAACACAATTTAAACAATGCACGGTATCACAAATTACTTTTCACGTGCTCAATTTAACTTCTGCTACTACAGCATGTCGGTGACGCGTACCCATATGTTTTTCTCTACCAAAAATCGCTCAACGCGCCTAAAGCAGCGTTTTCACTTTAAAAATATTAATGCTTGATTTCAATTAATTGTAATTACGTTCTACTTAGTGCACACTGCACATGTTCGAAGTAAAGTTAAATAAAACATGAATTTTAGTTTATATTTGCATAAACATGATTAACGCTTTGAACCAACAAAATTGGCAATGCCAAGATGTAGAACAGCGTACCTGCTGCCATAAAAACCCTAGTCGAACGGCAATAAAGATATTTAATAATATACCAAAGGTTAGTAGACAACTGCGAACCAGCTTATTTATAAAACATCTCAAAGCATGGCTTGTCCAAAATTGATTTTAAACCGTTAGGGAATTTATGAAATACTAGGGCAAATGGGAAAATTTAATTCTTTGGTTGTCATTTGATAGTTGATGTTTAGACAATTTGTAATATAATTATTTATCTTTGATAATTGTAATTTCATATGTATACAATTCTTGATTTAGTACTTTTTTTTTCACTTGAAATTGAATTATTTTATTTAAATTTGAATCATTATTTTGTCACATTTACATGCCGAATTTAGTAGGCGGAATATGAAGAACTATTGTGTATGTGTTATAAAATCTGTAAAATACCATATTTCAGGCAAATAAATGAATCTATCTATCTATCCATTTTAAAACACCGTTCTCTTTCTGTCATCTTCAAACAATGACTGATAAATCGTTATTTATCAGTCATTGTTTCAAGATGACAGAAAGAGAACGGTGTTTTTGAAATACGTTTAGCGCTTTAATTCATGAAAATAATGTTGTATTTCTTGATTTAGCTGGGTGTAGGTATCTCCGGCCCAGGTTGCCGGTCGCCATCCAGATTCCTCGACTACGGCATGTACCACCCGTGGGTGAAGCGTATCATCGCTGGCATTGGGCAGCCCACGGTCTCCAGGATCGCACCCAACCATCTTATACTGCGGCGGAGTAAGCAGCATTTTACCTAGATTTCATAATTTCAGCCGAAAGACGTCCACTGCTGGACATAGGCCTCCCCCAAAGGGGGGGGGGGCTTGCCATAATTGCCACGCTTGGCAGGTTGTTTGGCGATCGCAGTATGATGACAACGATGCTGCCCATTCTCTAGTAAGTCCCTTAGTCGCCTTTTACGACACCCACGGGACGAAATGGGCCCTAGATTTGCCAAGTACATCTCTCATCGTCAGTATATTCTGTATAAATCTCAAAGAGAAAACTTAGGAGAAGTGAGCTTAAAATGACCTGTCAATAGTGTCCCTGTGGACTGACACTATTGATAGGTCAGGTGGCTAGTCTCCGCTGAGATTGGCCACCATGGCTGAAATTCAGTCTAGAGGGCGATTGTTATTTTACAGAAGACCATAATTTAACAAATGATTTTTTGAGTGTATGTATCTTTACGAATATTCTATTTTTAGCAATAAAGAACATACCAAGATTTGGTCAATGTGACCCAGAGGAGTCGAAAATGGAGATCTATTCAGACAAAACAACTGTAGTGCCACCAAATAATGGAGATGACGTTGAACTCGACGAAATCGAGACTGCTTATTTTAATGTAAGTGACATGAATTATTTTACAAAGTGACAGCTGTCAGTTAATACCAGTTATTAAATAATTCGACTGTAATATACCGTTCTGCCAGTTACGTCAAAAGTCTTATGTGATAGGAGGAGATATCATTAACCGGACATAAATGACTAACTGCTACTGAAAATTCCTTATGGGTCTAACCAAATATCACTGTCTGATCTAGAAATGAACCCAGAACCCTAAAATCTGCAGACTTGCTTGCGAATCACTAGATTAAAGAGGCCTGCAATCTGTACGCGTAGAAAGGGAAGAAACGAAAGATAAAATGAAAAATTGTAGCAAGATTGAATAAACAAATATGAATATTTTCAAACTAAAACTCAAAGTATTTATTTAAAATAAACCAATTATACGCACTTTCGAATTGTCAAGGGGTCGGTCAGTCAGAAAGATGGAGCTAGTTGTCCATTCCAAAGCGTAGTAGGTACCTATGGAGAAGAACGGGCTAGAAACTCCATGGACACTCTTTTTTAACATATGGTCAGTATAACAACTAACAACATGTGGTATTTAACATCGCGCTGTAGTAATCACTAAGAAAAAGTAGTAATAAGAAAAAAAAAGAAAATGTCACTTTATCTCCGTAGAATAGAGATAGAAATGGTCATGCACACACGTATGTGCTGAATGTCTGAAATCTACATATAACGTCCAATACGTAGCCTAGCGTGCAGCATCGTGTTGTTGGCTTAGCAACTTCTATAAAAAGTTTGTATTTGTAGAATGTCGTCTCTGTCCCTCATAAAGAAATGAAAGAGACAAAGAAAGAAAATATATTTATTTAGCACAGACTAAAAGGCACAAAACATAACATACAAAAAAAAAATTTTTTGAAGGAAACTGGCCTCGCGGCTGCGGCTCCTATGTAACTGTGTAACAGCTTTTCCTAAAACCCGATGTGCTGTATTAACGCCCCTATACAAAGTCAAAGTCACATTATTTATTTCAAATAGGCACATAAGAGGCACTTTTAAACGTTAAAATTTACAAAAAAATAGGATTGATTCTAGTTGCCCCTTCCAAAAGGTAGTTTCGTATGGAGAAGAATGGGCAACAAACTCCACCGTTACTCTTTTAAAAATGTTTTACAATATTTTGTTTAAGTACATTAATTATATGAAGACGATGCACCTAGAATAAAATTACTATACCACAATAGGTAAAAAGAATTAAAAATGAAGCAATGAAAAATAACTTAATTATGAGATAGATACATGGTGCTCACATATTTACAAAGATCGTAAAAGTATAAATGTACATTTAACACAGTACCCCGTAAAAGATGTATGTACTTTAGATAATCTGAAAAATGGTTGATCTATTTTTATCTTTATCTCTAGTATTAAAATTATGTCTATCACTTATCTTATTAAATGTATGTAGATTTTTCCTTACATACATAATATGTTCATAAATGAATTGGCGAGGTACCGTCATAATATTAATCTTTTCAAATAGTTCCCTAAGAGATTCGCGGTGACGTAGATTATAAATTGCTCTGAAAGCTCTCTTTTGCAAAATAAAGATGGACTCAATGTCAGCAGCCCGACCCCACAGTAAAATGCCATATGAAAGAATGCTGTGGAAGTAGCTAAAATAAACCAAACGCGCGGAAACCAATATTGTCGGAACATTAATTTGCCAAGATTATATTATATTTAATCAGAACTAACACCGCCAGATTGTTCTTTCACAAATGTTTATCAACAAAGCTCCCCTGTCAATGTCATTGAAGCACCGAATCTCTTTGTAGCACTGTATTTTGTTTATGCCATCGCAAAAATCGGCTTTTAAAAGTTAACCAATGGCAATTACAGACTGATATAATTTCAGGTAACATTACTGAAGTTCGTGGATTACCACTGCCTAGTCCTGCAGGTCTGGAACGAGCTGGGCACGGCTGTGACACCGACCATTAAGATTCGCCGCTGGTGCACCGAACCCTCACGAACCTGTGACCAGTCTACCACGGGGGCTGTTAACTACTTCATAGAAATAAAGTTTAGGCATATGTGTTCCTTCAGCGTGGCCGCGTATGGAGCAGAAGTTAATTATGATGATGCGTTTAAAAATGATGTAGGCCTTATGAGTTAAAGTGGATTTATATGTTTTGAATAAAGGCACTGCCGTTATCAAAATATTTGACCTCATTAAGTCTCAGTGCGGTTGAGGCTATTAACATGAAACTCAAATATATATCTCTGGTGTTTGGTATATACCTACATGATAAGTGCAAAATTAGTCATATTGTTTTTACATCACCCATACTCAGTATATATATTTTTTTTTATATTGAGCTCTTCTTCGCTTCTTTGTAAGTCTCCTGCTTAACATAAGTACATGTAACAGTTTGATCACTCACTGACAGGTCATAAAAAAGTCATTCTCGTTTGATAAATCTATGTTAAATTAATTACTACATTAACTAGTACATTTCTGTACTTTTCAATTTTTGACCAAAAATGTTGAGTTGATTTTCTTACATAGTAAGCCCTACATAAATTATCATATTTGAATCAAAGGCATTTTTATACAGGGTGGCGATTTATTCACCTGCGTCCGTCCAGGGGGTACGAGGGCGGCACTGAAAATTTCGGGAATCAAGGAAGTGACACAACATTACTATTTAAAAATGTATTTATTGCTTTTCGAAGGATTCTCCGCGAAATTTGACACATTTTTCCATACGATGGAACCAATCATTGAAGCAACCATTCCATTCGGAAGTTGGGGTCTCCAAAATGGCCGTTTTGTAGGCGTCCACAGCTTCTTCAGGTGATGAAAATCTCTGTCTACGCAATTTATTCTTTATTTTAGGGAAAGTATAGAAATCATTAGGGCTTAGGTCGGGGCTGTACGGCAGATGGTCTAATAATTCTATGTTTTCTTGCTCTAAAAACTCTTTTGTTCTGTGCGCGGTGTGAGAACTCGCATTGTCGTGATGGAGGATGATGCGGCGGTTGCAGTTCTCTTTACGGAGTTCAGAAACGACCTGTGGCAAACAAATGCTAGCATACCATTCTGCATTAACCGTTCTTTGTCCCTCAAGAGGAATAGTCGTAACATGGCCGGTTTTGGAGACAAACGTGGCCACCATTTTTTTTGCAACACTCCGTGAACGAACAATTTTTGTTGGCTTTAACTTATTTTCGAACACCCAAACTCGTGACTGGTTTTTTGTTTCGGGTTCGTACGCGTATATCCAGGATTCGTCACCTGATACAATGTTGTATACAGCATTTGAGGATCCTGCGTGGAATCTTTCGAGAGTTCTGACGCACCAAGTAACGCGAGCCGCTTTTTGCTCTTCACAGAGCGAATGCGGTATCCATCGGGAAAACAACTTTTTTACACCTAATTGTTCATGCAAGATTATTTGTATTTGACTCATGCCAATGTCTAAAGTTGCCTGAATTTCGCGGTATGTCACAAGTCGATCTTCCTCAATCAGCTTACGCACAGCATCAACGTTTTCTTGGGTGACTGCAGTTTTTGGACGACCTTGACGGGGATCATCACTGAGCTTGACACGTCCACGTTGAAATTCAGCAAACCAGCGATAAATTGTGGTTTTGGATGGGGCTTCATCACCAAATGCAGAAATCATCCGGTCAACACACTGTTTTTGTGTTAAACCAGTTCGAAAGTCATAATAAATCATCGCTCTTGAATTTTCTCGAGTCAATTCCATTTTCTCAACGACTAAACAAGTTTGACAAAACCTTGTGACAAGACCGAGAATCTTTTTAAAAAAAAAAAAAATGGTATTCGATTTTTAAAACCAAGGAGTTTTCAATTAAAAAGATTTTAATATGACAGGAACAGTGGAAATATTCCATTCCCGATACTTTTAGTGCAGCCCTCGTAATTCTATGTCATACTGCATGTCGATTCTGTAAAAATCTCACCGTGAAATCTTGCGTGGAGTCAGCTGTCAATGTCATTTCACTAATGCTAGGGATTGACCTAGGATTACATTTACAAACATAATCGAGATTTCAATAATATTATAATGCTAATTCTATTGGTCATTTTATATTATATTATTTCACAAGTGAACAACTTTCGCTAGAAAATCATAATTATAAGACACGAAAAAAAAATGTCTCCTGTTGTATAGGAATTTGTTCTTTTTTTCCCCGAGTCGGATATGAGTTCACCAGTGAGTGAATGAGTGGCCCAGACAGGCGCTTTACTTTGTGTAAATTATTTCATCACCACTGCTCTCAAAACGGTGAAGCAAAACATCGTGAGGAAACCGGCATGCCCTAGAACCAAAAATTCGAAGACATGTGACATCCACCTACCCGCACCAGCAGTTGGTCCCGCGTGGTGGATTACGGCCCACTCCCTCCCACAGAGGTGAGAGGAGTTGTCCCAGCAATGGGAACATTATAGGCTGATTATGTGTGTGTGTGGATATGAGTTTCATAGCGAAAACTGTTTAGTAGCCGGGTAGAATCATCCCCTGACGGATGCAGGTGACTAAATCGCTACTCTGTATAAACGAGCTTCTACAAACTATAATAACAGAATTTATCCATATTTATCCAAATAGTTTAAACCTTCCGCGTAAAAGCACTGTTGTGCGATTGGTCGAGTCGCTCGTCTGGGTCGCTGCTAGGCTCTTGATTGGCTGAATCATTTAGTTGCGAAATTAAATGAAATTTATTTGCAAGAATTGTAGTACATTACAGATGCTCGGGTTTTTTAATTAAGTTTCTAAAACAATTCGCTAAAATAGCATGCAAAATTATTGATTACATAATAATTGATACAAATATAATTAAATCCATGATAACAAAATTGTAACATAAATCCTAGATAATAGAAATGTCACACATTTGTCAAATTATAATAGTTAAATTAAATTAAATTAAATTAAATTTTATTTATTTTTCAGACAACAAGATCCAATTACAAAAAAAAAAAAACAAAAAATACAAAAATACGTCATTCTAGATGTTAGTAAACAAAATAACTTATTTTCTATGTTAGTACTTAAATTCTAATACCGACAGCGTCGTGCCTATTAAATGCCTCATTATGGGGCTTTCATCAGGCCCATCAGCAATAACTTTCAGGAGGCTGTTGCTACTGTCCCGTAATCTGCTGAGAAGAGATGCATTCTTTTTGCGCACTAAAGCTGAGAAGCTATCTACTCCGGCTCGAGCAAACATTGCAGATGCACTGCAATAACGTGGCAGCTGCAACAGCGCCCTAAAAGCGTTATTATATTGAACACGCAATGCATTGGCAGCACGTTTAGAACAGCTGATCCATAGAGCGCTTGAGTACTGGGATGTGCAGTATGCTTTAAAAAGCGTGATTTTGACCGCATCTGTACATCGCGCGAACCTACGGGCCAGCATATTCGCCCGCACCGCCAATGCCCTGCGTTCCCGCTCAACATCGGCATCGTCTCTAAGGTCGTCAGCAACGACATGTCCAAGGTATTTGAATTGGTGTACCAGAAGAATCGAGACGTCGTTAATTTTAACTGGTGGTACATTTTCTGGACACTTCTTACCAACAGCCTTAAAGACCATGAGTTCCGATTTATTTACATTATAAAGTAACCCATGGCTGGCAGCGTAGTCCTCAGATATTTTAACCAATTTTCTGAGTGCACTGACCGAGGGAGCCAGCAGGACCATATCATCGGCATAGCTTATGTTGTTCACACACAACCCGTCAACATAGCAACCCACATGCGCACTACTGAGTTCCTCGATCAATGCATTCAAATACAGATTGAAAAGGTTGGGGGAGGTTAAGCCCCCCTGCCTTACGCCACATTCCAATCTGTATGGTAAAGAGAACTTGCCTCCCCACTTTACAATTTTTGTTTGGTTGCCGTACCAGTATCTAAAAATGTTCAGCAATTCGTTGGGGACACCTGTCGCTTTTAGCAAATGTCAGTGTAAATCTTTAAAGTTGAGGTACTCATTCACAGAATAGAATGATTTTTCTATAAGCCATTTAAATAGCACTGTTTTAAACCGATTGATTGGTAGTTCCCTATATGATTTTGGTAATTTATTATATATTCTTATAACCATTGGAAAGCAACTTCTGTGATATAAGTGGCTTTTCATTGGAGGAATAATTAGCCTATCAGGATATCTTGTATTATACGTAACAGTGTCTCCAAGACGTTGAAATAATCCGGAGTGAAATTTACATCATTCAAATATGTACATACCGGGAACAGTTAATATATTGAGATCTTTAAAAAGAGGTTTACATGAAGTCAATGGTGGCACATCACAAAGAGCACGCATACACTGTTTTTGGGCTATAAATACCCTATTTATAAGAACAGAATTCCCCCATAGCACAATGCCGTATCTAATGTTGGAAGCTACGTAACCATGATAAGCTAAGACGGCCGTTTTGAGGTTGGCTATTTTACAAAGTCTCCACAACGCAAAAGCGAAACGATTAATCTTATTTGTGACCTTGAAGCAGTGAGGTTTCCATGTGCAGCCACTGTACACAGTTATGCCAAGAAAAATGGCTTCGTGTGCCTCGTTAACTCTTTTATCGGAATAAGTAATCGTAAGGTCAGACTTTGATTTTCTATTGTGGAATTGAATGAAGGAGGTTTTATCTATGTTCACTTTTAAATTATTATTATTAAGGCATGTTATGATAGCACTAACCACTTCATTAATTTCTGCATTATAATTAAGCATTTTATTCTCCGTGATAACCACCGCAATATCATCCGCAAACAGTGAGTAGAAATGCTTAGTAACATTTGGTAGGTCGTTAATATATAACAGAAAGAATAACGACCCTGTAACACTACCTTGTGGCACTCCTGTATTGTTGCTCCTATTGTCAGACTTACACAATACCTCTTCTTTATTGTAATTTATTTCGGAAATCGCTGTATATTGAGTCCTATTTGAAAGATAGCTATGCAGCCACTTCAATGCTAGGCCGCGAAAACCGTACAGTTCACGTTTAGTGAGCAGAATACTGTGATCAACAAAGTCGAAAGCCTTGCTCATATCGAAAAACACAGTGCAGGTACGTGTATGTTTATCTACATTTTGCGTTATTTTTGACATTAATTTAAAAGCTGCTGTTGTCGATTTGCCTTTTTGGAATCCATTTTGTTCGGTTTTTAGTATTTTATGTTTTGTCAAGAATTGAGTCATACGAGAATGCATTATCTTCTCGAATACCTTAGATAAAACTGGTATTAAGGCAATTGGCCTATAATTGTTTATACCCGTTACGTCACCGTAAAAATCGGTTTAATAACGGAGGTTTTTAATTTATCCGGGAAGGTGCCCTGAGAAAATGACATATTAATAAGGTACGTTAAAATTGGTGTAATCAAAGCTGCAGTGTGCTTTAAGATATGTGTCGGGATCTCATCATATCCCACAGAAGAAGTATTATTCAATGACTGTATAGTTTTAAATGTTTCATCATCACTAACTCGATAAATGAAGAAACTGGCGTTGAGTGGTGAAATTAAATGGCGAAATTTACCAGCAGTCAAATCGATAAAATAATTATTAAAAGCGTTGAAAATGTCATTAGTATTCGTCAAAATCGTATTATTCAATTTAATTTTTGTGATAAATTTTGTGTCATTATTTGAATTTGTCATTGTATTATTTTTTATTAATGTCCAAGACGCTTTACAAATGTTCTTTGATTTTCTAATATATTTTACATTGAATAATTTTTGTGCCGCAAAGATATATTTTTTTAAATGTCTATTGTATTTTCTGTAATTCATTTTATAACCTGATGTTTTAAATTTATAATACAAAAATCGCAATGTTCGCTTTGTTGCACATGATTCCACATTTTATTCCTTTAGTAATCCAACCAGAGTTTTCATTTTGTTTGTTTTTAATTTTCCGTTTACATACCGGAAAACATAAATTGAAGAACAATATAAATGCATCATAAAAGATGTTAAATGCAGTGTTAAAGTCCTCTTCCGAATATACATCCGACCAGGGGGCCGATCGCGCTATTTCTCAACGTAATTACCGTTCGAACGGAACGTTTTTGGTTTTGGTTTAGTTTTGGTTTAGCTGATGTAAGAAACGGTATCGCGCTATTTTTTCTGAGCGACAAAATCATTGACGTTACCCAATACTGAAAGTTCGATCGATCGTTCCTCCAACGTAACTTCCAAAGTAAAGCTAAATCGTTTCCGTTGAAATGATTAGCGCGATACGAAATGTGTCTAACGTAACGTTTTTGGTTGTGGTTTAGTTTTGGTATTAACGTCCAAAATTAGCGCGATCGGCCCCCAGTACATATTTGAGAGAAAATCACAAAACTTTTTTTAAATTTATGTGGTTTGGAAGCCGGTTGCAACTTGTATCGTGTAATTGCAATAAAAACCTAAATACCATAATTATGTAAGGAAAAGGCAAAGAAGTCAAGGATTGATGTTTGTTCAAGTTGATAGGTGCATCATTTTGTTTCAACTTATTTTTTCCTGTTTGGTACTAATTACGAACTCATAATGATGACAATAAATATCATCTATTCGTTTTATGTATAGGTATTCCGATTTCTAGCATTTTTTAAAGTTTTAAATGCTCTTAGTGTAAAATCAGACTTATCATGACTGTATTATATTCCAGACAGCACACATACTTTTTGGGAATCTAAGTACTACTTTCTATACCTTAACAGTAATGTGTCAAACGTGTGTAAATGTGTGTATTTGAACTCAATCGAGTCTACTGCTGGACATACTGCCTCTCCAATCACAGGCTGTTTAACTGGATCATCGACTACTCTCATCCAATTGCTACCAGTTACCATGAGAAGCTTGTCGCTCCATCCAGCCTGAGGGCACACTCATCATCTTCCTGCCTTGGTCCCATTTTACTTGGGGTCTGCGCAAAACGTATCCATAATCCGTCTTTCATATAATTCCTTACACAATCCATCCGTCTTTTCTTCGGCCTTCCTCTCCCTCTGCATCCATTACTATATTTTTGTTCATCTGGCGTACCGTCCTAACTTCTATCTTTAAAAAAATATTTGCGAACGATAGTACGGAAGGAAATCATAACCCCGGTTCAATTTTTAATGAATGGTCTTGAATTTTAACCATTCTAGTTATGTCACACTTGTTTTAGCGACTGAGGATGTCGTATAAATAGGTGTTTGTTTTTGAGAAGGGATGTTACGACAATCTATGAAAACTATTTACAAGCATTTGTATTTTGAATTGTACAAAGCCGATCCACTTCTAACATCGAGTTTTATTATATATTCTACATTATTTGTTGTCGAATCATCAACTCATCCACGAACGACATCCACAATTTATACATAGTGTCATATGAGATATGACCCGCGCATGTGAAATAGTTCACATATTTTTTTTTCGCGCAATATCGAACGTGTGTCGTGTGCAGTGAGATAAATTGTGATATTCTGGATTGGATCGGAGTCACCATGCTTATCCTCAGTATTTGGTTAAGTTTCTCATCATCTATGAGTGAAGGTAAGTGCTTCAAAAATTCTCAATATTTTTTTTTAGCTTATACATACACTTATGAAATGTCAGAAGTTAGGTCCACGGTTTTAATTGGTCGTTTCCTGTGGAGAAGACCCGCAAGAAACTCCACGGTTATTCTTATGAAAATAATTGGCTTTTACATTGTTTTCAATAGATAAGGGAGGACAGTGTAGGCTTTCAAATTGGTTTACTAAAGAGGTTTTTCGAGAGAAATTAAATCACACATTAGTCTCTTACTAATTCAAAGAATTTATATTATGTGTGGAGCAAATTATGACGTAAAACGGGTCGCAGCGTTTAGTGACATCATCGCCCCACTCAATGGATCAGGCGAGTTGTGGAAGGGGTAGGTTAATCTTATTCAGCCTGTAGCTTGCTGTCCTCCCCCAGCGACGCCCCAAGCCGAGATCCGTACCCCACAGGCGGTGCCCTTTGCGTGTAGTAGCTGAGTTATAAGTTTATGCCCTGGCTGGAGGCCTTAATTTATTGAAGTACCCACGGGAAAGTCCGGTAAAGTAGACGACAACCTTCTAGGTTGACCTGCGAGAAGCAAATTACAAAAAAATAATAAAAATAATTATGATTATCATTTTCAGTAAAATCCTTGTCCTGCGGTATCGACAGTTCTCCAGTATCGCATGTTTACGAGGGCATTGCCAGAATAGAAACTTATCCATGGCTTGGTATTCTGTACTATCCTTACAGTAAGTTTTTATGTGCAGCTTGTACCAAACTGTGCTGCGTACCTGAAGGAGATTTCTTCAAGGGGGCCCGCGAAATTTTTTCGCGTGATTTCTGCAAAATTTTATGAAATAGTTATTAGTAGAAAATTTACTGCCATAGACTTATTAGAAGCAAATATAATTTCGAGATCTATATTGATGTTTTAAATAATAAATAAATAATGTACCCTAACTAACAACTAACAAGTAAATAAATAAAAAATAAAAAAAAATGGTAGTAAAATATGATTATAAATTAGTAATTATTTTATCGTGATTGCCATTGAATGATCAACATAGAAAGTAAAACAGCGCTGCATTTCAAAAACGTAAGAAATTTTAAACGCGGGCTTCTATGACGGATCCCATCTACAGAGGCAGTTTCAGGCAGGGGTAGTTTATTGTAGAATAACTAGCAAAATAATTGACGATAAATGTCTTTTAATTTAGATGGACATAAGTTCACAACTGCGGTGGTGCTCGTTACCAGGCAGATAGTACTTGCAGCAGCTAATGAAATCGACAAGCTACCTAAATATAACTTCAGGTAAATATACACTCATTAATTAAACCTAACTATAAAATTACTAGCGACCCGCCCCCCCCCCCGCCCCTGTTTCGCAAAATTTTTACGTCTTTACCAAATATTGTCACTAAATTTAAGTTTAATTTTAGCTTAGCAGAAGAGTTTTTATAGGTTTAGTTATGGTACTACGACTTCGTTCCGGTCTCATTCCATCAAAAAACTTTGGGTTCCTCATGGCAAAGGATCACCCAACTGTGAAGAATCTGGAGTGGTCGAAGATGTGCAACATGTTTTGATGGAGTGTGTGCGGAATGAAGCTTTGCGATTTAATTTACTTCGTCTAACAAATAAGTGCGATATTGGAGAGTGTAATGCTATCCTGGGTTGTCCTTGATCGGAACAAGCTAGGATACTGTACAAACTGGCATTTTTTGTTTTAAAGTATTAACGTTAGAATGATAAAGTGTTTTTAGGTTAAGTTGATTGTGCTGATGTTACAGGGTGACGTTATCGCTCAGCGATAAAGCCCTTAAAAAAAGTTTAATGCTAACCTTTCATATAGTTTATATAATATGTTTGAGTCGAGAAGGTATTGAAGTTTTGTATGGGACAGCTGATCATTTTTACGCAATTACGAGGTTGGTCCCGTGGAGAAAGTTGTTCAGTTGCATGGTTTGTACCACACGCTTAAATATGACCACACATTTCTGATATACGCTGTATACAATCCCGTCCGTTACAAGTACTTACTTTACCATAGACTAATATATATAGAATGAGATCATTTGTAAAGTCCGTCTCATGAAAGAAGTCCCGCGGCAATAAATGGAACTAATTATTCTTATACAAGTTAGCAACATTCCTACAATAACTCTTCCCCTCAGACACCTTTCTCTATTTAATATTGTGCATTTTATTAACCAGTGCCTGTAATATGAATTGTTGAGATAAATAAAAAAAAAGATTTATGATTCCGTCGCATGCCTGCAGCGCCACGTCTGCGAGACTTCTTTCGTGGAACAGACTCTAAATTGTCTTTGGTCCCTGACATCAACCAATGGACAAGATTGTCAAAATGTTTAGGGTATTGGATGCGAGGCTTTTGGCTACTTTGTATGTGTGTTTTTTTTACTGTTATTTTGTTGTACTGTGCGTTTTGTTTGTGCAGAATAAATAATTTTTCTTTCTTTCTTTTTTCTTTCTTTTTTACCACTCATTCTCTGTTTTCAGGTCTTTAGCGCGCGTGGTCATTGGACACAACTGTACCGGGCCCTCTGTCGGCATCCGTGACTACGTTTACCATCCTGACTATTCCAAGAACACGTATAGTACACTGGCTATGATCCAGCTGGAAATCGACCACGCGACACTTGGTGAGATAACGAAATAGCTTCATCTTCATGAAGATGCTCCCTAGTCTTGTTAACTTGTTAACAGTATATTGGTTACATTGGAGATTACACCTGATAGAGGAGACATCGATCTTCTTTCACAGACCTCTCCGTCATTAATGGGAAAGGAAGAGAAGGCCCAGCATGCTGCCCTGAGGGATACCTCTTTATATCTTTTGAGAGATTTAATAGAAAACTTCACTTTGTTGCAATTATTATTTGTTACTCTTGCTAATTGTATCCAGTTAATGCTGCACATGCAGCTTTTGATCTAGTCGTGTGTAGGACTATGATTACGATAGAATTTGCAGTTATGCAGTATCAATTCGTGTTACACGAAATCAAATGCCTTACCCAAGTAAAGGAAGGTCATAATTATAAGTGTTTTCATTTAATATTTTTATTTTTCACGCTGAAGAGGTACTGTTTCCTTTCTGATATCCTTACTGCTCTGACCTTAAAGACTGTTAAGTTAAAGTTAAAAAAATAAACATTATTTCAGAGTTGCGGCCCATTTGTCCACCGCCGTCACACTTCAAGGACGACAGTTTCTTCGCTATGGTATTATCTGATAGTAAGTATCGTTATGTTTGAGAACTTAAGGTACTTATTCTTATAGTCAACATTTAAATAAATACTTATTGATTCCACAAGTGTTCTGTTTTGCTTTTGTCCACTGTAAACTTTTGAATTATGTCAAGGAGTTGGTCAGCTACACACAAAGGTGAAGCTCACTGCTCGTTATAACGCGTTGAATCCTACTCAGAAGGACAGGCAAAATTTTCTTGGTCTTTGACTTGGTCATTGAGGCATAACATCAAGCCAGAATTCAAATACATACGTACTCGTAGTACCTATAGATCTCCAGAGGCTTTATAGTCATTGATCTCCAGAAAGCCTGATCTGATATATAGATCAGGCCTGATCTGAGATCCGATGAAAGCCTGATCTGATATAAAGATCAAGCCTGATCTGAGATCTTATATAAAGGTTTAGTTTTTCTTTTGTTGGGGTGGAACCTTAAAATGAACCTCACTAAGTATTCCCGTCATCATTATTTTATTTTCTAGCTTGTAAGAGGTCCAAGGTGAGGATACACAAAATGAAATACGTTTCTCCGGAACAATGCAAGTCTTTTTACAGGCGGTCAGACGTAAGTAACAATATGAAATTAAAATTTTGGCTTACGTCTCATGCATGTATGCGTACTGCTCTTAGGCCCCGAATCACGGCATACTCTAAATAAATACATTCATTTGTTTTCCGCGCAATCGCTGTCGCAAGATGTATGTCGCTCGAGCGTGTAGCTCATGGCCAAAGGGATATAAATTGGAGTCCAAGGGTTTTTCGAGGCACTAAAGCTTCTGAGTAAACAATGACCGTGGCAAGCGTGTCTTAGATTAAGAACCTCACACCTGGAAGATTTATGTACTATCCATTAAGCCAGTTTTCTCTTTTCCAGCTGGACGTGGATACCTTATGGCCATCCCACACGGCTTGTGCCAGGAGTATGTCGGGAGGTCACTGCATCTGGCGGAGTGGGGCTATACTCGTGGTGAAAGTGGGCACACGCTGGAGACTGGTTAGTTTCATATAAGTATCTCATCATAATCACTCTATCAACGCTGAGGGTCGTAACGCTGGGGTCCAAACGCCTCCTGCCGGAGGCTCTACGCGGGGGTCGTGCGGTCCCTAGCCCTTCACGAGGCACCGGTGTGGGAGCATTCTCTGAGGCTGCGACCAGCCTGGCGGTTGCCAGCGTCCCAAAGGGTCATGGCCATCAGGCTGGTACGGGGTTACTGCACGGTTTCCCGTGAGGCGGCGAGCCTCCTTGCCGGACTGCCACCATGGAATCTGGAGGCAAAAGTCCTCGCGCACATCTGGGAGTGATGCGAGGAGGCGAAACGCCGGGGTGAAACTCCGCTGCCGCGAGAAATCATGGCTCAGCGGACAGAGCTCCGCCGGGATCTCATGGCGACAAGGAGAGTGCGATTGTCACAACCCAGTACTGGGCACGCCACAATTATGGCAATAAATCCTCTCCTTAAGGAGTGGCTAGAGAGGTGCCACGGCGTTCTCACCTTCCGCCTGATACTGGTCCTCACCAGACACGGTTATTTCCGGAGGTTCATGTTCAGGATAAAGCGGGAGGAAACGCCCGGGTGTCACCACTGTGTGGATCGCCCGGAGGACACGGTGGAGCATACGGTGGAGGTCTGCCTGGTTTGGGCGGAGCACCGCCATGTTCTCACGGAGGCGATCAGCGGCGGCGATCTCTCGCGTCCGGCCTTGGTTCGGGGCGAGAGTGCATGGGAGGCCGTGGAACGCGTGACGGAGAGGCAAGGTTCGCACCCTTGCGACCCTAGTCGCCGCGGGAGACGCCCCGGGCGGCGGGAGTCACAGGCTGATACCCGGCGGCCACCGCAGGCTTGCGGACGGTGAGCGATGGGTAGCACGCCGTCCGATAAGGACCAGGCCCGGGTCGACGGCGCGTTGTGTTCCACGCGCGCCTCAAAGAGATGTCAGCACCAACTGACGGGGTCTGATAGGGCCAATGCCTGCCAGGGTTGCGAGTTTGTCCGAAAGGGATATCGTGGCTCTGGCACACAGGCATCTGAAGGAACACGGGTGGGTTTTAGTCAGTAAAAGTCTCACATGCCCGCCCTCCCACTCCGCCCAGAGCGGGAGAAGTTATTTGAATATCCCACCCAAAAAAAAAAAAAGTGTCGTAATGCTTGTCTTTTTCGGATTAAATGCGAATGCACGTGTCAATGATGTGTTTATCAACTATTAGCTTTGCACGGGTGCTAAATAATAAATTATTTTATTTCTGTAAGTAGGTTTGTACAAACACTTTTACACGTCAATCATATTTTTTTTAAACTAGATGAGGTCGGCGTTTCCTATCTGACTACTCTGAGAAGAAAGGCCAAAATAAAAACAAAGGTTACAGTCTCTTTTAAAGTCCAGACATAATCTTGGTCAGATCATGAGAAGACTGTTGTGTTTTCCTGAATCTGGTCGAATTCGTCTTGGAATGTTTGCATATAAACTATTTGTTTATTGATGATTTCAGCTGGGCTTCGGCGTTTACGGGCCGGGTTGTCAGGCCCCTGCCAGATTCCTAGACTATGGTATGTACCATGAGTGGGTGCAGCGCAGCGTCGAGAGGATCGGCAGACCTGCTATCACCAATCTGGCCGACAACCATGTCGTGTTGAGAAGAAGTAAGTTACATTGATGAGTTTTGTATGCAAACGCCCTATCTGACTACCGTACTTAAGCCTCAGCGTTCTTTACCGTGACTACCGTTCCGTGCTCGTGCTTGAGGTGATTTCTCCAATGTGGCTGCAAAATTGAATTTTATTCAGCATAAATAAAGTGAAACAGCACTGCAATTAAAAAAAAAACAAGAAATTTAGGATTTCGCGTTCATCCTTGACGGACCCCCCTGAAGGCTCTTGGAGTCCTGGATTGGTCGAGCTATTTTGGGACATGTAATACTACTAACGCGAGTATCTTGTTTTCAGCAATATCCAACGTTCAGCGGTTCGGTCCTTGTGACAAGGAAGAGATGAAACAAGAGCTCTACTCTGAAGACACGAATATCTCTAAGACTGAGCATTCGGCAATAATAAGACATAACGTAAGTTCTTACCCTGCGGTCACGAGCTGCACGCTCAAGCGACACACGTGAAAAACTAATGAAAGAAGTTGGTTAGAGCATGCCACGATTCACCGCAACGCGACGGGAACAGGAGACCAAAACCCCAATAAAAAAGAAAACGAAATGCCAAAATGTACACCTAATTAGCAATCAAATCTTTGGTTTTGACTTTGACGCGCACGTGTCGCTTAAGGCCGTGAACGGGGCCTTAATAATGACGTTAAGGCTATGGCGGCCACACAATAGGTCTACCTACAACATTTTCATAAAAACTGGACAGCTGAGGCGTGATTAGCGACAATATAGGTACAAATATCGAAACTACCTTGAGTAAATAATAGATCAACACGCAAATCACTCATAAATGCTTATGCACTACTTCAATATTTTTCTTACCCATATCAAAATATCTATTTAATTAAAAATTCGTCAATCTTATTAATAATCATCATACGCCTCGTCTTCTGACGATAAACATATTGTTTCTTGATACCACGGGTGTCGAGTCGGGTGGCGAGTCTTCTTCCATCTTCATTACGCCCGTATCGCCTCCCAAAACGCTTCCGCAGCACTAAAAAACGACAGTCGATTCTTAAATGCATCATCAATACTATCATCTAAACTCAGAAATCGAATTCGAGATAAAAAAAGTGTTGCCAATTTTAAATAATAACCTCAATTGTGCAGTTTGCCGAAAAGTACTATTAGCATAGTGCTAAAATTGTAGGCATATCTTAAACAGTCAAAATATAATAATTGCACACAATTTCAACTATAAAGTGACGTAAACTACGATCCAAGAATAAAATATAACTGTTTGAAATAAAATCGTGCAAATTGTTTTTATGGTAAGGCATTTGGCTTCATTTAGTGTTTTCAACTAACGAAACGTCTCAGCTTCGCATGGGTGCTTTTTAATAATGAAATTTAATTGAGAATTTTGCTGTGGAGTGATTGCGTTAAACACGTAATAAAACAAGAGGACAAAATGTGTGATCCCGATCACATTAAAGACAGGGTGACGGATCAGTTCATAATTAGTGTAACTGATTCGGACTCTTCATCAAGCTCATCAGAGTCCGAATCACAAAACTCAAACTCAAACTCATAGCATTTATTTCAATTAAACCATTTACAGGCACTTTTGAATTGTCAACAAGTCGGTCAGTTACAAATATGAAGCTAGTTGCCCATTCCAAATAGTAGGTTCCTATGGAGAAGAACGGGCAAGAAACTCCACGGACACTCTTTTAAAATAAAATATTTGATACAAAGTATTGGTTACATCATTTTTATTGAAAATATACATGTGAGAACGATGAAAAACGTCAGAAGCGTCCGTGATAAAAAAAAAAACAATGCAAAACTAAAATAATTAAAAATAAGCCGTGGCAGCTAAGAGATAGCCAGTCCCAACTGACAGCGCCCGTTCACGAACATGACGCATGGATCAGCACCAGTCAGCTCAACTATTTTGAAGGGAGCTAAATGATCCAACACACACGCCACCATCAGCGAGACATCTGAGTGAGCATGACATACCCTCAGCCGCCAGGGCATATTCAAGTCAATGAAAGACATATTACCCGGTAAATGGTAGCTCTATTGTACATAGTACTCACACCTGTGCTATGCAATTATATAATACAAAGGAGATTGAGTTTATACAATGAAAAGATAGTCTTACAATCTTCAGCAGCTCCAACAGTATTTTCAAATGTTAATCAATTAGTTGAGGTTGTGGAGCAGGACCAGCATTGAGCCAAGCATTTCTATCAGCGACGTAATCCCCCAGCCTATAATATGCCTGCTTGCATAGTGTGCGTTTTATACAAGATTTGAATTTCGTCTCATTCAGTTGAAGTATGTGGGGAGGAATTTTATTATAACATTTTAAACAGTACCCCATGAAAGATGAGTCTACTTTAGCCAGTCTGAAACCTGGTTGAGCTAATAGATCCCTACTTCTAGTACTATAATTATGTCTTTCGCCTCTTTTACTAAAAAGATGTAAATTTTTTCTTACGTACATGATGTTTTCATAGATATATTGACAAGACACCGTCATGATGTTAATATTCTGAAAGAGTTCCCTAAGAGAATCGCGCCTATGGAGATAATATATGGCTCTGATGGCTTTTTTCTGCAGAATAAAAATAGATCGAAGAATCGATGTCTGCAGCCCGTCCCCAAAGTAAAATACCGTAAGACATGATACTATGAAAGTAACTAAAATAGACTAGCCTCGTAGTATCTACATCAGTAAATTGACGGATTTTTCTGACAGCATATGCTGCTGAACTTAGCCTTCCTGCAAGAGATGTTAAATGAGGACCCCATTGAAGCCTAGAGTCGAGCGTGATCCCCAGGAAAACAGTTTTATCGACGAATTCTAGTTTCTCTTGATTCAATACTATCTCATAATCACTACTTTTTACATTTGGTAAAGAAAATCGTATGCACTTATTTTTTTTCCATTTGATACTAAATTATTGGCAGTGAACCAGTATTGGACCTGCAGTAGGGCGTTATTTACGTCGTTAAAATTTGTAGCACGTCTATCTACCTTAAAAATCAAGGA
The DNA here is from genome assembly GCA_963921375.1 of Tiliacea citrago. NCBI lineage: Eukaryota > Metazoa > Arthropoda > Insecta > Lepidoptera > Noctuidae > Tiliacea > Tiliacea citrago. Next base: position 20,437,852 of record OY992804.1, on the reverse strand, counting down.
AGTATCGTCAGCAAATAACACCATTTGCGGTTGATTTTTTAATAAATGGAGAAGATCATTAATATACACTAAAAAGAGGAAAGGACCCAATATCGAGCCTTGAGCAACACCCATTTTTACTTTTAAACCGAGTGAATTGATACCATTTGTTTGAACTAGCTGTTGTCTACCGTTTAAATAAGATTTTACTAAACTAAGTGCAAGTTTTCCAAGTCCGTAATGCTCAAGTTTCAAGAGTAAGGTTTCGTGATCGATGCAATCAAATGCAATAACAATGTGAATAAATCATAATATTATATAAATCCTTATTTCAAAAAAAACATGAGCAACTTATTCATAACAATATACATCTTTTATTTTAATTTCGTTTACCTTACCTATAATATTGGAACTTACCTTAGGCTATCATATTTTTAATTTTGACACGCTGCTAAAGCCGCTAACGCTAAAGCGTTCTTCCAAAAACACAAAATAAAAAATAAAATAAAACTTCATTTGAATTACTAGGGAAATGTTGACTACCCCTGAACTGTCACTTTGACAATGACATTTCTTTGTTTACATTTTTTATCTCGCATAAGATTTTTTAGTTTAACTCATTAGACACAAAAATAATTGGACCCTAAATGTTAAAATCATAATTATCACTTTCACACTTAACAGGATAATGCATACTTTCGACAAACAAATAATCTATTCAATGGTTGCAGCGCAGGTAGACCTCTCCGGTGGACCGTAGCGTGTATGGCTTACTTAGCTATAACAATCATTTTGTCAGTTTATCTTGGTATATATAGCCATTGTACGCTATTATAATTTGTACCGTGGCAATATTATTGTGGATATCAAAATTCACGTCCATAAATTGTATGGAAATACGTAGGGTGCATCTCCACATATTTCCATACATTTTACTTCCCTGTGTTATCATGATGCCGTGACGTGGACATCTACGGAAATACCGCTACGTTAGAATTATTATAAAAGCGCACAATGTCAACAAATGTTAATTTGGTTATTTAGGTCCCTATTACAGTAGTATTTTGTTCTTCCTCCCTAGGTGACGATCATCGCGGATATTGAATACTCTTGCGTAGTATTTAAAGCTGATTATAGTGGTCGCAGCCGTGATTTGAGGGTTCCAAAGTTGAAGGTGCGGCGGTGGTGCGCGGGCCCTGGCCCTAAGGGCTTGTGCTTCGGATTCGGATTCTTAGAGATACACTTCTACGTCGAATTATTTTTCGACGACCCAATAAACTTGCGTGTTACAGCATATGGCAGAGAAGCTAAGTTTATTTATCCCAAACTGGTGTATAAATACTTAAACCGCTTTAAAGAATCTCCGACTATTTTGACATTGGAAGACACCAAAGCGGCATTTAAGTCTCAATTAAAGGATGAAAAATATCGTGCGTATGGTAAAGGCGTTTTCAAATAATATGAATGTATGGATTGTTATCTGAAGTAAATATAGGAAAAGGAAAATCTCCGACAACGATAACTGCCATAAAATTATGTAGAACACCACTGAAGAGGGTGGAACATTTTAAATATATTGGACATTTGATGTCCTCTGATCTGAAAAACGATGCAGACATAGAGCGAGAACGCAGGGCGTTGTCTGTAAGGGCGAATATGATGGCCCGCAGGTTTGCTCGTTGTACCACTGAAGTGAAAACAACATTGTTGAGAGCATGTTGTACATCCTTCTACACGAGCAGTCTGTGGGTCTCATACATGCGCAGACAGTACAACGCCTTGCGTTTCCGATTTTTTTTTCTTCTCTTTATTTGTTTTTTATCTTAAGAGATACCCAACCCCATCGTGCCTTTTAACATTGTAAAAATAACATTAACACTATACAAACACACAGCTTACTACAGGCGTTTCCGATATAATAATGCATTCAGGCGATATGATAAGGCTGCCCCGCATCTGCAGCGGATCAGGGATGTTTGCAGAGTTGCATGTAGACTGTTTCTATTCGACTATGCTAAAACGGTGTACATCCCTGGTGCGCAGGGTCCCTAGCTCCAGCGGCATCCTGAGGGCACTCGGGCAGAGGTTCGATTGCCAGTACCTGAACCATTGCTGTATGGTTCACATACTGAGCAATCGAAGTCTGTAATATGTTTATGATTGTGGTCTTTATAATTGTGTTTTTTTAATTTTTTGTGCCTAATGGTGATCCTTGTGTTGGTCGTAATAAAAGTTTTTTTTTTATAGTTCACACTCCTCTGCCTAATCCTTCGAGGAATACAGGCGTCATGTTATGGTGTAGTAATAGAGTTAATTTTACCTGTGCCTAGTACATTTCTAATCCATGACCATCATCATCACGTCTAGTTTATTTTTACACACACATCAATATCAACTGTTATTGATTGATTATTGTGCTTTTAATACGAGTGTGTGTACATTTGTTTGAAATTAGACTTAATTGTTCCATTAATCTGCTCCAAAGAATGCTTTGAAGATTTTGTTCATGTTCTGAGGATGAATGAAAGGCGATTATCACAAGGCAGATGTGAGTGGAAACATCGGGGACGCCCTAGGATTACATAATATAGTGACCTTATTGGTGATGTTCTTCAGAAAGGTCTGGTGCGTAGTACTCGCAACCAGCTGCAGCGTGATCTCTGCGGTTTCAACCCATCAACTTATTTTTGCTAGTTCATAATAACTGGCCATCATTTTTTTGTTCCTAACTTTTCTAGTTTTCAAATTGGATGAAGACAAACAAGGTTGTCAATTTTATAAAAGCTTAAGTCGCAAAAAAATGGGATTTTAATAAAGTCGATTTTATAAATTTTGGACTTTTAATTTTAAAAGGAGTCCAGTGAATTTTATTTATTATATTTTGCCTTTATTCCTAATCAAGTTTCAGTTTATTACTCGTATGTTCTGTTAACTGCAGTCAACCAAGTTATATTATTGAATTTTGCACACATAGTGCAAAATAGTGCATATTCTTCGAATTTAGCATGTACTTTCTCATATTTGCTCTCTCAGCGGAAGTTTTAGCCTTTTCTCTGGTGTAATATCCTATTTCATTTGTCGTAGGTATAGAACCAGTTGAAAAGGAAACCGCTTCCGGCCTTTTTCCGGGTACCGAACTATTCACCTGGCTTGCGTGCTTAAGTTTGCTTTTACCAGCTGCATAGAATCCTTTGGAGTTCGAGACCAGCAAGTCCTTTTTTATCCGCCATAAATGATCGTCGTATCGCCTGCGATTCTGTCGAGGCGGGCTACGCCCAGAGGTTGCATACTCGTATCGTCTGAGTCAACTTATTATTTAAACTACTTGACTATTTTAGTTGTTAGTATTTACAGAGTTGACATTTTAATACCAGTTGGTTAACCACGACTGTTTCTATCGGAATAACTTAGGTTCATTTTCATAAGATATTTATTCATCTGAAAGTTTGCGTAATTTTGTGGTTGTGAACCTAAAACCGATTGCAATCGATTCCTTGGTTCGAAAATCAAATGCGTAACAAAGATTTACCATCCGATTACACATTAACTATTCTCGTAATCTCTTTTCATTTAGGCCAATTCACCTGTTCTCCACTCAGATCAAATAAAAAAGGTAGACGGAGCGCGGCGCGCTCAGAGTGAAGCAGGGTGACACACACACACAGACACACGGCCAGGAAGACAAATTTGAAATAGAAAGCCGACCGTGTTTCAGAGCGACGCGCGACGCCGAACGCGCTAGACATCATATCCTTGAAAACGAGGCTTCACTTATTTGAACGCTATTGTTGGCGTACGCTCCGTCTACCTTTTTTATTTGGTCTGAGGTTCTCCAACTGTTTTTAATGATATATAATTTTAGCTTACCTATTATATTTTTTTGATGCGATTCTTTTTTAAATAATAATAAATTATTATACGTGTTACTCGTAAAGTGGTGAACTTTTATTTTTGTTTCGCTACACAGCGTGCTTTTACGACCAGATGTATGATCTTAAACGAAGCAAAAGGTGTATGTAAGGATCGTAGCAGGTAGCGTTCTGCAGGTTCTGCCTGCCCCCATTCGCACGTGTATTTCGCGCAAAAGTCTATTCTCGCAAAAGTCCATTCCTTTCCATACCTTTCTAACTATATCATCTTTCACACAGTCCATCGATCGTTTCTTTGGTCTTCCCCTACTCTTATAGCCATCCACACCAGCCATATTCATACTAACTTTCCTCACAACATTTTCTTCACCCCTCCGCATTATATGCCCATACATAGACAACCGATTTCTACATACAAATTTTCAGTCACCGGTGCCTCTTTCAGACTTCCTCTTTTATGCATTTCTTACTAATTTTATCCATTCGCGTAACACATCCCTCTTAGCATTCTTATCTCAGCTGCACGCAAATGCCTCTCATTCATCAGTGGTCATTAATATAATATCTAATATTATAATAATTATAAGCCAGCTCTTCCGAACCTGACCCCACTTCTCGACGCTTCAAATTATGCAAATGGGAATCAAACTTGTAACTTTCCTACTACTTCACGTTCAAGTTTCGTCGGTTTTCAGAGGGAAAAAGTTTTAAAACAACGATCAGGAACGTTCAACGCTCCTACAATATTTTGACGACTTTAAGACTTAGGTGGTTTTTACACGACGTAGCTCACCGCTGCGGAGGACGGAGGCGGTGAAGCGGATTTGGTGGCGGTGCGCCCTGCGGAGAGGCGGTGAGCTTCTAGCGGTGCGCCTTAGTTCTGATAGGTAGACTTTGCAGCCAATGCTCCGATATCAGACTAAAAAGGCAATATTTTAGAGCTTGTTCAGAATTTTCGTTTTATAAAGAACTTAAATATATATACATATACAGGGTAGCAGGAATATCGACGAATATTCTGTTACCATGGATTCAGTACATCATACTTGACCCCCGTGCGTTGAAATTTCTCGTCGGTAATTAAAAAAAACAGAAGTGCAATATCTACTCGGTCAAAATGAATGGAACAGCGAATTTTTTTTTAACTATAGTATATAGTTTATTAACTATTACGAACATCGCTAAAAATTATTTTGGTTTAGCTCTCCCATATTCTTCCACAGCTCCCGATCGTGGCTTTCATTCTCCACATTTCTCCCGTTGTCGCCTTCAGGGCATCGTCCTACCTTGGTACCGGTTGTCGTCTCTTCCCCTTTTCTCTAGGGTTTCTTCTTTTCATTTAGTCCATTCTCCTTTTTACTCCTGATTAGGTGGCCCCCCCATTCAACATCTTTGAGGGTAGGATATGTTTGAGGCTTAATTTATTATTTCTCTTACTTACATAGCATACTTCTTTCCATGTTACGTTGACATGTTTCTAATTTTTTAATGTTTTTCACAGTGAAAACGGGACAAACCGAAAATTTTTACTTTGACTTTGAATAACCTTTTTTTGCACACATGGGATCAATAGGGACTTTTGGCACTTTATTTCTACTGGTGTACCCAAGGTCTCTTCCAAAATTTAGCTCTGTTGGATTTTTTGTTATTTGATCACTATTTTTATGTCTAATTTGACCGGACTATTAATACTGCTATGTTTACACATCACCTATTCTCCGTGTTAGTTGGGAGTTCTGTCGTAGTTCTTCTGGTTATTACCCTTGATATCATTTCTTTTTTACCATACAAAGGGTGTAGGGAATCCGCCACATACCCTTCAAATAACGATTTGTAATCCTCATATTTTAAAACTGGCGGAAATAAATTACTATGCGTATTAGCGTATTTATGTGCTTTCAATGGATCTATAGCCTTAACAGTTCTCCCGTAAGCCGCTACGCTATATTTTAATTCTGCTTCGAATGTGATTTCGACGTAGAATTGTATTTGTATGAATTGTACTCCGGTGAAACACAGGGCATTCTGGCCGTGGCCCGCGCAATAGCGTGTCAGGCGCAGTTTCGGTGTCTTATCTGTCACCTTGGCCTTATAGTCCGCTCTGAGGACTACGCAGTTGTATTCGACATCCCCGATTATTGTTAACTGAAAAAAAAAAAAAGCAAGTCAGAGATAAAATACCGCTCCGTACGAAAATACATACGCACTACTCTAAAGCGCTGCGCAAACGCAGACACTTGTTGTTGCCGACACGGCACACCATCCCAGGGAATCGTAGTTGTTGTGTCATGTGAGTGGATGATTTCATACTGGTTCTATAGAGAAATCAAATATTCATCGGTATCTTGTATCTGACACAAGGCACAAAAGTGACCACGATTGCGCCCTGCCTTATGGCGCCTCAAGTCAATTTACGTCAGAGTTCCACGTTCCACTTTCATACAAAACAACATGACTCCGATAGGCTTCTGATGTATCCCGACACGACCCGTTACCCTAGTGTGATTCCAACTTAACACTTTCTTGAATAAACATATTAAAAATGAAATACAAAATAAAAAAGAATTGATTTCCATCATAAAATTCATTAGTAATGTGTCATTAGTGTGTAATGTTATGATGGAAATCAATTCTTTTGAATATCAATTCAACATTACCTAATGCGACATGATGTAACCAGTACCTAAAAACGTCATACAAATAGTTTTATGATAGCATAGATCATATAGCATAGCGAGCGTCGTTGCCGATGAAATGTAGCCATTTAAATACCTACTATATTTGTATCAAACTCAAACTCAAAGCATTTATTTCAAATAAACCAATTACAGGCACTTTTGAATTGTCAAGGGGTCGGTCAGTCATAAAGATGAAGCTAGTTACCCATTCCAAAGCTTAGTAGGTAGGTACCTATGGAGAAGAACGGGCAAGAAACTCCACGGACACTCTTTTAAATTGACGTATGGTTACAAAATATTGGTTACATCATTTGTGTTGAAATTAAACATGTGAGAACGATGCAAAACGTCAAAAGCGTCCGTAATAAAAAAAAAAAAAAAAACAATTCTAAAATTTAAATAAGCCATGGCCGCTAAGAGATGACCAGTCCCTACTGATGGCGCCCGTTCACTAACATGACGCATGGATTAGCACCATTCAGCTCAACCATTTTGAAGGGAGCTAAATGATCCAACACACCCGCCACCATCAGCGAGACATTACAGTGAGCATGACATACTCTCAGCCGCCAGGGCACATTCAAGTCAATGAAAGACGTACCCAGTAAATGGTAGCTTTATAATAAGTACATAGTACTCACACATGTGCTATGCAATTATATAACACTAATAGATTGAATTTATACAATGCAAAGATAGTTTTTGAAATCTTCAGCAGCTCCAACAGTACCTATTTCCAAATGCTAATCAATTAAGTTTTTGCGCCCTTGTGGAGCAGGACCAGCATTGAGCCAAGCATTTTTATCAGCGATGTAATCCCCCAACTTATAATATGCCTGGCTGCATAGTGTGCGTTTTAAACATGATTTAAATATTGTTTCATTCAGTTGAAGTATGTATATAATTCTTATTGTGTATTTATGTTATTTCTTATTTTGTATCTCATTTTGTTTTGCACCGGTTGACTTGTCAACGGCTGTTGGTGAAAACCAATGCTGTGGCTCCGCCTCGCATAGTGTCACAGCATTAAGCTGAGCGATGGCCGTTTGGGTGGATCTCCAACTTTTTATTTTATGTCTTTGTGTTATTTGTTTGCGTCATATCTTACCGCAAATAAAATTATTTTTATTTCTGTTTGTAAGCCAAATATTGAGAGACAATATTGTCCAAATGGATGAAGTTTTTATAACTTACGTTAAAATAATATTTGCCCATAGGCATTTGTCCAAATGGGTCAGGATAGCGGTGGATTTCGGTCGACTCTGAGTAAAGTTCTCGTGTCACCTCTCCCTCATCGCAAGGACCAAACCTTTGGACATTGGATAGTGCTGAAAACAACAAACAAACCGTTAGTGATTTTTACCCAACTGCTCCCAGAAGCAGGGTAAATTTTATTATATTTTTATAAATCTTTAATTCATTCAAACCCATAGTTTTGTAAAGTTTTTGTGGGTGAGTATGTTTGTGTGTTCATTAGATTTGTCATGAGTGACACTGCTACAATCTTGTAAGTCATCACAATGAAGATTCCAAAAATATAACTCACTAAAAACCCCCTAACCTACCTATGTTCAACAAATAAAAATATTTGTATTTGTATTTGAAAAGATATGAGATGAAAAATTAAAAATATCTCGCCCCAAAAAACTACTACAAAGTTACGTGTTTTAAATATTTGAATATAAAAAAATCTTTGTGTCTTTCAAGGGCTTAGTTGATTACAAAACTAGTAATTATACTCCTTAGGTTTAGGTAGTTAAATAAAGGTAAACAAATCATAAAAAGGGTTTTTATAGATGACACTTTCTTGTTTAAAAATATGTTGTAACTTATAATCATTTTTTATTATTTATTATTATTACGATTGATTCCTCTTTTATTACTGTATGTTAAACTTTATCATTTATTCTTAAACCTACTCTTCGTAGATGTAATTGCTTGAGCACAGTTATTTAGTTAGATTTATATATTATTTTGTAATCTGTCGATTGTAAAGAGCCCAACAAGAAAGGTTCTTTAAAACATCAACGAAATAAAACGTTGCTAAATTGAAGAGTACAACTGTGACGTAGCATGCCAACTGAAGTGCCAGGTATTACGTTTGGTCGGTTACTTGACAGCTCTCTCGTCACGTGGGTTTTTTTGTTTACCTTTATTTAACTACCTAAACCAACGGAATATAGGTGTTGTAACAATTCACTTCTTCTCAACACGACGTAGTTTGGCGCTACTTTGGTGATGGCAGGTCTGCCGATCCTCTCGACGCTGCGCTGCACCCACTCGTGGTACATTCCATAGTCTAGGAACCTGGCAGGGGCCTGACAACCGGGCCCGTACACGCCAAAGCCCAGCTGAAAACCATCAGTCATTACCAAAAGTCAGTTTGGATGTAAAGATTCTAAGCTGAATTGTTCCGAATCTGCTTACTCCTATGAGTCAGATTAAGTTGTTTTAGAGAGAGAAAAAATACGTTCAGGAGTTTTTGATTTTATCGCGTTCAGACAGACGCGGCGAAAGACTTAGTTTTATAATATGTAAGGATAAATGCGAAACTAACTCAGTCTGTTAGCTTTGACGCGTTAATGGTTGAACGTATTTAGATAAAATTTAGCACACAGATACACCATGACTTGGGTTAGGTCATAGGATATATTTAATCCCGGTAGTATGTTCCTGTTGGATTTCCAACCTCCATGCAGGCGAAGTCATGGGCAAAAGTAAGTTGTGAAATTGCTTTGGTAAGGCGTAAAACATAGTCCGTAAAACTACTAAAAAGTAAAAAAATAAGAGAGTGATTAAGATACTTAACCAGAGTCCAGCGTGTGCCCAGTTTCGTCACGAGGACTGCCCCACTCCGCCAGACGCAATGCCCTTCCGTTATGCTTCTGGCACAAGCGGTGTAGGTTGGCCACAAGGTATCTATATCCAGCTGGAAAAAGATAACTTGCTTTATGGGGGGGCAGGCTTTTAGTTCAAACTCAGATTTTATATGTCACCGGCTTGCAACTGCATCAGACTACTCCAAAGTCCTGTCTTTGTTGACAAAAAGAAAATTTTCTTTATTGAGAGATCGAGAACCTTTCAAATCTTGGCTCAGTCTTGGCATAAGAAATCTATGGAGGTTTTTCATGCCAAGACTGAGCTAAGATCTGCTGAAAGCCTGAATGGGCTTCGAAGTGTCCAATGCGACTGTTGTGCTGCCCGCTTGCTATTTTATTGGCCTTCACTATAATATGTAGTTGTTCTAGGGCATGACAGTCTGTCTGACTAGGAGCCTCAAAAGCAGAGCAGGCACAACCGACGTCTACATAGCCCCCACAAACTAACATAGCTCTCGGCACTATATTTTAATTATTATCAATAAAGTACAGGTTTCCTCACGATTATTTCTTCAGTGGTATATCGAGGTATTTAAGCGTGATCTTAAGGATCGAAGGAAGCGAAGGGAGCATCATAAGATCTGTGGCGACAGCTATTCTGCCACGTACGAACTACGTATGACTTCTGTCGGCATACAAATCCTACATCGCTTTATCAGAGATATCCGCGGAAACTGCCGACAACAACCGTCGGGCTGTAGCCCAAAAAAATCTGCCTAGCCTTTTCCCAACTATGTTGGGATTGGCTTCCAGTCTCACCGGATGCAGCTGAATACCAGTATTTAACATGGAGCGACTGCCTGTCTGACCTCCACAACCCAGTAACAGGGTAATACGATACCCCTTGGTAAGACTAGTTGTCAGACTTTCGGACTTCTGACGACCCGTAACGATTGTCAAAGATCCACGAATGACAGCCGGAACCAACGGCTTAACATGCTTTCCGAGGCACGGAGGAGTCTCGTTATGTAAAGATGGTTACCTATCCACGGACCAACCCCGGCAAGCGTAGCGTAACCTCATCAGGTTAAGTTACGCTTGCCGGGGTTGGTCGACCCATGCCGCTTTTATTACTTAGCCACGAGTTCCTCAATCGGGCAGTAGCCCATCAGACACAAAACCCGTCTGGTCGGAGGATCCTCCCTTTTCAATACAGAATGAGGATCTTTCCACCCTGTTCATCACATATCATCATCTTGCCCTTAGCGCAATTCATTTGAGGTAAGGAAAAGGGTAATTGGTATCTGCTCCTGTCATATCTAAGAATATTACCTCTGCCCGCCTGTAATAAGTCTTGCACTCCTCCGTAGAAACGAACATCATCCTGTGTATCGTCATCTTGGATCGATTGCAATCTAGAAAATATAAAATAATGACAAAAAATATATATATTAAGTACTAACTATTTATAGGGTTCCTTTGCCAAAGAAAAAGAAGGAAAGCTGAGTAGAGTTTTTTTAAGTCATTGTTACTAATACTACTAATGTACTTGCAAGTGTGGTCCGAAATAAAGAATACATTACTAGTAATTGTACGTTTACAAAAAGTCAATTATTGCCTGGTTTTATCCCTCCGGCAGTATTAGACTCGTCCTTGCCAGTGCTCGCCTTCCTGCTAAGCTTTCTCCGCTTTGTTCAGTTTTAAATATCATTATGTTCCCTTTGGATTTGGGCTACCAAACCCAAACCCACCATGAATACGTACTGTATACTCACTACTTTCCATGCCTCCTGTCCGTTGTGGTCTTGCAGAATACCTCATCATCATAGTCACGGGTGACAGGCGAGAATGGCAGAACGAAACGTGTTGCGCCGACCCCAAGTAACATGGGGTAAGGGCAGGAAGATCACTCGTGTCATCGTGTGTCTGTCTGTCCGTCTGTCACAGCCATTTTGCTCCGAATCGAATGGCCAATGGAAATTTGGTACTCATAGAATTTCTGTACCCCATATGCGGACGTGTAATATAAATAAATGAATTTTGAATAAGGGGTCACTTTTGGGCGGCAAATAAGAAAATTCAAAAAAAGTTTTGCTAACATTAGTAAAACTTTTTTTTTAATTTTCTCACATGTGATATATCAAATGAAAGAGCTTACTGGGAGGGTCTCATATATATTTTTAAATAATAAGATACAAAGCTATTTAAGAACATTGATGAAAATGTATCGTTCCCCCCTTATTTCCGAAACGACAAAGCCTCAAATATTAAAAAAAAAAACAGAAAATAGTTCTATACTTATAGATCACAGAAAAACCTATAAGAAGTTTACGTTCTTAAAATAGCATGGTAAATTTCTCAATATTGGACGTACCAAGACACTTACATTTGCAGTTGAAATGTACAACAGAATTATGTTTTTCAACTACAATGTTAAGATTGTTCTTGGGATAAATTTTACCCAACTACGGAACCCTTCATTGTGCGTGGTCCGACACGCAATTGGCCGGTTTTTCATATCATCGCTCACACAATCCATTCATCTTTTCTTTGGTCTTCATCTCTCCATTCAACATTTATATTCATCACTCTTTTAGTTACATGCGTTTCATCCCTCATCACAAGCCCATACCGATTGCTGCCGTCGATCGACAAATGATTTCCTCCGATTCATGATCTCTCAGAACACCTACCTTCAGAAACCACCATAGCGAAGAACTCTTGCTTCTGGAAGGGCAGCGCCCTTGGAGGTGGACAAATGGGCCGTAACTCTGAAACGATGTATTACAATATCTTATGAAACCTCACCAACCAATTTAGTTTAAAATTAAACAGAGAATCATTTGTAAGTTCAGTTTTTCAGCTTCTTGCATTTTTTTCGTACATGGGTTCTCTCACATTTCATAGTTTTAAGTAATAAGTTGGTATTTCATAGTGTTTTTCAAAACAACTGTGACATACACAGATTCTTTCTTTTCTTTCTTTTTTTAAAACAAAACGTTGCCCCACACTAGGAATTTCTCCTGTCGTGGGTGCGTTTAAAAACATTTTAACTCATATACACAAACAGCTAGAACAACTACTTGTAGGTCATACAAATATTTGTTCCGTGTGGGAATCGAACCCGCGACACGCAGCGCAGCAGTCAATCGCTTAGCCACTGCGCGAACCGTGCCGTTAAGATTTTTCTGCACATGCGTAAATATTCATCCTAACTACAGAACCCTTCACTATAGGTGGTCTGCATGCGGTGGGCTATATTTTATGGATTTTTAGGTCGGAAATAAAGAATACATTATTTTACAACAATAGGGATCTCGTCCACCTTCAGGATTTGCTAAATGTAAGGTAGATTAGGTGGAGCGACAATCAGAGAGCATCTATTACCACGTTTGCCGAGTCATTAATCAATTTTGACTCCAGGATATTCTTACCCGTGGTCACGTGGTCGGTTTCCAGCTGAATCAAAGCTATTGCACTAAAGGTGCTTCTGGAATAGTCAGAATGGTAGGTGTAGTCGCGAATGCCGACCGCTGGCCCGGCACTGCAGTTGTGACCGACTACCACGCGCGCTCGAGCCCTGAACAATGGCGAAAACAGAGGCATAAAGCTCAATTAAACCATTTACAGGAATATTTGGATTGTCAAGAAAATATGGAATATCATAATACAGGGTCAAATTAAATTAACTAGCAAAACTCGACAGACGTCGCTAATAATTTTGTTTAAATTCTTTTTCTCTTTCTCACAACAAATGAACAAAACTGATCAAAATCAGCCGATTTCGTGCACGTCCCCTTAATCGGTTGAAGGATACTGAACGAAACACAATAGAAAATTTATTAGTGTCCCGTCACGACCGTATTAAATTAAATCAATTTGGTCACCACATTATGCTCGAACAGCTGGAATAGTCCATTGATAAGCAATATGCTATTTTTAGGGTTCCGTACCTCAAAAGGAAAAGAAGGAACCCTTATAGGATCACTCGTGTGTCTGTCTGTAACAGCCGATTCACTCCTAATCTACTGGACCCATTAAGTTGTATGAATTTCGGTGACCCAAACACGAACATGTAACGTAATCAAATTAATTTTGAATCACTATTGGAGAAAACATTGGAAAATTAAAAAAAATAGTTTTGCTAACTGTACCGTGTGACACATCAAGTGAGACGGCTTAATAGGAGGATTTCAAATATACTTTATTTATAATTTTAAAATATTTTTTTTTAAAGTTATTAAAGAAAATAGATGAAAATAACCGTACCCCCCTTATCTTCGAAACTGCTGAGCCTAAAATAAAATAAAAAAACAGAGAGTACTACTGTACTCTCTGTTTTTTTTTACTTACTTACTAGTAAGTAATACTTATATACTTCTATACTTACTCAGAAAAACCTATAAGAAGTCAATGGTCTTAAAATAACATGGTAAATCTATCATTATTGTGCGTACAAACTTACATTTGTAGTTGGAATGTATGGGTGAACATGTTATTCAACTAACTACAATGTTAAGTTTGTTCTTGGGATTAATTCATCCCAACTACAGAACAATTCATTGAGCGTGGTCAGACACGCACTTGGCCGGTTTTTTTTTCTATACCCGCTTCTTATCTTTCTGCTACAACATTCAAGATCAATGTACTCTGCTACAGGGATCTTTTGGCGCTCGAATGACGTTGACTGCGGGCTGTTGGTTAACACTTGTGAAGTCGTGTTCAGCTGCCGACTATTTATGTTCTGTGTTCTTGTATAAATGAGTATTGCTTTAAGTTTTTTATTTAAACTATACTACTAACTTTAATATATTTTAAAAAACAAGATGACAGCGTTAGTTAAAATAATTTTAGCCACGCGCCAAAAGTCCTATGTAGCGCTTTTACCTGAAGTCCTCTTTAGGCAGTTTGTCAATTTCAAGCGCCGTTGCAATTACTATCTGCCTGGTAACGAGCACCACTGCAGTAGTGAACCTTTTCTTATCTGAATGAAAAGCATTATAAAATCAATAATTTGTCTAGTGACTTTAAATACGCAAAAAGGGCATTATAGTCTGTTCCGAAAGTATCTGATGAAATTATAAACAAACCCTGTTTTAGAATTCTTACACAATCACTCACTAACGGAAATCAGTAACACGTTCATACGTATTTAGAAGGTTTCAACTTTATATCTCAGCAGTTTTTCCATTAATTATCGCTTTTTCATTTAATTGTAACTGAAAAATCATCAACGAAAATTGAGCTTATATAAAATTAACCTCAATTGTCAAATGAAAAACATGTTTAAAATATGATTGACATACTTTTTAAAATATGATTGACGTGTAAAAGTGTGAGAGAGTGTGACCTCTGAATTTGTTTCGGCCTTCCTTCTGAGAGTGAACATTCCGAGAAGGAAGTCCGAAACAAACTCAGAGGTCACAGTCTCTTTTAAAGTCCAGACATAATCTTGGTCAGATCATGTGAAGGACATGTAGATTGGTGTCAGAAATAGTATTTTGAGGAAAGAACCACACAGATTGAGTGGACCTGTCCAGTTAGTCCACACATTTGTCAGTAATCATGCAACTCAACTCAGAACTTAAGGAGCTCAACGATGCCACGAACGAATACCAAAGAAAGAACATTTGGGTAGGCCGCATAAATTACTGAAACTACCATACCATGATTAAAACTAAATCAGAAAAAAAAACAGTGACCCACATAGTCTTCACATTCACAATAATTTAAATAATATAATACTTTAAGTAAATATTCACATTATTGTATATGTATATATAAACTTTACGTGCTCATCAGAAATTTTTGGTACAGACCATGGAGAAGACTATTTATTTATTTATTTATTTAATTCGGGAAAACAAACAGTTACACAAATATCTTAATAAACAGGTAGTGAGAAAAAAAGAGGTTACATATGTGTAGCTCACAACGTTATCCACATCTTAAATACTACATATTTGCTATGGAACTATTTGCACACGAGTGAAACTTATTGGTTAATAATCGCAAGAAAATCCTTAAATGAGAAGAAAAGAAAAAAAAAGACAACATTATCATTTAAACAATACCTATTAAAGAAAATATCTAAATTACAGTTCTTGTTTTAAAAATCTGAGTCACTAATTAATTGTATCAAAGAGACTCTAAACTTATTAGCAGACAATGTAAACAAATCCAAACTTGCAAACACAGTGTTGAAATTTTTAGCTATACGACGAAGAGGTGCTCGAACTCCAGCGTTAGTGCGGCAGGAGGAAACGGCAAAAAGTGGACGTGCGCGCACTTGTCGTCCAATGACAGTTCTTGGAACAACGTAGCTTAACTTATTACTGAGATCTATGCAGTCATATCCGTTATTACACAAGTCATAGAGAAACATAGTTTCTAGGAAAAGGCGTCTAGACTTTAAGTTTAACAGCTCAACATTCTTTTGGCGTGAATTAGAGGAAATAAAGTCGTGGCGGCAGCGATAATGCAGGGCTTTGAGAAATTTACGCTGGACATTTTCTAAGCTGTCTATGTATTTTTGGTAAAGAGGGTTCCAAATTAATACAGCGTATTCGAGTTGTGACCTAATTAGCGATTTATATAAATGTATATAGGTATCAATGCGCTTAAAGTCAGTGGTGAATCTCATAACAAAGCCATACATACGATAGGCGTTGTTAACAATTTTCTGAATATGCTGATCAAGGTGAAGTTTAGTATCCAATAGTATTCCAAGATCCTTCACTGACATGACTCTATGCAGTGCAGCATCATCTAATGTGTAAGTGCTCCTTATAATATGTTTATTCTTGGTAAATGTAATACATACACATTTAGAAGTACTTAATTGGATTTTGTTTTCTACGCAATAAACAGAAAATCGATTAAGATCTTCTTGAAGTAACATAGAATCAGTATGGTTGCGAATTGTTCTGTAGATTTTAAGGTCATCTGCATAAAGCAAAAATTTTGAATGCACGAAACAACTCCAAACGTCGTTAATAAAAATAATAAAAAGAAGAGGGCCCAAAATAGAGCCTTGCGGTACACCAGAAGTGACGCCAACTGAATAAGACCGAAAGCCCTTAATTACAACTCTTTGCGACCTGTTTGATACATATGATTCAAACCAACGAAGTAAATCTCCACGAATGCCATTATACGCCAACTTTTTGAGAAGCAGTTCATGATCCACCTTATCAAAAGCTTTTCGAAAGTCTGTGTACACAGCATCGACTTGTACCTGTTGATCCATATTATTAAACAAATAATCTGTAAAGGCTAGTAGATTTGTAACAGTAGATCTTTTTTTAACAAATCCATGTTGTTGAGTAAGAATAATGTTATGAATGGCTGGGTATATTGCTCTGTGTACAAGTCTTTCGAAAATCTTGGATAAGGTAGACAGGATAGAAATAGGGCGGTAGTTTTCGACATCGTGCTTAGAACCTGTTTTATGTACTGGGGTTATATTGGCTCGTTTCCAAACTTCAGGAAATGTACCTTCAGTAATGCATTTATTATAAATAATGTATAGCGGAATGTGAATACTATTAGCTGTTTTTTTAATAAAGCAAGCTGGTAATCCATCTGGACCTGGGCCCTTTGTTATATCTAATGCCCGTAAGGCTTGCAATACTTGATCAGGACTAAAAGATATACGGTTAATGATAACACAATTATCTACACACGTTTCAGGGGGCAACCATTCACTGCCATTATAAGTGGTAGCTTCATAGACCGACTGAAAAAAGTTGGAGAACATATTACAAATCACATTTGGGTCACTAGAACTTTGATTTTTGTAAAATACAGTGGCTGGTATACCAGCATTGGCTTTGCGATTAGCAACGTAACTCCACAAATTCTTAACATTTTTTTTTATATTGTCTTCAACACCATTTATATACTTAGTATAGTTCTTTTTACATTCGGTTTGGAATCTCTGCCTGAGAAAAGAAAACTGCTCGTAATCTGACAGGTTATTATACGTTTTCCATTTAATCCAGGCTTTCTTTTTGTTATTGAATATACGTATAAGTGATTTAGAGAACCAAACTGGGAATCTTGAAGGTTTGGAATGGCTTGTAGGAGTGTGGCTTTTAATGGAACCAAAGATAATATTATAGAATGTGCCAACGCACTGCTCTACTGAGAGCCCATTAAAGGTCTGAACCCAGTCAATTTTACACAATTCATGGTTAATTTGTTCATAATCTGCTTTATAATAATTATATTTTAATGTTTTCGCTTGTACGACTTTTTTATTTTTAGATTTGCAGATGATAGTGGTATAGAAGGGAGGGTGATGATCGTCAATAGGTAGTAATGTACATTTCGGTATGGATGTGATGCAGTTTGTGTTGCTTATTAATAAATCTAACGTACGACCATTATGGTTTAAGATATTATTAAACTGCGCGGCGTCAAGTAGTGACATGAAGTTACTCAAATGTTCGCTCAGTGAGTTATTGCCATTACAGTGTAGGGCTGTAGTATTGCCGTTATGATTTGGAAGCCAGCGTATATCAGGCAAGTTGTAATCACCAAACAGATAAAATATATTTGCGTTAAGTCTATTCAATGTTTTATGCAGAAGGTCATAATGAGATAGGTATGTTTCCTCGGGAGATTTAGGGGGAATGTATGCAACACTAATGACACATTTGCTATTATTATTAATACCTGGAAGCTGTATAAGAACATGTTCAATGTAAGGACTAGTTGGCAGATCAGATGGTACAAAGGTGGAATGTAAGTTTTTCAGTACCGCCACGAGAACCCCGCCCCCTTCCTTTTTGTTAGTCGCAATACGGTTACGATCACATCTGTGGACTATGTAGCGGTCGTCTATAAACTCGTTATCAAATATTTGCGGCGTAAGCCATGTTTCTGTCAATAGTATAATATCATAACAATTTGATAATATATTCATGTATAAGATATTGAGCTTAGTCCGCACACCCCTACAATTCTGATAATAAATAGTCAGTTCATCCATTAGTATATGAGTAAGATTTAATAGAATATAATTCAACATGATTGAAAAGCCTAAGCCCACGCCCTTGTGTTTTTAACTTGTAACTAAAGTTTAGACTGCAGTTAATACGAAATAAAAGTAATATGACACTATGCATCAACAGATATGACACATACTCAGTAATCAGAAAATAATAGCGATATAAAAGAGTTCCAACACAACGAATGAAATGTAATAATGATAAGTTCGAACTGTAATATACATCAAGACTCATGCAGGAAAAATATGAAACAATATCAACAATACTATTCTTACACCTTACAATTAATAAGACGCTAGAAAATTTAAAAGATTTGTAATAGTGGGAATTAAAATAATTAATCACGCTTTGAAGCACCTGGCTTAATCTTAAGGATGTCTTGAGGGGATCGTATGGCAATTGCTGATTCGCCGTCAATCTCTCGCACGAGTATGGTAGCATGCTTGACCCACACGAATTTAAAATTATTTTTGCTTGCAGCTTCTCGGCTTGCTCGAAACAACTGTTTATTCTTTAATGTCAGGTGTTCATTAATATAGATCTTTTGTGGTGTTCCGGATATTCCAATTTGATCGGTTTTTAAACCCTTTGCTCGTCGAAATGCACTCAGGAGATTATCTCTTAGTATACGCGAACTAAGCTTAACAATAATATTTTTTGGCTTATTGTTTTGTTTTTGTGCATGCGGTACACGGTGAATGGCAATGATGTCTTTTTGGCCTAATGAACAATTTATTTTCGCGCTAATAGACTCCATAAGCGTAATCAAATTTTCATCACGTTTTTCGGGAATGTTACATAACTCCAGGTTGCATTGACGAGCCTGTTGTTCGAGTGTATCGATTTTCGCCTCCAATTTTATTATTGTATCATTTAGACCCTCTGTATCTGTAGACTGCTTACTGATTGAGTCGAACTGTTTTTTTAAGTCGTCTTGTTGGCTTGATGTAAACTGAAGCGATTCTTGCAGGGAGGCAACATCTTGCATTAAAGCGTCATGCTTGTCACCTAGCGCAGTTACGTGCGATTCTAATTTCACGTGCTCAGACCTCAGAGAATTTAACTCACTTTTTATATCAGTAGTAACATGAGTAACTGTGGCCAGATCAGTTTTGATGGACGTAATATCATCAGATATCTTTGACATGGTGCCGTCGAAATAGCTTCGTAACTCGTCTAATCTCTTGTTCATAGCTTGGGTGAGATCATAAATAGCATTAGTTATTTCAGATTCCGGCTCTTTTCTCTTTCTTTGCGAAACATTCGTTTCCTTTCCGGTGACACTTGTCAGATTCGGGGAAGAAGAAGACGTGGTAGGAGACCGGATCATGTTTATGAATTACAATCAGAATGGAAATAAATTAATAATACTACTACGTAGCCAGTAAATACGTTTCGTCGATAGTGGTCGAGAATTTCGCGCGGCGTCTCTCACCAATCTTTGGTCTCGTGGTAATGGGCGCGGTCAGCGGCCCTAATGCACGACGAGTCGTGGGTTCAAAACTCAGTCAAACAGTTGACTTTTTCAAAGTTTCCAAAGTTTATTCTTCAATTATCAGATTCTATAACAAGCTTTACGACTCACCAGCAAGGACGAGAGGGACGAAGCTATACAATTTCAAAGATGGGGTCAGCCCCCTATGGGCACCTCCACAAGATAGTAAGAGAGGCACCGAGTCTTCAAACACAAACTAAAATTGTTAATTCTACAATGCTTGGAAAATAAATAACAAATAATCGGCACAGGTCCACTCGCGATGCAGTTCACTGGTCGAATGACTATGCTCGGGAAGGAAAAAAATCAGGGTCACTGACATGTCCCGAAGAATTGCCAAACTTAAGTGGTAGTGGGCGGCACTGCTCGCAGTACGAATCGCCGATAAGTTCTAAAGTGGCAACTGCGTACTGGAAGAAATCTTGGGTAGAAACTTATGTGGATGTGTGTGAAACTTACTGTGAGGATAGTACAGGACCCCAAGCCATGGATAGGTCTCGATTCTAGCGACGCCTTCGTAAACATGTTCCACTGGAGAATTGTCGATACCACAGGAAATGGATATTACTGAAAACAATTTTTATTTAAGTGGTAAGGGTGTATAAGGGTTAGTATAGTACACTAACATTTCGCCAGTCACGTTTAGTCTCATGTAAAAGGGCACAACGCTGCTACTGCCGCTGAAACATCATCAAAGCGTTTAATAGCCGTTACAAATAGTATTAGTACCCAGACTAATACTGAAAATAATGAGTTTTTCGGACCTAAATCACCTGGAAACTTCGGTAATAGCTACACAACTAGATCTGATCCTGAATATGTGTCCCTTAATATTTATTTACAGAATTTATGTGGAATAAGTAATAAAAAGAACGAATTAGAGTTATACTTACAAGATATTAAGCTAAACAATTTACTTCACCCGGAGCAGACGTGTTATCAATTACATTAAAAGTTTTTTTAAATCAGTGTACTCCAAAAGTAACTAATAGTACAGCTACAAATAGAACTCAAATTGTTATAACTGTGTGTTGTCAATTGCTACAGTTCGTCGCTGTGTTAATAACAAGTGTGTGCACACCGCTGCGCTGGCGCACCCCGCGCTCGCCCTGCCTTACCGCTGCGAAACAAGGACCTAATTATTCATCTCGCTCGCACAGAGACTCCGCGTTCAGCATAACATACTTCACCCCCGCAAAAGAGTACGTACAATATTATTCTTTGACTCTTGTACACACAAATATTGTACGCACGGAGTGGAAAGTTCCGCGATATCATAATACACGACAACTTAATTATTAAAACTTGGAAGAAGGTACGCTCACTGCTTACCGCCTGCCGCTGTCAAGTAATTAAGTGTAAACACGATGAATGTACAAAGATCGCCACCATCTGCCAGCTCTAGCTCGCAACCCGACCTATCGAAGTTAAATGCACTCGAAGCCGAATCACAAATTACTTTTCGCTCGAAACGTAAAGAACGGCCGACGGACTGCGATTGTACTTTTGAGATAAGACAGATTCATTCGGAGTTAAGCCGTATTGGATCGTTACTAGAAAAATATGTGGAATCTAATGAGCAGATCATAAAAAACATGCAGGAGAGTATTACAGAGGTCAAATCACAAATCTCTGAGTTAAAAGTATGTAACGAACAAACTAATCAGCTAATCCGCGAAAATACCACACAGATTAGCGAGGTCAAATCTTCGACGTCTAACGTCGCTAAAGAACAAAATGAACTACGTCAAAGTGTACTAAAATTGGAAAAACAAATTTGTCAAGATGAACACAAAATCGTCACACTTGAATCAGACATCAGTGCCCTAAAACATTCATCCCCACTTCAACCCGTCACATCTAAAACAAACAACCAACTATATTCAAGCGAACAACTAATTAAGGAGGTAACGGATCGTAACTATCGGGAGAAAAATATCATTATAGTAGGAGTGCCAGAGACAACAACCACTAGCACAGGAGAAGGTTCATCTAGTGACGAAAAGAATGTCTGTGAAATCATTTCTCGGGTGTGCCAGGGCCTCCAGAAACCAACAAAGATTTTTCGAATAGGTAAACACACACCCGGAAAGAATCGCAGCATTAAAGCGTGTTTTACCTCATCGGACCCTGCAAAATATTTGTTACGGAACAAGGATAGTCTGCCTCAAAACATAAAAATATTTTCAGACCAAACCCCGGCACAGCAGCAATACCTAAAAAGTTTGAAAGATGAATTATTACGACGTCAAAATGACGGTGAAGACCAGCTTACAATTAAATATATCCATGGGGTACCAACAATAATAAAACAGTCTCCAAAAAACTTCATTTAGTAAACGAAAATATAACTACCAGTATTAACTGCAACACGTATCAAGTACTCAATAACTACGATAATATTACTACTAGCAAATCTCGCCTAAGATTTTTATACCTGAATGCTAGAAGCATTAGAACAAAAGGAAAGCTGGACGAGTTGAAGTGCATTTTAAAATCATTACCAAAAACAGCACATGTAATTTTAATAACAGAAACCTGGATAAGGTCAGAAACCCAAGCCATAACATTACAAATAGATAACTATACGCATTATTATAACTACAGAAATGACTCAAGAGGAGGAGGAGTCTCGGCATATATTCACAACGACCTTAAACACAGTCTATCAGAATCTACGTATTCAGGAGGCAATAACTACTTATGGATATATCTGGAGAGGTATGCTTTTGAAGTAGGGGTAGTATACTACCCAGGTAATACCAACTACAGGGAATTCTTACAGGAATATGATTCACAGTTACAAAAAAGAAAAAGAGCAATTGTATTTGGTGATTTTAACGTTGATTTATTGGACAAAAACAACAAAGAAACAAAACAATATAAAGCTATAGTTAAAGAGGCGGGACACGTGCTTCTGAACAAAATAAGTAAAAAATACTGTACGAGAAAGTCTATTACAAAAAAAAGCATTATTGATCATATTAGCACTAATTTCAAAAACGACCACTTCCATATGGTAATACTTGAATCTTCTCTGTCAGACCATAACCAAATGTACCTAGAACTTAAAAAAGTCAAATCGCCACCACGAATGAGATCTCAGTATGAGGCAATGGACTATACACAGTTATACAAACATACAGAATCAGCGAAATTTAACCATAACGAAGATTACCTGAAATGGGAAAATATTATAAAATTATGTGTAAAAAAAAGTAAAATAACTAAAACTAAAATTCTTAACCCTCCGCAAAAAGATTGGATCAATAAGGACATCATTGCAGAAATAAATCAAAGAAATGTAATGTGGACGGAACTTGAAAATGACCCTAATAACGAAGCTCTAAAGAAGCAATTTAGCAAAAAACGAGACTGTGTAGAAAAACTAATCCAAAGAACAAAAAATACTTACTACTATGATGCAATAACCAAATCTATTAAAAAACCCAAAAAAATGTGGAGTGTAATAAACTATTTAGCCAATAACAAAATTAAACAAAGTAGTACTCCCTCGCAGCTAGTTGTAGACTCTAAAATCACTACTAATCCGAATGACATTTGTAAAATTTTTAATAATTACTTTGCCACGATAGGACCACTTTTAGCAAAAGAAATACCTGCAACATTTCACGACAAC
The DNA here is from genome assembly GCA_963921375.1 of Tiliacea citrago. Taxonomy (NCBI): domain Eukaryota; kingdom Metazoa; phylum Arthropoda; class Insecta; order Lepidoptera; family Noctuidae; genus Tiliacea; species Tiliacea citrago. The sequence continues at coordinate 20,414,358 of OY992804.1, read as the reverse complement.
TATTATCGCGCGTTACCAAAGTGTCTTCCTCAAGAATCAGGTGAGCTGTCCAGTCTTAAACCATGTTCTGCCAAAGAAATATTACAAATAATAACAAACCTTGATCCAAATTGTAGCACAGGCATAGATGGAATAAACACTAAAGCAATAAAGTGCATTAAAAATCTTATTGTAAATAACTTATGTACATGTTTTAACAAACTATTAACCGACGGAAACTTTCCCGACACACTAAAGATAGCAAAGGTTACCCCTATTTACAAATCAGGAAGTCTTACAGATCCCGGAAATTATCGACCAATCTCAGTATTGCCAGTAATGTCAAAAATATTAGAAAAAGTTCTTCACAACCGATTACAAAATTACTTAAACTCTATTAATTTTATTACCGATCGCCAATATGGATTTAGACCAAAAAGCAATACTACCACTGCTACAATCGATCTCGTTACCAAAATTAAGCGAAATATAGACAATAAAAATATAGTCGTAGGTATCTTTGTCGATCTAAAAAAAGCATTTGACACCGTCTCTCACAAATTACTATTAAAAAAGCTAGAATCCATTAACATCACTGGAAGTGCACTAGAAATGTTCAAATCCTACTTAACCAACCGCTCACAAATAGTTAAGCTAGGTAATCATGATCAAAGTAACGCACTACCAATAACATGCGGCGTTCCACAGGGATCCATTCTGGGTCCTCTGCTCTTTCTCATATATATTAACAACATCACCGAAATAAAGCTACATGGCCACCTTACCCTGTATGCTGATGACACATGTTTTTTTTACTTTGGTTCTTCCATCCACGACATTATTACACTAGCCCAAGATGATTTAAATTCTCTATACACATGGTTTCAATTTAATCTTTTAACAATAAACATATCCAAAACTTGCTATGTAATATTTAAGGCAAAAAATAAAATCATTCCACCATTTGATCCACTTAAAATTAATGACGTACCACTGCAGCTAAAAACAAGCGAAAAATACCTCGGTCTGAGAATAGACAGTACTCTTTCGTGGAATGCCCAGATTGAATATATAAAAAACAAGCTCTCGACACTAGTAGGGACATTGCGCAACATAGTTCGATGTATTCCGCGAATTCTAAGATACACCATCTATAACTCACTAGTAAAGCCGCACCTACTATATCTGATTGAACTCTGGGGCAGTGCTACGAAAACAAAACTGTCAGAACTTCAACGATCGCAAAATAAATTAATAAAAATGCTTTTTAACTATCCCTATTTAACATCAACTTCAAAAATCTATAGTGACACAAAATTAATGAACATCAAGCAACTCTATATCTATAATACATGTATATTCATTAATAAAGTGCTTAACAAAAAAATACACACAAACATTATACTAACTCAATATCGACAAGTCAGCCAACGAAGCTCACGACGAGCGAGCCTAATAGTGCTACCTAAAACTAGACCCAATTATGGCAAAAAAATGGTTACTTTCGAAGGAGTGCAACTATATAATAAATTACCATCAAGTATTAGAAATGTACACTCACTCAATGCATTCAAAATTCAGCTCGGTCAGTATTTAACAGCAAGTAAAACACCCTCACAGAAATGAATGCGTTGGGTGGGTCGTGTTTGTGAAACTGTACATAGAGGTGAAGTCAAACCTTTTTAAATTGTTAACATTAATTTATTGTTCTCAAGTAAGTGACATTTGTGTATGTTTTAATTGAGAATAAAGATTCTTTAAACCTATATTTGTGCGTAACAGAGCATTTTTTGACTAAAGATACGGCTTTACAGTTTAGCATTGACGATTATAAAATGGTCTCATTTAATGCACGAAAAAATAAGACTAGGGGGGGTAGTCTCATAATGGCGAATAATGATATTGACTGTGAAGAGGTGTCTTTTTGTAAGAAAATATACAAAATTGAATGCTTCGAAATATGCGGCGTTAGAGATGCTAAAACCAGTATATACATTTTCTGCTGTTATAGAAATCCTATCGATCAGAACTATGAAATATTCTTATCTAAGTTAGAACAATTACTTGAACACTTTTACAACAAAAAATGCATCATTTGCGGGGATTTTAACATTGACTTGCTTAAAACTGACCTAAAAGCTACCAAATTCGTAACACTATTGACATCCTATAATTTTAGACCTATTTTTAAAGAAGTCACGTATAGACGAAATAATGCGCAGTCTTGTCTGGATAATTTTTTGACGAATTTACCGGATAATGTTATAACTGAATTTCTCGTTGATCATAACTGCCTGGCTGACGGACACGCAGCATTATTGTGTGGCATTAAAACTGAAAAAATAGCATCCAATGACAACCAAAACTATATAACTATTGAGGCTAGACAGTTCAGCGTTAAAAATTCAAATAAATTTAGAAATAGTTTATTAAATATTAACTGGATGGAATAAGGTTTAAATGGGTTCTTAAAGAAAATTATACAAATATATCGCGACAGTTTCAAAAAGAGGAAAAAAAGAATTAATTACAAAAAATGTCGTATGGCAAACTGGACAACTAAAGGGATAAAGGTGTCTAGTAAAATGAAACGGTTCCTACTTCAAAACACAAATAAGATGACTTGCACTGAGGAATTAAGGACTTATACAAAAAGATACATTAGAATATTTAGACTAGTTTTAAAAAAAGCCAGACGGATTGCTATTAGGACAGAATTTACTAAAGCGAAGGAGTCTTCAAAAGCCTTATGGCAGGTCATAAACAGGCATAGAAATAAAGAACCTAAACAAAACGGAAATAAATGCATACTGCTTAAAATTTGTGATAAGATTATATCGAATCCCCAAGACATAGTTGACATTTTCTCGAACACGTTTGACAAAGCTGAAACAGGTGGGGATGTTGATTGTGAACAAGCTATTAGAATCTTGCAAAGTAACGTAAACAGAGTGAACGTAGAAATGACATTTGAACGAGTCACCGCGCTTGAAGTAGTAAAAATTGTCAACGCAATGGCAAACAAAAAATCTTATGGCCATGATGAAATACCGATTCAATTAATAAAAGATCACATTGACTTATTAGCAGAACCGTTGGCACATTTTGTCAACATGTGTATAGATAAGAGTATATTCCCTGAACAACTGAAAATAGCCAGAGTTTTACCCATTTATAAAAAAGGTTGTAAATTAGACCCACATAACTACAGACCAATCTCGTTATTACCGATAATTTCGAAAATTTTTGAGAAAGTTCTTATAACTAGACTGCTTAAGCATTTGAACCGTAATAAAATTCTTGATCATAGACAATTTGGTTACCAGAGATTTGTGGGGACAAATGACGCAATTGACACACTAATGGAAGAAGTAATTAACAAAATTAATAAGAAACTTAAAGTTGCTGGGTTATTTCTTGATCTAAGCTCAGCTTTTGACACTGTCGATCACAAATTACTATTAGCGAAAATGGATCATTATGGTATTAGAGGACAGTATGTAGAAATTAAAATAGCTGAAGATAAATGTGAAAAAGTATACAAATCAGGTCTAAAACTAATAAAGAAAGGTGTCCCACAGGGTTCAATAGTAGGGCCAATATTTTTTATCTTGTTCATAAATGACCTAATTAATTACATGACAAATCAAACTGATATAGGACTTGTTCTTTTCGCTGACGATACAAATGCTATAATAATCGCAGAAAATATAGAAGCCTTGACTAATAAAGTAAATATGACTCTTACTCACTTTAATACTTGGTTCACCTTGAACAGTCTCAACTTGAACACCAACAAAACGAATGCAATGTTATTTAGAACTACGGCAAGAAATAAAGGTACAATTGACATAAATTTGAATGGTAATAATATAATTTTAGTTGACAGCGTTAAATTTTTAGGTATTTATATTGACGAAGGATTAACCTGGAAAAAGGAACTATCAACCATAGAAAGCTCAATTAGTTCAGCCTGTTATGCTCTTAGAAGTCTCAGAGATGAGATCGACATTAAACAATTAAAACTGGTATATTGTTCACTTGTCGAATCCAGGCTTAGGTATAGTATTTTTCTATGGGGCGGAAGTTATGCGTACAATGTGAATACTGCTTTCGTAGTACAAAAAAGGCCCATAAGAACCATGGTGAGAATTCCGCAATGGGTATCGTGTAAGCAGTATTTTAAGGATCTACAGATTTTAACCGTCCCATCCTTGTATATTTTTGTTGTACTCACGGATCTTATAAAGAAACTTAACAGATTAGAAACAACTGAACAAAGAAATAAGAGAGACGCTACTAGGCGCAAGGACTTGCAACATTACATAGTCCCACATATGAAAGTTGTTACTCATGCTGCAAGCTTTCAATCCATCAAGCTGTATAATAGACTTCCAGGAGATTTGAAGTCTGTTTACAATATTGACCAATTTAAGCAAAAATTAAAATCATTTTTGGTAGAGAAATGCTATTATGCTATTGATGAGTTTCTGTCTGACGTGTTTACCTAGGCCAATAAAATTGTATAATAATGATAGTATCTATGGTGACATAATCCTGACCGTGTTAAGTTTTGACATTATTATTCTTCTACATTACCTATTATTTTACATGATTCTTTTACATTGCCTATTATTCTACATTATTCTTTTACATTATTATTTTGCATTATTCTTGACTTTATGATCATAATTTAGACTCAAATCTCTATGTTATTACTGTTAATGACAGTGATAAGCTCATAAGATCGCTATTAATAAATATAATTAAATGCACGTGTGTAATTTTTAAGTGATTTCGACACAATGTAAAAATTGTTATGAAATAAATTAAATGAAATGAAATGAAACTGAGAAATTCTAGACGGAAAAACCCTATAAAACTTTGCCAGATTTGGGAATCGAACCCCTCAGCAGTGGCGCTTGCGACCACTAGACCAACGAGGCAGTTTTTTCTCACAGAAATCGAAGGTTAAGGTAAAGTTAAATGAAGCACTTACCTCTACTTAAACATGACGAGAAACTGAACCAAATACCAAGGATAAACATGGTGATTGCAATCCAACCCCGACCATCACAATCTGCTGCACTGTGGCATAATAATATAACACATGAATTTATTTCCACGAAAAAAAAAACATATTATACTTACGTATTGTCAACTTGATGACAAAAATACAGTGCGAACATTGTAAGCCAGAAACAACTGCAATGAAAAATACGGACGCTTGTTGCCTTGTTGTATTATAATGTTTAAATAGTTTCTTATAGTTGTTAAATAAACAGTCAAAACATTCAACAACTTATTATAATACAATCTGTTGGTTCTTTTTAGGGTTCCGTACCAAAATGGTAAATAGGAACCCTTATGGTGAGACTAAGTCTGTCTGTCTGTCTGTCCGTCACACCTGGATATCTCAAGAACTACTAATGCTATCAACTTGAAATTTGTAATAGTTTTAGATGACGTTTACCCAACTATTTTGCGAAAAATAAAGAAATTTAAAAATATATATCTTTTTTGCAACAGGGCCTGAAAGGGGGTCTTAAAAATTCGAATGGAGTCTACTAGGGCATGTGGGGTATCATATGAAAGAGCGCTGTTTGCACATTCTCAAACTTTTTTTTTAGGCGTCATTGTTTTCGACTTTTGATGACAAATGTAAAAAAATACCGCCCCCCCCCCTCTATCTCCGAAGTTTGCATAGATAAAAATCTGTAATTATTCTACGTGATAGAAGTATATGTAAAGATTACAGGAAAAATAAAACGATGTCTCTAAAAAGCATAGTTTTTCAGAAATCATCAATATCATATATACGTACGGAACCTCGGTGCGCGAGTCCGACTCGCTCTTGACCGGTTTTTTGTTGTTAGTTACGCCATAACCCGAATAGTTTGCATTCATTAGTTCTGACGCGTTTGTACTTCATCAACTTGCTTAGAACAACTAGCTTGCAACTCGACTTTTGAATTTCCATCGGAGTTAAGATTCAGTTTTTTTTCAAAATTTGGCTCCTAAGTTCCAACGATTAAGGAATCTGCCTGAAAGTGCTTCGAATTCTTTTTCTTGAGGGTGTTCAAACTACTTATCAACATTATTGCAACATAAACATGACATAGATATATAGATAATAGAAGATAAAATACTCTTTATTATGTACACCATAAAAATTATAGATGTAAATGTAGAAATTTTAAATAGGGCGACACAATGGGCGGTCTTATCGCTAAAAGCGATCTTTTAAAGACAACCTTTGGATGGATTAAGTGGGAAGGAGAGACAATACTGCGGGTAGCAGACTACCTGCAGTATTGTCTCTCCTTCCCACTAGTGTTTCATTTACATAATTATATACAATAAATACATACATAAAACATATTAAACTTATCTATATATAGATATGTGTGTGTTATGTGTAGCAATTTAATTGCTAAATTATTTTAAGTTTTAATTTATTAATTTTATTTTCCTAAGGAGCCATAATTATATCTTATGTTCTCACTAGTTTGTTACTCTACGGGTCACAGCAATGAGGATTAATACCCCACTGTAATACAGTATCAACTAGTGCGGGGGGTTATGTGACTTTTACTGGTGGCCTTATATATTGTAATGTCAACAGCATATACTTAGGTAATAAATTGTGCACAAATAAATAAATATTGAATAATAATCATGAAACAAGTGCAAAGAACAGAATGAAACTGTTTCAGGAGAGATAGTGTGTTTTTACAATAATTTTAAAAATGGTCAAAGATTGAGCACGCCTTTTCGAGACGGGCAAGGTATTCCATAACCGTACTGCTTGAACTGTAAAAAAATTATCATAGAAACTGGTGGAATGCATCTCTGGTCTCAAGATTTCCAATGACCTCAGGTATCTATTATGTGTGTTTGAGGGAACTTGAAACGTTCTTTAAGATAAGAGCGGGTTGTAGGACCGAACAGTGTAGTGAGTGTACTGTAGAGCTGAAACAAGAATTCCGGCGAAGACGTATGGGAAGCAACTTGAACTTCGTACGAAATTCAGAAATGTGATCTTATTTGTGCCAAATATAAATCCTATGCAAAAGTTTTGAAGTCGCTCAAGTTTATCTAGTTGTGCCTCACTGAGATCGAGATAACTGACATCAGCGTAGTCAAGGATGGGAAGTAAATAAAAGAGATTGTCCAAGCGCAGTTTTTGTGGCAGTTGGAAGAAAGTTCCACAATCGTCTCGGGGACTACTAACGTACTATAAAAGTTACTTTAAGTTAAGACAAGCATATATGAAAAAAAAATTGCGGTCGGGGGACCCCGTCAGGAACGAAGTTCATTCTCACGTGTGATTTAAAACAAAAACTTTTGACACTTGAATCTTGAGGCTTTGAAACTGAATTTTTTTTCGAAGAATTTCTTTTAGCTCTCATAGATTGTTTAACCACCCAAAGACGCGTTTTGAATACAGAGTCATCTAGTAATAGTTTTTAGAAGCTCCTACCTCAAGCTGTGCTGGCTGGGTAGTTTGTTACGCCACTTCTTCCAAGCTAAAGCACTAGGTGAAGGTCGGGCGTTTTTGGGGACTGTCTTATGTTATTTTCACGTTCAAAAAGTGCTGATTCCTCAGGCTAGTGTAAATAGATGACTTTAAATTTTGCTGTACACGCATTATATTATTATTATTTACTCCCGGTGTCCCCCAGGGCAGCATCCTAGGTCTCTTCTAGCTTCCTTTAAAAATTAATGACATGGAGATTTGTAATGTAACAGAAGATCAATGTGTCCTCTAATCAGGGTTCATATCCAAATTAAACAATATACCGCATATAAAACTACAGAGCATCTTTCGTTAGGTTTTAGGAGTCGTAATTTCCATTTTGTTGTCTCACCCATTGTTATGTGGTCGGTTTCCAGCTGGATCATAGCCAGCGTACTGTACGTCACTGTACGGCAATAGGTCGTTATTGCTAAGAAGATGCCTCCGACTGCATGAGATTGTTTATAGTATTAATTTATATAAATCTAGTTTCCATCTTTTTTTAAATTCACTCTTTACGCTTTCGGGGCTTTTGATTTTTAAGTATAACAGCACCATAATGTACTTTTATGATCTTCATAACAAAGTTTTGATGTTTATACCGAACTTTGTTTAGTATTGAAAGTAATAAGGAAGATGTCACAATGCAGATATTTGCAAAAGTATCAGTTTTTGTTTTAGGATGTAAATGCACCCACAGGGATGGCATCCGTAGTACGCACGGCTACAGATCAAGCTAACGTGACTTATTATTTACTTATTTCCTAACAAAAATCTGCACTCATGAAATAATGTCTGTCTGTCTGCTCTCTTGTTGAAGCATCTATAATAATATTATAAAGCTGAAGAGTTTGTTTGGTTGAACGCGCTAATCTCAGGATATACTGGTTCGCATTGAAAAATTATCGAGGAAGGCTATAGGCTACATAACATCACGCTACGACTAAGAGGAGCGGAGCATCAATGAAAAATGTCGCATAAACGGGAAAAAATCCTTTTGAGAGCTTCTGTTGCGTACGCTGCTTAAAGTTACGCAAAAATCATGTATGACAGAATTGTTCCCCTTTAAAATTAAAAAAAAAAATCTGTGACAGCGTATATCTATCTTTTAAGGTTGACTCACTATAAACTTTTTATGGTAATCAAATCTGTTCTAAAATAATGCATTATTTCCGAAGGTGTTTTTATAAACATGATATTTACCATTTCTTCCCGTGGGTGTCGTAAAAGGCGACTAAGGGTCTTACTAGAGAATGGGCAGCAGCGTTCTCTATGCATTTTAACACCATACTGCGATCGCCAACCCGCCTGCCAAGCGTAGCGATTATGGCAAACATCCCCCCTTAGGGGGAGGGCTATGTCCAGCAGTCGACGTCTTTTGGCTGAAATGATGATTAATCGTTATCCAAATAAATACTTTATTCGTCACAAGTATTTAATTTTGAACAAAATTGCCCTTGACATCATATGATTTCAATAAATATCATAGTTTTGAAATAATCACAGTACAAATTATTATTATATTAATAGCGGTTGATATCACTTTTATTTAAAAAAAAACGAATGAAATGACTAAACTTTTAATCAATTTAAAACAAATACAATTTTATACTTGAAAATATACTTCTTGATTTAAAATAACGACTTATAACAATATTGCAAACGATGTTATAGCGACGGCTGCTTGAGACAGAATAAGGGGCGAGCGCTTGCCGCGCCCCGCTTTTATAGGCACCACCACACGGTAGTTTGAAAATAACGTTTTTACGCTAATACGGCCTCTCCTGACGTGTGGTTGTCCTCAGCCACATTGTCCAGATGAAGGTCCTTGTTCGCTGCAGTCACGATCATTCGCACATCTTCGGCAAGTGGACTCAGCGACGCGAAGGGCTCATGTCTTCAATAGCTGCATCGGTAATTGATGGACCCTGGTGTGTCGACATTTCCACGACTTGAATGGTCTTCGCAGCTGGCACTGGTAGATGGTGCTGCGAGACTATCCTCTTCAGCTAAAAATGAGAGAATGGCACTTCTTAGTAACATCCTTATTATTTCATCTAAACATATGTCTGTTGTAGTTAGATACAACACATCTAGACGGAGGCACCCAGTTAGCACGTCTTGGCAGAGACACATCTCAATGCCCTCATAAATAAACTGAGACGGAGGCACCCAGTTCGCTCGTCACTTTCGGCAGAATTAACTATTACTCAATGCCCTTATAAATAAACAGAGACGGAGGCACCCAGTTAGCACGTCTCGACAGAGCCATCGCTCAATGCCCTTGTAAGTAAACAGACGGAGGAACCCAGTTAGCACGTCTCGGCAGAGCCATCGCTCAATGCCCTTCTAAGTGAACAGACGGAGGCACCCAGTTAGCACGTCTCGGCAGAGCCATCGCTCAATGCCCTTGTAAGTGAACAGACGGAGGCACCCAGTTAGCACGTCTCGGCAGAGCCATCGCTCAATGCCCTTGTAAGTGAACAGACGGAGGCACCCAGTTAGCACGTCTCGGCAGAGCCATCGCTCAATGCCCTTACAGCCACTATGCATGTACACATGACTCTTTCAGTCCATGTTATCAAGCACATTTGATACAATACATGACCATGTATCTTATAAGTAAATACACAAATCTACTTACTATCAAAAAACGTGGCACACGACTCGGGGGTCCACTCTCCTCGTCAAGCAACTATGTGCTCGGCGGCAACCTGAGTGACTTTGCCATACGAACCAGTTAGCAGTTGTAGCTCGTAACGATCGTGGGGGAAGGGTTTTCGCCACACGATATGGCCCTCGCATCCCCGAGTCCAGCTTGCCTGTAACTTATGAAGATTTTATAACAAACACATTATCATTTAGATTAAACGTACGCTTGCCCTTCCGATTCCTATTAACGTACTCATCTTGTTTACGTCTATTCTGGTCAAGCAGTTCGCTAGCGCGCTGTCTTTAAAATTCTCTTAACCCCTTGCAATTCGGTCGCACGTCATCAACAGCGATACAAGTGATCTTATGACTGGCGTGAATGCTTCAACACCAATAAGCAATTGTAGCGGTGAGATCTGAGTGGTCTTGCATTTAGGGCAGTTGATAACAAAGCTGCATTTTCCACAAGGAATCTGACGTGTTGTACGTGACTGCGTAGTTTCACTAGTTGCCGTTTACCATCCTTATGCAACTGAATAATAACTGCGCCGTAACCGATAGAACTCGCGTCCTTATGCAACTTGGTTGATTACACGGATTTAAAATAACAAGCACGGGTTCACTTGTAAGACAATGGATTACGTATTTACGTGACTTTTCGTGTTCTTCGCCCCAGTGACATTTAACGTTACCCCGTGTTAAAATAGCAATGGGCGCTGTCTTAGGTGCATAGCCGGCTTTATAGCGACTAAAATACCCTGCCAAACTGAGTAGCTGTCGAACCTACAGGCGATTAAATTAAAATCTTAATTTCTTGTTCGCTCGGTCTAACCTGACCCTTTGACAGTCCGACCTAGTACTCTGCCTCTGTTGCCACAAATGTACTTTTCTTTAAATTAATAGAAAACCCCGCAGAAGTAAATACGTCGCGTGCGTTCTCGATTACTTCTTCGATAGAGGATGCCAATAATAACACGCCATCGATAAATACGAGAGCTTTACAAAACTATCAGTGATTTAACACGCACTTTAAATTTTTCGCCCCCTACTACATGGGACCCAAACACAACTGGCGAAATGTGGGTGTACTATTAGGTACACCTCTGCCTAACCCTTCGGGGATTACAGGCGTGATGTTATGTTATGTTGTGTGTGTTTAAAATATTCTACGAATGTACGGCAAATCGGTGTCTCACTCGTCAACTCAATGCGCATAATTATTACCAGTTGTGACTGTTAAAGCAGTCCAAATAATAAAGAATTCCTTAAACTGATTTACAACAGACATTAATTTTTCACGATCGCTACCTTCTAGCGGCTTGTTAACCGAAAACAGTTCACTTGAGTTGATGAAAAATACATTTTGACAAACCGAACTAGGAATTCGAGTCATACGTTGCTCATTGTTTGCACGTATGTACGTTACCACCTCGCGGTTCAAAACATCTGTTCCTACTAACTAGTCCTGACATGTTTAGGCATTTTAGGGAACCACGAAAAGATTACTTCTAGATAATGAGATGTCGCTAAATTCTATAACTAATGTTACGCGGCTATTACACTCAATATTTAGATCACCTATACCACGTAATACCTGATGTGGGTAGTCGGGTACATTTAAAATATTTAAGCACCGATTCTGAAATGAGTGAAACGTGCGACCCGCTGTCTCTCTACACGTCTATAGGTATACCCTGTATAATCAACTAGAAATAAAAATTAACGTTGTTTTAATTACGCGTTTCAGATCTTTGTTTAGCAAAACAAACCGAGGCGTCATGGCCTGGCTTTTTACAGAATGAGCATGACCCATTCGGTTTCTTCTTATTCATTGTTTCTGTGGAATCATCGGATCTACCTGTTTTAGATTGTTTAGGGCATGCACGCTGCATGTGACCTGCACTACCACAAGAAAAACACGTTATTTCGCGATTTTTATTATTATGTGGACGTTTTAGAGAGTTTCGGTCAAACTGTTTACTTTGGGAAGATTTCACAGGCGTTACAGATGAATTGGGATTTGGTTTTGTATAAATAGAAAAGAATTCAACAAGATCTTTGGTCATTAAATGGGCGTTAGTCGCAGCGGCACGTACCTGTGCGTCAGTTATACCACGTATGACAATCGCGACCGTTAAATCATCACTTAACCCTTTAACAATATTTAGTCTCAAGATGGAGCGCCTAGCATATTCTGCGTACGTGGAATATTTGTCGGAATTACTACTCATGACGTTAAACAAAATATTTGCTACATCAATTCTTCGCGAGCACAGCGGTTTGAATTCGATTTTAAAGTTAGACCAGGTGCGGTCGTTTGTGACCCAGTCGTTCAACCAGCTACGAGCATCACCTTTCAGGCAGTTAGCGATCCGGGATAAGCACTCGTTGTCATCCCATCTATTAATATCACGTGCCCTTTCAACCTCTTCACACCAACAATCGATATCATGTATGCTGGGATCAAAGTTTGAAATATAATAATGGTTGGATCTGACCTTGGTTAACGCACTCAACGCTCCTATGAGGCGATCTGTAGCATCCAATGACGTCGAAGTACTTGCAAGCGATTCTCCAACGATGCTGGTGTTCGACTCGGGCACTGCTGGTTGTGACTCCTGCGGCGAAGACTCGATGATCTGCCCAGGCGCCACAATGGCACCTGCTTCCGGAGTCGTTGTCACCGACACGGTGCCAGATGCGGGTAGGCTGCTGCTCTCTAGCGCGGTCAGGCGCGCCAGAATAGCTCCAAGGGTGTCTTGGAGTTCGGCTGCATCACTATTTTGATCACGCCTATTTCTACCTCTATTACGAGTGGTAGCTCTTTCGGACATGATTTAAAAGCTTTTCGCACGACACAGATAATAAGATAGGCAATGGAGCCTATCCCACTTCTGATAATAGCGGTTGATATCACTTTTATTTAAAAAAAAACGAATGAAATGACTAAACTTTTAATCAATTTAAAACAAATACAATTTTATACTTGAAAATATACTTCTTGATTTAAAATAACGACTTATAACAATATTGCAAACGATGTTATAGCGACGGCTGCTTGAGACAGAATAAGGGGCGAGCGCTTGCCGCGCCCCGCTTTTATAGGCACCACCACACGGTAGTTTGAAAATAACGTTTTTACGCTAATAATATTATCATCACACTAATATTATAAAGGCGAAATTTTGTGTGTGTGTGTGTGTTTGTTACTTCTTCACGCTTAAACGGCTGGACCAATTTTGATTAAAAAAAAATATGGAGCTACCTCCGTATTTTTTTAACCAAAATTATTCTGAATTAACGTTTAAGCTACTTTTTATCCCTATATTCCCACGGGATCGAGACTTACGCTGGTGAAACCGTGGGGCGCAGCTAGTCTTGAATAATTATTGTTTGAAGTGGACTTATTGAATGTTTCTGTTCTGTAATTTAACACAGAACAATATTATAAGCAACATAAGTATTAAATCATGTTAGCTTTTGGAAACTTTTGATTTTTTTCCCTCAACACTTTCAGAAATGGCTTCCGACTATGAGGATTATTTATTCAGTCAACATTTACTGAATGTTCAGTACAAAACAAAAGCATTTATTGGGACACGCACATATCACAAAAAAACTAAACTAAAACACACTCATAGAAACATAAAGAACAAAAACAAAAATAAAACAAAGTAAAAATGAAAATAAAAACAGAAAGTCCAAAGAGAAAGTCAGAAAGTAGGCTTTAAAAGTTAACGAGTAATAGTCGACCAAATTAAATTTACAGTTGGAGCATTGACCGTGACGTATATCGATGTATGGGAGAACATGTGTTTCAACAGCAATGTTTATTTGGTTTTTGGGATAAATTCATCCTAACTACGGAACCCTTCATTGTGCGTGATGCGATAGAAAGAAAGAAAGAAAGAAAAGAAAAAGAAAGAAAGAAAGAAAAAGAAAGAGTTCAACTAGAATTTATAAAAAGACTTTCTTATTTACCTATAAGGTAAATAAGAAAGTACAGAAACTAGAATTTATAAAAAGACTTTCTTATTTACCTATAAGGTAAATAAGAAAGTACAGAAACTAGAATTTATAAAAAGACTTTCTTATTTACCTATAAGGTAAATAAGAAAGTCTTTTTATAAATTCTAGTTGAACTCTTTCTTTTTCTTTCTTTCTTTCTTTTTCTTTTATAAAAAAATAAAAAAATACCTACTTTAGCAGGTATAAGGAATACAGTTAAAAACCATGAAGATAGACTGAATTACTTTAAAATTAAATCTTTGCACTGGCGCGGGCGTCAAGATTTTGCAGGTCTGATTTTCTTATTCAAGAAATTAAATCAAGGCGTGGATTGCTCACAGCTTCTATCATTAATTAATATTAATACGCCCCGGTCGTCAGCTAGACTTCATAATTATAAGCCTTTCGCTTGGTGGCCGCAAAACCAAGTACGGGAGTAATGCCCTCCTTTCCTATATTCTCAGAAAATGTAACGACATTTTTCACGATTTTGACTTCGACATATTTTCAGGCAGCATCACTAAGTTGAGTTGTGCTCAATAATATGTAATTTTTGCTCAATGATGTTTTTTTATTTTATTTGTGTTTTTTTATTGTTTTTAGTTTTTTATTTCTTTAAATTTAATTGATTTAATTCAATTTTATTATGTTTTTAGTTTTTTATTTCTTTCAATTTAATTCAATTTAATTATTTATTATTATTATTATTTAATTTAATTCAATTTAATTTTAATTATAAAAGATTATTGATACTAGTTCTAATTACATTATTATCCATCTTTATATTAATTATTATTGTATACTGAGATCTTAATTAAACGCTGTACTTACCTTTAATTTAGATGCAAGCAATGCTACGTAAAAAAATAAAACGTATAAAAGTATTATTTTTTTGTTTCTACTGTATTTGTAAATGATATGTATTTTGAATGTTATGTGTATTTAGTTGGTTTGCCTTAATAAATAAATACGCACTTGGCCGGTTTTTTTTTTATTTTTTACCAGTAGTAGTTTCTCAAGTAAATGCAGCACTTACCTTCACTTAAACACGATGAGAAACTTAATAAAAGACTTAGGATTTGCATGGTGATACCGATCCTATTTGCATGGTGATACCGATCCTATTTGCATGGTGATACCGATCCTATTTGCATGGTGATACCGATCCTATTTGCATGGTGATACCGATCCTATTTGCATGGTGATACCGATCCTATTTGCATGGTGATACCGATCCTATTTGCATGGTGATACCGATCCTATTTACCCCACCCACACAGCACACGTTATTTATTTAATTGATACACATAAATAAACTGTGTTTACGACGCAAGTAGAAACAAATGAACTGACTAAAAGATGACTCGAATGATTTTTTAAAGGAACACGCGGCGATCGTAAGGCGCAATTTTTTTTTACACGATTACCCGAAAAAAAAACGGAGTTTTATTTATTACCAATATTATACAGAGGTAAAATTAGTGAGTTTGTATGTAGGGGAAAATCTTCGGAACTACTGATTCGATTCTGAAAATTCTTTCCCAAGAACAAGAAATTTCACGCGGACGAAGCTAGTATTATACAATAAATGAATCCTATCAGAACACTAATTAGAAAGTCAAAGTTGACCAGTTCAATAGAAATACTACTTTGTACTATTGTAGTTAATTGCTTTGCATTGATAACACAAAAACAACTGCATTGCGAAATAGATTAAGCTTGCTATCAAGTTACATAATTGATGCCACTTACTAACAATGTTACTAGCCTACTAGTTGAAAATAAAGGCTTCCAGAGACAGGCGAGACGAGGCAGCGCGACGCGACACTAGTAGCACAATTTCTATGAAAACTTCATGGAATGTGTAACGCTGCGCGACGCGTTGCCTGTTGCGCCTGCGATATCGCGCCAGTCTGCACGAGCCTTAAAACCATTGAATGTGTAACCCCACCAATTTAAAAACAAAATATTTTTAAGCCTATTGTATTGTATTGGTGCCGTGTGGTGCCGGACGTAAAGAATAGCACCAACCTATTTCTTCCCGTGGGTGAAAAGGTGACTAAGGAACTTACTAGAGAATGGGCAGCAGCGTTCTCTATGCATTTTAACACCATACTGCGATCGCCAACCCGCCTTGAGGGAGGCCTATGTCCAGCAGTGGACGTCTTTCGGCTGAAATGATGACGATGGTTGTATCGGAGACCGTTACCTAGAATCATTTTATTACACTATGGTATCTTATATGTTCTAATGTAAGTGGCTCTCTGTCTTTTTGAGAATAAAGTATTTAAACCCAAAGGATAGGTTCGAACGTTCTCAAGCTGGGTGGAGCGAAGATCTTCGCAGTGTGACTGAATGAGAGTGGTCGAGGATCAAGTATGCAGTTATAGAGCTCAGCGGTGGACACCGAATGCTGGAATACTAATACGCAAGCCGAGAA
This sequence comes from Tiliacea citrago, assembly GCA_963921375.1. Classification (NCBI taxonomy): domain Eukaryota; kingdom Metazoa; phylum Arthropoda; class Insecta; order Lepidoptera; family Noctuidae; genus Tiliacea; species Tiliacea citrago. The sequence goes on along the minus strand of OY992804.1, from coordinate 20,397,760 downwards.
CTGTCTATTAGTTTTCGAACGGCGTGGATCCTCAGGCGCAGATTCAGTGCAGTGCTGGAAAACGAGCAATAGCAAACGCACCCGTGAGCTCTACGAGATGTACGACGAGCCGAATGTTATTAAGACATGTCGCATGAATGGACTAGAACAGAGCACCCAAATGTTTACTGATGGTGGGAGAAGTCGAGGGCCACACAAGCTCGGATGGTTGGATGGTGTAGATCACGATTTAAGAACTGTTGCGAGTGAGAAATTGGAGAGAAAAAACCCGGAAATAGGTCACGTTCGGGAAACTTGACGTGGCTAGCCTCAGATGATGATGAATACGCAAGCCTATCTTATAAGTAATCAATAGATTACTCATAAGATAGGCTTGATAGGCGTGTGAATGAATACATTACAGTGCAAAAAGCATAACAAATTATGATATAGTGAATGTACAGAAATAAAATTAAACTCTAAAAAATATTCCTTTTGGAAATTCACATCAGAAATATGGAGCTTTATAACCGGGCATAGCAAATATTAAATCGGGGTTTGTAATCCACTGCAGTATAGCTGGTTGTAAATTAAGTACTGCATAGAGTCCAGTGATATGGTATTATTCAATTGTTTTGTGGAAACTGTTGTAGTTTATAAACGCTCTTTTTCGTTAGACATCAATTGTAGTTTCTATAGCACTATTTCATCATTATCTGCCTAGCCTTTTTCCAACTTTGTTAGAGTCGGCTTTCAGTCTAACCAGATGTAGCTGAATACCAGTATTTTACATGGAGCGACTGTCTATCTGATCTCCACAACCCAGTTACTGGGTAACACGATACCTCTTGGTAAGACTGGTTGTTAGACTTTCGGGCTTCTGACGACCCGAAACGACTGTCAAAGATCTACAAGTGACAGCCGGGACCAACGGCTTGGCGCGTAACCGAGGCACAGAGTATTTTCGATTTGTAATAGATGGTCACCCATCCACGGACCAACCTCGGCGTAGCGTTTCTATAGCACTATTTACTATTAGAAAACTACCACAAACACGATGAAAATAGCATTATCGATCGTAAGTAGAAACAAACTAAAGTCGGCGACCATTTTAGCAAATATTTCACAATTATAGCGGCCGCCATGCCAATTTACAACCAGCTGAATTGTAAAATGGAATCGAATATTCTGCTAATGGCGGATTTGATGCTCGTTCAGAACTCTCTGTTCAATTTAATTATAATTTCGTTAATATTTTAATGCTTTTCTATACATATTACCGTTTGCATTTACATAATTATTATTATAGAGAAGAGTTTTTAGAGCCGTGCGGCTGTAAAAACATGGATCGATGGACACTTGCCGCGGTCGATTCGCAGATGGGTGACCACATCCATTACATATCGAGACCCCTCCGTGCCTCGAAAAGCACGTTAAGCCGTTTGTCCTGGCTGTCACAAAACATACATGACATCACGCCTGTAATCCCCGAAGGGTTAGGTAGAGGTGTCTCTATAATATACCCACATTTCGCCAGTTATAGGTATTTAAGCTCCATGTAATAGGGGCGAGCCTATTAACTATAGCAGAAATAACGAGCTACGATTTATACTTGAAGGTGTAGTTGAAATAACTGAATACCTCTAAAGGGGTTATTGTAATCATCATTATAAGTAACTTTTTCTGCGACGAAACAAAATCTGCGGCAGATTTTTTTTAAACACTGCTGTCATTAATTGAACACCAAACTATTCTACGTTTTTGTCCAGGATAACGTATATCTGTGCATGTGCTTGTTTGAATAAACCTGATCGCGAAAACAAAAAATCTATTGCTCCCAACATTTTGCCAAGTTAATTAAGGAGTTTTTCCACTGTATCATACCATGACCGTGCTAGGAACGTGGCAATACGGGTATGGTACGGTGTAATGGGCAGAGAGCTTTATGCGAACATAATTATGTAAACAATAAATCATAAAAATAATTTCGCGTTCCAAAAAAAAATAAGTTATCTTTCGTGGCACATTGTGCGTTTGCAAAAATATTGTTTTAAATCAATAAAAGGTATAAAATAACAAATAGTTTAAAAAAAACACGCCTGCCATATCAAAAAGTAAACTAAAAATTTAAAAATAAAACAAAATTATTAAAAAAAACAAAAAACCCGGCTGCAAAAAATTAACTGAAAAGATGGAAACAAGATGAACAGAAAACCAGTATCCTTTATGTACCAAAAATAAATAAATGCAGTCGGAGGCAAATTTTAAGGCGTTCGTAACATCCTAGATGCCGCCGACTGCATTTGTTTATTTTTGGTTCTTAAAAGATACTGGTTTACTTTTCATCTTGTTTCCATCTTTTCAGTTCATTTTTTTGCAGTCGGCTTTTTTGTTTTATTTTTTAATAATTTGTTTTATTTTTAATTTTTTAATTCACTTTTTGATATGGCAGGGGTGTTTTTTTTTATTTTATTTTATACCTTTTAGTGATAAAACAATATTTTTGCAAACGCACAATGTGCCACGAACGATAACTTTAATTTTTTTGGAACGCGAAATTATTTTTCTTTTGATTTATTAATAAGATCTCTAAGGCGATTCAGTTCTTGCAGAGACGTTTAGCCATGGGGCTCGTTGATAAACTTTCTTGGATCTAAAACACCAATTGCCAATCCTTCTAGCTGTCTCACGCAACTAAGAGCGACATAAGCTTGCACCGTGGCAAAAATTTTAGCGCCTAGATCCACGACGGCTCTGTTCAGTATCGTCCCTTGCAGCTTGTGCACTGCTTGTTATATATTTTTTTTATGTACTAAGCAAGCTCGAGACGATGATAGTATACGTAGTCAAATTTTCATGAGAAAAACAAATTATTACCGTTTTTTTCATGAACCATGGCTCTCCCTGTTTATTTTTTTAAATGTCCACTAGCCTATGTTACCCGGAATAGTTCACCACTTCTAACAATACCACATACATCAAAATCCGTTAAGCCGTTTAGAAGTTTTGGTGGAATAAAGAAACTCACAAACATAAATACATACATACATGAACCCTGAACAAAAACATAACACTCCTTTTTTTGGGCAGTCGTGTAATTAAGGTAATCGCAGCTTGTATTGCCTTTGTATTAAGCGACGATTTAGTCGCTCGTTATTTCTGCGTTTATTATAGAACGTTGTAGATCAAACGAGCAACTAGTATTATAAATCTAATAACATTTCCAAGGTACAGAGCAAGCCTCATTGCCTGGACCTCGAGAGTCGAGATGTAGCCCTTTGTAAGGAGTCGGGTCGCCGCGGCTCAGACTCTAGACAATTGTATTAAATGATACAAGATTAGGTTGGATGCAAACGAACTATAACAATCGGTGGTAAAAAGTAAAGATAAAACCACTGTCTGATATGTACTCCCTAAGAACGAAAGTTCGTAGTTTCGACCAAAGTTACGGGCGTATCACTGACGGATCTCGGGCATATCGTGACCTCTGACCTGAGGGACGATGCGGACATCAATAGGGAGCGGAGGGCGTTGTCTGTGAGGGCCAATATGATCGCCCGCAGGTTTGTGCGTTGCTCGGGGGCCGTCAAAATAACTCTTTTTAGAGCGTTTTGTACGTCCCTGTACACAGCCAGCCTGTGGGGGTCATATACCCAGAAGCAGTACAACGCCCTCCGTGTGCAGTATAATAATGCGTTCAGGGTGTTGTTGGGGCTGCCCCGGCACTGCAGCGCGTCGGGGATGTTCGCCGACGCCCGTGTCGACTGTTTCTACACGACGATGCGGAAGCGGTGCAGATCTCTGAAACACCATCCTGAGCGTATTTGCAAACATTAAGTTGTCAGTACATTAACCATTGTTATATGATTAATGTAATGACAAACAAACAAATGACTCAGAGTCAGACGTAGGTATACTTAATCGTTTTATTTATTTTATTTTATTGTATTTTATGATTTTAATTTTATTTTATAATCCTGTTTTGATTTTATTAATATTGATTTTTTATATTGATGTTATAATTTTAATTATGATCCTGAATGGGTTGAAATAAATGATTTTTTTTTTATTAGATTAGTTCGGGGTCCAAACTAAGAATGAATGACAACACGATTTGACAGTTGTCTCTACTCCCGATGTGCTATATTGCCCGTCCGAAAATTTTTATTTGACACTTGTTTTGACGGATTAGCTACTTTCGGACGGGCCCTGATCTACGTTGACAGACTCAGAAAGTACACAACCCGATGTGGGAGGAGCTTGTTGCGTTCCCAGCTAAAGCACTAGGACGTGATGAAGGATATGTATTACCCGTTATACCCTTCGGGTACGGAACCCTAAAAAGAAACTAACGGCTAACGTTATGACCTTAATATGCATGAGGGTGTCCTGTATCTCCAATTGATTGAAACTGGTGTGCTACCCTTTATCTTTCAGGACAAACTAAAACATATTTCCTCGCCACTGTCATGTACGCAGCAGTAGTTGAACACAAAGCCCTCAATGACGTCACTCAAAGCAATCGAAGCATTGTTTGACAATTTTTAAACATTTTATGTTTTTATTTCAAGGATTGTGTATCTGTGCATGCATTGTGCATGTGCCTGTTCGACCAACAAACATTTTCACAAACTTAACATACTGAGAATTTGTATCTTTAACGATTATCGGACAGCTAAAAGTCGTTCGTCTGTAATCCCCCTTATGATCCTCTTGCCAAGGTATTTAGGTTTCAAGTAAACTGATTATTTCCATTTTGATCTAAGATCTGTAGTTTATACCTAATTGGCGATATTGTGGTAATAGGTACTTCATGTACATTTATAGTCTGAAATAACTGTTGATGTTATTGAGGCTGTCGTTTTCAAAAATTCGATTATTGTCATAATTGCTTTTGCTTGCATTAATTTTCCATTATTTGGAAATTTCATAATAGTTAAGATGTTCGTGGAAAATAATAGCTGCCTGTTTGAAAATATTTGAATGACTCTAATCACGTTTACAAAGATAAGTGGGCAAGCACCTATAATAATAGTACTACAGTCCGGCCGTTGAGAGAATGCGTTCTTGACAGCTGTCATTTTCATATGAAAGAATTTGTGTTTTGCGAATTTGATCCTTATAGTTACTAGAAACTGTCCAACTGACAGGTGTCAGGAACGCATTCTCTCGACTCTCGGACTGTCGCCTACTGCTGTCTCTGGCAAAGGCTTCTTCTCATACAGAAAAGGCACGGACATTGATCACCACTCTTGCTCAAGACGGCTTGGCGATTTCAGTCTTATATTTAAGGACACTGAACGCGACTTAATATATTTTTTATTGTTATTACGTCTGGTCACTGATATCGGTATTTGTTTGGTAACAACAATTTACATATCTACAATATTCTTCAGAAAAATATGACACCTTACGCGAGAAATAAGAAAACGTCAAAAAATCCAGAGCCAAATGACTATAGTCGTAATTTTTCTATTTCCACACCACGTTGACATTCTCGTTCGCACCGTACACTCATTCATTATTCACTCGTTCACTCAGACCGAGACCCAACATCCCAGTTTTAACCCCTCAGGGTTACATGTCTATAATGCTACTAAATTGTAAATGACCGTTTCGACTTTGAGTGAACTTCGAAATTCGACTGTTTTAAATTATTCACGTTAAATTGCCTGCGTAGTGGCTGTCGAGGTGTGTGGCTGTATAGGTAAATAATATATAAGGTCGAAGCGTTGAGAGCCGTGTTTGGTAACACTTAATTTGATTGCGAAGTGATTTTAAGGTGAGCGCTATTTTTTCGAATCGTTTGCGAATGATAGTTCGTTGATGTGGCATTTTATGAAAGTGCTTTGAGTTAGCTTTTGTTTTATTAAATAAATAAAAAGAGGTTTTAAATGTTTTCATGCTCCGTTTATTTTTGGAATAAGTAATGCATTTGTCATAGTGTAAATGGGTTTCAGCCGGTCTATTCTGTAAAAATCTCACCGTGAAAACTTACGAGAAGTAAGGCTGTTGACACTATTGACAATTTTCACAAGCTTCACCCAAGGTTTTTGCAGATTTACACAATTTCTTATACTTCAATTATGTGATGCTCACTCAGATGTCTCGCTGATGGTGGCGCGTGTGTTGGATCATTTAGCTCCCTTCATTTCATTCATCTGAATGTCAGCACCATTCAGCTAAGTGTTCAAATCATTTATGCGTCATATTCGTGAACGGGCGTCGTCAGTTGGGACTGGTCATCTCTTATTGCCATGGCTTATTTTTTTTTTGTTTCTATTTTTCTCTGGACCCTTTTGTTACATCCTCCTCACAAATTATATAGTTATAAATTTAACATAGAAGATATAACTAACATTTTTGTAAGACATAACATAACGCCTGTAATCTTCGAAGGGTTAGGCAGAGGTGTACCTACACTAACAGTACACCCACATTTCACCAGTTATGTTTAAGTCCCATGTAATAGGGGGCGAGCCTATTGCCATCAACCGGGCACAAATCCAGACTCCGGGCTGCTACTGAGAAATCCCTGGTGAAAAAGCCCAATAACACTTTGCCCGGGAATCGAACCCAGGACCTCGTGCTCGGCAGTAGCGCTTGCGACCACTAGACCAACGGGGCAGTATTTTTTTTACGTAAAACTTAAATATCCCTCTGCACCGGGATATTAATAAACTATCCCGAAACATACAAAACTTTTCATTTACTAAAAGCAGAGGGAATTAAGCTAGTTCTCAATAAAATACTATAAATTAAACGATTAGATTAAATTTTAAGGAAAGTTTGTATTTCATCAAATAAAAAGTTCAAAAAGTTAAAATTCTTATGAAGTACAATCTAAAACTAGCTCTTTATACTCCCACAAGGTTAAGTGATCGCACCTGTATTGATAATTTTGCACACAACTATAGGAAAGACTGCGAGGCTGAAGTTGTAGATCTGGTTCTTTTGGATCATACATCCTAAATAATTAAAATACCTATTAAAAAAACATGTAAACTACAGCATTGGAAAACTAAAAAACAGGACATAAGCATGAGTAATTTAATAACTTTTAAAACACATCTTAGCTGTTTGTCTTTCGTTCAGGTTTTTGATGCCCAAGATTATGTTTTTCGGCAAAAATGATTAACCATCAAAACCAATAAAGAAACAAAATGGATATCTCGAGGAATAAAAATATGTAGCAAAAAACAAAGGCAGTTGCTTTGGGCTTATAGGTGAAATTCGGACTCACTGAATAAAAAGTTCTTAAAAACTATACAAAACTTTATAGAAAAATTATCAAGCTAACACGAGGGCACAAAATAATCATTTTATAAACACCGCTGAAAAGAAATCGAAGAATCTGAACGCAAATAATAAATAAAATCAAACTGTGTTTGCCACAGCAGTCAATCATGTGCGTAAATAGAGGTAATCTGTCGTTTACACACCTCACAGACATTGCCAACGAATTAACTTGTGTATCGCTAATGGCATATTCCCAAACGGGCTCAAAATAGTTATAATAAAACCCTTACACAAAAAAGATGACAAAACAGAGTTAAAAAGCTATAAAAATTTCCATTTTTTCATTTTTTTTTGAAAAAGTTATCTACAACTCTCTTTACACATATTTCGAAAAATTTAAATTATTTTGTCACGAATATAGAGGATTCCGTAAGAATACTACCGCTAATATGGCACTCTTCGACCTATTAACAAACATAATGTCATCTGTAGATAGGAGAAATCCAGTCTGTGCTATTTATACTGACATGACCAAGGCCTTTGACTATGTGGACCATAAAATTTTGCTACACAAGCTACATAGTTACGGTATAAGAGGAAACATCCTTCAGTTACTAGAATCGTACTTAAGTAATAGACTGCAATACACAGCTAGAATTTGTCCGAAAAGTAAAATAGAAACCATATATACATCTAAACCAAGGCATGTAAAATATGGTGTGCCATAGGACAGCGTATTAGGTCCGCCACTTTTTTAATATACATTAACGATCTCTCGATTCTCTTTGCGGATGATACGAGAAGTACAGTTGTAATTAAGTGTACAAATCATAACAATTACGAGCAGGACATAAATACTTGTTTGCATGACATAATTAATTGGTTAACTTATAATAATTCAGTAATAGACCTAAGTAAGACGAAAATAATGCAATTTCATCAACGCACCGAAAACCCAAATGTTAGTATTGCTTACCAAGGCTATAGTATTGAGGAAGATAGTCAGGCGAAGTTTTTAGGTATAGTGATTGACAGCAAACTCACTTGGAAACCTCATGTTGAAGTTGCGTGCAAAAAAACGTAGCAAATCCGCGGATTTGGTAATTTTTTTCAACTTTCTAAAAAAGTCAACCGTCAGGCTCTTTTATCAGCGTACGGATTATATGGATTTGTTGCGGTATGGCATTATTTTCTGAGGGCAGTCTGCCGATAAGGAACGGGTATTTAGAATGCAGTTCAAGCGATGTATAAGGTCAATGTGTGGTCTTAAAACAACAGATAGCTGTCTTTCCTATTTTCAGTCTTTAAAATTTTTAATTTTTTCCTTCTTTATACATTTTGAAAACAGTTATATTTGTAAAAAACAATCCACAATTATTTGAAAATCTGTCAGCAGTTCGAAAAAATCCGATAAGTACTCAATATGTAAACAAACTATGCTAAGTGAAATGTATATGTATGTATGTCTGTGTATGTGTATGTCTGTGTAGTGTGTGCATGTGGGGTATTGCCCCTCGTATTTATAATAAAGTACCTGATGTGATAAAAAATATGACTGTAATAAAATTTAAAATTAATTGTTAAAAATATTATTTAAAATTTTAGTGCCCAAACCAAATATTAATTGAGCTAAAAAAGCTATTACGCATTTAGTGTGGCGTGTATCGGTAGGTACGCTCGGTGATTTAAATAAAAACTACTCAGGATTGACTGATCTTATTATTTTCAAAAACACCCTGCTTATATATACAATATGTTAGATTCCTTAGACATGGCCTGTTACTATTTACAATTCATTTGACCAATGGCGATGCGCCATCTGGCGAGCCGCGCGCGGGGCGCGGGGCGCTGTGTTGATCACACCACTGCCTGTTAGCCGCGAAGGCATAAATAGGAGTAGCGCGCGGGGCGCGATCCACAAAACCGATTTCTCCGTAAAATTACGGACGCTCCATGGTTCGTTCGGAACGAAACCCTTCATGTAGATCTTAGAATCCCCACCATCAAGCAGTTCATGAAACGCGCGACAAAGCGGTTCTTCGAGTCCGCAGATAGACACCGCAACCCCTTGGTTGTGCAGGCAGCTAGCTATAGGCCTTCTCAAATTAGTCAGACTCGCCGACCTAGGCATGCTCTCTCAGACCCGGATGACCCCATTACTCTCCTTCAGGAAAGCAATAGGGCCACAAGTACAGTGCACAAAACACAAACCGTCATTCCGTCCTCGCCGCCGAGGTACCACGCGAAGTTCAAGAATTAATTGTTCCCCCCGTCCCTTGCACGTCGAACCGCCAGCCCCGAGGCTGAGTGAGCCGTAGCATTTAATAGTAATCCCCGTTAATAATCATGAATTTCAACTTTCGATCCAGCCCGTCCCCAATTTGCTGTTTTTCCCCAACGACGCCCTAAGCCGAGGTTCGTACCTCACAGGGGGTGCCCTTAGAGCGCTGTCGTTTAGTTTTTAATACTTATACTCGTATTTACGCTCCTGGCTTTAAGCTAATACCTTAGGGCAGCCACAGGAAAGACCGGTTAAGCAGTCACGGCCTCTCAAGGCCAACTGCGAGATGCCATTCAAAAAAAAAAAAAAAAGGGGCGCGATCCTTTCTGCCGGGCGCCGTCGTCGAGTGAACATCTAAGAATATGAAGACTGCCTGCCGATCTGCGGGATGTGTGTGTCGTCAGCGTCATGTGCGCGCAGCAGTGAAGATACGGAGTGTGCTGGTGCTTCTGCTTGCTCTGCTTGCGCTTACAAAACGGCTTCTTTCGAAGCAAACCGTGTGTGTGCGGCATTGTTATGATGCTCGTGCCGCATCGGTGTTCTGCTCTCATGTTTCTTACAAACCGTCTTTTTCAAGACGATCGATTCCCTGTTTCTTTACGGAATGTAAAAACGTGGTAAGGTAACAGGTTCAGTGGTATGTGTGTATTCTTATGTGACAGGTACGTACTGTGTCATTACATCGCTCCCCCCTAAGCGAAGCGCACGTTGAGTTTTACTGCGCGGCCGGACGCTCGTAGTCGTGCGCAGTGCTTGATGTTGCGTACCTGTCGTTGTTGATGTGGTACACCCGTCTTCGTTGAGTAGGTACGCTGGCTTTAGTCTGTCTATTGAGACAACTGTAGTTCGAAGTGGCATCTGTATGGTGAAATGCTTGCTATCTCGCTTAATCACCTTGAACGGGCCGTCGTAAGGAGGGGTCAACGGGCTTTGCACGGTGTCGTTGCGCACGAAAACATGAGTACATGTCGCTAGGTCCTTGTATACAAACGTACTCATGTTGTTGACACGTGACTTGCTGCTTGGTGCGAGTGATGCCATTGTTTCGGTCAGCTGGCGGACGAATTCTGCGTCTTCATTTTTCGGCTGTGTAGGCGCGAAGAAATCTGCCGGTATTCTTAGAGTCGTTCCATAGGTCATCAGGGCCGGGCTGACTTGTGTGTCCTCACGCAGCGCTGTTCGTAATCCAAGCAGCACGGTCGCTAATTCATTGCTCCAGTGTGTGCCGGCGCTTCTCGCCATGAGCGCGGCCTTCAACGTTCGATGCCAGCGTTCGACCTGACCATTTGCTTGCGGGTGGTATGCAGTAGTTCGAATTCTGGTGATGCCGAATCGCTTCATCAGTGCGTTGAATAACGACGATTCGAATTGTCTTCCTTGATCCGTCGTTACTCGTAACGGGCAACCAAATCGCGATATCCATCCTTCGTACATCGCCTTAGCAACAGTGTCGGCGGTGACGTCATGAATAGGTACTGCCTCCGGCCATTTAGTGCAGCGGTCGATAATTGTAACTAGATATCTGTAGTCGTTAGATGGCGGCAGTGGTCCTACGATGTCAACGTGAATGTGTTCGAAGCGCGCTGATTTTTGAAACTCGCCGAGTGGACTGATAACATGTCGTTGAACTTTCCCACGCTGGCAACCAATGCATGACTTTGCCCACAGACCAACTTCTCTGTTCATACTTGGCCATATAAACTTTGTAGACATTACTCTTCTTGTTGTACGCACACCCGGGTGACTTAGTTCGTGTTGCGCTTTGAATGCTACTATACGATAAGCCGCTGGTAGGTATGGACGAACGTTGCCGGTTGATGTTTCGCACATTATTGGTCGGTGACCTCCGGGCAATGTAAAAGGCGCGAACTTTAGACTTGGGTTGGACATGCAGATCTTCAATTCTTCATCATTTTCTTGGTCTTTAGCGAGTTGGTTGTAATCGATCGTGGAGTGTGACAAGTTGATTTCTTCGATGCGTGATAAGGCGTCCGCTGCTTCGTTCTTATCACCGTGAATGTATTCGATCTTTGCACAGAACTGACTAATGTAATGTAGCTGGCGTTCTCTTCGTGGTGTATCGCTGCTACTCGGCGTTCTTGTTAGCGCGTAAGTTAGTGGTTTGTGATCGGAGAATATTGTTAGATCACTGCCCTCTATTAGTCGTCGTAGGTGTTGCACTGCGGTGTACATTGCTAACAATTCGCGATCGTACACACTGTAGCGACGCTGCGTCTCACTCATAGTTTTCGAGTAGAATGCCAGAGGTCTCCATTTGTTGTCCACTTTTTGTTGTAGAACGGCGCCCATGCTAGTATTCGATGCGTCGGTAAATAAACATAGCGGCGCGTTAGGTATCGGGTGAGTCAGTGTTGTTGCCTCGAGTATGCTTTGTCGGCATTTTTCAAAGGCTTGTTCTGCTACTTGCAACCATTGTATCGGAGTTTTATCATTTTTCTTACTGTTGTGTAGGTATTTGTTCAATTCGTGTTGGTGCTCGGCTTGATGTGGTAAACAACTACGGTAGAAGTTTATCATTCCTAGGAATCTTCTTAGTTCTTGAACTGTTTGTGGTTTCGGATAGTTGACTATGGCTTGTATTCGTTCTTGAGTGGGGTTGATTCCTTGGGATGACACTTCGTATCCGAGAAACTCGATGTTAGTTTTGTCAAACTCGCACTTATCGATGTTAAGACTCACGCCGTAGGTATTTAGGCGTTCGAGTACTAATTCTAAGTGGCGGCGGTGTTCTTCCTTATTTCTCGAGTGTACGAGTAGATCGTCGACGAAACTGAATACGTTGTCATCTAGTCCTCGTAGCCTCGTGCCTCGTGTATGAAACGTTGAAATGTTTGCCCGGAGTTTCTTAGACCAAACGTCATGCAGGTGAATTCGAATAGTCCGAAAGGTGTTATTATCGCTGTTTTTTGAGCATCTTGTTGTGCGATCGGTATCCAGTAATATGCCATTTTCAAATCGAGTTTCGAGAATATTTCCTTGCCGTGGAGTTGGTAAGTGAAATCTTGAATTCGTGGAATGGGGTATCGGTCGGGAACGGTGACGGCGTTGAGTCTTCTGTAATCGCCACATACTCGTAGTGATCCGTCTTTCTTTTTCACGATGTGAAGTGGACTCGCCCACGGACTGTTTGACGGCTTTGTTTGGTTTACATCGACACCCGCCGCTATCGATGTACGTTCTAGTTTTCCCGCTTTGCAAATGTACATGGCAATTCACATTTTCGTGCCCCGTTGCCGAATCGGTAGTGCAAACGGCACAGGCAGTCGGGATCGCTGGGCTTGCGGGCGTTATCGGTGCGGTGTCTTGAATGGGAGCGTGAGCGGCTACGATGTGCTGGGTTATGGCGCCAAAATGGCGTCGAACACATTCACGTTGACATCGTAGGACCACTGCCGCCATCTAACGACTACAGATATCTAGTTACAATTATCGACCGCTGCACTAAATGGCCGGAGGCAGTCTTCATATTCTTACATGTTCACTCGACGACGGCGCCCGGCAACTCCTAGCCGCCTAATTACGCCGACTAATTGACGACTTCCTTAATGATAATTCTCTGCACTGATTTATAAACTACTAGCTGCGCCCCGCGGTTTCACCCGCGTAAGTCTCGATCCCGTGGGAATATCGGGATAAAAAGTAGCCTATGTCTCAATCCAGGGTGTCAGGTACCTTCATACAAAATTTTATCAAAATTGGTCCAGCTGTTTGAGCGTGAAGAAGTAACAAACATACACACACACACTCACAAACTTTCGCTTTTATAATATTAGTGTGATGTGATGTGATTATTATGACCGAAACACATGTTCCTATTCTGACACTTTTTATTCTGATTGACACTTTGACATACTTTATTATTTTTTTGACATTACTGTAAAATGTCACTACTTTTTAGTCTGTTTTTTGATTTTTGTTTTGGAATTATAGTGATTTCAGAGGCATTCCACTAAGAGCACTGATTTCAACAGCACTTGACTGAACCGCACCTGAGCACTTCCACCAACGGCACTTAAACAAAATTTTGATGAGTGCGGTTCGGTGGAACAGTTTATTATTATTATTTAAATTTAATTTTTATTATGTAAAATATTTTTTTAGTGTGTGATCAAAAGAATTTCTGTTTAATTTTGGAATTTAATGTTAAATATGCCCATGGTACGGTAGAATATGGAGGACTACTTTTTTTAATAAAAAAACTATGTAGCAATTACCCATGTTTGCAAAACTAAATGATTTGATTTGATTTGATAAATTCATGAAATAAAATTTACTTACGTTTTTTAGTTTTAGTATATAATTAAATCCGCTCGGAATATAACTGTATCCATTGCTTTTAGCCTATTATTAGACTATTTATTGCCTATTGTATCACCCTAAGTGAAAAATCTACATTTATATCTGTGACTTTATGGTGTATAATTAAAATAAAGAGTCAATCTGCCTAGCCTTTTCCCAACTTTGTTAGTGTCGGCTTCTAGTCTAACCGGATGCATTTGAATACCAGTATTTTACATAGAGAGACTGCCTATCTGACCTCTACAACCCAGTTATTGAGTAACACGATACCCCTTGGTAAGACTGGTTGTCAGACTTTCGGGTTTTTGATTACCCGTAACGACTGCCAAAGATCTACAAATGACAGTGGAGACCAATGGTTTAACGTGCTTTCCGAGGTACGGAGGAGTATCGGTATATGTAATGGGTCACCCATCCACGAACCGACCTCGGCAAGCGTAGCTTAACCTTCGATCGACCCGTGCGGTTGTTATCATTTAGCCACGAGCCCCTCCGAGTACATAATAAAGAGTATTCTATTATATTCTTTTCTGAATCAAGGGCGACACGTTGAAGCCAGTCTACCTCGTTAGCTTATAAGGATGCTAGTTTAGTAGTTAACTTCGCCTAATTATCTAAGTTGTGGCAGGCAGTAACTTAGTAATCTAAGTTAGTCTCACTTGAGTCTCTACGAAAAATGGTAAATGGTGGCTTAATAACAATTAAGGATTTTATTAAGCATTAAGGTCTTAATTTCGTTTTGTGATGGTTAGAGTCAAGGCTAGGTTTTTATTTATTTCGTAAGGTACTGTTTTAAGGTGACTTTGATTGAATGGTTTATGTTGATGTTTTTGTTATTAAAATTTTCCAGACTTAAAATATTTTTACACATGAGTTTGCACTAAACGTTTTGACTTTGACTTTTATAATCAAACTGCTGAAAATGGGCATCTCAATGATCATGGAATCCAATGATTAACGGGACTTCTATTATCACTATTTAATGCAATTCAAAAAATTTTCACGTAAGTCCATTTTTTTCTGATTCTTTCCGTTAGATAGAGATAGCATTACTTTTAATCGGGAATTAAATTTAATGCACTTACGTGCAACTACCGGTGGTATATGGGCACTCATGAAACGTCAGAAGCTAGGTGCACGGTTCCAATTGGTCATTTCCTATGGAGAAGAGCCGGCAAGAAACTCCACGATTACTCTTTTTTTTAATAATTAGTTTTTACAATGTTTTCAATTTACACCGTTAATATGTATGGGAGGACAGTGTAGGCCTGTCAACAAGTATTAGGAACTGATCGGTTTTCCCAGCTTGTTGACATAAGCATCTTCTTATTAAGAAAATAATCACAAAGATTTCTTTACGCCTATAGTCCCCAGCTGTCTTAGCCTTGCTTGAAGCTTGTTTATTTTAAGAAGGTCTGAAACATTTACAGGCTTATTATCAAAAATACCGAAAAGGATGAAAGGACCAACACATACATATAATGTAAGTACATACATTTCCAATCCTCTAGAGTGTAACTTAAAAAAAAACATCCTTTCCTTTGAACAACACCTCAAGATGGAGTCTTTTGTTTTGGCGCAAAGCGACGAGCAAAATTCCTGATTCGCGCCTTCGGGCAAGATGACGAATACTAGCTACCACCAACAAAACCTCACACTTCGAAAACATACATTCAAGCGAATTTGAACGCTACTAAAGTGATGCAAGGAAAGCAAGGATGTGCATTGACGGTACAGTTAAATTGGTGATTTTACACAAAAGACTGATTGTGGCAAGGGAAGCTTCACAAGTGGTCGGTACAGTACGTTCCTTTGTCGGACTACTTCTAAGGTACGTCCCCAAAAGCGGATTGTTGATTGTTTTGTGCATTTTATTTTATGCGCCTATCTCGATTTCCTTAGAAAACATCGCCTTTTGTACCGGGAAACAAATTTTGTAAAAGTTAAATTGAATTGATGAAAAATTTTACGTTGGGCTGTTAAACTTTTTACAGTGTGTCCTCGGATTTTATTGCGGTTGTAAAGGTATTTTATGTAACTTTTAAATATTATTTGACAAGCCATGTTATGAATAATAACACCATAGTGAGGATTTTCAGATGATTAAGCAAAAGAAAAGATGTAAAAAAGAGACTCGAAATGATTTAAGAATAAACTAGTGCATAGCATCTTGACCATCGGAAATACCGAAATAAGGACTAAATCCACGCGGTATCCGTTGATCTGGTCTTATTTGTGGGAAATAACTAGGATAGCAAGAGGGAACATACTGAATGTCTGATCCCCAAACAAGATAAAAAGACATTATAGAGCTGATTCAATTTGGGGTTTTCTTCTAACGCGTCGATGACATGTATTGCATTTCATCTGCCAAGTTCATTTTCATGAGTTTTCATTCCCTCAAATTAAGAAAGTATGTCCTTCGTTAAACCTAACGATATACAGTGTTGTATATCGTCAAGTAGAAACACGTCTCAAGTGACTTTTTGTACCGTTCTTCAGTTTCTTCCTGGCAATCACCAATCCTGTCCTGTACCTCTAACACTGGGTTATAAGATGAATGTTGTGATGCCTCACGTTTTACAACGTCCACAGAAATCCATTGAATGCACCGGACAGATTCTCATTTACCTCGTAACACGTAGTCAGTACATAAATAAACTGATAGTTAAGTCAGGGTGGACGGTAACTTACTCAAGCTAAGTTATCAAGTTCAGGCCTGCCAAACTTACAGTGTAGCGAGAACATGCTCTAACTTGTCCTGTTGCGAACGATTCATCATCGTACGATAGTTTACGGTACTGGAGCGTAGGGATGTGGTATATATGTCATGGTCCGATCGTAGAAATGGCCATATCGTGATCAGCCTGGCCATTTCACTATATGCCACCATTTCATGATTTGGCTGATGATATTACGATGCACCTAATCAAAAGCCGACCGGATCGACGAAAGCAACCTATTTATCGATATTTCCAGCTGACCACATATCGCAAAGTAGGTACTTACATTTCAGGCCGCTAGTGGCCACCCGACTAAATGAGTTAGGTTAGAACTGAGCTGAGCGAGCGAAGTGAGCGGTGTCGCGGTAGTGGCGAACGCTACACCTAAGTTGGTAGTTTAGTATATTTAGGATCCTAAAATAGGAATTATTTTATTATTATTATAGGTTGAATAGGAATTATTACCCGACTGCGCGGCAGCAAAGACAGGGTTATACTTTGTACACTATCTGAGTCGATATGCCCAAGTATCGCTGGGAAAATCGTCGAACGCTGAGCATTCAACGATATGGAGGATGTTAGATGTTTAAACCATAAAATGGCGGTGTATGGTGAAATGGCCAGGCAGATCACGATATGGCCATTTGTACGATCGGACCACGACATATACAGTGTTATATTCATAGAACATAGAAAGGCCAGATTCGCCTCTTTCATTGGCAAAATTTGGGTTTACAACAACTTTGTCTACTCCCTCGGGGAATACAAGCGTAATACTGATGATTATTTTAGATCTTAATGAATGATTCAACTCATTTCCAGTCCTGTCAGTCATATTTTGTTATATTGTATATTAATTACGTTGGTATCTTTTAAATGGTGGGCACTGTAATATCAGCACTTTTATTTTAATATTGTTTTCTATAAATGGTTTTGTAAACACCGCACTCTGGTGCAATGTGCTGCTGCATACAGCAGCATACCGGTGCGGTGTTTTGTGTGTGCGGTATGTGATATGTCCCAATAAATGAATAAATATTTGATTCACGGCGATTGCTAGTGGCTGCTTCGCGGTAATTGAAAGTGCTTTATTCTTACTATCTTATAATGTTAGTCTTTAGTTCTTTTATTAAATTCATCAGAAATCGATCGCCATATTTTTATTGCCCTACAAACTCGAGAGTCGTATTTATAAAATAATATTTTTCATCCAAGCTGTTATTTTAACGCCGGTATAAATAATAAAATCAAATCCGCTCCCCTGCTGAATACGAAATAGGATACCAACAGGAATTCAGTATTCGGTATCGGACGAGTTAGAAATATTTAAGGATGACGGTTTGTGTAGGGACTTGGCAAAAAATGTTTCGGCCCAGTGTTTATTTATTTTGTGCCTGTATTATGTATGATGGAGCAACTTAATTTAAGAAACACGATAATATTGCAATTGGAAATAGTAGAATCAATGGCTTCTGGATTTGTAAAAAAAAACATGAAAAAAACGAAGATGAACCGTGAGAACATACTGAAAATCTATAAATTAGTATTGAATCTTGTTTGTCCAATGGTATTTTCCATTCGCATTTTAATGTTAGTCTACCTGAAAATACAATAACGAAAATGCACAAAAGTAATAACAGCAGGCTCTTCTCGTCTTTACCGAATTTCATCGTTGGCACAAGTCCACACGTTTCGTACAATGCCCGTACCTGTCGATATCAGGTGTAAACTTTCACCCGGAGCCGGTTCGGTGCCGGTTCAGCGCCGGGAGTCCGCCGGGACTTACTTCCTAACCCTCACACACAGAATTCAATATCCGCTAAAGGAAATTCTTTGAACAGTCAATAAGTAAAGGTTTTGTTTTACTTCGATGATGTGCTGATTGTAGTTGTTTTTATTCGTCCTTTTACAAGAATATAATTATTTAAATAAGTTTCCTAAGTAAAGGCATCCGCAGACAGGCGCGACGCGACAGTGTGATGCGACACTATTAGCACAATTTCTATGAAAACTTCATGGTAAGTGTTGCGCTGCCTGTCGCACCCGCAATATCGCGCCAGTCTGATAGCATTGCGGTAGATTGCAAAGTCATCCTCATAGAGATTATTTAAACTAAATTTATACCAATAGATGATTGTTGAAATGAATATAATTGATTTGATGTATATTTATATCATAGAATTTTTTAGTATAGGTA
Source organism: Tiliacea citrago (assembly GCA_963921375.1). Lineage (NCBI taxonomy): Eukaryota > Metazoa > Arthropoda > Insecta > Lepidoptera > Noctuidae > Tiliacea > Tiliacea citrago. The sequence goes on along the minus strand of OY992804.1, from coordinate 20,379,021 downwards.
CCTGTAAGGTGCTCTGATTTTTTATACGTTTTAAGAATTATTTCTAAGCTCATTATTAAATATTCTCAGTAGTAAGAATTATATTAAGTACCAAAATGCGAGTACATCTAAAACTTACTCCTTTATTTAAATTTTGCTTGAAATATCATTCATTGTTCGACCTAACTTCTTAGAACGTACTAATTAAGTTTAGAATCTATTCTAATTATTAATTCTGCTACTGTGACTGCAACTCTATGTCCTTAAATTTAGAGTAGTAATTTGTTTGTGGGTCTAAGGGCAGTGAGGCGACATTGACGGACCGACCAATCAGAGGGCGGGATGAATTGAACTATTAATTCATTCAAATTGTATTAGAAAACGTAATTGTTTGGTTGCTGTTGTTGTAGTAGACGAGTTGCTCTCGGTCTGATTGATAAATAGCTGCTTCCTTCATAATATTGGTTGTTTTGAAGAAGATTTTATTGTAAAGTATACAGAGTGTAAAAATACCTTTCACGAAGCCGTTGTCAACACATTCTCTCCATCAAACTAAGTAACTTTGTGCTAATTGTTTTTTTTAATATATAATTATACTCGTATATTTTTTTGGCGTGAAAATTTGCTGTTACGGTAATGCGCAATGTAACGCACGCAAAACATTATAATTATGAATGCATGCAACGGTACAGTGGCTGTGGGAGGATTAATTAAGGATAAAGTATAACAACCACATATGGTTTCGTAAAAAAAAAAAAATACAATAAAATTTGCAACTTTTACCTTCTATCAAAAGTCAAATGACTTTTGATAGAAGGTAAAAGTTGCAAATTGAGAATCAGCACTTTTCGAATGTTAAATTTACATAAGACAGTCCCCCAAAAAACGTCCGCCCTTCACCACTTCCTAGTGCTTTAGCTGGGAAAAAGAAGTGGCGCAAAAATCTCTCCACCAGTCTATTCAGTTAGAAAAAATTGATTCAATACAATACTAGGTATGTAAAATAATTTACATTACGCTGCACAAAACATTAAATTAAATTATTTGCCATAATATATTATTACATGCTAATATATCATAAAAAAACCACACGTATCTGATGATAATGTACAAATAGATCAGAAAACGTACCGGCGGAGGCCAATTAGCAGTGCCACTTACAAATTGAGTGCTTTGATGTTTGATTTTGCTTTGACATTCGAAACTTACCCATTAAACGATTTAAAAGCTGTATTAAAACCAAACTTTGTAAAAAAGGGTACTATAAAATTTCTGATTATTTAGAAGACAAAAAAGCTTGGGATTGAGCTGCTCGCTCTGCAAGCCTTGTGATCAAACTGGAAAACTTGACATTTAATGTTATTATGCATGATTTTATATAAATATTGAAATTGCAGAATATTATATACAATATTACATGTTTACTTTGAAAAGTATTATATTTACTGCTTTAATTTATTGTGAATGTGAGCACTATGTGGGTCATTTTTTATTTTTATTTAAATATTTTCCTATTATTTTATGCTTTTTCTCAATTTTAATGGTGGTCTGGCATTTTGAGCACTTTATGAGGCCTACCCAAATGTACTTTCTTTGGTATTGTTCGTCGAGTCGTTGAGCTCCTTAAGTCTTGAGTCGAGCTGCACGATTACGACAAATGCTTGCACTGATTGGACAGGTCCACTCAAAATTGTGTGGTTCTTTCCTCAAAAGACCATTTCAGACACAGATCTACATGGTCCTCACATGATCTGACCAAGATTATGTCTGGACTTTAAAAGAGACATTGACCCCTGAGTTTGTTTCGCCATTTCTTCTCAGGGGTAGTCAGATAGGAAATGTCGACTACATCTAGCTTATTTTTTACTTTTTAATATGACGTGTAAAAGTGATTCCGATATCCTATTTACAGAATAAACGATTTCATTTCATTTCATTATTTGAATAGTAAAACCTAAAATTCTAATTTTATATCGCATAAAAGATATTTTTTGTTTAATTTTTAACGGACTTCCAAAGAGGGGGTTATTATGTTCGCCTGTACGTTTTTTTTAATTTATGTTTACCGATTACTCCGTCAATTAAGAACCGATTTTGTTTTTTTTTTGTTTGTTTCAAAGTACATACTCTCGAAATGGTCCCATTGTCACCAAGTCAGAATCTGATGAGGGAACTCCATGAAAATCGAGGGAAATCCTAAATTTTTATAGGCACACCTACAGCGATTTGGGTATTTTTTATAGTAACTCCTGCATTTGCACTCGGAAAGCCCCATTTGGTGAAGTGGAACTGATGATGAAGACCACAGATGGCCACCGGACCTACTTAATAATAAGTATTTCACGGGTTGAGATTTGATTAGGCACTTTAATATGGTTGCTAAGCAATTTATACTCGCCACAATGCATATGTTGAAGTCACCACCTGCTCCAGTTCTCCTGGTTCTTAACAGAAGAACTCCTCAACAATTAACGCCTGCATCGGGAACATAATTATTTTGTAGTAGGTGATATGCAGTTAACATTAGGCTATTGTAACTAATATAAATTACAAACTGACTTGTAAAATGTTTTATTACCTCAATTTTCGTCGATGGTTTTTCAATTACAATTTAATAATGATATTCGAACAATATTTTTTGGAAAAAGTGTTGACATATTAAGTTGAAATCTTCTAAATACAGTCGAAAGTGTTACTAATTATCCACTCGTAATATTTCGCAAGATTTTAACCTGAACAGGATTTGTTTATAATTTCATCAGATACTTACTTTTTACAACTAACTTCAACTAAAACTACAATTTACTCCATAAATTAAGAAACACCATACACTCTCGCCAACATACTACCAGGATAGCATAAGGTATACAGATCTGGGTCACAGGTTCTATTAATTTCAGCACAGCAGTAGTTTGCTCTCCAAACAACGCTTGTGTGTTTATGTATGCCTGCTGACGGTGGCTGATAATCTTTTGAATAATATTGCTGTCTTAATTAATAGAATTTGGAGGTATTGATTTTGGCAGATGGGAGATGATTTGTAAATCAATATGATGAGTAGCTTATTAAATAATATTCGGGAGAATGCATGCTTCTGAAAGCAAAGCAAAATATACCAACCTATTCTGTAAATATCTCACCGTGAAATGTGAACGTGTAGTGAGCTGTCAATAGTGGCAATCCAGTCGGTCTATTCTGTAAGAATGTCACCGTGAAATGTGAGTTTGAAGTGAGCTGTCAATAGTGGCAATCCAGCTATGTTTCCTCGTAACTATTAAACGGCTGAACCACTTTTGATGAATGATATGTCCTTAGACTTGTCTTTATTGCGCGGGTATCACTGGGTGTATTAAAATTATATAAAATTAAAATGGTGGTTTTATAGCCAAACGGTGCGTTTTCAAAAAAAAAAATGTACCAAGCCTATCCCAAGTGGGGTATTAAAATAAAGGGGTTTAAGTGATGATTAATATATACATTGGTATCGGTGTACCATATACTTTGTAGTTCTAGTGCATTTACACGTGGCGTGGCGTGGCGCGTGGGCATTTTATTCTAAGTACTGTTTATTTTATTTTGTATTATTTTTTAATTATTCTTTTTATTTTGTGAACGTGAGAACGTTGTAGGCGTAATAGACTGTAAATTTGTAGACCTATTTCTATTTTGTTATGTACCTGGTACTTGTTGACGGGTCTACACTGTCCTCCCATAACTATTAACACTGTTATTTGCAAATATTGTAAAAACCAATTATTTTTGAAAGAGTAACCGTGGAGTTTCTTGCCGGCTCTTCTCCATAGGGAACGACCAATTGGAACCACGCAGCTAGCTTCTGATGATTCATAAGTGCCAATGTAGGCATAAGTGAAAAGAAATATTATGTTAAAAAAAAATTGTGTTGATAACTTCAGAAATCGAGTGTAAACTGCATTTGCTACCATCAATATCTGTGGTAAATCTATAAATGACTGTTGCTTGCAGATTGACATTATTTAACACGGATAGGTTTAAAAAAACCACTACGTACTAATTCTGAGTTATAAATAAAAGTTGTAGGTTACATTACTAATACAATCATATTTAGCCAAACCGCGCAAGTATTATGCGTCACGATCAGAAACACCGAATATAACCTCTGCCTAACACTTCATGAATTACAGGCGTGATGATATGTATGGTATGTTTACGATCAGGAAGTCCCAGACCATCTAAACCTAGCCTAAAGCGTTCATTTCCAATGGATTAACACCTAAATGACAACGCATAAAATGATTAAAAAGAAAAGATGTATATAAAGAAAGAAACATACTTGATACTTATAACCCCACGCCCTAATCCGTTCTAACTCCGATAAATTACATGAAAACATTCCTTTTCAGCAAAAGAAACCCGACCTTCAGTGAACGAACGATGAATGAATGAAGGGAAAGCTTGTAATTACGAGATTTCTTCGCTCATTTCGGTAATGAGTCCTGCTGATTAGTGATGGATTAGGCACAACGAAGCACAAATAACGTGTCGCCGACGTATGTGCCTCTGAGCTAACAGGCAATCTTTTGAAGATTTTGGGAGGCTGTTTAGATTTTACGATTTTTTGGTGTTATTTTTGCGTTTTTTGGAACTTATGAACCTGTTTTATACAATTTTTTATGATTTATACAAAAATTACTAAATTAAAAACAACAAGTTAAATTACAATTTTTATACAAAAAAATAATGTTTTATACACACAAACCTTCCATATTTCTCTAAATGATGCAATGGAGAAAACCGCATCAAAATGCGCTGCGTAGTTTAGAAGAACCACGCGGTCACACAGACAGACATGAAACGGGACTTTAATTTATAATACGTATAGATTTTACATAAAAAAAAGAAGTGAAATACTGGTATTCAGCTGCATCTGGTTAGACTGGAAGCTGACCCCAACATAGTTGGGAAAAGGCCAGGCAGATGGATTTTGATGTATAGATTTTTATAACCCAAATAAGAACACACGAAAATGTCAGTTTTTTCAAATATTGGTTTTAGGCTATATAGTTTCAAGTCTGTTGCTATATTTCCGTGTGAGGAAGTGTAAATTTCTGTGCTATGTTGCATTTTGAGTGGAAAACGTGTATTTGATTTGGAAGTGCGCAACGACAGAGACGTTCCAATTTCCGTGAGGACGCTTGGCCCTCACCAGAATATTGAGAAATTCAATCAGCTGTGAAATTGTGGTGCATGTGCGAACAGAATGTGGGGGTTGAAGATGATTTATTTTAGGTGCCTTCAAGTGAAGGGTGGATGTTGTTATTTTAAGTTTAATATCTCAAGTTAAAAGGGAAAATCAACAAGTCCGTGATAATTCCTATCCTACTGTATGGATCGGAATGCTGGGCAGTGAAGAAGACGGATGGAAAAAGATTGCATGCAGCAAAGATGAGAAAGTTGAGATGGATGTTTGGAGACACGAAAACAGATAAATTAAGAAATGAGTATAAAATGGAAAGTTTGAAAGTGGCGCCAGTGACAGAAAAGTTGAAAGGAAATCGTTTGGCTTGGTATGAGGCATGTGATGAGGAGGGAGGAAACGTATGTGACTAAACGAGTGATGAATATAAATGTTAATGCCTCCTATAGATAATAAGTGTTAGGTCATCTATTTTGACATTACTGTACCTATTTATTTATTTTTACTAATCGACATTGCAATCATAATACATCATTCTAATACATTTTATTGACATTTAACATCTATGTGCTACCTTATATTTAATTGTTGACATTGAAGGGATAGTTTATTGGTTTAATAATTGTTTTGACATTTCTGTACTAATTTTAAATTTTATGATTGACATTATTTTCTAAATTTTATTTAATTGTTTTATTTTTTGTTACTTCTTAAATTTTATTGTTGACAATTTAAAAATATTTATGCATCGCTTACACTTTAGGATTCTTGTTTTTTATAATTTTAATTGATAATAGTATTTGTTGCACGTAGATAATTAATAATTAAATGTAAAATTGATCATCATATTTGTACACCAAATGGTAAAACACCTGTTTGTAACCACCTATGTTAACAAATAAAGAATCTGAATCTGAATCTGAATCTGAATGGGTGGAAAGGTAAGGCCAAAAATATAGGCCAGAGGATAAAAAGAGATGTAGACACGGTAAGAGCAAAAACAATTCACGTATTAAATAGAACATATATAAGTAATATATACTTAAATACATACATGCATAATTATAAAAAAATATCACAAAATAAATAAAAATTATAATGTAATTTAAAAACACACGTTCGGGGTTGGGGTGAGGTTAAGATAAACTTAGATTATAGATTACTAGCTGCGCCCTGCACCCTGCGGTTTCACCCGCGTAAGTCTCGATCCCGTGAGAATATCGGGATAAAAAGTAGCCAATGTCTTAATCCAGAGTGTCAGCTACCTCCATACAAAATTTTATCAAAATTGGTCCAGCTGTTTGAGCGTGAAGAAGTAACAAACATACACACACACACACTCACAAACTTTCGCCTTTATAATATTAGTGTGATAAAGATCAGTAATACAAGTGGGATAACGATTAAAAATACATTTTACTGGTAATACATATTATATTTTTAAAATAAAAAATATTCGTGGTGTTGCAATTACGCTGAAATGTTTATTATTGTTTGGTGGTTGACCTGAACAAAAAACATACGCGAAATAACTATGACGAAGATCATGTTGTTATTTATTTTTAAATAATTTAACTCTGGGTTCTATGCGAAAAGATTTAATGTCAATCTATGAAGAATTTAAATTATTTCATCTGCATAATGAAATGTTCAACAATGCTCTAGACTGACGAATTGTACTACTCATAGATTCCTTATGAAAATATAATATAACGGTACTGCTGAGCACGTGGTCCTGGGCTCCGTTCCCGGGTCGGGCAAAGTGTTATCTTGGTGTACCATCTGTAATTTCTCAGTAGCAGCCCGGAGTCTGGATTTGTGTCCAGTTGATGGTCATAGGCTCGCCCATTATTACATGGGACTTAAACATAACTGGCTAAATGTGGGTGTACTATAGGTACACCTTTGCCGAACCCTTCGGGGATTACAGCCGTGTGTATGATGTTATGTATATTATTCCCTCAAGCAAAAGCAATCAATTCTAAGCGGATATAACTCAAATAATCGTATCGTAACCGTGTCGTATAAAGTGCTAAAATAATCCTGGATTGATAGGTGACTAGCGGATGTTTTTCATCGGTCACTAATTACTATCCGTTCGCCGGACGATTTCAACGTAATCGGTCCGTCCCGGGTCAGTTTTTAACGAGTTTTTCTTTACTTTGATGTCAAATCTCGTCTCACGATCTCTCTTTCTCTCGTTCTGTCTCTTGTACCCATCTGCCTCGTTGGTCTAAGACATGGTGCATACTATGCGACAACAGCTCGGCGATTAGACGCAAGGACCATTTCCTTAAATTTTGTTCATAGCTCCGCACACTTGGCGTCCAGTTGCAGAGTCGCAATGACAGGCTATTCACGCGCTCTCGCTACAGTAAGGGTCAGCTCAGACCGAGACGCCACGCTGCGCGCAAAATGAAAACTCTGGTTGGATTACTAAAGGAATAAAGAAATCATGTGCAACAAAGCGAACATTGCGATTTTTGTATTATAAATTTAAAACATCAGGTTATAAAATTAATTACAGAAAATACAATAGACATTTAAAAAGAAATATCTTTGCGGCATAAAAATTATTCAATGTAAAATATATTAGAAAATCAAAGAACATTTGTAAAGCGTCCTGGACATTAATAAAAAATAATAGAATGACAAATTCAAATAATGACACAAAATTTATCACAAAAATTAAATTGAATAATAGGATTTTGACGAATACTAATGACATTTCCAAAGCTTTTAATAATTATTTTATCAAGTTGACTGCTGGTAAAAATAGAGCAGCATCTGCGATGGTACATCGCCATTTAATTTCACCACTCAACGCCAGTTTCTTCATTTATCCAGTTAGTGATGATGAAACATTTAAAAGTCATCATCAAGTCATTGAACAATACTTCTTCTGTGGGATACGATGAGATCCCGACACATATCTTAAAGCACACTGCAGCTTTGATTACACCAATTTTAATGTACCTTATTAATATGTCATTTTCTCAGGGCACCTTCCCGGATAAATTGAAAACCTCCGTTATTAAACCGATTTTTAAAAAAGATGACGTAACGGGTATAAACATTTATAGGCCAATTGCCTTAATAGCAGTTTTATCTAAGGTATTCAAGAAGATAATGCATTCTCGTATGACTCAATTCTTGACTAAACATAAAATACTAAAAACCGAACAAAATGGATGCCAAAAAGGCAAATCGACAACTCTAGCAGCTTTTAAATTAATGTCAAAAATAACGCAAAATGTAGATAAACATACACGTACCTGCACTGTGTTTTTCGATATGAGCAAGGCTTTCGACTTTGTTGATTACAGTATTCTGCTCACTAAATGTGAACTGTACGGTTTTCGCGGCCTAGCATTGAAGTGGCTGCATAGCTATCTTTCAAATAGGACCCAATATACAGCGATTTCCCAAATAAATTACAATAAAGAAGAGGTATTGTGTAAGTCTGACATTAGGAGCAACAATACAGGAGTGCCACAAGGTAGTGTTACAGGGTCGTTATTCTTTCTGTTATATATTAACGACCTACCAAATGTTACTAAGCATTTCTACTCACTGTTTGCGGATGATATTGCGATGGTTATCACGGAGAATAAAATGCTTAATTATAATGCAGAGATTAATGAAGCGGTTAGTACTATCATAACATGGCTTAATAATAATAATATAAAAGTGAACATAGATAAAACCTGTTTCATTCAATTCCACAATAGAAAATCAAAGTCTGACCTTACGATTACTTATTCCGATAAAAGAGTTAACGAGGCACACGAAGCCATTTTTCTTGGCATAACTGTGGACAGTGGCTGCACATGGAAACCTCACTGCTTCAAGGTCACAAATAAGATTAATCGTTTCGCTTTTGCCTTGTGGAGACTTTGTAAAATAGCCAACCTCAAAACGGCCCTCTTAGCTTATCATGGTTACGTAGCTTCCAACATTAGATACGGCATTGTGCTATGGGGGAATTCTGTTCTTATAATAGTCTTATATTTATAGCCCAAAAATAGTGTATCCGAGCTCTTTGTGATGTGCCACCATTGACTTCATGTAAACCTCTTTTTAAAGATCTCAATATATTAACTGTTCCCGGTATGTACATATTTGAATGCTGTAAATTTGTTAAAATGCACTCCGGATTATTTCAACGTCTTGGAGACACTGTTACGTTTAATACAAGATATCCTGATAGGCTAATTATTCCTCCAATGAAAAGCCACTTATATCACAGAAGTTGCTTTCCAATGGTTATAAGAATATATAATAAATTACCAAAATCATATAGGGAACCAATCAATCGGTTTAAAACATTGCTATTCAAATGGCTTATAGAAAAATCATTCTATTCTGTGAATGAATACCTAAACTTTAAAGATTTAAACTGACATTTAATTATTATAATTTGACAAATGTGTGACATTTCTATTATCTAGGATTTATTTTACAATTTTGTTAACATGGATTTCATTATATTTGTATCAATTAAAAATTTTGCATGCTAGTTTTAGCGAATTGTTTTAGAAACTTAATTAAAAAACCCGAGCATCTGTAATGTACTACAATTCTTGCAAAAATAAATTTCATTTCACACTTTAAAAGAGCGACTCAAAATATAACTTTATTTTCTACACGAAAAGACACACATTTAATTGTGAGAATTTAGAATACGTTACACCACGCAGCACTACGCCTCGTGATGCCTCGTGGCGTAGCGACGCATCGCGACGCAGCGGTGAATCGCCGGTACGCGTGGCGTGCAATAGCGGCGCTGTGCCTCAAGGAGCCGCGCGACACCCCGAGGCGCAGCCGTACGTCGTTCTCATGCGCTTGCAAATGGTAGACTGCGGGTGGACGCGGGGCGGGGAGGGAGCACGTGGCGAATGTGGACACGTTCCGCTGCACCGCGCGGCGTCTCGCTGCGCAGCGAGGCGTCCGTCGTGTTGCCAACGATTTTACTATGCGCCTCGCGACGTTGCAATGCGTCTCGCGGTGGCACGCGGCGCAGCGCGAAATCACTGGCCGCGTCGCGTCTCGGTGTGAGCTGACCCTAATTGAACGCACGGAGCACGCGCACACCAAGTGACAGGTGCCTGCGACAGGTCGGCGTCAGTCTTGCTGTGAGCGGTGAGAATGATGTACATGTATTTGTATTGTGCCTTCGCCTACACATGATGAACACTAAGGCAACTAGAGGCTCCAAATTCGCACACAAGATGAACAAGACGACCGTCTCTCTCGAATACTCAAAGACAATTATCGCTTCCTGTACGACGTATATCGTACCATCTAGTAGCAGGTGCAAACGACAGCTGTGCGTTTAGTCGCAGCGACAAAACGCAGATGCAAACGATAACTCTGCATCTTGTCGCAGCGTCCTAGACGCAGTGAGAAAACGCACTGGTTGCGCTGGCACTCAATCAACTCAGCCTATAGCAGTCCACTGCTGGACATAGGCCTCTCCCAGGCTGCGCCACAACACCCTGTCCTCCGCCTTCCGCATCCAGGCTGTCCCAGCCACCTTAGCGCTGGCACTAATTATCATAAACGCGACTTATTAGCGTTGGTGAAAAATATGTAAAAAAAGAGTAAGTGCGTAAACAATACTTCAACCGACATGGTCAGCATATTTGACTAATGAAGCTTGCACTTAATAGGTGTACGCCTTGCGCTGGAGTTGATCCAGAATTCCGGATGGAAATGTTGGTAGGTACTTATTGAGTTTTTCCATAATGAAATTCTCACAACATCCTGGATGCTAGATTATGACGATCGGATGACCTACGGTAAATAGAAATATCGTGACGGACTTTAAACTAATTAAGGTTTGAAATCGTTCGAACAGCGCGTGTCCTAAAACTGTTACTAAGAATATACTGTAAACAAAATACTGTTTCATAGTTTTATCATAGTTTTCAGAAACATTGGCGAATTGAGATGATATTGCAGCCGATCTATTGTGTAAAAATATCACCGTGAAAACTTACGTGAAGTGAACTGTCAATAGTGGCATTAAGTCCGTCTTTGTACAGTTTTTTTTTTTAATTGTGCTTAATGTTTTAATAAATAAATAAATAGTGACAGCTTACTTCACCTAAGTTACCACGGTGAGTTTGTATCTTTTTATAATGTTAAGGCATGTAAACCTTTTTTTTTATCCTCTGTTGTCAGATGTATTGATCGATACTGCCTTCAAAAAAAACATGTTAAGTCAAGTATCTATTCACCCACTCGGCTCCTTTGCCATTACACGGGACACAGCCAAAAATCAAGGCACACAAATAATATATCTTTCTCTAAACGTGCGCGCATTACGCCTAACTTACTTACCATAACAAATACTAGCCCAATTTTATATTACAAAACGAAGAAAAGTACACCTTATTGCAAAGAAAATGTAGTTCGTTTTTCGGTGTGGATGTATTGTTACATATGGCAATAAATTTTATACAAAATAGCGCATAACAGCGAGACGCGCCACAAAGATTAATTTTGTAGATGGGATACTTTACTTAACATTGAAAGTACTAAGTACCTACGTACTTTACATTAAGACTTGGGAAACCAATTTATGGATAGTGTTCTTGTCTATTAATATGGTGATAAGGATTGATTTAATGTGAATGTGAATTTTAATTTTTAACCGAATTCCAAAAAGGAGGAGGTAAATCGGCGGTTTTTTTTTTGTATGTTTGTTACGCGATTACGCCGTTAATTATGGACCGATTTTAAAAATTATTTTTTTGTTTGAAAGGGTATACTCCTGAGGTGGTCCCATTGCCACCAAATCAGAATCAGATGAGGGGATCCCATGGAAATCGAGGGAAACCCTCAAATTTTATAGGCTAACCTATAGCGACTTGGGTATTTACTACACCGGAACAATATAATAATGAGTAGTATTTAACGGGTTGCGATTAAGCAATTTATGCTCGTCACTATACATATGGTGAGTGGCAGTTCTCCTGGTTCTTACCAGGAGAACTCCTCAACAATTAACGTTCCAGCATCGGGAAAAGAAATATTTTGTATAAGGTGAAGAGCAGTTAACATTAGGCTTTAACTTAGATAAATTCAAAACAGACCTACTAAAAAGTGTAAAATAAAAAACTTTTTACAAAACATAAGAACTGACTACCAGTAGTCGGTTCTTATTTTTTGTAAAAAGTTTTAAATTGACATACAGGCAGGTCGATTTCGTGAGGAAAGTTTTGAGTATGAATTTGGATGGCTATAAGAGCATGGGAAGAACAAAGAAACGATGGATGGACTGTGTGTAAAATTATATGGCCGATCCCAAATAAATTGTGTTAAGGGCAGGAGAATTATAATGATACAAGCAGGTAGATAACGGTAATCCAAATAGAGTTGCATGAGCTTGGGCATAGCACACACAATCAGAAACAACCCTTTATGAAATCAGTCATTTAGATTCAGTTCCATGTAGCACCACAGAAAAGACAAACAAGGTACTCGCAAAATCAATTGATGGTGATGGTGACAAAATGGGAAACTTTTTATAAACTTTGCTTAAAGTTAAGTAATGATTAGCGTAGTGGTTAACCATAAAAATTTTGACAGATTACCAGATAAATCATTCCATACAAAATGTTCAATACCTACTGCTGTAATAGCCTTCGAGTCGCTAGACGCTGCGATCGAAAATGTACCTAACCTAACAAGCGTATAGTGAATTTTGGTTTGTGTGCCGCGCCACACGCGCCTGGCGGCTGTCGGCAACCCACTGAGTAATGGGTCACGTGCGACCTGGTGGTCGGTAGGTAGTTAGCGCACGTAAGCACATTGAGTGGTTTATCTGGTAATCTGTGGTAAGACGCTCTCTTAACTTTCATCATCATCATCATCATTATTTCAGCCGAAAAACGTCCACTGCTGGACATAGGCCTCTCACAAGGGGGGTTTGCCATAATTGCCACGCTTGGCAGGCGGGTTGGCGATCGCAGTATGGTGTTAAAAGGCATATTCAAATTAAATTATTTATTTTCTCTTCACAAACAATGACATGATATTATTATATATTTAAAACAAGCTTAGGACGTATGTGACAAAGTTTGTAAGAGACTGGTGCCTGCACTAGGAAAACCTGTGTAGAAGATTGGAAGATAGTCAATGATGCTGCTGCGTTTAAGGTAAAAATAAATATATTTAACGCACCAAAGATTATAATATAAAGGAGCGAGGGAGCACACGCGATGACCGCTAGTCAAGTACTAATTGCTCAATTAATATTTATTAATGAGTTACGTAAAAATGCTTTAGTCGTCTGTAGTGTATTGTTTCACCGTACCACCTGTATAGCAGATCACGAGGGTACCACCAGATAGAAAATAGCATAGAGAACACTGCTGCCCATTCCCTAGTAATCCTTCTTCTAGTCTCTTAACTTGTAAGCAAAGTTTATAAATAAGGGGTTAAATTTAAAAGTAAGTTCCAAACACATACCTACTAGTTTCTCTAAAATCATCATCGACTGTATTTTCTCGAGTTCGGTGATCCTTTTTGATCTTCTCATTTGCCTTGATTAGGCTTAGTAGATTGTTTAATCCGTAGATGTCAGTGGCATAGTTCGCTTCCAATCTAACCGGATACAGCTGAATACCAGAATTTTTACATCGAGCGAATGCCTATCTGACTTCTACAGCCCAGGCACTGGGTAATACGATACCCCTTGGTAAGACTGGTTGTCAGACTTTCGGGCTTTTGACGACCCGTAACGACTGTCAAAGATCCACGAATGACAGCCAAGACCAACGGCTTAACATGCTTTCCGAGGCACGGAGGAGTCTCGGTATGTAAAGATGGTCATCCATCAACGGACCAACCGCGGCAAGAGTAGCTTAACCTGATGGATCAACCCGTGCGGCTGTTATTATTTAGCCACGAGCTTCTCGCGTGGTAAATAAGCTTGGCATAAAATCTTTTCGGTGTCGCATCTGTTCTTCACCCTCCAACATTTTACTCTCTGCCCCCGGCGCCACTCGGGCGCCTCCCCGTCACGAATAGGAAACAACATCAGGCCCCAATTCGCGGTTTTTAATGGATAACCTTTCTCCGACCAAATAAATGTAATACTTGCGGCAAAATGTCGCGAAAGACGTTCAGAAATGAACAATTACGGGATTAGTTGATTAGGAAATGTTGGCTCCTTTGAAGAGTTGGGAGTTTTAATGTTTGTTACTATGTAGATTTTATGTAGTGTGCTGGTTTCATGTGCCAGGAGGAGAACGTTTAGCTTAATTGAGCTCAGCCAATCAATTCTGTAAAAATCTCAGTTCTCTCTTTCTGTGAAAACTTACGTGAAATAAGCTGTCATTCCACCCGATGCTACAGGGCAGGGGCGGCAAACCAATGGCACGGGTGCCATTGTTGGCACGCGACAAAATATTTTGGGCACGCCACCGATCGAAACGATTTGCATTTTAGTTCAAAGTAACAAAGTTCAATAACATATACAGTGCAAAATATTTTTTTTGGTGGTAAATTAAGAGTTTTGACTTGATAGAATTTAGTTTTATTATTTTCCTAATAAACACAGAGTTAAAATTATTTGACGGCAATTCTATGGCCACATAATTTGGAAATGAATGGCACGTTGATCTTTAAAGGTTTGCTACCCCTGCTATAGGGATTCACACTATTGACAGCTCACTTCAAGCTCACTTCACATAAGATATTACGATGAGATTTTTACAGAATAGACTATCAAGTGTTTCAGGCTGAAATTGAGAATGTTCTAAACTGGAAAGTGATCTTAAACGCATTGTTTTAAAATTGAGTTTTGATGTGTAATATCTTTCCTCTCGCTTTCTGTGGGAGTAATTTTTGTGAAAAGGGACGGAAGTGTGTAGCATGAAGTGACAGCTTCAGAATGGAATAAGTTACTTTTTGGAATCAGTATGTACTTACTTTATAATAGCATGGAATTAGTGTACTCATAGAATTAGTATTAGTACTATTAGTATAGATTGTAAGTAGACGGGTCGAGTTTGACCAGTGGGCGACCACTACTAAAGAATAATAATTATTCGAATAAGTATTTCAAATTTTGAGGTTAATTTCTGTCGTTGCTCAGTTGCTTCGGCAAGGTGAGATGTCAGATATTACACATCTTATACGAGTATTGTAAGGTTCACTCGTTTTTTTTCTCGTTTGAGCACATTGAATGATTTCTTTATTATGGTTACTACTATGACTCTGAAACATGAAAAATATTAAATGAATTTCAGATTATGTAAAAATGCAATAGAACAAACTGCAGTTATAGTAAGTATGCTACCCTGGGCTGTACCAAAATTATGGAATGGCCACCTTTTTAAGACAACATAAACTTGCTTTTGACTTGATTTATTATATCCTTTTCTTAATAAAACCAGTCGTGAGGACTCTTGGTCTCTTTTGCTTCTGGAACACTCAGCTCGGCTGTTTCAATCTGCCTAGCCTTTTCTCAACTATATTGGGGTCGACTTCCAGTCTAACCAGATGCAGGTGAATACCAGTATTTTACATGGAGCAACTGCCTATCTGAATCCTACAACCCAGTTACTGGGTAACACGATACCCCTTAGTAAGACTGGTTGTTAGACTTTTGGGCGTCTAACTACGCTTAACGACTGTCAAACGGTTTAGCGTGCTTAGCAAAGACCAACGGTTTAGCGTGCTTTCTGAAGCACGGAGGGGTCGCGAAACGTAATAGATGGTCTCCCATCCACGGACTGACTCCGGCAAGCGTAGCTTACTTAACGTTCGACCGACCCAACCGGCTGTTTTTATTAAGCCAGAAGCCCCTCAAGCTCGGCTGTTTATAAATGAAAATAAAAATGCACACAATCATACCAAAATCACATAAAAAACTTACCCTACTATTATCCATCTAGTGTTGTAAAGTTCTAGAAATCTTATACCAGTCATATGTAAGTCAGTTCAGCTGTATGACAGGAATGTGCTCCGCTGCTAGCGAGTCAGAATACTTCGCGTTTTCTTACATAAGGCTCCGAGCTCGAATGTAATACAACGCCTGGCATAAAATATATGGAGAACGAAAAGTGTTTGATGTTTGAACTTTTATGTAGGAGGTGGAATTATATTAGGTAAAGGGTATAAATAAGAAAGAAAATATGTTTATTTGCGCTTAATAATACCAAGCAGTTGCCCCACTGCAGGGCAAAGGCCTCTTCTCATACAGAGAAGGCACGAGCATTGATCACCACGCTTGCTTAGGGGGGTGCGCTAAGGTAGCGCGCGAAATCATTTTTTTAAAAGTATTTTGTAATTTACAGGTCTATGTCAGGTTGTATGTTAATTAAAATATGATTCGCGGCCGTAATAAATATGGCTTTATAGAATTACTAGCTGCGCCCCGCGGTTTCACCCGCGTAAGTCTCGATCCCGTGGGAATATCGGGATAAAAAGTAATGTCTATGTCCTAATCCACCCGCCGCTGTTTCTAGTGTATATTAACGAACTCTGTAACCTACGAAACAGTGGCGGGAAAATCTTCTCATATGCGGACGATACGGCTATTGTCTACTTTGGTGACACTTGGGAAGTTGTGCGTGATAAGGCCGAAAAAGGGTTAGTTGTAATAGATAGGTGGCTCAAAGAAAATTTGTTAACTCTTAATATTGCTAAAACAAATTACATTTGTTTCTCTCCAAGTGCAAGGTCTAAAGCATCTACTGATTTCAATATTTGTATCCATGTGTGTGCAAATAGTTTGGGGCAAAATTGTGACTGCAAACCAATCAATCAAGACCGTCTACAAGGTATTTGGGAGTTATAGTAGACGAGTGTCTGGCATGGTATTCGCATGTCGAGGTTATTATGTCGCGTGTTCGAAAATTTATATGGATTTTTAAGAATCTTCGACATGTGATGCCTCAAAAGACACTCAATAACATTTATATAGCACTCGCGCAGTCAGTAATCACATACTGCTTACCAGTTTGGGGAGGGGCCGCAAAAACTAAATTTATAGAGATAGAAAGTTACTAACTACTTACTAACACTACTTACTTACTAACTAACTTAAATACTTTAAGCCATATAGATATCCCACAGTCGATCTATATAGAATGAGTGGCCTATTATCAGTCAGGAAACTATACCTTTTAAACATAATTCTATATTTACACAAACACATTCCATTTAACCCAGAAAGCCAGGCTAGAAGGCGAAGGGATATTGTGGCTTACTCTCCACGGGTGCGTACGGTTTTTGCAAGGCGTCAGTATGTATGCCAATCCGCCTACATATACAATAAAATTAACGCAAAATTAAAGTTCCACCACGAGGTCTTGCATCAATGCAAAAAAGTGATAACGGAGTGGTTAAAAACTCTAACATATGAAGAAACAGAGCATATTCTAGTCAGACTTGCATGAATGACTTATCTTCTTTACTATAATGCTACCTATACCTTGTGATTACATAGTGGTATTCATCAACTTTGAATATAATGGCACTATCAGCAAACACGTAAACTTACACATAAACACACACACACAAACACACACTACCACTTACACATACAATTACACACTACACAGAGCTGCTGATTATTTTATAACTCTTTATCTCTTTGCTTTTAAAATCAGTTCTTAAATTGTTATTTTGTTCTTGAAAATCAGCTCTTAAATTATATTATTTTAGTTCTTAGTTTTTTTTTTTTTTTTTTTTAACTAACTATTTTATAAGGTCTCGATATTGTAATCTATAATTTAAAGGAAGGAGCGAGACAACCCCAACACAAGTATTATTAATTACTTACTGGGGCTGTTTCATTCACATGTGTAAATGTAACCGTTTGAGACACAATAAACAATTTTTTTTTTATCCAGGGTGTCAGCTAACTCCATACAAAATTTTATCAAAATTGGCCCAGCCGTTTGAGCGTGAAGAAGTAACAAACACACACACACACACACACACACTCACAAACTTTCGCCTTTATAATATTAGTGTGATGTGATAGTGTGATAATCATTACAATCAGCAATACCTAGAATAGAATCCTATTGAACTCTCTTAGTTCTACGAAGAGAGTTAGTTTATATTTAGATCTACATACAGCCTGTAATGTTGTTGACCTGCAAATTACAAAAAAACGTAAGTAAATTTAAATTTCGCGGGCTACCCTGACGCTTTCGCCTTAAGATGGATTGGCGATTTTAGAGTTAAATCGATAGTCCAGCACTCCATTTCCATAACACACTTTCTTTCACAATGCGAAGGTTTTTGAAAGAAATTCCGAATCCGTTGCTTCATATAAAATATAAATAGGAAAATGTGGTCGTGGAAAAAAGATGTGTGTTTGTCAGCTCCGACGCGTGACTGGAGTTTACTCTTTGAAAGGTGCGCAAGGTACGTTGCACAGAAAACGTAACGATTTTGCGTTGACGCTTGTATTCATTTCACTCATAAAATTTCCATACCTGCCTTATATGAAAATAGATTCTTAAGGAGAAAACTCCAAAAAATCGTCTGCTCGACGAACTGAAACAACGCAATGAATATTGTCGAATTGTCAAAATGAAGAGTATTGCAATTGTTAATGTATTACTAACACAATTAACCCGCAGGTTGTTTCATGACGTTTTCTTTACCGATATCAGTGATGTCCATGATAAACCAAGAAAACACTTCAGAATTGAAATCATCAACATCTGCCTAGCCTTTTCCCAACTATGTTGGGGTCGGCTTTCAGTCTAACCGGATGCAGATGAATACCAGTATTTTACATGGAGCGACTGCCTATCTGACCTCCACAACCCAGTTACTGGGTAACACAATATCCATTGGTAAGACTGGTTGTCAGACTTTTGGGTTTCTGACGACCCGTAACAACCGTCAAAGATCTACAAATGACAGCCGGGACCAACGGCTTAACGTGCTGTCCGAAGAGGAATCTTGGTATCAAAAGAAAAATTAAAATAATCATAAAAAAAAAAAAAAATAACATTGTAATTTTGAATGAAATTTAAATTTTGACATTGTCATTTTTTTATATTGTTATTGTTTGTCTAGTACAGCAAATGTACGCCATAAATGGCAAAACATGTAGCCTCCTCATATTAATTATAAGACCATCATAAGTACTGTACTCATATTTGACAAAATAAATATTATCTTATCTTATCATAGAAATTGATTAGTGTCTAATTAAACATAGCAATAAAACATACAAATAAACTTAAATATAGAAGGATTAATAAAAGTCCAAAGAAAATCTGAATTTGTGCCCGGTTGATGGCAATAGCCTCGCCCACTATTAAATGGCTGAATGTCTTAAACCTGGCGAAATGTGGGTGTACTATAGGTGCTCCTCTGCCTAACCCTTCGGTGAATACCGGCATGATGCTATGTTATATTAAAATAGTAACGTTTAATTGTACCAATGCGATACAACGACAACATAGATAATTGACGACAGTGCGATAGCTCATGGATTGCGTGTTCAGCATCAATCCCTTGTATTTTGACGGATCGACTACATTCATTGCGTTGTACTTGTCATAGTAAACATTAGTTTTTAAAACAAACGGCGCAATGGATTTCGTTGAATTAGATTGTCAAAATGAAATCGATTTTGATTGCGGCTATAAATTAAGAGTGTGTAACGTTTGTCCAACCGGTACTTGTGGTCGCGCCAACAGAGGGCGCTTTTTCTAACAAAAAGTGTCTTATGAACGTGACGATCGTGTACTCACGGGACGATCGCTTTTAGTTAGGATTCGGCCTTTGAGTGCAGATATTAACCTTTAATAATATTGTGAATGTGAGCACTATTTGGGTATTTTCTTTTCTTTAAATTATTTCCTTCTTGTTTTTATTTTTTTCAGTTAGTTTTAATGATGGTCTGGCATCTGAGCAGTTTAAGCGGCCTACCCAAATGTCCTTTCTTTGGTACATTTCGTCGAGTCGTTGAGCTACTTAAGTCTTGAGTTGAGCTGCACGACGTTACTGACAAATGCTTGCACTGATTGGGTAGGTTCACTCAAATTTGTGTGGTTCTTTCCTCAAAAGATCATTTCAGACACGGATATACATGGTCCTCACATGATCTGACCAAGATAATGTCTGGACTTTAAAACGGGACTTTAACGCCTGAGTTTGTTTCACCATTTCTTCTCAGGGGTAGTCTAAGTTATTCCTTATAACATCAGCTATCTGTCAGTGACGTCCCGTCAAAAGTAGTCCAGCCGTTTCGAAAATAAGCCGGAACAAACTGGAAAAATAATGTTTTTTGTTATAAATACCGTATATTCTTTCATATGCATTTAGTGTAAAGCTGTTATGTTGACATTAAAAACAGACACTTCAATTTTATTTATCCGTCTAGAAAAAAAAGTCGCAATGGTACTTCTTACTCGTTTATTCATACTTTAGAAAGCTAGTTACTTTCTATGGCAGGCAATTTTCTGGTAAAGCCCCACCAACTACATTCCCCATTATGCACTATAGTAGCACCTCTACCCACCCCTGGGAACACAACCACCGTACACAAGCTAGTCCATTGTGCTCGTTGCATGACGTCATAATTCCGAAATACCCTCACTTTGGTAATTCATGCGCAGGATGTTTTACGGTTATTGAATTGAGCGACCAGTGTTGTCACTGCTTGGTTTGTTAGGGATATGGGCGTATATCCTGCCAGAAAATGTGTGTAGGAAAAAGAGGAGTTTCTTTTTATTGTGTTTGACGTGAGCTAAGTAGGTATGTTCCAAGGATCAATCGACTGATCTGTGGGGTTAAGTTGCGCTTCCCATAATTATTATTTACACAAGTAATCTGGAACCCTCCATATCACCAGTATTGTAAACTACTTCTCATTAGCTGAACGAAACTAAACTCCTGAATGGTAGAGGAATAAGGTGAGACTGATAATTCGAGACACAGCAGTGAGACTGAAGGTTAGAATAATTATAATGACGCTAAAGGCTAAGTCAAACAAAGTCCCATGTTACTAGGGGTCAGTGCAACACGTTTTCTTCTTCAATTCTCCCCTATCAACCAACATTCAATCCCATCTCTTTCATATCATTCGTCACACAATCCATCCATCTTTTCTTTGATCTTCCTCTCCCTCCATTAACATTTATAATCATCACTCTTTTAATCACATGCGTTTCTTACTTATTCATCACATGCCAAAAAAAAAAATACTAAAACTAAATTCACTTTCGAACAGTGTGTGGTCATTTGAGTGAGGTTCGAAGTGAACTTTACATAACAGGATAACAATTCCATATAGTCACGATTTCTGTCCCATTTTATAGAGAACTTCCCGCTGATTCCTCGCAATATTTTTATGTGAATATTTTATGAGAAACATGGAGATTATAGCGTCAAGACTACTTCCTTCTTTTGTTTCTTTACTTTATGTTACTTTTGTAGTTGGTTTTATATCTGTGTTTGGCAACTTATGGCGTTGATTTGTTTGAATAAAACATCATGAAAGCGTATGAATCCCGTCAGAGAATATACTGCCAATAACTTCGCCTCCGGCTCGTGGTTAAGTAATAACAACCACAGAGGTCGATCTGGTTCTCAGAAAGCACGTTAAGCCGTTTGTCCCGGTTGTCATTCGTAGATCTTTGACAGTCGTTACGTGTAGTCAAAAACCCAAAAGGCTAATAACCAGCCTTACCAAGGGGTATCGTGTTACCCAGTAACTGGGTTGTAGAGGTCAGATAGGCATTCACTCCGTGTAAAATACTGTTATTCAGCTGCATCCGGGTAGACTGGAAGCAGGCCCCAACATAATTAGGAAAAGGCTAGGCAGGTGACTTACTTGGGATTAGTAAAAGTGAAGTCAAGGATTATGGCATGAGGACATCGGCACTGTTCTTTGGTGCTTTTTTGGTGGCATGAGGAACAGGATGTAAAGTTCACTCATCCACCATAGAAAAGGGAGGATCCTCCGACCAGACGGGTGTTGTGTCTGGTGGGCAACTGCCCGACGGTTGATGTCGGGATGTTGTATATATTCTAGTTGCGCGGTAAACTCTGCATGCGCGATGCAGAATTTGCGTGAAGTCAGTGTGACGCGTAGTTCGCATGTGGCGATGTTGATGCCGCTACACTTTCAATATCACTGGTCTGCTAAGTGTTGTTACCATCAGCAATCTTAAAAGCGACAATTCAGTCATCATCACTCGACAAACAGAAGGAAGGTAAACTTATAGGAAATAGCCTTTTATCCTTGGTCGCCGTTTTAAGGCCTCTTCTCAAGCCGAGAAGGAACAAGTAGAATTGGTCGAGGAGTTCAATGCTGCTAGTGTTGCATTGATTCCTCCGTGTTGGGAATTTGTTTTTTGTTTTAGCTGTTAATACTGTCAATCCTTAGCATCAGGTGAAATGACACCTCACTTCAAAGTCACTTTACCTAAGTTTTCACGGAGAGATTTTTACAGAATAGACCGGCTTGTTTCCACGACAGACAGCGGTATCTTTGCAAAAGTCATATCAGGAGTTTCGGGTTTAGTAGTGGTCACAGCTACTGCTGAGCATGTGGTCCTGGGTTCGATTCCCAGGTCGAGCAAAGTTTTGTTGGGTTTCCGATCAGGAATTTCTCAGTAACAGTCCGGAGTCTGGTTTATTGCCCGATTATTGGCAACAGGCTCGCTGATATTACATGGGACATAACTTGTGAAAAGTGGATGTGCTATGGGTACACATCGGCCTAAACCTTCGGAGAATACAAGTGTTACGTTAAGTGTTCAGTTCAGGTTTCCTCACGATGTTTTCGTCTATCGTAAGGTAGCACTGTCATAATATTGCGAAAGTCACATCAGTTTCCGTCCACACGTTCCTTTACACCTCTACCATCCAGTGTTTCTATTTTATATTCCCGACTTTAAGATATAAACATATACGAATAGTATCGGTTGAAAATAGTGCAGTCCATAGATTTCGCTAGTCTCGTGAGGACCGTATATTTCAGGGAACTGTGACGGATATATCAGGTCAATCTATTAATTCTAGGAAACCAAGTATTTTCTGGGCAATTTTTACTTCGAAATGTGGTGGCAAGACTTCGACGGATTACCGGTAAGATACCGGTAGGTAATTCTAATGGTCTGGATGTTTCATCGAAACGGAATAAGTTATTTAGAAAATATCTATTTTCATCCTCTTCACGTGTCGGTGTTTAGAACTTGCATAGGAATTTCAATTTTTGTTGATTTTTCTTTTGGTTGGCAACAACAAAACGCGATTACCAATTCGTTAGCCAAGTATGGTTATTAAGAATGGCAATAATATAACAACCCTTCTTAATTTATTTCAAATTTTTAAAGTAAATAGCGACCTTGTTATAACGAAGATAAAGATCACTGTGATTTTGACATACTTGTCTATGGCAGTGACCCAATAACAACCGTATTACAACAACAATAAAGGTCACTGTGATTTTGACAGTAATGTAAAATCAAAGGTAAAAGAACTGTGGAAGGACTATACAAAAGAATGAAAATACATCATTCGAAAACCGTAATTTAAATATACTCACACGAAATTATCGACAAAAACCGGTTATGCACAACACTAGCCCCATAATTTACAGCGGGCGCCCAGCATAGCACGTCACAGCTCTATAAAATATTCAGTGGAACGAACCGGATTTAACGCGGGCACCTCACTGCAAGGGAGATATTATCGACTGTTTATTTTACAACATTATTATAATGCGTAATTGCGGTTGGGATGACAAGAGAGACAGATCGTTTTTTTTTAATTAAGTATGAATGTACCAAACAGTGGCACCGGTAATTAAAAAGTTTTGTGGAAATCGGTTGTTATGATATTTATGAGCATGTGAATAGAATAGAATAGGTCTTTATTTGCTTTATTTACATAAAAATAAGTTGTTAAATAATAATAGGATCCATGTACATTCTGTCTTAATATAGCATGCAAATGTAATACAAAGTGGAGGATACTAAAGACATTACAAAAAAATATCATTTAAAAAATAAATACGCGTGCATAATAAATTCTGGTATTGAGGAATGAATGAGAGGAAAATGTCATGAGATTTAAGTTTTGAGTATGAATGTAGATGGCTATTTTTATAATTATCTATATCATACTCAAAACTTGTAGGGGAGGACCCAAAAAACGATAGATGGACTGTGTGAAAGACGATAGAAATATGGCTAGCACAAAAAATTCCTACGTGTTTTAGTAAAAGACTGCTTTAAAGCCAACACACATAAAGTTCAGATTAAGCTACAGCTTCAAACATTTTTATCACTTTTTTAGTAGTTGATATTTGTTTCAATGGAAATAACATCCATTGAAAACAAGGGTTCAAATCAACTTTAGATTTATAAAAGTCACATCTTCCCTGTACAAGCTGTTTACTTTGATACAATTTAGGCAGCTGTTCTTCAAAAAACAAACCATGATCAATATCCCATAAAGCAGTAAACCCACCCTTAACAGACACCTCTGTTTTACAACCTAGTGAATTATTAGCCACTGTCTCTCCACCAGTCCATTAGGAGAATTAACAGTAACACTAGAACCTCATAATGTTGCTGGAGGTACCTCAAACTTAGGGTTATGGTTGTATTAAAAGTGTTAGGAAATCTTTTGAAAGTAATACTGAATTTGTGTGGATTGATATTATGGTTAAAACAACATTTAATCTTATTTAGATGCACGCCTAGACAAAATGTGACCCTGTAAGAATCCTAGGAGTATGTATTATTTAGTCCTACAGAAATCCTAAAAATGTTTATACGAGTAGAACCGCATTTATAGGACTGTCGTTTTGTTACAGTCCGGTAAAGTGCAATTCGATTTTATAATTATCCTATTAGGTGCTTTTACTGGTATAATTAATCCAACAGTTGTCAGCGTGATGCCATTCAAACTTTTATAATACAATTTAGTCAAAGTTAAGACTACTACAGGACATACCTACTTTGCCATTTTATTTAAGTTTTAGGGTTCTTGGCCGATTAGTCCAGTAATAGTAAATTTAGGACACAGTAGAATCTTAGCTATAAAAATCGGAAGGCATGCTTGGCAGTGGTGCTAACAATCTATTAAAATTCACGACTAAGACAAAACGATCCAATAATACCATTGACCTATAGCTATACGAGTATCTAAGAAATGCATGTCCTATAGAAGAACGAAACAAGACGTTAACCAGAGTAAAAGATATTATTAAAAGCGTTTATAGGATTAAAAGCGAAACTTTGCAAATTAGTTTCTTAACATACGCATAAAAGACTGCAACTTCTAGTAAGAATCGTATAAAGTAATCCAGTAAACGTTTATAAAACTAGTAGGTAATAGGATCGTAAGAACTTCTAGCGGAAATCGTCTTTTATGATGCTGTTGTAAGATCCGTGATACTGGTCAAAGCGTCTGTCGGATTCATATAAGACGTTTAGTTTTATAAGTCGACTATAGGAGAATTTTGCTACTGGGGTGGCTTCGCTTTCACGTATCGATTCGACCTAGGTTCGTTTCTAGGCCTAGCTATGCAGCCTTTGATCAGATTGATAAGTGTTCCATTTTGTTTCAGACTGCAAATGAGCATAGTCTTCTGTTTTTAGAGTTTCCTCCTTAAGAATCGATTTTCATATAAGGCCCTCGGGGTATGGAAATATGAGGAATGAAATTAATACAAGCGTTAAGCGCGTACTTTGCCCACGTTTCAAGGAGTAAACAGGAGTCGTGCGTCGGAGCTGACAGACACACTTTTTTCCACTACGGTGAGGGAAAAACGTGAGGAATATCGTGCCCTCAAGCAGGCAAGGCCGCACACCGGCGCCACACACTACATGCATTCTACATTTTAGCTCGGAGCAAATGTTTTGCGTACACGCACATCGGACGCACAGTTCTAGCGCAGCTTCCAGAATGTTGAACATCAGTATCCGACGATAAAGATTTCTTGATGGGGCAATTGATGAGAAAAAACCGGCCAAGTGCGCGTCGGACTCGCGCACGAAGGGTTCCATACCATTATCTATAAAAACGTCAAAAATATCACGTATGTTGTATGGGAGCCCCCTTAAATATTTGTTTATTTTAATTTAATTATTTATTTTCAAATTGAATATATAACTAAATATTCTGTGAATATTTCAAGCGTCTACCTACCTGTTACCGTTATCAATATCGAGCAAAAACGAGCAAAAAAATCACGTTTGTTGTATGAGAGCCCCCTTAAATATTTGTTTTATTCTGTTTTTAGTATTTGTTGTTAAAGCGGCAACAGAAATACATCATCTGTGAAAATTTCAACTGTCTAACTATTACGGCTCATGATATACAGCCTGGTGACAGACGGACAGACAGACAGACAGACGGTGGAGCCTTAGTAAAAGGGTTCCCGTTTTACCCTTCGGGTACGGAACCCTAAAAAAGACGTTATTGGGTTCAGCCGTTAAATCAAGATACTACAATTTACGATTATTTCAAAATGTATGGTTCCTTGTGGTGCCGGACATAAAGAATAGCAGCATCCTATTTCTTCCCGTGGGTGTTGTAAAAGGCGACTAAGGGACTTACTAGAGAATGGGCAGCAGCATTCTCTATGTATTTTAACACCAGACTGCGATCGCCAACCCGCCTGCCAAGCGTGGTGATTATGGCAACCCCCGCCCTCTTTTTGGGGGAGTTCTATGTCCAGCGTATTCTGGTGCGACACTGCAATCAACCCACGACCAACTCAACACGCCCCAAAAAAGTAAATTACAATCACAATACTCATTTCACGAAAGTACCACAATAAGTACTTGAGTTAAGCTACAATCATAACGCGAACCTACCCGCAGTCGAGCCGCTGAATATTTTATACAACACAATGCCCGCTCCACAGATTTTCATGTTCCCTCCTTCAAAATTCATTCACGGCCTTTTGGCATTTCTAATAAAATCCTATGGAGGGGAGTTTCGGCTTTCAAATGTTGATTCTTATTTTTAGATTAATAGGATTTATTGAGAGTAATCGCATTGTACAGATTTGTAGGTATTGCCATAGAAATATAATAAATATAACCGAACGCGTGAGGGGCTAGCTACGTAATAACAGCCGCACGGGTCGATCGATCAGGTTAAGCTGCACTTGACGCGGTTGGTCCGTGGATGGGTGGTATCTTTACATGCCTTGCGAGGCACAGAGGGATCAAGACTCCTCTCAGGGGTCAAGGCCCTTTCATGCATCAGAAAGCACGTTAAGCCGTTGGTTCCAGCTGTCATTCGTGGATCTTTGAAAGTCGTTATGGGTGGTCAGAAGCCCGAAAGTCTGCTCTTACCAAGGGGTATCGTATTACCCAGTATATGGAGGTCAGATAGGCAGTCGTTCCATGTAAAATACTGGTATTTAGCTGCATCCGGTTAGATTGGAAGCTGACCCCAACATAGTCGGGAAAAGGCTAGGTAGATGATGATGATGATGTTTAAAATCATGCTATCCTTACCAAAAGAGAGAGAAAAATGAAAAGGGCTTTTACCCTGCAGTGGGACCAAACAGGCTCATAATATTATAATAAAAACATTGGTTTTGGCAGGTTTTGAGCGTATATTACTTTCAACTAAGTACTTAGGTTTAAAATATCAATCGTGCACAAAGCGTTCAAGATGGCTTTGTAGTCTACAGTTTCAGGCGTAGTATGAAACGGCCCCTTGATTTTAATTTGACCTTAATGGTCTTTATGTGGAAGAAAAACTAATAGGCAACAAAGACATCCCTTTACACAAAAACAAAAAGGAAGTATAAATAAAAACTAACCTTACATTTTACAGTTAATTTTGTTCTAATTTGAATGACGACGTCTTTTCCGCGAGATCTTTAGTGTGAAAGCAAAATCTGATCCAAGGAAGCCTCCTACCGACGCGAGAGTCAGCCGCATTAATATCCACAGAGTAGTGAAGACTGTTTATCTTCGCTCGGGAACAACTGCGGGTCTACTACGATCATATATCCGAAGCATCGTCCGAATGTTCGGCCGTTTCCTAACTACGGCTGACTAATATAGTTGACTACGGTGAGAGAAAGAAAAATAACGACAGTCAAAGAGATAAGTCAAAGTCAAAAATGTGCTGTGTGAAACTGGATGTCAAGAAACGGTCAAACATTCGGCCAGTACTTCGGATTATCGCTTCGAAGTAGACCTCTTGGTCCTTTTAGAAATTGAAAATGCTTGTATAGAATGTAGATACAGGGGAGTTGTTACAAAATAATGTTTCATTCCAGGTACTTTCTACCATAAAAATGTGTAATTTTATTAAGCACTAATGTGTGTGCTCTATTTCACACCAGCCTGACATTTATGTAAGGTCCTAGATTTGACTAAATATTGGTATTTTTAAAGGAATATATTAAATTGAACCTCAACTAATTCCCATTTTGCTTTCCTAAAAAAACTATTGAACATTCTAAAATAATGATTGCGCCCTCTTTTTGTGAACCTCAAATAATTACTATTTTGGAATCCTAATAATACTAAATAGCCAAGTAATTGCGACCAACTTGGATGTAGCACTCGCCAGCCGAGGCCACGGCACCGCTCGCTTCGCTCGCTCGGCTCGTGCGCGGTTGGTAACAGTTCTAACCTTACTAGACCCGTTTGGTCGGATTACCCTAGCTTAGTAATTGCTGCGACGAGGTAAGGTTAACAAAAAGAAGCGCATTCAATTTATTAGAATGTTAAATAGGTTTGATTAAATACATGCTTTTCCAAATTCTCTGTTCCCCGGCGCTACTCTGTACCCTTTCACATTTTAAAGCGAAAAGGTACGAGCTCTTTGTGTAGTAAGCGGCGCTTTCTCAATGGAGACGTAGTTTTCTATTTATTGTGTTATAATATTTTACACAATACCGTTCCTTGAGAGAATATTTTACGCCAGCCTGGCTAGCAGTGTGTACAGATGAGAATATTAATTTCAGTGTAGTGTGGAATAATGGATAATTTTAATTAACACACAGGTGGTAATTATTTAAGATAATATGCTTTTTCCTGTCGATTACACAGTACCTACTAGCTGTAGCCCGTAGCTTCATCCGTGTGGAGGTCGAAAATTATCTCACGGAAACGTATCGCCGAGATAAAAAGTTATGTGATAAAACTACAAATTAACGATTTTCGGACTTTTTCCTTTAGTTGTGCTGTAAGACCTTGCTTCTTGCCAAATTTCATGATTCTGGGTCAGCGGGAAGTACCCTATAGGTTTTGATTTAATTGCGAGTATCAAAATATATCGCATAAATCGTTGTATTTTTTTATGCGTTGAATTAGAACCTTGATTTTTTGTCTAAAAAAAATCAAGGTTCTAATTCAACGCATCAAGACGATATACGATCCTTTGGAGTCTTCCAAGGGATCGTTTACCTACGTATATTATATTAATTTCAACTTGATACCTCCAAGCATTCCTGTGAAAACGGGCCTTGACAGACTGACAGACAGACGGACAGACAGACATACAGACGGACGGACAGACAGACAGACGGACAACAAAGTGATGCTTTAAGGGTTCCGTTTTTTCCTTTTGAGGTACGGAACTCTAAAAATTTGCTGTTTGCTACAATAGTGCAATAATACCGATACCGTCAAAATGTATGGAACAGTATTTTTTTTCCAGAATCTTGTACTGAATCCACGGTAACAGGTTGCACGTCGATGTCCGACGTGGGCTAGCTAGGACTCTGGGTTAGCTTTGAACGTTTTCAAGGTTTAATTAACAAAACAGTTTATTTCATTTTGACCAAAGTCTATAATTGTGTTCTTCACTCCTCCTGGATAAATTAACATAATAATAATAATGTAAACTCCCGCGGGGTGGAGCCACAGGCACGGCTAGTTATAAATAATCTTTATTATGTACTAATATTATATAAAAGAAAAATTTGTGAGTTTTTAAGAAGTTTTTGTTTTTTTTTTTGTTTTCCTATGTAGCGGATAATCTTCGAAAGTAAGTACTGATCCGATTCTGAAAATTCTCTCACTAATGAGAAGCTACAGTACCTATTACCGAGTGTCATAGAATATTTTATGTTAAAACGAGAAATTTCACGCGGACGAAGTTGCGAGCAGAAGCTAGTCAGGTTATAAATATCAGCTAACTATAACAGAACTTTCTATAACGATTATTATGGACAGTGCAATATGAAGAAAAATACTTGCAGCAAATAATAAACAATGAAAACACAATGTTTGCATAGAAACGTAGCAGTTTTAAGTATAAATAAGTAGGTTTTTGTCTGAACTTTCAACACTGCATTCGTTGTATTAACTCCTAGGCAAAAGCTCCAACAATACGTGGAAGATTCACAACGGTGGTAGAAATTAAACATAGAATATATTGAATTGTTTCCATTATGGATGGAGGAAGGCCAAAGAGAAGATGAATGGGTGAGGAATGATATGAAAAAGGAGGGAGTGAGTCTTGGCGGAAAGCATGACGGTTGACAGGGAGAATGGAAGAAGAAAACGTGTTCCCACACCAAGTAACATCTAACAGCAGGAAGATGATAGAATGAGATAGAAATTGCAACATTATGTAATTTTGTAATTATCGCTTGTCTATACAAATATTTTTTATTTTATTTTATATTATTTAAGTGTGCATTGTAATTTTGCTAGGGGTTAATACCTGAAAATAAACGATAATAATAATAATTATAATTAATATTTTAAAATTGCATTTTGCATGATAAATCTTTTGCATGCCTACGTGGTAAAATATGGCTGTACTATTAAATGTTCTTCTGTCATCGTTATATCTTACCCATATTTGCAAAATAAAATTATCTTTATCTTTAGAAGTGTCTGTTTATAATGTCAAAATAAACGTAAACAGCTTTTTACTAAATGCATAATGAAAGTATGAGGTGATAAGGCAACGATGCAGTTTAAATGATAAGGCAACGGTTCAGTTTAAATGATAAGGCAACGGTTCAGTTTAAATGATAAGGCAACGGTTCAGTTTAACTGATAAGGCAACGGTGCAGTTTAAATGATAAGGCAACGATGCAGTTTAAATGATAAGGCAACGGTGCAGTTTAAATGATAAGGCAACGGTTCAGTTTAACTGATAAGGCAACGGTGCAGTTTAAATGATAAGGCAACGGTTCAGTTTAACTGATAAGGCAACGGTGCAGTTTAAATGATAAGGCCACGGTGCAGTTTAAATGATAATGCAACGGTGCAGTTTAAATGATAAGGCAACGGTTCAGTTTAACTGATAAGGCAACGGTGCAGTTTAAATGATAAAGCCACGGTGCAGTTTAAATGATAAGGCAACGGTGCAGTTTAAATGATAAGGCAACGGTTCAGTTTAACTGATAAGGCAACGGTGCAGTTTAAATGATAAGGCCACGGTGCAGTTTAAATGATAAGGCAACGGTGCAGTTTAACTGATAAGGCAACGGTGCAGTTTAAACGATAAGGCAACGGTGCAGTTTAAATGATAAGGCAACGGTGCAGTTTAAATGATAAGGCAACGGTGCAGTTTAACTGATAAGGCAACGGTGCAGTTTAAATGATAAGGCAACGGTGCAGTTTAAATGATAATGCAACGGTGCAGTTTAAATGATAAGGCAACGGTGCAGTTTAACTGATAAGGCCACGGTGCAGTTTAAATGATAAGGCAACGGTGCAGTTTAAATGATAAGGCAACGGTACAGTTTAAATGATAAGGCAACGGTGCAGTTTAAATGATAAGGCAACGGTACAGTTTAAATGATAAGGCAATGGTGCAGTTTAAATGATAAGGCAACGGTGCAGTTTAAATGATAAGGCAACGGTGCAGTTTAAATGATAAGGCAACGGTGCAGTTTAACTGATAAGGCAACGGTGCAGTTTAAATGATAAAGCCACGGTGCAGTTTAAATGATAAGGCAACGGTACAGTTTAAATGATAAGGCAACGGTGCAGTTTAAATGATAAGGCAACGGTACAGTTTAAATTATAAGGCAACGGTGCAGTTTAAATGATAAGGCAACGGTGCTGTTTAACTGATAAGGCAACGGTACAGTTTAAATGATAAGGCAACGGTGCAGTTTAAATGAAGATGTAGTGACAATAATTGAAAAGAGTATGCTGAGATGGTTTGGTCATGTTGAGAGGATGAGTGAGAGGTGACTAACAAAAGATATTTATAAAGCAAAGGTGAGTGGAAACGCCGGTAGGGGACGCCATAGGAGGACATATAACACATAATCGGTGATGCTCTTCAGTAAGGTCAGGTGCGTAGTAATCGCAACCGTGTGCTTGTATGACCAGATATATCATCACCATTTCAGCGAAAAGACGTCCACTGCTGGACATAGGGCTCCCCCAGAAGGGGGGTTGCCATAATCGCCACGCTTGGTAGGCGGGTTGGCGATCGCAGTATGGTGTTAAAAAGCATAGAGAACGCTGCTGCCCATTCTCTAGTAAGTCCCTTAGTCGCCATTTACGACACCTACGGGAAGAAATTACCAGATATCTAAGGAGTATCTATTCATAAACGAAATTTCTTAAGGGGTCATTGTACTCATCATTATGAACAACTTTTACTATGGGACTAAAGGTGGAATCGCGAAAATAAATCAGCTGTTCCCCTTCATTTTGACTAGTTAAGCGAACATAAATGTAGGGAAAAGCTGATTTTTTTTTCGCGATTTAAGGTATCGTCCCATAGTTGTTCATAAAGATGAGTACAATGACCCCTTAAGAGAGTTCCTGTATGAATAGATACACCTTTATTACGGTAACAAATAACAAAAAAACCGACCAAGTGCGTGTCGGACCACGCACTTGGCCTGTCTGTCTGTCTGTCCATCTGTCACAGCTGATTTGCTCCGAACCTACTGGACCGATTAAGTTGAAATTTGGTACAAATATGAACTTCTGTAAATAACGTAAATAAATTGATTTTGACTATGGAGGTCACCTTTGGGAGGCAAATTAGAAAATTAAAAAAAAAAGTTTTGTTGACTATACCATGTATACCGTGTCATATCAAATGAAAGGGCTTGTTTTAAGGATTTCATATATATTTATTTTTAATTTTAAAATAAATATTTTTTAAATTATTTATGAAAATAGATGAAAAATGACCATTCCTTATCTCCGAAATTACTAAGGCTAAAATTTGGAAAAAAATACAGGAAATAGTTGTTTACTTATAGATTATAAGTAAACCTATAAGAAGTTTGTGATCTTAAAATAACATGGTGAATCAGTTAATATTGTGCGTACAAACTTAAATTTGTAGTTGGAATGTGTGGGGGATCATGTTTTTTAACTACAATGTTATGTTTGTTCTTGGGATAAATTCATCCCAACTACGGAACCCTTCATTGTGCGTGGTCCGACATGCACTTGGCCGGTTTTTTAATTACTTTTTTGTATGTGTTTGTTTAATGGTTTTTTAATAATGCTTCAATATTACCTATTCCATGCCTCAACGTGTCAACTGATCGTCTTCTTTGGTACTTAGAACTTTAATAATAGATACTTATTCTAGTTATTTAATAAATATGCACGTTCATAAAATCAATCAATCAATCTGCTCAGCCTTTTCCTATGTTGGAGTCGGCTTTCCAGTCTAACCAGATGCAGAGCTGAATTTTACATGCGGTGACTGCCAATCTGACCTCCACATCCCAGTTACGAACGACTGTCAAAGATCTACGAATGACAGCCAGGATCAACGGCTTAACGTGCTTTCAGAGCCACGGAGGATCTTTATATGTAATGGGTGCCCATCCACGAAACGAACGCGGTAATTGTAGCTTAACCTTTGATAACCCCGTGCGGTGGTCATTATTTAGCTACGAGCTCCATGTAGGTTTATAAAATAAAACAGGTAAATAAAATCACATACCCAAAAAAATCTGTAGCTTACATATTCACACAACTTGGCCAAACCCCACTTATAGTCTTAGTCCGATGCCAGCCGTTTGTGATTAATAACCCAAGTTGGAACCAAGTTGGCGGCAAGTTGGCCCCAAGTCGGTACTCAACGAACTTCATTGTAAAGTTTGCCACCAACAAGCCAACTTTGGTTGTGTATTTGGAAATATCTCAGCACGTCTTTGGTCTCTAATCGACGAGGTGATTTTATATTCAAATCGAGGCTATGTTTTTATGAAATTGGCGATCATGGTATGGACATGTGATGCGGAGGACGGAGGAAAATGTCGTGAGGAAAGTATTGAGTATGAATGTGGATGGCTTTATGGCAGTTGGAGCTATAGCACTCTTATGAGTAGGGGAATACCAAAGAAACGGTTGATGAACTGTCTGAAAGATGATGAATGGCTAGAAAGGGGGTGACAACAGAGATGTCGTCTAATAGAGAAGTATGAAAGAAAAACAAATGCTGCGCTGACCCCAAATAAATTGAGACAAGAGCAGAAAAATTATGAGAATGATGATTGTTATTATCACCGGGGAGAATATTATTAATACGAAAGAGTTTTCAGGAAAGAAAACCAAACTATGAAATGAAAACTCATTATCTTTTCTTTGTGTCGTAGTCGGGGGATAATAGTATTCAAACGGATTTTGACTTCGAATACGGAGAACTTGAAA
Source organism: Tiliacea citrago (assembly GCA_963921375.1). Taxonomy (NCBI): domain Eukaryota; kingdom Metazoa; phylum Arthropoda; class Insecta; order Lepidoptera; family Noctuidae; genus Tiliacea; species Tiliacea citrago. The sequence goes on along the minus strand of OY992804.1, from coordinate 20,344,284 downwards.
ATGCAACGCATGTTTTTGTTAAAATAGAGCTCAGCTAATCCGATGTGTATGAATCCCAGTCTCACGTTGCATTACTTTTTCAGGTATTGCAACCTCGAAAAATAGACATAATAAAATAAGGGAAGATGGGCAGTAGCACCATTCCATCAAACTCAAGCATTTATTTCGATTCAAGCCATTAAACGCACTTTTGAATTTTTTCAAGGAGTCGGTCAGTCAGGAAGATGAAGCCAGTTGCCCATTATAAAGCGTAGTATGCAGATATGGAGAAAAATAGGCAAGAAACTCCACGGATACTCTTCTAAATCAAAATATTGCTACAACATATTGCTATTAATATCAAAGTTACGATTGAAAATCCGCATTCAAAGCATGGTGATTATCCTTATGCTGTTGGTACAACAATCCAGGAAGATTCCGACATTAATCTAGAACAATAACGATGAACTAAAATAATCCACCAAATCCAATTTGCCGAACGCCAAACAATATGAGAGAACAAAAACGTTGGGAACCATAAATCATTGAGCTCTGGCGCCTGGCCACATAAATCAGTGACGTCATCGACCGGTATCGCAGCATCTCGAAACAATTACGGGATGTACAGATTCGTGTCACGAACTCGGCGGCCTGATCGATGCGAATATAGTGTATGAGCGTGATAAGAATACAAAATTAACCGAAACGGAGATCAAAAAAAGTGTTGTAGGAATTGTGTACGACATAACATTTGGAGTAACATTTTGGATTTATGACATTATTATAGTTACTTTAGCAATGAAAGATACCGTGATTAGAATATTAGTATCAAATAATCCAAAAAAATATTCAATACGTTAAGTTTCAAGCAATTTATAAAAAAATTTAGTCAAGCCAAATTCTGAAACATTTTTTGGTCTTCGTATTTCATTTGTTTTTCAACCAAAGGGAGTCGAATGTCTTATGCGTCCTATTTTTTATACTGAAAGGACCCACATGCTGTATATTGTCAGCTGTTTATCGTGTTTCACACGTGCTGTGAATATTATAAGATTTGGCGAGGGAAAGGTATTGCGTACTTGAAGTTCTATACTTTTGTGGAGTAAATGATATAAGTTTTTATAAAACATTTTCAAAATGTTTTTTTTTGAAATACCATAATTTCACGCCTGTGTACCCTGAAGGGTTAGGCAGAGGTGTACCTATAGTACACCAACTTTATTACCTTTTATGTTTAAGTCCCATGTAATAGGGGCCGAGCCTATTGCCACCAACCGGGCACTAATCCAAACTCCGGACTGCTACTGAGGAATTCTGGATGGAAAAACCCAACAACACTTTGTCCAACCTGGGAATCATACCCAGGTCCTCATGCTCAGCAGTAGCTCTTGGGACCACTAGACTAATGAGGCAGGAATTAAATTAGATTACATAAAACCAGATTCTGATCCGAAATTGTTCTAAATGAAGGTGCAAACCATAAAAGAGAATGCATATAACAAACGGAAGATAGTCAGAGTACTATCTACAGCTTTTAAAGTTTTCTTGCTTGATCTACAATGGTAGTACGGAGAAGTACAAGGCTTTTAGATAACATGAGGACTGACGCAGAGTGCCGCGACTTTTGTACAGGCGGCGCTGGAACAATGCTTATGATCATAGTCTAGGAGACGACCTCAAAGTTTCTGATTTATTCAACTTGATATTTTTTAACTAGGATAGGAAAATGTCGTGAGATAAAGATAAAAGTGAAGAAAGAAAAAAGAGAGGAAAGTTTTGAGCATGAATGTGGAGGGCTATACAAGATGGAGCATGAATGAGTAGGGGAAGACCAAAGAAACGTTGGATGGACTGTGTGAAAGATGATATGGCTAGAAAGGGAGTGACTACCGAGATGACGAGTAATAGAGAAGATGGAATTATGAAGACAAAATATATGTTGCGTCATCCTCAAATAAATTGGGATAATGGCTGGATAATAGTAGATTGTAATCTTTTAATGCTGGTGTAATGTTGATGATAGGTATTTTATAGACGATCGCAGTGACTTTGTCAAAATCATTGTGGCTAGCTACTACTAAAACTTCCAATAGTTAGTTAGCTAGTACTAGTCAAACCCACACACCGAACTGGTGCGGTGGGCGACCAGTACTCTTTACGGTCTGACAACGCACTGTTGCGGTGTCAACCTTACGCCATTAACAGCTGAATTTCTACTAATATTAAGTCTAATATTGTTTGTGGTGAGTTTAATCGTCGGGCCTGGTAAATATTCTAAAAAAATAAACATTTTCAGAGACAAAATATGGCATGCCAACGTAAAGAAATAATATTTTAGTTTCGCGTGCGGCCGGCCGCCATTGTTTTTGTGAAATGGATTGCAGTGAAGTGAAATAAATGTGTTTAGTGCAAAAATGTGTAGTTTAGTGTATAAATGGATGTGAAATCGGGATAAGTGGACTTATTTTCATTTTTATGTTATTATTACATCGTTTTAGATAATAATTGCACGAAATCACATCGTAAAATTTAAATTTTTGAACAAAGAAATGTTACGAGAAAATTCGTTCCGCTGAGTACGTTTTTTTACGAAATATGGCTCATTTTGTGTTTTATCGCCTGGAAATAGATGAATAATCATAAAATAATACTTATTACATCGTTTTAAACAATATTATCACTAATTATATCATAAACACATATGAAATGTTTCGAAAAATCATACGTCTACCTAACCTAACCAGGCGGCCCCATGCACTGTGATGTTTGGGATTTATTATTACGCAAATTTTACATAGAACTCTCTAAAAAACGCTGTTGTTAGATTACTTATCTATTCATAATACAAGGTGCAAAATTTCGTGTAAATTGAAACAGTCGTTTTATCAAAAATAGAAATAACGTAAGACCAAAACAATGACAGCTGTTATCTGAAATCATATTTTTTTTAGAAAAACCATACACTTCCCAGATCCATTGTTGCAATTGTTTATTATGGCCTGTCTAATTAGCTTCTCGGAAAAAAATACTCTATACGGCTTATGTCTTTTGTTATTTATTGAAAAAGTTTTTATGAGCGCCGGCGGTGAAAAATGACAGGCCATTAAGATAAGCCGTCCTATAGGGACTATGACAGTTCGTTACTCGGCGCTTCTCAGGTTAATAGGGTTCGAGGTGTACTAAAAAATCTCAGTTTTTATTTTTATTTTTATACGTTACAGGACCCACGATACAGGAGAAATTCCTAGTGTCTGCACTAGGAATTTCTCCTGTATCGTGGGTGCGTTAACAAACATTTAAACTCACATACGCAAACAGCCAGACCCGGAACAACTACTTTTAGGTCGTACAAATATTTTTTCCGTGCAGGAATCGAACCCGCTACACGCAGCGTGGTAGTGAATCGCTTAACCACTGCGCCAACCGTGCTGTCAAAGTGTGTGTTTGTGTGATTGAGTTGATTGTGGGGGTGTGTGCGTGTGTGTATGTGTGGGGGTGTGCACGTGTATGATTGTGTTGACTGTGTGTGTCACACACACACAACTGTGACTGTGTGTGTTGTGTCAATTTTTAGCATTTAGGTACTTTAAGGACACTTTGGGCCCTTTTCTTATGTCCGGTCTCCGGATTTGTGCCCAGTTGATGGCAATAGGCTCGCCCCCTATTACATGGGACTTAAACATAACTGGCGAAATGTGGGTGTACTGTAGCTACAAGAATAAGCCTACAATGTCCCACTGCTGGGACACAGACCTCCTCTCTGTGAGAGGGGGTGGGCCGTAATCCACCACGCGGACCCAGTGCGGTTTCGTAGATGTCACATGTCTTGGAATTGTTGGTTCTAGGACATGCCAGTTTCCTCACGATGTTTTCCTTCACCGTTTTGAGAGCAGTGGTGATAAAATGATTTACACAAAATAAAGGCGCCTGTCAGGATTCGAACCTATGACCTACAACTCGTAAGTTGCAGCCGTTACCGCCGGGCCACCACTGCACTATAGGTACACATCTGCCTAACTCTTCGGGGAAATTTGTGAGTAATCTTTGGAACTACTGATCCGATTTCGAAAATTCTTTCATTAATGGGAAGCTACAGTATTGCCGTGTATCATGGGATCATTTTATGTTAAAACAAGACATTTCTCGCGATCGAAGTCTCGGACAGAAACAAGACTGATTTATAATTCCACCACATGCTAATTATGAAAACTAATCACCCGACTAAAATTAACTTGCACACATACTGCCGCTTCAGAATGAATAGCACCACTTAACCAATAGAAAGATAAATCAATTAACTTTCGCGGCTTAGTTGGAACATAAAGCGAGCATTCAGTGCGCTAGCTCCGGGCCTAAGTCACATAATAAATATATAAGAGAGCGGGAGGGCCGATCCTCGCAACGTATTCGCGCTGCACCAAGCCAAATAGAATTTTTGGCAGAACTGTTATGGAGTTGATAATACCGCCATAGGAAATATTTAATACGATTCCAAATCCAGAAACAGCAGCCCAGCAGCAGCGCAGCGCAGTTATTTGCGAGGTAGCTAGTTTGGAGAAGAACTAGGTACGACCAGTGCCCGGGTGTGATAAAAACCACTAAAAAGTGAAAAATGACTTTAGTTTCGGGAGCCGGTGGCAAAAAATGAAACCTGACTGGACAAAGACACCAGCTTCCTAAAGTGAAGTTGTTTTTCACTTTACTGGTTGTTATGAAGTTGAATGTTTGTTTTTAGGTTTTTTTTTATTTATCGAGATTTAGAAATGGAAGCACGAGTAAGTGACAGAGAAGACGCTCATTTATGGCTGCGGTTTGAAGTGTATAAGTAGTGCTGTAAGCTGATTCATGCTAATCTAGTACGAATAGTTAATATTTGTTTTTTTAGACAGTTTTTTTTCGTCTTTTATTTTATTAAAGCCAAAGGTGCCAACCCTTGTGGGAAAAGGTGAACGCAGACTCAGAGTGTATGCGAGTGTAATTTGCCCCACCAAAATCAAATGGTGGCATCTACATCGCCACACTTGGGGGAGGCCTATATCCAGCAGTGGACGTCTTTCGGCTGAAATGATGATGATGATGACATCGCCACATGCGAACTGACGTCACGCCAAATCCTGCATCGCGCAAGCAAAGTTTACCGCGCGACTAGCATATATACAACGTCCAGACATCAACCGTCGGGTAGTTGCCCACCAGACACAACACCCGTCTGGTCGGAGGATCCTCTCTTTTCTATTGAGGATGAGTGAACTTTTCACCCTGTTCCTGAAACCTCTATAAGTGAGACACATTGGACGCCAAAATTGTGAAAATTCCACTCCGCTCCACTGGTGGAACCAATTTGTGGGGCATAATGGAATAATTCGTAATTATAGGCACATGAGATCATCCGCTCACCGTCACCCTAAGCATAGTGATTGTGGTTTTAGATCCTCGAATATACACAGCGTTAGCGTCTAGAGACGGCAATACTAATAAAATTCGTGGTGCCCAAAGTGCTTTGAGCGCACAACTTCTGTCATCTTCACCATTCAAAGTCGTCAGTTTCTATACGTCGTTTGGGTTGTAGTGCGAGTAAACGGTGGCATGCTTGGTTGGTTTAAAAAGTGTTGACAGTACCGCCTGTGTGCTCACAAACGATAATTTGTAGTTGCTTGCCTATTAGTATCTACATTAGAATTTTGTCTTGGGTTTAAATTCAAGGTGACATTGTTAATAATACTAATTATAAATCTATTGCAAAGACTTTGTCTAAAAGTTCTCAAAGCTAGGTATTCCAATTAAAATTCCAGCAACAGATTTATTTATATAAAAAGGGAAAATAAATTAATAATCTCTGTTCAATGATTTATTAAAGGTATACTTACCTTTATTAATATTTTGTTCCTAATTAAAATAATTCTTAGATACAGCGTAGCAGATAATCTGTGATTTCTGACAATGCCTGGCTACTAAGATTGTACGAAGATAAGTTCAATATTAAAATATGCTAATACTTTAATGGGCGTTGAGTAGATTATTAAATATTAATATAATTTCCCAAGTTTTCCAGCTTTTGTTGGTACGTATTGAAGGTAGACAGATTCAACCGCTTTGTCTACATTAAGAATTCTATTCTTATAACGTACATGATAGCGTTGCTTACCTACGACAATCGAATTAATTTGTCGTAGGTATTTTCAGCCTTCAGTTGCCTACGTCCAGGCGATTAAAGGCTGAAATACCTACGACTTTCATTTTGTATGCCCTTTTACCATTATTCAATTTATGTGATTAAATTAGTGAGAAAATCGCCTGTGATAAACAAACATAAAAGTTATTTCATTTCACAAGCTTTCCTTTAATCACAAAAAATTAAAAATTTTGAAAACTTTACCAGGGAGTTAATCATAATATAGGAATTTTTCTACAGAAATTGTGGATAATCCAACCCCGCCATGCTTTCGTTCATACACACAAGAATTAATAATTATCAAGAGATCTTTGACAATATTCAATATTATCTTATTAGATATATTAGGTTTTATCACCAATAAAATATTTCAATTGGTGGTATCATCCTCTCCACATACATCCCGTGCCATATGCCCGCTGGTTGCATTCGCAATGCGCCGCGCCATTAGATTTACAACGCGCCGACTAGGCGACCTACATACCTATTACATTATGTATCCGCGGCCATATACCGGAGATATGGCCTCATGCAACCTTGGACCGGAATTTATTGTTTTATAACTACGGAAAACTTTTGCTGGGATGAAGAATGGTGGATCTATGAAGTTTTTAGTGGAATGAGTTTAGGTTGAAAACGTTGCGTGTTATTCCCAATTTTTAATAATTTATATACTTTATAACTATCTTAAATTCACTGACAGACAACGCAAAGTTCAAACTGCTGGGTCTCATCATTTCAGCTGAAAGACGTCCACTGCTGGACATAGGCCTCCCTCAAAGAGGGGTTTGCCATAATCGCTACGCTTGGCAGGCGGGTTGGCGATCGCAGTCTGACGTTAAAATGCATAGAGAACGCTGTTGCCCATTCTCTAGTAGGTCCCTTAGTCGCCATTTACGACACCCACGGGAAGAAATATGGTGGTGGTATTCTTTACGTCCGGCACCACACGGACAAGTGCACAGGAGTACCTTAGGCCACATAGAAGTGACGTGAGCCGAGGAAGGGATGCAGATGCGGCGGAAAAGTGACGCGCCAGCGGCTTGCCCTTCCTGTAAGTTTTTTGCCAGATCACGTTAATACATTTTGTATGAAGAATAATGAAGATACGTGAAAAGGACGCCGCGTCTGCGTCCCATCCTTATCTCATGTCCTTTCTATGTGGCCGCACCTTTATAACGAAAGTGATCACTAAGGAAGGCGTTTTGCAAAAAATAATTCCCTAAAGGGGATACATAGATGAAAGTAAGGAAGGTCGCAATTTTTGCCGAAAATTCCATCAGGAACATGGGTTATTGCAAAAATAAAACCGGTTTGGTAAGTCTTGGAAGTGCTTAAAAAAGAGTAACTATACTTTAGTAGGTATCTCCTGCGCACCCCGTACAGTCAGCCCTTTCACCATCCTTGATCTTGGGGCCGATCGCGCTATTTCTCAACGTAATTACCGTTCGAACGGAACGTTTTTGGTTAAGCTGATGTAAGAAACGGTATCACGCTTTTTTTTTCTGAGCGCCAAAATCGTTGACGTTACCTAATTCTGAAAGTTCGATCGATCGTTCCTCCAACGTAACTTCCAAAGTAAAGCTAAATCGTTTCCGTTGAAATGATTAGCGCGTTATGAAATGTGTCTAACGTAACGTTTATGGTTGTGGTTTAGTTTTGGTATTAACGTTCAAAATTAGCGCGATCGGCCCCCAGATCCCTTTAGGCTAATCTTTTCGCCACGATGTGAGCTATTTCTCGAACTTATAACTTGTGCTGACTCGAGGTTTTTCGAGAGGCATAGTTGATTCGTTGGGTTGGTTAATTTGGTTGGTCAGATTTGGTTGGTTAGTTAGGCGGGTTAGTTAGTTTGGTTGGTCAGATTTGGTTTGTTAGTTAGTTTGGTTGGTTAGTTAGGTTGTTTAGTTAGTTTGGTTGGTCAGTTTTGGTTGGTTAGTTTAGTTTGTCAGATTTGGTTGGTTAGTTTGGTTGGTCAGTCGGATTTGGTTGGTTAGTTTGGTTGGTCAGATTTGGTTGGTTAGTTTGCTTGGGATACACCTACTCACTACATACACACACACATCTTACACTCACTACACAAACAATCAAACACTACATTTTTTCATCTCCACACACAGTTAAACGTTTTTCATTCTTTTAATTTTGTGTTTTCTTTTCATAAATTATATCCTGTTTTTCTTTTATACCATTTGCATACTGTTGTTAATGTCCTGATTTAGTATAATGTGGCTTTGTTTGTTACGGAAAATTGCTGATTCCTAAGATACAGGCACATACACCTAGTTTAGGAGTCAGAGTATTAAATTTTTGTGACCTAGTTATAAGCCTTCTATGCTCTTAGTCTTTGAACCTTATATTGTGATGATATTCTTTTGGTGAAATAAAGAATTTATTTATTTTACCTAATCTTACAGATAGGGAGGAGCTACCCTATCGGAAAACACACAGCACTCATAACTTTACATTGATGTTTTTCCATCCTTGATGGTCACTTACTTCAAAGAAAATATTATTGCATACAAAAGCGGAGCAAGCATCTGTAGTTCATACAAGTTTTTATTCAAGCGATATTTATAAGATAGGTACCTACAGAGAATATTATGAAGATGCAGAAAACTGACAAAAGGGATGTCACCCATTTTCACCGTATTTTATGAAGAGTGCTCACGCTTGCATACGTTTCTTGGATTGCTTATAATGGTCCATCAGAGAAAACCATTTTGTTTGCTGACATAAACAAGTTTTGTAAAGATAAATCTTACGTTGAATGATCGAAACATTATTTTTTGTCGGATAAAGTCCCTGAAGAGAGCAACTAATTGCGTTACACACTTTAATCACAATCTGAGGGTTTTGAGGAATTCCTAATTCATTGCTAAATCGGTTTGAAATATGTCGTCTGCTCAACAACGTAAATAACGCAATGAACATGGCTAAACTGTCAAACTGAAAGGTATTATGATCGATTGCCATGTGTCTGTTGTGATAAGTTGTCCAAAATAACAACATTTTTTTTTTAAACGTTGCCCCACTGTTGGAATACCTCCTGTATTGTGGGTGCGTTTACAAACATTTAATTCACATATACACAAACAGCCAGACCCGGAACAACTAGGTAGGTCATACAAATATTTGTTCCGTGCGGGAATCGAAACCGTGACACGCAGCGCAGCAGTTAATCGCTTAACCACTGCGCCAACCGTGTCGCCAATTGGTACATTAGAGAGTATGTCATGCTCCCTCAGATGTCTCGCTGATCGTGGCGCGTGTTTTGAATCATTTTAGCTCCCTTCAAAATGGTTGAGCTGTATTGTGCTAATCCATGCGTCATGTTCGTGAACGGGCGCCGTCGGTTGGGACTGGTCATCTCTTAGCTGCCACGGCTTATTTTAATTATTTTATTTTAGAATTGTTTTTTTGCTGTTTCTATTTGCTGTATACTATGGACGCGTTTTTTTACATCGTCCTCATATTTAGTTATACGTAAATTCAAGATTATTTATACTAAAAAAGAGTCATGGAGTTTATTGCCCGTTCTTCTCCATAGGTACGTACTATGCTTTTGAATGGACAACAAGCTTCATATTTATAATTGACCAACTCCTTGACAGTTCAAAAGTGCCTGTAAATGGTTTAATTGAAATAAATGCCTTGAGTTTGAGTGTGACTAGTAAGCATGTAACACCAGACCAAATAAGAAAGGCTTTTGAAAACCAGAAAAAATGAGCGACAACCCTAACTGTTCATTCATTCATTAATATTAAGAGCAATTAAATATACTGTCGGAGGTAAGACCATTGCTCTACTGCGAGATAAAGACAGCGCTACACAGAACAGATCACTCCATCTCTCTCTAGCATAGACTATTCATAACTCCTGGAGTTTCTAGCGTCTTTAAGTGCTACTATTCATGGCGAAATGCCTATAAAATTGATTGATATTCTAATAAAATTGTTTGGCTGTGCCTCGCATAGTTTCAGTGAGAAATGGGGCCGGGATAGCGGCGGTAGTCACATATTCCTCGTTATAGCAAATATTCCGAAAATTTGTGAAATAAGTATCAGCACGAAGATTGGTCATGAATTTTGTCGTGTGGTGTCGACGGGTAAAAAGCTACACTTCAGTTATTTGAGTAAGATTACCATGACGACTATCAGTAAACTAACAATTTATTTAATTTTATAAATGTGTTATCGAATCTTGATAGTTTCTTCTTTTTGTAGTGTTTCTTTATTTTTCTTTTTCTTTAAGTACCTACCTTCATAATTTTGAAAATCAACCTTTTTCTGTCTGCTACATTACAGCGCTTGTAACTCGAGCAAGTCATTTTCTCCGGTTTACCTAAGTTCAAACGAGTGTAGCCATGGACACACGGCTTGTGATATTGTCGTTGTTGTTGTTTTTGTATTTTTGTTCACTATTATAATAAAAGATCTATGTACCCATGCCTAATAAATGATTTGATGTGATTGACATATTAGTTATGATTGGTTGGTTTATGTTGATCAACCAAAGACAACGGTTGACGTTAGATTTGACAGCAGAGATTGACCAATCCAAGATTTCAAGAACTGCGTGCAAGTGGTCGAAGAAAAATATTTTGGTAGTTCCACCAACTGCATAGGTAATTATTTCAGGAAACAAACTGTATTGTTATTATTTGGAAAATGCCCAACTAGCTGACTTGTGGTTTTAGTAGGGATTAAAACTCGCTACAATTAGAGGCCGGCTGCACTCAGTACTTGTTTTGTTGCATCCCACACGATTATGGTTTAGAAGCTTATGGTGTGGTTTTGCCTACATGATGGATGCAGGATGTCATTAAAAAAAAAAATTGCTTCCTTTCGCGGCTGCCATTCATAGAACTTTGAAAGAAAGAAAGAAAGAAAAAGCATTTATTGGGACTCGCACAGATCACAAATTAAACTATACAAAAACACACTCATAGAAACATAAATATCAAAAACAAAAATAAAGTAAAAATGAAAATAAAAACAGAAAGTCCTGTACGAGGCCAAAAGGCCCCTATCTCAGCATGATGCTGCGGCACTTAAAAAAAAAAAATAAGTGTCGCAGCGCTGGTATTCTGATAGGGCCTGCTGTCTGTGATGTCACGGATAGACCAGACACGAAAATAAATAAAAATAAAAATATATTAGTGAATTAACATAATAAAAATAACATAATAAAATTATTGTAGGTAATAATAATTGTAAACGTATACCGCGTGTGTGAACCCGACGTAACATCAGTTACTTGTCAGTGCCTTTTCTGCCTGTGGTGTTCTATGGTATCGCAGTACTACTTAGTCTGTGGGTATCGCTGTGACCTCGGAGTATTTATGTTCTGTGGCTGTGACAAGTAAAGAGACGCAGGCGCCGATAATACGGCAAAAATAAATAAAAAACATTACGGCTGTTTAATTGCTACAGTATTATAGTATAGTGAATAATACAATAAAAAGTGCTCTGTGATAGTTGTTCAACCGCAATTAGAGAAATAAAGATAAACTAATGGTATGAGCGTTATAAGAATTTGAAATCACGCCAATGACAAACAACGAAAAATAAAAATAACAAACAATGCGAAACGACAACTGTGCCTGTTCAGTGAACAGTCGCTGCCAAACGCTCGCCACTCCACTATTGCTAGCTACGTGCAGATCATGGGTAAGTCTATAGTGCGGTATCTTTTTGAAGCTGTAGTAAGTACTGTTTAAATTTGATTCTAAAAGTACCAACTGCCTTCATAGCACGAAATGGAGGCGGCAAGTCGTTCCAGCACCGAGAGGCAGCAAATTTCATAGTCGTTACTTACGGGTAGTCAGAAGCACGAAAGTCTGACAACCAGTCCAAGAGGAATCTACGTAACTGGGTTGTGATAGTCAGATAGGCAGTCGCTCCATGTAAAATACAATTCTGCTACATCCGGTAAGGCGACCCCAATAGTTGAGAAAATGCTAGGCAGATATAAATATATCTTATTAACCATTATGATACCCACGGCAGTTATATGTTCCATGTGGTGCTGGACGTAAAGAATGACCTATTTCTTCCCGTGGGTGTCGTAAAAGGCGACTAAGGGACTTATTGAGAATGGGCAGCAGTGTTCTCTATGCATTTTAACACCATACTGCGATCGCCAACCCATCTGCCAAGCGTAGCGATTATGGCAACGCCCCCCCTCCTTTTGGGGGACACCTATGTCCAGCAGAATTGATGATGATGATAACCCACGGCAGATATCTACATTGTTATAAGCCATACGGGATTTCTATCCAGCAGTACTTCCAACGCTCTTAAGCGTTGGAAGTACTGCTGGATAGAAATGCGCGGTAATTTGAGGTGCATCACCACAGGATTATGAGGGCGCCGGCAAACGGTATCCGAGCACAAAGGTGGTCCGGTATGCCTGCGTTTGTGGCTTAAAATACATGGCGTAAAGCTGTGGGCTGGTTAAAGTCACAGGCGATCAGGGATCGCACAACCCCGGTTAAGAGTTAAGCCGTATAAGAGGTTACCTTTATCAAGAAGTATCTCTTTGAATGGGTTTTTGCTTGAACCCCAGTAAAAACCCATACCGTATGGGTTTTTGATTAACCACTTAGAAATACCCTAACAAAAACCGTTTCAATGGGTTCAGCGAAAAAAAAAAAGAGTACTTTTTCCATTAATGTTGTTTTCTTTTAACTTAAATTCATATTCTTGCTTGCACGGCGGTGACACAGGGGGGTTAAATTTCTGTAATTCTTTGCCTAGGACGCACCGTTTTCGAGATATTTGAATTTTTTTTTTTTTTATTAGTTTAAAAAAAACATCTATGATCATTATTGCAGGTAATATAGAGTTAATTTTAGCTTGGCTACTTAGCCACACCGTATGGGCATTTGATTAACTGCTTAGAAAAACCCAATCAAACCCCGGGTAACCAAATTTGAATGGGTTATAAATTAAGCCGTTCATAAAGGTTACCCTTATCGTATGAGTTTTTGATTAACCGCTTAGAAAAGCCCTATCGAAAACCCTTTCAATGGGTGATCAAAATGGTCCAGTCTCTCAATATACCTACGTACGTGCAACTTTGCCCGGGGACAGTCACCCTCCCTATCACCTTGCTGACTACTAATTGCTTTTACTGCTTGATATTCTTACCTTTACATATACAAGAGCCCCACGAGTCATCGATCAGGTTAAGCTACGCTTACTACGGTTGGTCAGTGGATGGGTCTTTACATATTATCCAGACCCATCCCTGCCTTGGAAAGCACGTCAAGCCGTTGGTCTCGCCTGTCATGCGTGGATCTTTGACAGTCGTTACGGGTCGTCAGAAGCCCGAAAGTCTGGCAACCAGTCTTACCAAGGGGTATCATGTTACCCAGTAACTGGGTTGTGGAGGTCAGGTAAGCAGTCGCTCCATTTAAAATAGTAGCTGCATCAGGTGAGACGGGAAGCCGACCCTAACATAGTTGGGAAAAAGGCCGGGAAAAATGTCGTGAGGGAAGTTGAAAGGAGAGTATGAATGTGGATGGCTATAAGAGTAGGGGAAGACCTGATATGGCTAGAAAGGGGGACGACTAATAGAGAAGTATGGAAGAAAAATACATGTTGCGCCGTGTCCAAATAAATTGTGTAAAGGGCAAGAGAATCTATGGTGATGATGTGAGGCAAAGAAGACGTAGTTCTTCAAACGTGGATAAAGATTTCGTCGAAAGGTTTTGTGTTTCTAAATTTACGGTCTTTGATTTGAATTTTGGATCAGTGGTGGCCCAGTGGAAAACGACCGCGACTTACGAGTTATAGGACGTAGGTTCGAACCCAGGCAGGCATTTTACTTTGTGTAAATTATTTCATTACCACTACATGCTCTCAAACGGTGAGGGAAAACATCGTGAGGAAACCGGCATGTCCTAGAACCAAAATTTCGAAGGCATGTGACATCCACCAACCCGCACTGGGCCCGCGTGGTGGATTACGGCCCACTCCTTCTCATAGAGAGGAGGCCTGTGTCCCAGCAGTGGGAACATTATAGGCTGATAATGAATTTGAATTTTTGTGGCATTCCTCCAGAGGAATTTAGGTAATTATTTTTTAGAAGAGACTGCAAGCTAGCTATCGTCTGACATATTTATAATTAATTTGATATTCATAAGTATTTGGGCATCTTGTGATTTGCATTTGTGACATCTACCAACCCGCACTGGGCCCGCGTGGTGAATTACGGCCCACTCGCTCTGACAGAGAGGAGTCCTGTGTTCCAGCAGTTCCCACTGCAACACATGATAGGGTGATTATGTATGTTATGTAAGTATGTATGTTTAAGTATGTATGTTATGTAAGTATGTATGTTTAAGTATGTATGTTATGTAAGTATGTATGTTTAAGTATGTATGTTATGTAAGTATGTATGTTATGTAAGTAGGTATGTATGTTTAAGTATGTATGTTATGTAAGTATGTATGTTTAAGTATGTATGTTATGTAAGTATGTATGTTTAAGTATGTATGTTATGTAAGTATGTATGTTTAAGTATGTATGTTATGTAAGTATGTATGTTATGTATGTATTCGGACTAGATACCCGCCCCTGATTCACACAGTTTTTACAACTTGATAAAACATTGAGATCACTTTATACGTAATATGAAAGTTTAAGTTAATGTATTAGTGATGGTGAAAACCGCATCAGAATCCGTCGCTTAGTTTTGAAGAACAACGCAGTCACACAGACAGACACGAAAAGTAAGTTTAATAGAAACAAATAAATAAAATTGAAGTGTCAGTTTGTAATGTCAAAATAACATTTTTACTAAATGCTTAAGCAAGTTTAGATGGTAGATACTAACCTATGACAAAAAAATATATTTTATAAACGTTTGTTTGTTTGTTCCGGCTAATCTCCGAAACGGCTTGACCGATTTTGACGGGACTTTCACTGGGAGATAGCTGATGAAGGAGTAACTTAGGTTACTTTTATTTTAGAAAAAGCCACGCAGGCGAGGCCGCGGGCAGTAGCTAGTTTACGATATTTATAGAAGATTATTATAATTATTATTATAAATATTACATATAGCCACTAAATCTAATTCCTAGACCTGACTATTAAATCACAGATTTTCATTACCAGTCTGTAGTTTCGTCAGTAACTTGCACCGTACATTATTGTGCCTTATGCTGCCGAGCAATAGTCTACAAAGACATTCTACTCTAGGGCTGAGAAGAAACTAGATTTTAATTAGAAAAGGATTTCTTCTTAAGCCACACCAAGTATCAAGTTAAAGACCACTCGATTATTTATCAAATCAAATCATTTAGTGGTTTGCAAACATGGGTAATTAGTACATAGATGTTTTAATAATAAAAATAAAATACCTTTGTGTATGTTTTGAATATTCTACCGTCACATGGGCTGCAAATCCTAATAATAATTAATTTACACGCAGGTATTTTTTAAATAAGAATTAGGAAAATAAAATAATACAAAATCGAAAAAATCAAATCGAAAAAAAAAAAAAAAAAGTTCAAATTACAGTAAAAATATCAAATGTTTGTTGACTTTTGACATTTTTGTATTATTGTGTGTGTGCTGTATGTATATTTATTTATGATGACATTAGGTTACTGCAATTAAAAAATAAAAATTCAAATGTAATAATAGCATTTCAATCAGTTATTACAATACAATATTATTTATTTATTTATAGAAACTACTTTCTATGTAAATAAATCATATATATATATGTATATAATTAGAGATCCTTCATGAAACTGTTTCTTTGTTTGTGCTTTGCAAGTTAATTTTTTTGCTTGAGAAGTGTAGTGTGTGATAGTGGTTTGTCGGTATATTCTCTCGATGTGTTATAAAATATATTCAGACTCTGACTGCTGCTGAGACTGCTGGCGTTCTTTTATAAACTACTCCTAGCCCGTGTAAGCTTCTTACATTGGAATATGTTCAATGGATTTTGTTTAAAATGTATTCTTCTTGGCAATCAGAAAAGGTGCGGTGTATGCTCCGACTAAATAACTGTTAGAAAAGATTTTCAAGATTAAAATTGAAGAATTTTCCTAATTACCATCTCGAAAAATAATCCTTAACAGACAGACCGGTAACCACATCCAGTTTATTATCCCTAGTTATTCTCTAATCGTATCCTACCCTACCACACGATAACCCGTTCAACCTAAACTGAAACTCGATCAACACGGTCATGTACGAAGGCTATAACAATGTTTGTGACAACTTTGTCGAGCTTATTTGCATGTGTGTCAGCCCTGGGAATATCATTACTGTCCGGGAAATAATTAGATTGTACTACAGGCAGAAATTATCGACTTCTCTACTGGGAGTGCTGGGATTAGCTATGGTTTATGTCGAAGATGGGTAGAAATAAGTATTTGCCTAACGTTCTTATCAAGTAAAGCGATGACAGAATTGGTTAGGTACGTTGTCCACGACGCTACTGAAATAAACCAATAAATTAGTAGCCAGCATGTCACAGCACTAGCTCAGTATTTCAATCAGTACACGATGATACATGCGTTAAATAAATGATAACTAGATGAGCTCGGCGATTTCGGACTACTCTGAGAAGAAAGGCCGAAACAAACTTTAGACATAATATTGGTCAGATCATGTGAAGACCATGTAGATCGGTCTCTGAAATAGTATTTTGATGAAAGAATCACACATTGAGTGGACTCAGTCAGTGCACGCATTTGTCAGTAATCGTGCAGGTCAACACAGAACTTAAGGAGCTCAACGATTGGACGAACAATACCATAGAAAGGACATTCGGTGTTTACTAGTTTGTGGTTGATTGCGTCGTGTCTTCTTTCTTCAGACAAGTTTCATGGTAACATACGACACTTATTTAGGTGGAATAGAGAATAAGCACTGTTATAGAAATATTCGTGGAAACTCCTGACTTTAGAGGTTGTTCCCTGTAAATTGCATTAGATTTTCTCTCTCTTATATAATCGACTTAATATCTGCATACAGTGTTACCTGTTAACTTTCCGCTTGTTATCTAGATGATCTTTTGACTATGCATAGCTATATCAGACAGTCTCGTACCAGATCGCGTAGCATGACCACCGTAGAAACTGGTTTTGTCGACGGAAGAATAGACAAAATGACAGATTATAGAAAGATTTCTTCCGTCCTAAGCATGGCGGTGTTAAAACTGAAGAGAAGAAATGTTTCTATTCTTCAGTCGACAAAAGTCTATAATGTCGAGCATGACGACCAATTTTTCTCTACTTTTGACACTTGGGGTAGAAACATTTCTTCGCGACAAGTGTTAAATAGTCTACATCACATTTGACCTAGACAAGAATATATATTGATTTTGAATACTCAATTCAATACTTTCACCGTCCAAATTTCTTCTCACTGAACAATCTGGTCACTGGGTTGTCTTAGGAGCGAAGTTTTAGGAGTTGGAGTATATGCTTGGGGGCACTATGAGCAGAAAAGAAAACAAAAAAACATTGGGAAAATAGTGGGAAAGAAATTGTTGTTCTAGTCGAAAACCTTCCTTCATGTTAGATTATTTTTTAAACTTAAATTCATGTTGGATTTTTTTTAACTTAAATTCATTTTGGCATGCGGCTTGCACAGGGGTTGTCACACAGGAAGGGGGGGTAAATTTCTGTAATTTTTTTACCTAGGATCAACCGGTTTCGAGATTTTTGAATTTCGCTGGTTTTTATTAATGAAAAGATGACGTTTGACACATTTTTTCCGAAAACGTTTCGAATAATTATCGTAGAATTCATTGTTTACTACATCACTAGCTACCTCCCCGTTGCTATGGAAAAAATATCTATGTCTATGTGTTCATAGAAACGCGAATCTACGGGTCGCGCCGTGCTCGGGCAGAAGAGAACGAGTTGGGTAGAAAGAGCTTTGTCGTTTCTTGGTAGAAGAGAGATAGAATTGGTCATCCTACGCGTGCATGTAGATGACAAGAAAATACAACATGAGTCATGCTTGCAATTGCAATAGCAAATTATGTGTTTAAAGAGTATTTTTCTTTCCTTGTCATAAGGCATAATGAGATTTTGATTTTGAGGAATAAATCTGTAAAAGCAGTTGTTAACGTCATTCTTACCGTTCGTGTCATACATAATTATCAAGATGACCATACCTAGTCATATCTGACGGATCATCATTTTCTCAAATTTCACAGTAAAAACTTAGTTGAAGTCATGGTGAAGTGAGCTCTCAAGAGTGCCAATCCTTAGTATGGAGTGCAGTGACAGATATTAAAAAAATTGTCGGTGAATTGTTTCATACGTATTTGTTTACCCAATAAGACTTGCCTGTAAAAAGTACACACTATACACGTATGATACTGTAGGTATACCTCTCTCTTTTAGCGACACACATTTCAAACAATCCTATTAGGTACCTACTAACTCAGTCATTTTAATGCTCAAAAACAAAAGAAGTGCAATTTCACAAAAACCTTTGTGTGAACATTTTGTTCTATCTACACAATCACTATGCAATACGGTATGACGCAATCAGGCCGGATTCATTAGTCCAATCAGAGTTAACGCAGCGATGCGCGCCACCCAGCCAGCCAATCAGAGGATTTATGGTTGTGACGTCACTGGAGAATAGTGATGCGCTTATTTGAAAGGGGACGTTCATGCGATTTGAATTTGGAGAATTCACTTAAAGATGGCGGATGGAACAAAGTGGATTTGAAATTTAGTTTGTTGGACTAGTTTATCGGGCGATTCAATAATGTTTCAAAGTCTTTCTTCATTGGTCTTTGAGGCGTTGCATTTTATTTGTACAGGGCCTCAAGTCTGCTATTACAATAGTGTCAGAATGGTCGATCATTGATTTCATAATTGTTGATTTTGACAAGTTTGGTAATCTACTATTATAATGGCGTCATTATGACTTTCTAATGGTCGGCCACTGACTCTACATTGAAAGAAATTGCATTATATATTGGTAATCTCGTACATAATGACAAATTAATGACATTTCTACTAATGGGTTTTATAATAATAATGGCAATACGACAATGCTATTATAAAAACACAATTATATTACGAGAACATTGACCGACCAATGATCGACCATTATGAATTTACCAGATTACGAACTTTTAGCAAAATGACAATGGCATGACAATGGGATCGTGTTGGAATGACTGAATTTATAAAAATAGCAGACTTGGGCCCCAGTTCTGTTGCTACTGACAGCTTTTCTCTCGTAAATGGACAGGAAAAGTGCAGTGATCATCAAATGTGAATTATTATCATTGTACAAACTGTAACATTATATGAAAACTTCCTGATTTTGACTTTGACCTTGACTGAAAAACAACACAAAATATTCGAAGACTTGACTTTTTACCCTAGGTAAAAGAGGAGGTAGTCAAATTCCGCCATAATTGATCTTATCGCCACTGGAATTTAAGCCTTTTACGAGATAGTTATCCAGTACATTCTGATTGGTATGTACCTACGAATGCTTGAAGGACATATTTAAATAAAACCCAAGTATGAGTAACTTATTCATATAATATATTTTTTATTTGAAAATTCTTGGTACAATGTACAATTTGGACTTATTCTCTGAGACTTACAAATTATAATTGTTACATTGTTAATATTACTTAGGTTTACAATAATTATGATAAGTACGCAGAACATAACAACAGTTTATACAAGTCTAGTGTCTACTGTGACAAGTACGATAAAGTTTTATTAATTTCCACTCAGCAAAAAACGTGTACCTATGCAAGCTGCAATTAGTATCTTGCGTAAAATAAACTTTTATCTTGCATCGCGTGCAAGCTACTAGGAAGATGGAAATGTCCACACACAACCTCTTTTTTTGGTAATATTTTAATTCGTTTTTCTACGATCTGCACAGATTTCATTTGTCAGTTATACCAATGACAATAATGAAATTAAGCAATGGCATTGTGATAGTTAACCTACAAGCAGTATATAGCGCTACAAGATTCTTTTGGCACGTGGCCAAAATCGGAACTAATGCAGCCATCTTGTTTTTCAATACAGTTCACAAACAATAATTGTACGAATTCAGCAGCGGCAGCGCTCATATAACAACGTCAATCGAACGCCAAAAGATCCTTCTAGCGACACTTTTTGCACTATACTTTGCACTTTCTGGAAAAGTGTCCATAAAAGCAGGACTTTCAAAAAGAGCGCAGAAAGGTACGCAGAACATTGTCAGAGTCTATAAAAATGTCTATGATAATGTCATAATAGACAATAGACTTATGTACGTACTAAGTAAGTACAATCAGCGATATAATAAACAAGATTTTTTTTTCATAAAAATGGCAGTATTTTATTGATATGAAGTATTTTACATGAGCTTGTAAATTATTTATTCAAAAACTGGAAAGAAACACGTAAGTATATTACGTTGGTAAAAAAATAAAAAAAAATAACATTCAATAAGTTTAAAAAGAAAAAAAATAGTTAAGAATTAAGTTATAATGTCAACATACATTTATTTTAAAGTTCTGGATTATACAGAAAGTTGCGTACTTAAAACTTAAACATTTACTTAATTGTCTTAGAGAATTTGTGAGCCTTTATAACCTAATTTACAAATGGGTTTTTACTGCTCAACTTTTTCTTTTAATTTCCTTTCTTCCTCATCATGTTTAATGAATCAGAGCCGCTGTTTTCAGTTTATTTAATTTAAAATAAAACAATGTTCATGTAGGAGATATGATTTAGTAATAAAAACCCACTCGTAAATAATGCCTCAAACTTTGGAACAATGTTTGCATAGCTATAGTTTCAATTATATACAAATTGGGTTAATGCCACTAACAATTGACAATAAATTGTTTATCTAAACATAATTATTATATACTTCGTAATTCATAATACTGCACCGAGGTTTTACTAAAAAGGTATTAACTCCCTTGTAGGGAAGACTGTGACAAAGATGAGTCACAATTACTAAAAAATCTAGAAATGTATCTCAGTTTTAGTGAGGTTTTTAATTGTAATTTAGTAAAGGAAAAGAATTAAACTATATTTTTTTTTTACTAAAACCCAATCCACGAAAGGGTCTGATAACATTTTTTTATGCATTCGCATATTTATTTACATTTTTAAATGTGTAAGCGAATTGTATTGCTTTATAATTTTCATCAGAAATGTTTTTTCCTACACAATTATTTTAATATGTCCAATATACATACATTTTTATTCCTATAAACGAATCTATCTACGACAGTGAAGAAAAAATAATTATAATAACAACAAATAAATCAGCACTTTATTTTGACCATGACTGTACTTTCATACACTCCGTTTTTTTTTCTTTTGGCAATTTTTGCTAAATATTTTTTCCCTAATTTTTTATTGATTAAATTATTAATTTTGTGCTTTATCATATCATATAGGAGCCAAGCGTAGCGTAAAGTGCTCAATAATAATATTCCATAATATATATTTACATTATTTGTATATAGTACAAAACATTTTTACTAAATATTTTGTTTTCTACTTACATAATCAATTCGAGGGCTATACTTTTGAAATAATTTACATTTTTTATAATCAATATCAACCATTTGTATGGTCTGCTGTGCTTCACGACTAGAACTATCGTGCTTACAATTAGTTGTCTCTCTTTCACACTCGCTTGTAATTCTATCTTTCTCTCACACAACTTATCCATCGGATCATCGAAAGAGATTCGATTTTGGAAGTACCTACTTTTGTCATCAAATCAACTGTTTGAACGAAATTAAGAAAATCTGGAAGAGTCCCTTTTCGAAAAAGAATGAAAAAGTATTCATTCATTCAAAAGAACGGGGTATTGAAGCAAAAGAACGAAGTAGTTTTGTACGGGTCCTTTCACTTTAGTCACTCGGAAAATTTAGTTATGACCCGAACGAAACTGAGCCACGCGCGAAATGGT
Organism: Tiliacea citrago; assembly: GCA_963921375.1. NCBI lineage: Eukaryota > Metazoa > Arthropoda > Insecta > Lepidoptera > Noctuidae > Tiliacea > Tiliacea citrago. The sequence goes on along the minus strand of OY992804.1, from coordinate 20,322,192 downwards.
TCATTTTGCCGTCGATCAAACCTTCGCTGGTATAACAAGCAGGATTGCCGGTTTATGAATTTAACAGCGGGTCTGAACGTAAAATGTCGAACAGTCGAGTTACTGCACTAAGTACCTTTTGTTAATGTGCCCGTGCTGCCTCAGAGAAAAGGCTTGATTAAGTTGATAATTAACAAAAAAACTCATTTATATAAAAAAGGGCGATATTAAAAATATTTTTGACCTTTTGATCAGACAAAATTAACACAATTTACAGGCTTGCTTCGTTATAAGAATAACAAATTGTGTTGCTGTTTTAATACATTACAATCTTCATTCTTAAAGTATTTTGATAGAATTACATTCTTCAGATATTAAAACTATGTAATTCAATTTTGTGTAAGTCACTTCACTACTGTCCTTGGCCTTTCAAAAGTTCATTTCGAATTTCACTAAAAAGCGTTCATTCAAATCTGAATGTCGGAGACGGATTCAATTCATTAATTCATTCGAATTTCAATCTACAAGAAAATGTTTTTTTTTCGTTCGATTCTTTGAATTTTAAGAATTTGCACGTTTTTCCCGTGTTTTTTTCCAATTTCAAACCTTGTGTTTAGTACACAAGGTTTGAAATTGGAAAAAAAAACGGCTTAGGGTCGACTCACACTATTGATTCTAAACTCGCTCGAGTCTCGAATGTTCGTAAATAATTAATGGTCATGTCATACGAAGTTTTGGTTCACTCTCGCTCCGAAATCGATCAGTAGGTAAATATTTTACTTGAGGGCTCGGACTAGTTGAAACGGCGGCCATTTTACGATCGAACGTGTTTAAAATTTGAACTGGGGTGTGATGACAACATTTTAGTGGGCCGTTAATAATTCAGTAGAAGTTTAGGTCAAGATATATGGCATTATCATTTTCTGTAGTTGAATTTCGATTGACTAATCCACAATTGGAATCTAGGCGAACGTAATGTGGAAATTGCATCAGCCAAAATGAGTAGAATTATTTATGTTCGACAGAATCTGAAAATCGTTCAACTCATTTAACTTGAGAGTTGTGTAAATCGCAGTATTGAATGAAACCAAAACTCATTCGTTCATATAGCCCTTTAAATTAGCTCATCATTCCATTTTTGAATCCATAACTGTCATTCAGTTTCGAGACCGTTACGTTCAAACGACTGGCTTTGAACTTGAACCCGCCAATGATTGCGTTCAATCGGAGCACGTTTTGCAGCATTGCTGTCTGTATCGCTTTAGGGCGCACATGTTCATCGCTCTTACGTTCTCGCAGAACCGGGAACTGTCCCGACATATGCCGTCTGTGAAGGAAACATTGGTTAGTAATGCTAGAACATTGAACGATACAAATGTAAGTTCTATTCAGGTTGTTAGAGAGGAAAGTAAGGCCCGCTGGCACCACACATCACTAGATACGTTTAGCACTACATCGTTCTGTTTTTGTCAAATGTTTGAAAATGACAGAGATAGAATGATATTAATAAATCTTGAGCGCTAAACGAATTTAGTGATTTTTAGTGTAAGCGGGCCTAAGTGTCATATTCAGCTGTCTTGTAAGGTCAGTGATGAACAAACTACTTAAAATGATTAGAAAAACTAAGAAAATTAAACTAAACAGAACTTTTTACATGGATAATGAAAAAAATTGGAAACTTTACTGGGATACCGATAGCTCGAGATAGGACTCGGTTTAAGTGATAACGGTGTCTTTTCATGCACTAAAAATAATAACAAAATAATAGAATACAATGTACAAAAGCCGTAATAAAGCGTGTTAAAGGCCATAGTTACATCATTCTTTTGCAACGTAATATGGCTTAAACATCTCGTAGTACAACAGCCCAAGGCTTAAAAAACTAGACCCTGGAAAAAGTACAGCTAAATTAAATAAAACTACAGCACTGCCCCCCCCCCCCGCTTGCACCACAAATCGCGCTAAACGAATATAAAACATCGTTCCATTTCTGTCAATTGTTCGAAGATGACAGAGACAGCATGTTTATATATGTTTACCTCAAACTCAGCATTTATTTCAAATAAACCAATTACAGGCACTTTTGAACTGTCAAGGGGTCGTCGGTCAGTCAGAAAGACTAAGCTAGTTGCCCATTCTAAAGCGTTAAAGCGTAGTAGGACGAGCGTAGTACCTATGGAGAAGAACGGGCAAAAAACTCCACGGCCACTCTTTTAAAATAAAATATTGTTTCAACATATTGGTGACATCATTCATGTTGAAATTATACATGTGAAAACAACGTAGAAAGACGTGCACGTTAAAAGCGTCCGTAAAAAAAAAATTGTTAGAATCAGTCCCTACTGACGGCGCCCGTGACGGATAGATCAGGGGGCCGATGGCGTTATTTCTCAACGTAATTACCGCTCGAACGGAACGTTTTTGGTTTTGGTTTAGGTGATGTAAGAAACGTTATGGCGCTATTTTTTCTGAGCGACAAAATCGTTGACGTTACCCAATACTGAAAGTTCGATCGATCGTTCCTCCAACGTAAATTCCAAAGTAAAGCTAAATCGTTTCCGTTGAAACGATTAGCACGATTTTTGGTTGTGGTTTAGTTTTGGTATTAACGTTCAAAATTAGCGCGATCGGCCCCCAGATACCATTAAACGTATTCATGGATTTTTGGTGCAAGTGGGCCTTGAAGAAGGTCAAGCTAACCTCTAATGTTCCCACCATTACCTTTATTAACACAGGCATGTACTTGACAGGACCGGCTGACGCCAGGGCGCGCGAGCCCCTCACACGCGGCACCCGCGCTGCGCTCCCTGCCGCGGCGCCGGGCCCCTGACAAGGCGCGCCACACGCAGCGCAGGGCCCGGTGCTGACGACCAACTGATGAGCACGGGCCTACACACTAAGGAAGATGTAAGGTTAAATTAAATCAATAATTGTTTTTCTAGGTCTCTTGTACAATAGGGACCTGCGGGGTAGTTGCATAACACACATACAATGGCAATCGATGGCAATGCCTTTCATTTTGACAGTTCAGTCACGTTAATTGCGGGATTTACGTTGCTGAGCAGACGAATTTATGCAAACTATGAAGCAATGGATTAGGAATTTCCTTCAAAATCCTCGGATTGTGATTGAAAGTATGTAACGCAATCAGAGTGCTGGTGTGTAGATCCATCGTGTCGATCTGAAAATTAAACAATTTACGCGAAAGACAGTCCAAGATAAACTCATTTTACGTTTCGCCATTTTTAGAGCAGTGTACGGCGGTGGCGTCGTATGCAACAATGAGGCTTTAATATAGCTAATACTTAGGTCATTACAACTGGCTTTTGTAGTAAATGTACTACGCAAATTAAGTCTCAAAGGTTGAGTTGGTTCATGGCAGACAAGACGCTTAAGAGTGGCCTTCCCGGTCCGTCTATCGTCAACGCAAAGGCGAAAAAGTCGTCGGTCGAAAAGTTTGTTGTTTCGTCCAGCGCAAGTGAAAACTATTAACAAACGAGTGAGAACACGATAACAACGAACGAAAAATAATGTGGGGAAATTTCATAAAACTTGTTCCAGGAAATACGTGTTTTTGAGTAAGCCTTACCAGATTGTGAAATAAATGTTGGTCATTTAGAATCTCCATTACATTTGCAAGGTTTCTATCGTAATTTTTTCTTAACATTTACAATTTATGAGTACATTATGAATGGCCAAACTTCAGGTAAAATTTGTGCAAAAAAGCAGATTTTCGCAGGCTTATACTGAATTTGTTTTTCAAAATATTAATTTTTTGCTTCAATAGAAACTTAGATATGGTGCACAAGATACCTGTTGGTTCAAAAATTTCAATGAAAGATGTATTACAACGCTATAATCACGTACGAGCGTTTGTATGAAAAGTATGTCGGGTTGGCCGCTCTTATGTGCTCGTTTGCGGAGACGCGGGGCGTCGCGCGTCGCGTGCAGCGTGGCGTCTCGCGACGCGTCGGACGTTTTTTCTGTTTACATAGAGGCGGTGCGTGCAGCGGCCCGCGTCATCACACGCGCAAACACAAACATATGGTAATGTAGGTGTCCGCCGCTGCAACCGCGGCGGGTCTTCTAGCGTGTAGCGTAGCGGGTAACGCCGTATGCTCGTACTGGGGCTTGCGACGCCGCGGGTGTTGTTACGTATTACCCTGAACGGAGAACTACAGAAAAACGCAACGCCGCGTGCACCGCGCGACGCCGCGATAATCGTCGCGTGCGACGTGGCGGTGCCATCCGCATGCGCCGCCTGCATTTCAAGCAAACGCGTGTAAAATCGCTTCTCCGTAAACGCTCTCATACAACGTCATATGTTTGAATTTAGTGCGGGTCGGACCGCCCAACGCGACGCGCGACGCCCCCCGTCTACATATACAAGGCCTTATGGTTTATGTTTCTGCATACATTACACAATACAGACATTATGGGCAAGCGCTCCGAAATAAGTCTACAATTTGTTTCAAGCCAGAAACATCAGGTATTGTCACCTCAAAACTAATGAACTTAGTAATCCATTTATTTGTTTCAAGTCGTTGGGCGCTAGTAGGGACGCAAGTAACTCATATAAAATAAAATCAGATTTCCTCTACGATACTTTAGTGCCACTATTAAATAGATACAATGTCAGCAATAACTCTAGTTTATGCGATCATTTTATGAAGCCATATTAAATTTGTAGGTAGGTACAAGATGGCCCTTGAGTATGACAAAACTTTCTACCCCGTGTATTTATTGTCTGGCAGAATGATTGTACGATTCGTGCGCGAGATTGACAATTTGAATTATGTATGGCGATACTAATAGTAGATTGTTATACAAGGGCCGAAAGAAATTGGTGACTTTCACCCATGAAACAATTTCGAATATACGGCAAGTAACTTATAGTAGTTTTTCTAATATATTTGATTAAATATTCTTGTTTGCTCGCCACTTCTTAAATCATTGTAGGTATGTATTTAAACATTTTTCCTTTGAAATTTCTGGCAAAAGATTTTCGATTACTGTATTCGCCTCGTCTTTAATAACTTTTCAGAATCGCTTGAACTAATTTTTATTGATTAATCAAAAATATTAGTCTTTAAAACCGAGATTTTGAATTTCGAAGCAGCTTACAGAGTTAGTATCCCGCCAAATTAAATAGTCTTTTTTTAATTTTAAACATGGGATACGAGTCGACGGACGCAGCGGGCCGTCCCGCTTACAAACAAACCAACAAACAAACTCACTTTGGCATTTATAATATTAATTAGGAGTTTAGGACAGTTAGAAAGGAAACCAAACTTTATTTAACTTGAGTTACAAGAAACACAAAATCCTATATTCCATAACCAACCAATAGGTCAACTTTCCAGAAACCGAATTAACGAATGGACTTATTAAAACTAAACAAACATCGGCTATAATGTGAAAAGGCTACAATAGTTTCGTAGTAAACTTTTCAATGCAGGAACAGCTTGTTATTAGTTCTTCATTTCACTGCAAGAACCCGGGGACATTTTTTACACTGCAATACTATTGCACACAAATTCTTTACACTGCAATACTATTGAACATTATGAACTTACATTCTTTTTTGAGGGCTAAATATTGAGAACATGGTACTTACAGAAAGACTAAGGCTCGCTGGCACCACAAATCACTATGCATTTAGCGATAAACATATTTAAGTCGGATCCGCAGAGGTAACCCGAGAAATTCTAACTAAAAAAAATAACTTTTTACAAAAAAAAAAACTGACTTCCAAAAAAGACGCTACAAAGTGAAAAATTACTTTAATCACAGAAGTCGATGTCTTTGGATCTATATTAGTTTTTTGCCACCGACTTCCGAGTAAAGTCGGTTTTTTTCTTTTTTTTTCAGTTTATAGTGGGTCAACTTGAAATTTATCTAAGTTACAATATCCTAATCTCAACTGCTCATCACCTTTTACAAAATATTGCTTTTCCCGATGCAGGGGCGTTAATAATTGAGATGGTTTGAAGGAAGGAATTGGTAAGAACCAGGAGAACTCGAAATGATTGTGATGATTTCACCATATGCATTGTGAGGAGCATAAATTGCTTAGCAACCATATTAAAGTGTCTAACATATTATGGCGAATCATATTTTAATAAAGATACAACCTGACAGTGAATTGCAAATTGCGAAAAACTTAAGAAAATCTGAATTTCGCGGCTACCACTGCGGATCAACCTTAAAACCGCATTCTGTTGTCCAATGTTTTTAATACGTTTAGAGGTAAATAAAAGTATTTAGCGATTTGTGGTGCATGCGGCTAAGTATTTTGCGTTCTAAGATTTTACATACAAAAGAAGCCGTGCTATCTTGTTCAGTTAAGTTACTCGCCAAATACAATTGAGAATTTCAACTTTCGTCCCTGCTATCTTTACACTTATTCGATTGTGCTCTATTACTTGGGACTTAAAACATAACTAGCAAAATGCAGGTGAATCTACTGCCAAAATATTCAAAGAATACAGATGGGTTGTTCGAATATTTTATTACCATCGTTTTTGCGCGCCGCGAACGATGACGTGTAGTCCATCACCGATGACGGCCGCATGCTATGTTCGGAAATACATACACGGTGCACCCGTCTCGCTCGTCGCCTGCGACTGGCAGTTGAGACGGCGCGGCGGCAATGAAAATGTTGGCAACCGGGGGCGGCGTGTCAGTCGTGCGTCACCGCACCCTAGCGTATGACGTTTTAAAGAGACCCTAGCCTAAGTGGCTAGTATAGAGCATGGATACGCCTTGGCAGTTGCTGCTAAAAACGGCATTTTCAACACTTCCCGAGAAAACTCAAGCGTGTCATCGTTTACTCATATTACGACACAAATGTCGTATAGAAACTGACGGCTTTGAAGGCGGTTCGTGACGATAGTTCTGCGCTTAACCTCTTTTGACGCCACAAATTTTATATGTACTGTCGTTTCTAGACGTTGTGATTCCATACTCTGTGTGTAGCTACAATTCTGCCTAGCACTGGTTGCCGTTTTTGCAAAGACCTCCTTATAACAATTATTACATCAATCTGATCTCACCTTACTCCAAGGCCCAACTGCCCAGGCAGCCCTGCACGGGCTAGCATCCCTCTTCGTCTTTTCGGGCCTCGTGGTGGAATCACAAGCAGTTTCGAGCAGTGTCGTGCCGTTCTCCGCAACGCATTCCACGCGGCGGCGGACGATGGCTGATTGTGAGAACGGAGATTTTTTGATTACATAGGATAATTTTATGGCGCTTAGAGTTCAAATTTGTGAAATGCTAAAAGAGACTCATCGTCATTTTTTGCTACATAATAAAATATGGTGAACAAAAGACATTGGCCAGTTCAGAAGCTAAATATTTAATGTGTGCTATAGAAAACGATCTTGTTTTAGCAGGGTAGCTATTAACTCTCACATCCCGTGCCATTAAAATGACAGAGATCTTTCCCCTGTGCCTAATATTGTTTTGGTCAATTTTGTGTGTTAAGCTAAACTATAGGAGTATAAATAGTCACGAAAACTTTTCTCTCCATCTTCTGTCATGTAAGACAAGCAGTCAGACAGACTGACAAGTCGTCATTGTTTATTAGCAGACGGTCTTCTATTTTATGTTACTCACCAGCTCCGCTGCTGAGACACTTGGGCACAGACCAGGGCGCAGCCCTCCACTCCGCGCAGTTCTCTCCGAGACATTCCCGCACTACGGTTGGAGGCGCGCCTCCACGAGACAAACACTCTTCAGTCTCGACTGTAGTCGTGCTGTTGTCTTTTTTGTGCTGTTCGAGAATCAAATTGAATGTCAGCAAGATTTCGTGTTGTGGTCTTTATTTTATAGCGACCATAATAATGGATTAGGAAGTCAAATATTATAATATATTAACATAATTGAATCCAATACATGTCTGAAAATAGCAAATATGATGAATAAAAAAAATATTATCAACCATTTATCTCTATTATTAAAGTATGCAGAATCAATAATATTCGTAAGCACACGTAACACACAAGAAAATTATACTGATCAGATACAATTGGGACAAACCTGGCAAACAGCTCCTCTAATCTGATGACCAGTTTTTCCGCAGAGAGCACTGCATGGAGACCAGTCCGTTGTCATCCAAACGTACTCGTGAGCGTCGAGAGCTTCAAATCTAGAGAAAAATATTATTATTATACCTTTCTCGTAGGTACTGCAACTTCAAAATTTGACTGAATGTGACTGTCTTATTTGTTTGTATGTTCTTCTTTTTTTTAATAATTTATTTAAATTAAATTTATTATATTTTTAATTTGTTTTCAATTATTTATTACTATTTTATGTTGATTGCATGACTTGATTGCCTCGTCTTGACTAACATAGTCATAAGTTAATTTAATTACTTACATAAGGAAAATGTCTGATGAAAACGTTTTTTGTTTTTATACTCTTTGCTTCATCATACAAAGTTCGTTATTGTAATATTCAAGATTGCCGGTGTAATCAATAACAGTCACAATAGCATGCTAATTAAAAATGTGTTCATCGTCTTTTATCGTTCTAAAAACAACATAATTATGATCGTAAAATCGATGGGAACCTTACCTGTGTTCCGTAGTAGTTTCATCCAAATCTTGAAGACTCTCAACAGGAACATTTCTAATAACATTCCTATTGTAATCCTCATTTACAATAATTATATCAGAGTCATCATCTTCAGGGAAAACTAATTGTTTGTCTTGCAGATTGAAAAAATGGGATTTGGTAGGAACCCCGTAGTTTTGATACATGATGATTGAGTCCACAGTCCTTTGGCCTCTCGAGTTGCCAGGCTGGAAATTCCAAAACATCTGAACATATCAATTAAAAATGTTCTACGTTGTTGGAATGAGTTTTATTATTGCAAACTAATTAATAATACAAAACAGTAACAGCAGTTTGATATCAAGGAAGTAAAATCAATAAATTTTACATGAAGGCAAGAAAATATCGAGAAAAGGCAACAGTTTTTAATTGAGATGAGCTACATTTTTACAGAAACTTAATGAACGTGTCGTGTTAGTAATACCTCGTTAATACTAGTACGATCTCTGCGTGAGATCATGAAGAAAACATAAAATGATGCATGAGCGAAACAATGCTTCCCAATGAAAATTAAAAAAAGAGTAAGTCCGCCTCTGTACGTTTTTATGTGCTTAAAGTATTAAATAAATAAATAAATAATAAATAAAACAATCTAAATGTTTAGTATACTTGTATGCTATCATCTGATCTAACCAAATAGTCGGATAGAAAAAAGTGATTCAATTCTGGTTGTTTCAAAATAGAACGAGATAAAAATCAGCCATTTTACTTGGTTTATTGTTTAAGGAAATATATTGACGTAAACGGTATCTTTGTTAGTGATTTAAACAGAAGGATCCGACTACAAGATTACACAGACGTTTTATAAATTCTCCTCTACAAAAACCTAAAATTATGTCAAAAATTCAAAGAAAATCACCAAAAATGAAAACAGATTAACTAGAAACATGCAATGCATGCCACCCAAATCTCCATCTACCCTCAGTTTTGGGAACTTCTCACCTGAAGCTGCATAACTATGTAATGCAGGCAAGGCAGTACCCTGGATGCACTGCTTCTTTTGGGCGGTAGCATCTGGGAGGAGACGGCACTCTTCTTCAATACAGAACGTTCCAAGCAGCGTGCGGGCATTTTTTGTTAGGTTAAGCTTAGGTTTGGGTTGATAAATTGACTTTTGAGAGTAATTTACTGACTAAAATAAAGAACGATGTCGGCACTTTGAATATACTTGATGATAATGTTGGTAAAAGTAAAGTGCCGAAGCCTGTTTTATGAGCAAAGATTAGTGAAGACAGTAAAAAGGATAATGTAAATGTTCGCCGCTACTAAAATGTTGATTGACAAATAATCTCTCCCAAAACATCATAAGGATTCAGATAGTATCTCAGGTAACAAAGTGCTTTATGCAGTAACCATAAAACATTGTTATGTCGAATTTATGCGTATGATAAGTAAGTCATCTTGAAACAACATCATCTAGATATAATAACTTTATGTCAGTCGTAAAATCGGTTGTAAATTTTATTACAGTCATTATGCGAAGAGACAGGCCGAAGATTATCGGTTTGTGATTATAAATGACTGATTTTGGGTTGAACGTTGTTACAAAACAATTTTGTGTGATCATTGGGAGCAGATAGAAAGCTCGTTTATGATCTAAGTTTTCGGATGTACAAAAACCCATTTTTGAAATTACTTTATTTTTGAAAGGCAATGTTTGTTAGTATTTTCAGACTACTCCTAGAACTCTTGGCCGTTAATTACCACAGTTAGTCGAGTGTTACATGGCTTTCATATCACCTTAACATATTAAATTTAATTCAGAGACAAACTTGTCAAATTTTCAATTGTCTATTTGTTAGAGACTATAAAATTTCTCAGGATTTTTGAACCCTATCAGATAACAGTATTCAGTTATTATTTTTTTGTTTCTCAAGTGATTTATCAACACAATGTTCTTAGAAGTCTTAGATTATAATATAATTGTTGTGATCTTACCTCGTGTTCATCGTACATGTCTCGTTCTTGTGAGTTGAAGCTCGGTGACGCTTTAGTGCTTGTCGTTGCTGTGTTGCCATAGAGAGCGTCTCGGACTTTGTCTATTTTTCCTGTTAAAATATTAATATTTTTAACTGCTAATAATAAACATAATAACATCACGGCAGAGGTGTACCCATAGTACACCCACATTTCACCAGTAATCTTTAAGTCAACTCCATGTAGGCTCCCATGTAGGGCGAGCCTATATCCATCGACCAGACACAAATCCAGACTCCGGGTTGCCACTGAGAAATAATAACTGTACTATAACCCTATAACTGTTACTACTATGACATTAAAAATTGTATTGCTAGGTAAACATTAAAATGGAAAACATTTTTAGTGCTTATCTGCTTCTTTAATTAAACAGGCAATTTCGACACAGAAAATAAACTAAGGATAGCAGAAAAGTTAACAAAATATTTTTATGCTAACTCCGGCAAGCAAATTAAGAAATAGGTTAACAATTTTTAAGCAGGGCTTTAAATTTTCAAATGTACGTAAAATTAAGAGTTTAATTCGAAATTTATCTAGTGTTTGCAGGGCACTCGAGAAGCACCGCAGTGTCGGGTCTTAATGAATTTGCTGCAAAACTTGTAATTTTAGTTGCAGGTTGCAGTACTGCGGTATTTTGTTGAATAATACAGATTTAGGAGGAAACGATGATAATGTGCATCAAATTGAATAAATCATAATTGTAAATGTATTTGCAATAATATTCGTTGCAAACATATCAAGTAAAAAAGATACGGTTTAAATCTGTCAAATTATTTAATATGTTTCTTTTCTGCGTGTTTTTAGGTGTCACCTCTAATAAATTGAGGTGACGTCTAAACTTTCATGAAGTTTTAATGTAATCTCATTTGACAGTTTTATTTCTTTCGTCTCTTTATTTTAAAGCTAGCTTTTGCTCACTTCAGTTTAGTCAGTGAAAACTTCTAAAAATACTGCTACGAACTAATTACGGAATAAACATTTATAGGTTATGAACATTTGCAGTTTAGCTCACCTTTCTGCCTATTCTTATAATTCTTCCTGGAGTCCCCCGGACGCTGTTCATGTGATTGATCATCAGAAGTGCCTCCAATCATCGCCCTGTATCGACCGTCTGCTCTGCTGTTGATAAAGATTTATCAATCAAAGCTGTATCATTTGAATCATCATCTGTATCAATTTTGAAACAATCATCTTACCTATCTGAGAGTGGAGATGATGGTTCATCCAATGCTTTGTGCCTCTCAATCTCTTCGCTTGAAGGAAACTCTCCAGGTCTAGGTTTGACTAGCAGTGTCAGGTTGGCACTGGACCTACCAGCTACGCAGGTATATACTCCGTGATCTCGGAGTGAGAGGGAGTTGATTCGAAGGGCACCCTGGGAATTAAAAAGATGTGAATGTAAAATGTTTTAAAACTGGCGTATAACCCCCTTTGCACCGACACATCAAAATAACAGATAAATAGAATATTGTAATTCAATAAGGAAAAAAATATATATACTAAAATAAAAGAGGCAAATAATAAACGAGAAGAAGACTGATACATAAATAGAACACTGTTGTTTTATTTCAGTTCAACAGTACAATATTATTTATCATAAATCTTGATTTTAAAGTACCCTGGGAGTCCTGGGACAAAACAATGTCAAACATATTCATATGTTTATGACTCCCAGGTACTTTTGGTTTTAACTATGAATAGTTAAAACTACACGATTCTATAATCAAGCCCCAAAACTTTCGTCGAGCCGAACGGGGACATAACTCTTTGGCACACTTTTGAATGCTATTTTTTTTTGTCACACTGACTCACATAAACTTATACTCGCTCGTAAATCAGCTTTACAGAGATATAAAAATTTAACAATTTAAACTTTAAAATATTCAAATAAAAACTTACCTTTCTTGAAATCTTATACTTCTTAGATTTGCTAATGATCTGGTGGTCCTTCGCCCATTGTATCTTGGTCCTATTGTACCCTTTCACTGGGCATTTGATCTTGACTTGGGTGCCATAGAATATTGTTGCTGAACCGCCTACCTTTACTGTCACCTGAGTACAACAGAATAGGTTACAATCCTTATTAGTGCTGTTGAAAGTACCTAAACTAGTCTTTATTATTTGCAAACACTAAGAAATAAGAACATCGCGAAGACGACACGAAATTAACAAGGAATTACTACAAATTAAATCCAATTAACTCTAAACTAAACAACAAAATAAGTATTTTCATATTTTGTCGTATAATCATTGTACGAATTTAATTTCTAAAAAGTAGATCTTATTTTAGAACAGTAAGTTATCAGACCGTCTTTCAAACTGTTAAACTGTGACTAATCAATTATTTCCTAATTTTCTTTAGATTGCCTCAAAAGTAAGAGAATCTCAAACTTCTTTCTTTTTTTTTCTTTGTTTAAAAAACGTTGCCCCCCACACTAGGAATTTCTCCTGTATCGTGGGTGCGTTTACAAACATTTAAACTCACATACACCCAGACCCGGAACAACTACTTATAGGTCATACAAATATTTGTCCCGTGCGGGAATCGAACCCGCGACACGCAGCGTAGCAGTCAATCACTTAACCACTGCACCAACCGTGCCGTCAAAATTTAAAAACGTTAGTTCTTACCTTTTTCTTCTTCGGATCGTGCTGTATATAAGATGAGTTAGCCAGCGATATCTCTGGTGAAGCAGTGTCCAGGAGACATGGTCTTGAGTTGCAGGACTTAGTGGCAGCAGGGCGTGGGGAACTGCAGAGAGAAGCAGGACGTTCCACCACGTGGGATTGCGCCATTATCTGCTTACACTCCACCTGGTGTGAGAAAATAATAGGTACGGTAAGAGATAACAATAGTATTACTAGCATCCCGCCCCTGCTTTGCACGGTTTTAATGACCTGACACACCGAGATCGACACACACACACACACACACTAAGATTTCTTGATCAAATGTAAGTTTTTTATTAATGTAGGTATTATACCCAGAATCCTCGCGGAATAAGTTATATATGTGATAGTGAAAATCGCATCAAAATCCGTTGCATAGTTTAGAAGAACAATGCGGATACACAGTTAGACACGAAAAGCGATTTTAATTTATAATATAAAAAAAAAAACATGCGAGCCTTAGAGTAACTGTTATATATTATATGATGTGGCATATGATGTGTAACATCTGACATCTCACCTTGGTAATAACTAACTGAACCACGACAGAAATTAACCTCAGAATTTAAAAAAGCTAAATACTGTAATATTTATTTTAATAATTATTCATTACTAGTAGTTCCCCCTCTAATTACAATCTATATATATATTTATTTATTTATTTTATTTTATAAATTACAAGTTGCACTTAACACTTAAACAAAGCACACAATTAGACCTCTGGGGTCTGTCTTAGCATGCCATGACCTGAGATTTGATCATCGCGCTGTTACCAGTTAAATTATAATAGAGTTGATGTAATGTTCTTTCAGTTTATGCTTTATGTTTCTACTATTCATTGAGTCTCTAATGTCTACAGGTATTTGGTTTAGTAAATTGGGTATTTTGAAAGAAGCGGTACGCCTGCCATAAAAGTTATTTTTGCGTGGCACTTGCAATGATTTTGATTTGGCTTGTCGTGTATTCACATCATATTTTACTGGAATTTGAATATCTCTGTTATCAAAACGCTCTATGAGGAACATATAATCAGCGCGCGCTAGAACAGGTAATACTTTGCAATGTATAAATAACCCTGTGTAATCGTCTTGGTATTTATATTTTACATAGTTTGGCACTACAAGTTTCAACAAGCGTGTTTGCAAAATATGTATTTTATCTAGGTAAGTTTTAAATGTGCGTCCATAACTGGTGAGTCCATAGGAGATTATCGACTCAGCAAGAGTTGTGTACATTTGAAGGAGGGGTCTGTATGGTATATTGCGCTTTATAATGGAAAATTTGGTGAGTATCGCACGTAACTTCCCGCAAACTGATTCCACCTGGTAACTCCAGTTGAATCGGTTATCAATTATTAGTTCCAGATATGTATGATATGGGACTTGCTCTATAGGCGAGCAGTGGCAGTCTGGTACGTTTTTATGCAGACAATCATGACTATGAGCTATGATTTGAAAGGGATGAGAGGTGCTTATGTAACTTGAATGTACGTGTATAACTTTAGTTTTTTTGTGGATTCAGAACAAGTCCCATATCATGGGCCCACTTAGCCATATTAGTAAAATCTTTTTGCAAACATTCTGCGGCCAAATTAAGGTTTTTGTTAGCAGAGAGAATACAGGTGTCATCAGTATATTGATAAAGGGAACAGTGTGTTATAATATTTTCTAGGTCATTAACGTATGCCAGATAGTGGAGTGGACCAGAAACTGAACCTTGGGCTGTGCCTTTCGTCACGTTTACAGGTCTGCTAAGGCTAGTACCAACTTTGACGCGATAACTTCGGCTACGAAGGTATTCTTTGCACCAGTCGAGTAATTTCCCTCTTACACCCGAGTTTTCAAGTGTTTATGTATATATGGTACTTACTAATTCCATGCTCAAGCTGTCACTTCCTATCTACACACTTCCGTCCCTTTTTCACGAAATCAGTCTCACAGCAACCGAGAGGAACGATGTTACACATCAAAATTACCATGTTTATTATTATCAACAAATAGAAAAAACAATATTTTTGATCGACAACAAATTGATATAATTACAATATAAACGAAGATAGCTACAAAAAATAAAAACTGTGTCGCAGCTATCAATATATATGTATAGATTGATTACGAACCTCTCTTTGTTTTATCCCTCCCCCGCAAGTCTTGGAGCACTTGGACCACTCCCCGGAGTGCCACCTGACGGGGCAGTCCAGCACGTTGCAGTACTGACGGTCTGGGGGTGGCGGTTGAGGACACATGCTGTTTGGCACTACCACTGTGTTCGTACCACCCCGTGTTACCTGGAGTTTATAGGTTAAGATTATACCTTGTATTTGTGTGTTAGGCCAAGATCTATAAAACGCTGCTTAGCAAACTACAAGTGCAAGTTAAATACGGGAATATATTTAAGACAAAGCACGAGCTAGTAAATAACGTTTTAAGATCTTGGCCATGGAATTTTGTGACTTAAATTTTGATAACACGATCGTTGGTCCAACTTGTCAACATAAATAATTGAAATCAAGCAATAGAATATTTATATATGGTCAGCCATAGAAAAAATGACTGTAGGCTATACGCAGGTTTGATCCATGCGGAAATCAAATTTGCAGCTCTAAAATATGGAAGCTGGCTTGTATATTTATTAGTGCTACAGTGTTAATCTACTACTATTCAGCATAATTTTGGCTATTCAAAATACGTAGCTCGGTTCGTGTCGGTTTCAACTCAACATGAAGTAGCAAGCATAGCCATATAATTATAATATGCTCTACGCCCCAAACACATTGTATGAATGGCCAGTAATCTTACCTCATGTATACATGTGACCTCTCGCGTCTGAATGCCGATACCGCACGACTTGGTGCACTGTGAGAAGTCGGTGAAGTTCCACCTGACAAAGGACATTTATCTGGATTAGTGCAACTGGAGTCTGGTAGGACGCTTTGTGTGTGTGTTGCTTTGAGAGTGCCGTTGTAGTGTAGCCGGGTAGTGTTGTAGTGTAGCCGGGTAGTGTTACCTGATCTTGATTGTGGATTGTTATTACAATACCTACTACTGACTGTTCTACATGGTGTTTGGAGTATGACGTTCAGAGTAAATGTACGTAGATTTGAAGCTGGCTTAAGGTGAATTCGACCAAACTTGTATAACTAGCAAGATATTTTTGACTAGATGATTTGATACACGTGGAAGGACAGTTTTTTTACAAGAAAATTGTTTTTTTTTTTTTTTTTTTTCTTGTAAAATGTTCCTCAAATATTACAGACAATACAAAAATAAAAGATCCATTTTGATGATCATCTGAATAAATATTTAAATTATTCTAAAGTTTGGCACAGGGAAAAGTTGAAGGCCAAAATCGCAGAAATGTAATAATACTCTGTAGTCTTGTGCAAGTTTTATTAGTAATTACTATGAAATTACTTTTATTAAGTATGTTCTACATTACTTAATCGTTGGTCTATTAGTCGCAAGCGCTACTGCTGATCATGAGGTCCTAGGTTCGATTCCCAGGTTGGTCAAATATTACTAGGTTTTTCCATCAGGAACTTCGCAGTAGCAGCGCGGAGTCAGATTTTGTGCCATGCTGATGGCAATAGGCTCGCCCCATATAACTTGGGACTAAGACATAACTGTCGAAATGTGGGTGTATTTTAGGTAGGAACACCTTTTGTTTTTTTTTTTTTTGACCTCTGTTGGGGCTTGTCTCGGGGAAAACGTTATGTTGTTACATTAAAGAATTGTGTACTATAACATACCTGGGAGGACAAGGATGATCGTTGCAAGTCCTGACTCTGTTCTCAGGTTTAGTGAGCGGATCACACATGTATGGAGATGCATTCTTCCCATCTTCGTCTCTTACGCATTGGATGATGAGCTCCTGCAAAGTAGCAAGGAAGTAGGTAAACTCAGAAAAATATTTTTCTTCAATCTGACCGCCAACTTTAAATTGTCCATATATTGAAATCACAATTTTCATTATTTGACAGTTGTATAAAATGGCTATAAACACGGAAAATTGACGCAGTGTCCCAATTTGATGAACAATTCACTTCCCTGACTACATTTATTTTGTCTGACGCGGCTAGTTGATCGTGCTTTTATAAGCCTTTTATCAAAAACAAGCTTCAGTCTGCGACTTCGTCCGCGTGTTTTTTTTTTGCTCGGCTCTTAAGTGCCGTAGCGTGATGTTAAATTAATCTTCTTCAAGAGTTGGGCGATCAAATGCAAAAATATTTTTTCTAATCCGACTGGTTGTTCCGGAGATTAGCAAGTTCAAGCAAAAAAACAAAATCTTCTGCTTTATTATAAAATATGAGCACAGATAAATATGCACCGGATTAACTGGGAGCGGACCTCAAAACAAGTGAACAGCACACACAAATTTAGAACGCGTCTAATAATATAGTTGAACCAACAAAATTGAATTTCTATAACGATATAAAATCCTAATGCCTATATACGAATGTTGGGCCACAAAAGGGATGAATGAAAGGCAATTGCATGCAGCTGAGATGAGAATGCTAATAGAGATTACGCGAATGGATCTAAGAATAATAAATGAGTAAATAAGAGGAAGTGTGAAAATGATACCGGTGACTAAAAAGTTGTGTGGGAATAGGTTGTCATGTTATGGGCATGTGATGCGGAGGAATGAGAGAAATGTCGCGAGGAAATTTTGAGTATGAATGTGGATGGCTATACGAGTAGGGGAAGACCAAAACAACGATGGATGGACTGTGTGAAAGATGATATGGCTGGAAAGGGAGTGACTAACGAGATGACGACTTATAGAGAAGTATGGAGGAAAGAGACATGTTGCGCCCTAAATAAATAGGGATAAGGACAGGAGAATGATGAAAGACTAGATACTGAGGCGTTGATATGTGACCTAGACTTTATAGATAAATTATTATTGCACATTAAAGTAAATTAATTTAATGAATCACTAGCTATTGACCGTGACTTCGCTTTGATCTAGGATGAAAAGTCACTTGGGTTATTCCGCATAACCCAGAGTACCTTTTTGTCAAACTTCATAAAGATCGGTTCAGTAGTTAAGGTGCGAACAGGTGACAGACATACAGACAGAGTACTTTCACGTTTATAATATTAAGTATGGATAAGTATCGAAAACGGTAACAGCAAGAGTAAGTCTTCTTATAACTAGAGTACAATACCTGGACTCCACTAAGACAAGAGGCGCTGCAGCTTGTGTATCCCTTTTCCTTCCAAGAGTAGGACTTCCCTGGAGATCCTGGTGCTACTCTGATGTTACTCGAAGTTCCAAATGTAAGTAATCTGCTGTTGAAAACAAACAACGATCATTATCATACGATAATTACTTACAGAAGATTACCTATCTCGATAGGTTACTATCTAGATAGGTATACACAGGGTCAAATTAAGTTAGCTAGCAAAACTCTCCAGACGTGATGGGTATCGATATCTAGTGACGAGAAAACAAACAAAAAAAGATCTTTGCTCTTAATTTCAAGTAACTGCAGCTGATTATGGGGCCATCGGCCGTTGGCAGTTTGGTTACTTGAAATTACGTTTAGTTTACCGTCAATCGATACGACAACCAACACATCTGTTTTATTTTATTTATTACTAATAATAATTAGTAAACTATAATTAGAAATTATAATAAGAATATTTGTGCGTCGTTGATGGCAAGACATAGCGTTAATTACCATAATATTGTTAATAATAATTAATTTAATTTGACCCTGCATTAGCCAAAACCAAAACCTAGGGGAAAAATATAGGTATTTAGCGAATTTAATATCAGTTTCACCATTTAGATAAAAAAGAAGGTAAAGTCAGTAAGCCCAATTATTTTTCTTACATCCGATAGAAATATAGCTAATATTCACAAGAGCGTATCGCAAAACGTAATCTAAAAAAAAATTACGTATTGATATTGGCTTATCAGAAGATACGGAATTTATCGCATGATTATTACTCAATGAGCAGTCAGTGATAGTGGAACTACTGACAGAGAAAATGTCTTTAGAAGTCCATATAAGTGAACCAGATGAGTTTAATTGTCTAGATCTTCACAGTTCTATAAAAAAGATTGCTCTCGCTAAGGGGATCCAAGATTTTGAGTATAACGTGGATTGTATTAGTGGTAAAAAAGCAAATTATATAGCAAATGTGTTTCGAGTGGAGATTAGAGAGAGAGATAGTGACGAAAATAATATCAGTGTTATTGTTAAGTCTTTATTGAATACGGAAAGACAGGTTTTGTTCCACAAACTGCATGAAAGAGAAGTGATCGCGTACAACAAAGTGATAAACAAGTTCAAGGATTTACAAAATGTTTTGTATGAACACGAAAGATTGGAACTTTCTGATTGTTTGTTTTCAAAAACAGAAAGCTCCAACGAGATAATAATTCTGGATGATTTGAGGACAAAGGGATATGAAATCGATGGCAAACTGGCGAAATATGAAAACCTGGGAATCAAAGAAATTGGTATGGTAGTAGGTGAATTGGCAAAATTCCACGCTTTATCGTTTGTATTTCAAAATAGAGAACCAGTAAGATTTGATGAAGTCAAGTCTGAGTTTCACGATCTTTTGTACCAGAATCACTTTTTGGATAAAACTAAGTTGAGGAACTATTTCTTTGAATCATTTGAAATGTCTTTGAGACAAATAACCGATGAGGATGCAAAGAAGAAACTAGAGACAATAGATGTTAAGCTCTTGGACCTGTTGCAAATGTACACAAAACCGAGTAAAACGAATGTGCTATGTCACGGAGACTGTTGGGTTAACAATATGCTGTTCAAACATGAGGTGAGTAATATGTAGCTTATTTTAGACTAGAAATAACAATTCAAAATGTTATAAAACTAATTCATTTGCACTTGATCTCAATTTTGTACCTTATGCATAATGGTATTAAGGTAAATAAATGAAGCGAGTAATTAACGTTAATCCAATTAAGATATTCAATTAGAAACAGTATATTTGTAATCTTCTTTTTTATCATTGCAGGCAATCTTATCAAGCCGCTTGATTTTTTCCTTGCACCTGATTTATTAATTGCTTGCCGCGGTCGGTTCGTGGATGGGAGACCATCCATTACATATCGAGACCTCTCCATGCCTCGGAAAGCACGTTAAGCTGTTGGTCTCGGCTGTCATTTGTAGATCTTTGACAGTCGTTACGGGTAGTTAGAAGCCCAAAAGTCTGACAACAAGTCTTACTAAGGGGTATCATGTTACCCAGTAACTGGGTTGTAGAAGTCAGATAGGCTCCATGTAAAATACTGGTATTCTGCTGCATCCGGTTAGACTGGAAGCCGACCCTAATATGTTTAGGAAAAGGCTAGGCAGATTAACTAGATATTTTAATATTAAAACTTAAACAGGCTTGCCGACGAAACGTAATTCATTCCAAAAACGCTTCAAATGTATTATTTTGTTTACAGACCGGAAAAATATGCTTCATAGACTTCCAAGCAATGAGATACGCAAATCCTCTCACAGACATCATGTACTTTCTATATATGTGCACTGACTCAGCTTTCAGATCTGAACATTTAGATCTCCTCAAAATGATATACTATGACAATCTAAAAGTTTTCTTGAACAAATTTGATATACAAGCCGAATCTGTTTACAAGAGAGAGGATTTCAACGCAGATATGGAAGAATTTAAACCATATGGTTTGTTGATAGCTATGATTGAGCTGAGGATTGTGACAATGGCTGCTGAAGATGATGCAATACTGAAAGGTTCGAGAATAGACCTGAGCATAGATCTACTGGAGAATCCGGAAGAGAATGAATTATTGAAGTTTAGAGTGAACGATGTTGTTAAAGAATCAGTTGGCAATGGGGTACTGGATAAGCTTTTGGAGAAATTAAATGATTGAATTTATGTGTAAATTATTTTTCTTATTGATGAAAATTATAATACATAAGATAGGGAATAACCTAATAGCTTTCAGAAGCATGTGTGTAGAGTCGAGATTTTTTCTTTAACACCTTGGTTTAACTTTCTAACAATAGCAAATGATTCAATGATATTATGTACACGTACACTCTGCAAAAACTTCAGCCTTGTGTATTCATTTTTAGGGTTCCGTACCCAAAGGGTAAAACGGGAACCCTATTACTAAGGCTCCGCCGTCTGTCTGTCCGTCTGTCACCAGGCTGTATCTCATGAACCGTGATAGTTAGACAGTTGAAATTTTCACAGATGATATATTTCTATTGCTGCTATAACAACAAATACTAAAATAAAATTAATATTTAAGGGGGCTCCCATACAATAAACGTCATTTTTTTTTGCTGGTGTTTGCTTGATATTGATAACGGCAACAGGTAGACGCTTGAAATATTCACAGAATATTTAGTCATATATTCACTTTAAAAATAAATTAAAATTAAACACATATTTAAGGGGGCTACCATACAACAAACGTGATTTTTTTGCCGTTTTTATAGATAATGGTACAGAACCCTTCATGCGCGAGTCCGACTCGCACTTGGCCGGTTTTTTTTTTAATCCTTATGATTCACTTTTACTTTTAAAAATGTAAGTATTATCATATTCATTTATCATTAACTCACCTGTCACCACCGCTATATGACGGCACACTAGAATCTCCAAACGATGTCCCATAAGCCATAGAACAGGGTTCCATGACACATCTCTCTGTGTCCTCAGTAGGTTTAGGTCCCAAGCATTTACTGTCAGGCAGCTTCGCAATAGTTCTACTGAACTCCAAGAATATTTTGCAATGCACCTCTTTCTTCTTCCAACCTTCGCCGCAGGTCACACTGCAGGGTCCCCAGTCATCATCTTTGATGTAGCTGTTTGAAAAGAGAATTTATTAGTTGACGTAAAGATTTCTTAATGTTTGGAGTTGGCACAGTCATTTGGGTTTGTACGAGTTTTTCTTGTTGAAAATTGTAACGTTAGTCAAAGAAAATAATAATTTTTCTTATTTAATTTATACACAGTGTGTTATTTATATCTCTCAAAAGTAAATTAAGTCAATCGTGGGAATAAGCTGCTTATAAATGAATTTCATTTAAAGGTTTAATAATTAAAAAAAAAACCGTTGATGAAAATAGAATTGCTTTACAAAGTTATTTGATATTAAGAAGCTAATTAAATTTGTACCTTCTACCTAGACGGTAAGGTCTTAAACTCTTACAAACCCTAAACTACTGTGCTAGAAATAGCCCAACCCTACGAAAGTCGTCCAGAATTTAAAAGAAAAAATCTATTCTATCTATTGTAGATTCACACGGGGTCATTATAGGTCGACATGCGAGGTACTAAGGGCAGCTATAGATCCTAAATAATTTCGGGCTGGTATATGTAGAAGTATGCACCAGTGTTAAATGTAATTTAAATCACCCAATACCTGCAAATTCGACCACAGTTAAAAAGTATTTGAAAAATCAACTTGTGTGTATCAATTTTGTGTTAATTGTTTGAGCCAATTCGTAAAGTGTAAGCGAGGAAACGTTGCAAGACAAACGGTTCGTGTATTATATTATGTGCAAGGAAATATAAATCTTATGTGCAGTGCATATAGAGGAGAAAAATAGAAATCAGATCAGAGTAAAGTTGATGATGTGTGCGATGGTTCGGGGTTAGTGTGAATTGAAATATACTGTGCATACAAATTAGTTCATCAAAAGTTGAGTAGGTAGTTTGAAGAAAGGTTCCTCTGTGTAGTGTATTCCTTTTAATATTTACAGAAGGGATGTTACGGATTTTATGTGATTCGGTTTTATAATAAGATTTCTTCATATCTGCTATCGGCTTGGGGTTTTTTATCATTGTTGCTACGTGCTTCGAAGCAGTGCCAAATACGTATATATTATATTGTTAGCTGCAACATCTGATTAAGAGGGAGTTACGAGTGACCAGCCCTATATAAGCCAGCGGAACCGGCGCGTCGCCCCTTTTTGCCAACAGACGCGCGCTCGTGAACATCGTCTTAGGATATCGTGCCATTTCATTTCTTAAAAATATTTTTGTAAATTATTTAAATTAAGTTCGGTTGTGTTAATTATATTTTTTTTATAAAATTCGTTTTAATTTCCTAAAATCAGAAGTGGGATTGAACGCTACCATAGCCGCTTCAAAGTCATTTCTGGTTCCATCGTAATGTCGAGTAGAAAACGTGCACCACCGCGAGAGCGTGCGTCTTCTCCTAATTTAGGTAACCTAGCAGCGACGATGGAAGCAATCCTCAACCGCCTGACAACGCTAGAGCAGCGCGCCGAAACAGGTGCAGCCACGCCGCCATTGCCTGCACTCGCCGAGCCAGCGTCGGCCCTCGTAACGAGCGCGCCACGTGGCGAGAGCGTGGCCAGCACCCCGAGCGACGCCAGATGCTCACCTATATCGACAACGACTTCAACGGACATCACGGAGCGTCTCATCGACGCGCTTAAATGCATAAATCCGGTGAGGTCCAACCATTATTATGTATCGGATTTCGATCCTAGCATTCATGACGCCTATGCGTGGTGTGACGAGGTGGATCGTGCTCAATCGCAAAACCAGTGGGATGAAAAAGAGTGCCTAGCCCGTGTGGGACTATCTCTACAGGGCGACGCACGTTCCTGGCTGCGCGAATGGACTAGTAACAATCGTACTTGGTCAAATTTCAAATTAGAGCTCAAATCACTTTGTCCGCGACGCATTGACGTCGCCAATATTCTTTTTGATGTGATGTGTAAAGATTCTGATAAGTACCCCACGTATGCAGACTACGCGCGAAAATCATTATTACGATTACGTATTGTAAATGGATTAAGTGACGAATTATTGTGCGCCATAATTGTGCGCGGCATAAAAGATCCACAAATACGCGCAGCCGCCATAAACGCAAAATTAACACCAGAAACAATCGTGGAGTTCTTATCAATCTATGTGAAATCAAATCGTTCAAGTGCACTTATTAATATTCAAACACGCAATAGCCGATTCACTACTGATTCCTCTACCGACCGATTCCGAAAGCGCCCTGCCTTAAATACAGATGTACGTGTACGTTGCTTTAATTGTAACCAAACCGGGCATAAAAGCAAATATTGTTCAAAACAAAGTAAGACCAATGACAGTAAAATTAATAAAAATAAATTCGCAACTACCCCCGAATCTACTAACAAATCCATTCCTAAAGTTGTGTGTACATTTTGTAAGAAAGTAGGTCACACTGAGGATACTTGTTTTACAAAGGAACGTTCTGAAACGCGAAATAAATCTAATATCAACTTTTGTCGTGAAATAACGTGCGACCGTACTAAAAGGGATGTCATAACAGCAGTGATCAGTGGAGTACCCACCGATGTTCTTATTGATAGTGGCTCGAGTATTTCCTTAATATCGAATGATCTTGTCAAAAATTTGTCATGTCACACTAACCCAAGCGTACAGATATTGCGTGGTTTAGGTGGAATAGA
Organism: Tiliacea citrago; assembly: GCA_963921375.1. Taxonomy (NCBI): domain Eukaryota; kingdom Metazoa; phylum Arthropoda; class Insecta; order Lepidoptera; family Noctuidae; genus Tiliacea; species Tiliacea citrago. Next base: position 20,297,504 of record OY992804.1, on the reverse strand, counting down.
AATGCGTTCCGATTGTTTCGTAACTTCGTCAATAGAATTTTGTGATGTTACCTTAGAGGTAGATCTTTATGTTGTGCCCCGTGACTATCTTAGTACGCCAGTGCTTATTGGTACAGACGTACTGAATAGGAAAGGCCTCGCATACATTCGAACCGGCGATTCGCAGCGAATAATTAGGAATAGCTCGCTCGTATATAACTTGACACATAGTGAACCGACTGTGCAACTTGATTCGATCAACACTCAACTGTTTGGTGATGAAAAAGCGCGTTTATCGCTTGTGTTAAACAAGTATTCAAAATATTTTCTCAGTGGTACAGCGACAACCACCGTAAATACCGGAGAGATGCACATTCGGCTTACTAGTGAGGAACCTGTTAATTATCGACCATACAAGTTATCATACGACGAAAAACTGCGTGTTCGTGAAATTGTTAGAGATTTAAAGGAAAAGGGTATAATCCGTGAGTCAGAGTCCTCGTATTCGAGTCCGATTTTGTTGGTAAAAAAGAAAGACGGATCGGATAGAATGGTTGTTGATTATCGAGCTTTAAACAACATAACGGTGAAGGACAGATACCCTCTTCCTTTGATCGATGATCATATTGATAGGCTTGGGAAGTGTAACTATTTCACTGTTCTTGATATGGTGACAGGCTTCCACCAAATTAAAATTAACGAAGATTCCGTGCACCGAACTGCGTTTGTGACACCCGAGGGGCATTTTGAATATCTCAAGATGCCCTACGGTCTCGCTAACGCTCCCGTGGTCTATCAGCGTATCATATCTGATACACTGAGATCTCTCATTGATGCAGGTCAGGTCCTTGTGTATATCGATGACGTTATGCTATTGAGTGACTCCGTAGAGGACGGCTTGTCCTTGCTCGATTCTGTTTTGGAGATTTTAACAAAGGCGGGTTTTTCTATAAACTTAAGAAAATGCACCTTCCTTACCACTGAAGTGGAGTATCTTGGGAGGACGATCAGTAAGGGTCAGGTCCGGCCGAGCGTACAAAAAATAGACGCACTTGCCAAAGCTCCGATTCCTAAAACTGTTAAGCAAGTAAGGCAGTTTCTCGGTCTGGCCGGCTACTTCAGAAGATATATCCCAGGATACGCTACTAAAGTGGCCCCCATCGCTTCTTTGACTCGCAAAGATGTTAAATTTCATTGGGGTAACGAGCAGGAGCGGGCGAGACAAGAAGTCCTCTCGATCTTGACTAGTGAGCCTGCGTTGTTAATTTTTGATCCATCTTTGCAAACCGAGGTCCATACTGACGCAAGTTCGTTAGGATACGGCGCTATATTAATGCAAACGGGAAAAGACGGACGTAGACATGCAGTAGCGTACTATAGTAAGGTCACTGTAGGGGCAGAACCCAGGTACCACTCCTATGAGTTGGAGACCCTCGCTGTAGTTAAGGCCTTGCAACATTTCCGTCAATACCTTGTTGGTAAACATTTTAAAGTAGTTACCGATTGCAATGCCTTAAAGATGACTCAGCGTAAAAAGGATCTCCTGCCTAGGGTTGCACGCTGGTGGATGTTCCTACAAGACTATGATTTTATCCTCGAGTATCGAAAAGGTCAATTTATGCCACATGCTGACTATCTCAGCCGTAATCCAGTTAACCTTTGCGCCGTACAAAAACCAGTTAACTGGGCCCAAATTGCACAGGCCGCAGACGATGAAACGGTTACTTTACTCGAAAAACTTGATCAGGGCCAGTTAGATAGTTCACGGTATGTAAAGAAAAACAATTTACTTTACTACAAGTACAACCCGATAGGTGAACAATCACGACTACTATGTTATGTTCCAAAAGGTTTTAGACTAAGTTTGTTACGTGTATTTCATGACGAACACGGACATATTAATATTGAAAAAGTTCTTGATTTAATATTAAAACATTTTTGGTTTCCTAACATGCGTACATTCGTCAAGAAATACATAGGTCATTGTATAGTTTGCCTAACACACAAAAAGGTGCCTCGTGCCCCTCTACAGCCAATTGTATCGTGGACGAAACCCATAATACCTTTTGATACAGTGCACGCGGACGCACTTGGCCCTCTAACCGAATCTAATGGGTACAAATACATTCTTATTATAATCGACGCTTTCACGAAATATTGTTTTCTGTATCCTATGTATAAACAAGAAAGCACGGAATTAAAACGAGCATTTACTAACGCGGTGTCGATCTTTGGTACCCCACGATTAATAGTATGTGATAGGGGCAGAATGTTCGACAGTACCGACTTTGGCGAATGGGCAGCAAATTTTGGTATTCAGATACATTTCATAACGCCCGAAATGCACCAAGAGAATGGCCAAGTGGAACGGTATTGTCGAACAGTGCTGAACATGGTTAGGATAGATGTAAATTATAGACACGAATCCTGGTCCAATGTACTTTGGAGGCTCCAGCTGGTACTGAACATCAATAAGCAGAAAAGTACTCAATGCTCAGCATTAAATCTGCTTATCGGTTGTGACACGACTACCCCTGCTATAAATGCTCTCATCCGAGATATAGCTGTAGATGGTTCCACACCAAATCGCGAAGCTTTTCGTGAAATGAGACGACAAAGGGCTGAGGATCTGTTGGCTCAAAATCAGGCTAACCAAGATGCGCGTGTCAATAGAGGTAGAAAGGCACCTAGAGCCTTCGCTGTGAACGATCTGGTTTTTGTTATTAAATCGTCTCAAACTGCTAATAAACTTGACAGTGGCATCCGGGGTCCATATCGCATTATAAATGCTCTGCCGAATAGTCGATATGAATTACGGCTCCTGGCAGGCTCTTACGGAAAAACTACGCAGGCAGCCGCGGAAAATATAATACCGTGGCGAGGCGAGTGGACCCCCGAGACCTGTGCAGCTTTTTTTGAATGTAAGATTACTCGTTTTTATTTTACTTAACATAAAGTGTCTGCTTCTTTTAAAATGTATACGCTTAGAAGATGTTTGCTATGGCGATGTATGTACTTAGTTTGCAGCTTGCCTACATAAATACGTCACGTGGATACCAGGCTAATCTGGATCAAACTCTTATAAGGCCTTGTGTGGCGTTGAGTTGACTGGGAACAGACAAGTATCTTTGTGCTGTAATGTGCATGTAAGGCCTGGATGGCTTCGGCATAAGGCATTGCACTGTGTTGTTTTCGTATAAGGCCTTGTGTGGCATCGAAACACCGTCGCATTTACCTCGTGTAAGGCCTTGTGTGGCATCGAGATCGTGTCGCATTCATTTCATGTAAAAACCTTGTTTGGTTGGAGTAGTATCCTAGTTGTAGCGTATAAGGCCTTGTGTGGCATCGCTCATTAATTTATTTTATGAAACATAACATGAAATGTTATGAAATGCATAAAACCGCCATAGTGACATCTTGAACCCACCCAAATATATAATGATTGATGAACATGATGTATGTTAGATCTAACATGTATGTGTTTGCCTCCCCAGGTTATGAAGACTCTATTGATGAGACTGCTTCAGAGCCAGAGCAAAGACAACTTACGGAGAGCATCGAGGACGCTGCTCAGTCAGGAGAAGCCGTGTTAGCTGCAACATCTGATTAAGAGGGAGTTACGAGTGACCAGCCCTATATAAGCCAGCGGAACCGGCGCGTCGCCCCTTTTTGCCAACAGACGCGCGCTCGTGAACATCGTCTTAGGATATCGTGCCATTTCATTTCTTAAAAATATTTTTGTAAATTATTTAAATTAAGTTCGGTTGTGTTAATTATATTTTTTTTATAAAATTCGTTTTAATTTCCTAAAAATATATATATTTTTTTTAAATCTTAAGTTCTACTGTTTTTCTTGAGATCTACTAGGGCTTTTTATCGGGGATGCTACGATTATTTATTATGCGACTTGTGTTTGTTACAATTTCAATTGGTTCAAGAATATTTTCTCTCACTGAATTCAACATTTCAAGACAGTGAAATCTCAGGGTTTAATTTAATAGCATCAAAACTTAGTATTATTAGTAAACCCTAAACATATCTTCATTCTGCTTTGATAAAATTAGAAGCCATTGTTTTAAATCATCATACCTGAGGCATGCCACACACTTGTTTGGGTGAATTCGGCATAGCCGGATGGCAAAATATATTTGATTTTTCCGCCCGGTCTGTGCCGAATCATGCACCCGAACATGTGTGAAGAACCCCTAATAGTGTGCATTGTATTTACAAATATTGGTAACTTAGGTACATATTATGTATAATACAGATTATATTGAATATTTATTTATATACTTAAATATAATTATCTCGCTCAAATGCAGGGTGTTTAGAAGCTAGATACAAAGCCTTATGGGGTAAATAGTTGACACCATTTGGAGCAATTTGAGTATGTTTTTAAAAAGGTTTGACCGATTGAGGCTATTTTATTTCTCTAATTTTAAAAGTATTCTACGACTTCAACAGTGTCTAGTATTTTTTTTTTCCAATATCACAGATGCTTGGAACCTGGGTTTTTTAGATTATATGCACATCAGATAGACCATGAAAAAGAAAAAAATGTCAAAAACAGATTTAACTGGGGCACTGTTGGTTATTAACTAAAAAGCAAATTAAACAAAAACTTCTACCAACGTACTTCGTCTAAGACATGTATGGCTCAAAATGCTCTAAATGGTGCCAACAATTAACCCCTTCAGGCTTTGCACCTAGCTTCCAAACACCCTGTATATTGTAATGTGCTAAACAGCAGTGAACCTAGGGTAAAGTATTTATTTTCAGCGATCATCATCATATCATGGGGCGTACCGCCACCTCTTATAGCAGTATTAGCCCAAGCGCGCACGGCCGATTCTTTTTCACGCACTTGTTTTCAACTCTGGGTATAGAGCCAAGCATTGAGAATCCAACAGAAAGCACTCCAACTCTTGACGCTCAGCAGAGTTGAAACTCAAGTGCGCGAAAAAAAACCGCGATAAAAATACGCCTGAGTGAACCTGGGCTTACATATTTTAATCTTACTTCAGTGTGTGCTATACAGAACATATAGCTCCATCTCTTTGCCACACTCAAGTCAGAATAATATATTACTGTTATACGAGATGGTAGCAGGCAAGTTGTTCTCAACAAATTAAAAATCAGTTCACCTCCGAAGGATGAACAATCGTGAAAGTAATCTATGGATGACTATAATTTTATTGCTTATAGGCACTCAAGCAAACTTATGAAACATTAACATATCTGAACAAGAAGACATTCTTTGATCGCCAGCGACAAACATACTAGTAAACCTCTGGTTAAAGTGTTGCGAATATCGCGCGGGATGCGGTACGAAATTCGGTTGCGCTGATTGTATTTAAGTGAAGAAAGTCGCGTGACTTCCTAAGCATTATTTATTTATTTGCTCTCATGCACGTCACACATTTTAAAATAGATTAACTGCCAGATTTTGTACATGAACCCTGTCAGGGCACTGCTTATCATAATGGTGGTTTGCTGTTGAGTTGTGAACATTAAATTAACAAAAATTGAGCCAAAACTTATCAAAACACAATACAATGAATTTAACAGTCAGAAACAATATACAATAACACAGATACATTCATATATAACTTAGATACCTACCGTATTAGTAGGTAGCTAGTCAAAAAATAAGAAATAAGTACAACCATGTCAATCAATCATTATTAAAACAATCGACGCGCGCAGTCGCGTACCACAGCACGCGCCGTATTCGCCTCAGTTTGAACAGCCCTTAAAATGGATGGGACTGACGAAAAAAGTTGGTCTTGTATTTTCTAGCGATCATAGTATTGTCATCTCATCCAAAATTATAAAAGACGGCAAATCAAACACATCAAGTATGATCAATAATCCCAATTTAAAGGTTCCAATTGCCATTATAGTATTTAAACCATTATTAACGTATCGAATCGTAGACAGAATCGTACAACTTGATAACCATACGGCATTTGTTTTTTAAACGTGTTTTGGTAACTACCAAGTTCTGAGAAATATGTTCAAGAATAACGTATATTATTTTTGCCGCTACCACAAACTATATAGATTATTTTTTTGTTTAAGACAAGCCTTCTTAGATCATTTGCCTCTTGTCAGCGCCTTAATATATTATGTATCTCTTGTTGTTACACTGGACTACAATCTTTTGTACGTTTCTTGAGCAAGAAAATCGTTGACAGCTAGTCGCTTCCTCGTCGGCGCCGGCGCGCGGTGGGACAGCTACCTAATTGATACGATTCAGAAATCTTTCAAAAAAAAATTGTTCAAGATTTTTCTTTTTAATATTTTCGGTTCATTAAGTATCCGTACTGAAATAATTGTTCAAGTATGCTTGAGTGAACTTAAGGCCTTATTCTACATTTTAAATATTGATATCTTCTTGAGCCGTAACATCCCGATTCTTATCATTACTACGTATTCTAGACATCCCAGGAAGGTCAAGTTTCCATAAACACTCAAGGTAGGTTCTAAAACGAACACTAGAAAACAAAAAATATAAAAATTATCAAAAATCGTCTTTAATTATTTACAGGGCGAGATGAGCTTTGAAATATCTGTATGCGTCTTGAAAAAGACATAAGTACATATTTATATTTTTTAAATTGGCAGCAATTACGTAATCGTGATATGATCTTACGTATAATTTCCTGTTCTAAACATAAAATAAAGATGAGAAGGATCATCAGAAGGATTTAAATTTTTACTTTTTTTTGTTTTCTTTTGTCTAATGCTACTTATTAAATATCGCAGCTTCTGCATTTGTTTACTTCAAAATTGTAGACTTAGTAAAGAACCCATGAATGATAGATAATATTGCATGCCAATTCATAATAATTGCACCCTATAAAAACGTAATTAAAGACGTTTTCGAAACACACAAGCAAATCAAGACTACTGCAACAGGATTTGTTGAAGGGACGGGTAATGTCATTCCTTGTTAAAATGTGTAGATGTTGAAGTGAAACCTTAAAAACTTTTGTTTTAGGTACAATACCTTACATACAACCAGCCACACGCAAAGAATATTTTGTAATTGCTGAAAAAACAACAACAAAATACTCTGAGCTTGGATATTTAGCAATGGAGTCAGAGAATATTGATCTTAATATCGTTGGGAATAAAATTGATATTGTAATGACACATGCTGCGTTAAACGTTGTAAATAAAATGGACGTTTTTGAAAAGGTCTGATAAAAACTAGATAATTCTAATAGTGTGGAGGCATACTTAGTTACAGATGATGAATTAACAAAAGAATATACGGACAACTAATATTTTTCAGAAAATTCCTTAGCTTTTTTTCGGAAGATTGAACGACAATCCTTATGTAAATGTTAGTATTGTTGAAAACTTAAATTGTTATACAGACAAACTTGTAAGGATCTCTTACCATAAGCCCGAAGCTGGATTTGTTGGAACTCAAATAATTGAACTAAGATCATATACTTAGAAACTTTGTGTTACTTTGCCTACGCATGTTCCTTTACGGGTAAAACTTTCTACACATACAAATACTATGTCTTTTGAAATTTTGTGTTTATTGTATGTATTATATTCATTAACTAAGTCGACATTAGTAACAGTTAATATAGAAGATCCATAATTGAAAGTAATGTAATATAGAAAACCAAGAAATACCGTATTAATAATTTTGTAGTAGAAGTTGCTTCAAGTACTTTTGTACTAGTTCTAAAATCAAGGGCTTTCAACTTATTCTTGAAAAATTCAAGTCCCCAGATAACTTTCTCGAAGTAATAAGACATTAAAATTAATATGGCTGACTTTTGATCTAAAGTTTTGAACGAATATAAGACTTTCTCTGTACTGAACAGAAAACTTTTAATAGCCGCTTATAAGATTTATTCCATTCGCATTTTCATATACTGTTTAAAAAATATTTTGTACTTCAATTGTACAGTTATCTTTAAAATATAAACTAAATTCATCATTTTAAAACTTATCATCAACAAGTATAATTACATACTAATATTCAAAAATGACATGTGCTGTTTCGTCTTTAACAAGATTGATTTCCATTTGATTGATGATTTTGACGTCATTATTTGCTTCCACACTATACAAATCTACTTTTAACTCAACAGTACTTACGTGGCCTCTACCGGGACATCCGGCTCCCCAATCAGACGCTCTGCTTTCGCCTGGGGCATTGGGTACGGCTGTATCAGCGGCTGAGTGTGGTAGACTACTCCAGGTAGGAGCTCTTCTATTTCGTCCTGTTGATAAAACTGTGAGTTATATTTTAAATACAAGATAATTATTCCAAAGTTTCGGGGTTGGCTGGAAGATGGCTATAACTTTTATATAAACGAGAAATACTTTGCGAAGAATATAATCTAAAATGTTTTTACTGAAATTATTTTAGATAAGAATTGGGAAAGACACTTATAATGGCAATGATATTCATTTTGGTAATCAACAACATGCATTATTCGCGTTGCCTTGCAGACAAATTTTTCAAATATAAGAAGCAATGGATTATGAAAAACATGTTCTCCCATACATCGATTTAAGCAACCGTTAATTTTATAACGGTAAATGTAAATTTGTAATCGCAAAAAAAAAAAAACTATAAATTAACTATTTTCGGGCTTTTTCCTTTACTTGTGCTGTGAGACCTTGCTTCTTGCCAAATTTCATGATTCTAGGTCAACGGAAATTTCCCTATAAGTTTTGACTTATTTGCGAGTATTAAAATATGTCGCATAAATCGTCGTATTTTTTTATTGCGTTGAATTAGAAGCTTGATAATTTAGTGCTCCAAGGGACTCCAAGGACCTACGTATTTGATATTAATTTCAACTTGACACTTCCATGCGTTCCTGAGAAAAAGGATCTTGACAGCCTCATAGACAGACAGACAACGAAGTGATCCTTTTAAGGGTTCCGTTTTTTCTTTTTTAGGTACGAAACTGTAAAAATCAAATAAATAGTCCCAAAATCCTCAAAAAAAAAACAAATCTATCTAGGTAGTTTTAAGTACGGCTTCTAAATAATAGTTAACACAAAACACTTCCAATCACCTCTCGTGAAGTCGTAATTGATGTCTCCATGATTTTAGAACACAGCCATTATAATAAATCGAAAAGATTCAATCATGTGGCTCAGTGCTCCATTTTAGGTTGGCAATAACACGAGATCTTAGATCACCAGACACGATAAGCTTAACTATGAAAGAATCTTACCTCTGGTTCATCAGATTCCCTATACGCTGGACAGCTGATACCAGTAGAACATGGTCGTGATATCTCCGGTCTGGACGCAGGGTCGCATCCACCTCCTGAGGGCGTACACTCTACGCCACGAACCTGGACTCCTTCGCCACAGGATACTGAGCACTGGACAGATAATAATCTTAATTTTAATGATAATAAGGATATGAGTGGTAAAAAAAATTGGTATCTTGTAAATGTGGGATTCGTTTTCTTAACGAATGTTCTGGGCCTCAAGTCTGCTATTACAATAGTGTCAGAATGGTCGATCATTGATTTCATAATTGTTGATTTTGACAAGTTTGGTAATCTACTATTATAATGGCGTCATTATGACTTTCCAATGGTCGGCCACTGACACTACATTGAAAGAAATTGCAAAGAAAATGATCGACCATTATGAATTTACCAGATTACGAACTTTTAGCAAAATGACAATGGCATGACAATAGAATCGTGTTGGAATGACTGAATTTATAAAAATAGCAGGCTTGGGCCCCTGACTTTATGTGATGCGAAGGTTTAATGTCGAGGTTATCTAAAATACTTGGTAGGTAATTCTAGTTTGTTTTCGAATGCTTTAAAATCAAAGACCTGTCCCAACCTGAACCATCACACTGTGAGCAACTGTCTGTATGACTACTTGACTACGTTTACGCTTAAAATTAAATAGTCAAATTATTCGGGCGTAAAATCTTTATGGAATGTTTGGCCGCTCTAAACCTTTGTTAGCTCTACACATTACGCTCCTGTGGCCACACAACCATTATAAATTTGACACTCAAAGTCAACTTCGAAAGCCAAACATCTTCAAACTCAAACTATGCAGTCAATATCGTGTAGCCACACAAATTAATGAGCCACACAAAATTGTAGTCACGAACTAACCTAGCTCAAATACCCACGTCTAAACTTTAGACTAACAAGCTTCGAGTTTGTCTAAGTTTCGAAACTTTGCGTCAGTGCGGACAAATTAAAAAGACAGGTGAACTTTCTTTAATTGGAGGTAACCAAGGACTTCTTTTCGATTTTGAGGGGTTTTAGTTTTTACTAGTATGGAATCGTTTTGTTTTTGTTTGGTCCTACGTGGTGAATTTGGTCCTGAAGCTTAGAAAGTTTAGTATAGGTATAAAGAAGTTTAAGTTGTGACGATTGTCAGAAACTAAGTTTTTATTGTAGGTTGGCTGGTACCATATTGTTATGCCCTAACATTATGTAAGAAATTATATTATGTTTCCTTACTTGTGGCGGAATTCGGAAATCAGTTGTGATGAACAGAATATTCTCCGATTAATAATAAATTGTGATGATCCAGTGATCAAGGCCTCGCTTCTCGAGGTTGCGGGTTCAAATCCGGATAACTACCAATGTGACTTTTTTATTCATATTAAGTACATTATGAGTTTATCTTGGACATAACTGACAACGGTGAAGAAAAACAACGTGAGGAAACCTGAATTTATAGTTAATATAAGTCCGAAATTGCCAACCTGTCCTCAGCAAACGTGGTGATCAATGCTCGACAAAATAGGCTGATAAAATGTTTATTATAAAAGCGATTGGTGCTTTTATATGCCAAAAGTTACTACTAAAGGAATTATTACTTCTTAGTTGTTACAAACAGACATGGCAAGTTTGGAGTTATATTTTCTATATTTATTATATGATAGTCGAGGTCCTGGGTTTGATTCCCAGGTCGAGCAAAGTGGTATTGGGTTTTTCCATCTGGAATTTCTCGGTAGCAGCCCGGAGTCTGGATATGTGCCCGGTTGATGGCAATAGGCTCGCCCTCTATTACATGGGACTTAAACATAACCGGCAAAATGTGGGTGTACTATAGGTACACCTCTGCCTAACCCTTCGGGGATTATAGGCGTGATGTTATGTTTGGATCGAGAAATAAGAAAATAAGAATCTTGATCCTTTTCCCAATAACTTCTATAAAAAAGATCAAACAAGCCCAAGGGCTTCCAAGGTGACCTCACAAAACTTTAGCATGAATACAAAATCTCCAACAATGTGTGTAACACGTTCCTAAGAAATTGCATCTCCCTGCACTTTACGTAAGTACAGCAGCGCAATAAAGTTTCGCACTAGATATTGTGAGAATAGAATAGTTTATCGACAACATGAGCCGCTTACTGTACACTTTGTAGCGGATTTGTTAGCCTTGTGTGTACTTTGGATATATACTATGAATATGAGTTAAAAGTACCTCTGAAGAGTAAGCTCAGTGGAGTGTGGTGGGTGTGGAGTGTGGAGTTTACCACATGAAATGTATCTTATCGTTATCAAATATTCAAATATGTGTGTATTGTAAAACTATCAAAGACTGTTATGCGATGATGCTATGTGTGATGTGAGTAGTACCGTCAAAATCGGTGACGTCATTGAAAACGTAAATGTTTTGTGACATGCAACGTCACATTGCTCTAAGTGGTACTCAACGTAGATTTCAACACCTCAAGGTAGGTTTCAAAAAATTTCACCTTGCTTGTGAAACTATAGTCATTTGATATAATCAGGGGGTGATGTGATTAGCTGTCTTTTGTTACTTACCCCTGACCAAGGTCCTGCTACCCACACAGGGCAGTCATGTTGACTGCATGGTTGAGTTGACCGCGGCGCTGGAGATACGCAGCCAGGTTCTGCGTTTGCACCTAAGAAATATACATTGCAGAATGTTAGCTCGTAAATCCTTAGTAAATATCGGCAATTTTAACAAGAACAACAAAACTCTAACAAGAACTCGGTAGAGGAACCTATTATTTGTCAAGATTTGCTCTGACAAATTGAATGTAAGCTCACCAGGTTCATAAGTGTCAGTCTTGGTGACGTTGGCGGACCTCGCGCAGAGCACACGTCGGGATCGCACGCCACCGCCGCACGTAACGCTGCACGCCGACCATTCTCCAACGTACCATCTGCAGAGGGACAGTCAGGACATATTATAAAGTCAGGACATTTATTCAAAGTCAAAGTCAAAGTCAAACCATTTATTTCAAATAGGCACATAAGAGGCACTTTTGAACGTCAAAATTTACAAAAAAAATAGAATTGATTCTAGTTGCCCCTTCCAAAAGGTAGTTTCGTATGGAGAAGAATGGGCAAGAAACTCCACCGGTACTCTTTTAAAAATGTTTTACAATATTTTGTTTGATTACATTAATTATATGATTATATGTGAAGACGATGCACCTAGAATAAAATTACTATACCATAATAGGTAAAACGAATTAAAAACTAAGCAATGAAAAATAACTTAATTATTAGATAGATACGTGGTGTTCACATATTTACAAACATCATACAAGTATGTTTTTCTAAAAAAATAAGTCAGTGTGTGAGTATAGGTTATCACAGAATGTAAAATGAATATCATAAAAATAACAGATTTTACCATAAAAATAGCAACCAGTTTGATTTTGTCTAGACTCTAGATTGTCCTATGGAGCTGGACCAGCATGTTTCCAAGCATTCCTGTCCTGGATATAATCCTCTAACTTGTAATATGCTTGTTTACAAAGTGTACTTTTAATATGTGTTTTAAATTTTCTCTCATTTAATTTCAATATATCACAAGGTATTTTGTTGTAACATTTAACACAGTACCCCATAAAAGATGTATGTACTTTAGATAATCTGAAAAATGGTTGATCTATTTTATCTTTATTTCTAGTATTAAAATTATGTCTATCGCTTATCTTGTTAAAAATATGTAGATTTTTCCTTACATACATAATATTTTCATAAATGAATTGGCAAGGTACCGTCATAATATTAATCCTTTTAAATAGTTCCCTAAGAGATTCGCGGCGACGGAGATTATAAATTGCTCTGACAGCTCTCTTTTGCAAAATAAAGATGGACTCAATGTCAGCAGCCCGACCCCACAGTAAAATGCCATACGACATAATGCTGTGGAAGTAACTAAAATAAACCAAACGCGCGGTTTCTATATCTGTTAGCTGTCTTATCTTTCTAACAGCATAAGCGGCCGAGCTTAACCGCCCCGCCAGAGAGGTTATATGTGGTCCCCATTGCAGTTTCTCGTCTATAGTGATTCCTAGGAAAACCGTTTGATTAATAAATTCCAGTTTTTCTCCGTTCAATATGATATCACATTCGCTACTTCTAACATTAGGTAATTTAAATCTAATACATTTGGTTTTTTTTTCATTTAATACCAAATTATTTACCGTAAACCAATCTTGGACCTGAAGAATAGAGTTATTCACTTCGTCAAGATTTTGTGATCGTCGATCTATTTTAAAGATCAATGATGTGTCATCAGCAAATAACACCATCTTCGGTTGATTTTGAAGTAATTGGGGTAAATCATTAATGTAAACTAAAAAGAGGAATGGACCCAATATCGAACCTTGAGGAACGCCCATTGCCATTTCAGACCCTAATGAGTTAACGCCGTTTATTTGAACTTTAACCTTTCTATCTTTTAGGTATGATCTTAGTAAATCAAGAGCTGCATTCCTAATCCCATAGTGCTCTAGTTTCAGCAAAAGTGTCTCATGGTTCACGCAATCGAACGCTTTAGAGAGGTCGCAAAAGATTCCAATGGCATCTTGTGCTTCCTCCCAGGCGTTAAAAATGTTCTTTATTAGGGTAACACCGGCGTCAGTGGTACAACGCCCTTTAGTGAAACCGTACTGCTGTTCATGAAAGATGGATTTTTTATTAAAGTGACGTAACATTTGATTGAGCATCAACTTTTCAAACACCTTACTGAGAACTGGCAGAATTGACACAGGCCTATAATTATTGGGTTCTTTACTATCTCCGGATTTGAACAAAGGAACTACTTTACTGTGTTTCATGAGATCCGGAAAGACTCCTTGATCCACACTGGTGTTAAATATAAAAGCTAAATAGGGCGCAATGGTTTCGATTATAGATCTACAGACTTTTACAGACATGCCCCAGAGATCTTCTGTTAATTTAATTTTAAGATCTTTAAAAGTTTTTATAACAGCCTGGGGGTTTGTATGTTGGAACCTAAATTCCAAAGGGCATACTTTTACATTCTTTCTAAGTAAGGCAGCCGAGAGCGCGGGTGAGGAATTTAAAGTTTCAGTAGTTTTAAGGGAAATATTAGCAAAAAAGTTTTCAAATTCCTGAGCTATTTCTACCTCTGAAGTGATGGGCCCATGTGCAGTTTCTAAATTTAATTCAGTATTACGCTGTTTTTTCCTACCTGTTTCATTATTTATTATTTGCCAGGTAGTTTTTATTTTATCATCAGCTGATTTTATTTTATTGCTAATATAAAGAGCTTTAGCTATTTTGCACACACTTTTAAAAGTTTTAGAATATTTTGCAACATATTGATGAAAGCTTGCATTATTCTTATGTTGCTTTAGGCCATAAAGTTCAAAAAGATTTTCCCTGCTTTTACGAATACCTGGAGTCGCCCAATCACTAAATACGAACTTTGTGTAAATACTTTTAGTCTTTAGTGGAAAAGTGTCATTAAATTGTGTGTTTAATAGTGAAAAGAACTCGGCGTAGAACTCATTTGGGTCACAAATATTATTAAATCTCTGAACACATAATGCACTGGCCAAAGAATTATTTAATTTCTCTAAATTTTTACTTGTAATTGGCCTAAACCTTATTTGAGTTTTTTGTACAGGCATATAGGAGCAAAATGTTATTGTTTGACCACTATGATCAGATGGCAACTTATTTACAATTTGTTTGTGTAAGTAATCACAATTACAAAAAATATTATCTATACAAGTGGCAGAAGAAGCTGTCACTCGGGTTGGTTCAATAAAAACATTTGACAAATCAAATGACCTAAAAAGACTTAATAATCTGACAGTGTTCGAGTTATTTTCTAATAAGTTAATATTAAAATCACCACATATGATTATTGACTTACTATTAGTACTAAGTTTTTTTAACACATCTTCCAGTACAGAATCAAACAAAGATAGATTCTGGTAACTTGGAGGTCTGTATACGCATACTATAACATGCTTATCAAGCTCAACACAGGACAATTCAATGGTGTGTTCAACCGACAGTCCGATGATGTCTTTCCGTTCTTTCGATTTGATAGAATTTTTAATTAATATTAATGATCCGCCATGTATCATACGTTTTCGGCTAAAATGGCTAACTACACAATAATTTTCATAATTAATTGACATCACTTGATGATCTTTTAACCAATGTTCTGTTAAACAAATGACATCAAACTTGGTATTTTCTAAAAACAATTCTATTTCCAGTAATTTGGAAGAGCAACCTTGGATATTTTGATGAAATAATTTTAAAGTATGTTGCACTCCCTTTGTTTTTTTTTTTATGAGTTAAATGGCCAGAAGATACCTTTTTATTATTCTCTAATAATAATAATTGGTTATTTGAATGGGTAACTTCTGTTGTCTTACAGTCTAGTTTAAAGAATTATCTGGAGTGACCTCCACAACTACAACTGAAGAGTCTAGAATGCCTGTATGAGTTCCAGCAGGAAGAGAATACCCTATCTGACTGGTAGTGGCCTCCAAGGATGTTGGTATTATAGGTGGATCCTCCTTCGTACAACATGATGACTCATAATTAATCTCTATGTTGTTAGTATAACTAGACAACACAGACTCGTCACTAATACTAAATTGGAAATGAAATATATTTAGGGATGACAACGTAAGAGAGGAAGAAAAGTTGGGCTATGTTTATTTCATTCACTTAGTTCTTGCAAAAGATGAATGTTTTTCCACCAAACACGCACTAAATATTGAGGAGAACTTACTTGAAAGGACACGGATGGGTGTTACACCTGACAACAGACGCCTGTGGCTTACTGGAAGCGTCACAAAGCTGCTCAGGAGCGTCAGACCCCGTCAGGCGATCACGACATACTGCTAGGGACATCTTGTAGCCTGCGAAAATTAATACATTTAGCATAAATACAAGGGTAGAAAAAAAACAAGGCAAAGCACCCAAATTGCGTAATAAACTATTTTTCACAATCTGAAAGTTTTTTAATTTCTAATCTATTGCTTTATATATGTTTGGAAAATTTGTTTGTTCGACCACGTTAATAACGCAATAAATGTTATCGAATTGTCAACATGAAAAGCATTGTAGTTGTTAGTGTGTAACGCAATTACCCCCCTGATCTAGTCATCAGTAAATCTGCTGACAGATTTCATGTCGGATGTGTGATTGTTTGACCGAAATAGCAGCAGACAATAAAAAATATAAAACATGATTTGAAAAGATCCGGGCACCAGTGGTTAAAATGAGGCATTCCACTAATTATAGCACTGATTTCAACAGCACTTGACCGAACCGCACCTGAGCACTTCCACTAACGGCACTGAAACAAAATTTTGATGAGTGCGGTTCGGTGGAACAGTTTATTAATATTATTTTCAGTCCCCGAACGGCACCTATGTAAATATTTTTTTAGTGATGGGGTTTATTTTTTGTTTAAGACATAAGCAAACAAAACATATCGATACAAATCAGCAGAAGTTAAAAGTCTTCCGGATAATTCCACCTTGTTCACCTGGAGCAAAGAGTAATGTTTTATTTGAGTAGCTGTCAGTAAACAAAAAATGAGAGACCTTGTCACTTTTCTTAGCGATTTCATTTGTTCAAAATTGTTCTGAGGTTCAAATCATACAGTATTTCAACTAGGAACAAAATGGTCGAATGAACACACTCACACATTATATACCGCTACATGAAATCTAAGTATGTTTCAGTATGCAGTGAGTCGGGGCTGTCACTCTCGTTCAATTTTTGATGAGAGTAGTTGTGTTATATGCGATCGCGCCCGTACCACAGTGTAAAAGTGCCTACGCATCAAAACAATGCCGTCGAGTCGGCTGCACGGCAATGACCTAGTTATTGCGTAATGCTGACGGCTGTAAGCGAATATTATTGTTAAGGCGAAGTTAATACTCGCTAACTTCTATAATGGGTTCGGAAAAGCCATCACCGAACATTATTAGCGTAAACTTAAAAACAGAAACTGAACATCTGTTGTACAAGCACCTTTGTGAAGAACAAAAACAGCGTGAAGAGCTGCAAAAAAACCTAAATGACTTAAAAAGTCAAATAAAAAACCTACAGCAACAGCTGAAACTTCAAGCGGAAAACCCACCGAAATCAGCTACTACAACCGCCACTGAGACTTCTCCTCCGCGTGTTGAATATGCCACGGACGAAGAAGAACTAGCTCGAGAAACAGGATGGATACGGCAAAAAAGCAGGAAGAAAAGAAGATTGAACACCTCTCCCGCCCAACCCAATCTGAATGAACACGGAAATGAAGAGAATAAAGGTAAGGAAAAAACAATTAAAACTCCTTTGCCACCACCTATTGTAGTAGATGGTATTCAGAACTACCAGAAATTTTATGATTTTTTATCTGAGAGTCAATAAGCTGACGCGTTTAGTATCAAAATGATGAACGGTGATACAGTTAAAGTAAATGCCAAAAACGAAGATTCGTACAGGGCAATAACAAAGGCTCTCTCACTCAACAACTGCCTTTGGCACTCCTATGAGAACAAGCAAGAGAGACCAATTAGAGTAATGGCAAAAAAATTGCATTTCTCATGTATTCCGGAGAGAATTGTTGAAGACTTGCGTGGCAAAGGCTACAAAATACTAGAAGCAGTCAACAAATTGAGTTGGAAAACCAAAGAGCCACTCAATATGTTCATGCTAGCATTTTCAAATGATGAAGAAACTAGCAAAATATATAGCATAAAAACTGTGTTGGGATGTAATGTGGAAATACAACCGCTGAAATCCACAAAACTAGTACCTCAGTGTAAAAGATGCCAGGCGTACGGCCGTACTCAAAAGTACTGCTCCAAAGAACCGAGGTGTGTAAAGTGCACAGGTAAACATCTCACTAAGGATTGCAGAAAATCAAAAGAAGAAAAGCCAAAGTGTGTCCATTGTGGAGCTCCACATCCGGCGAACTACAGGGATGTATCGTAGCTAAAGAAATACAGCAGATTCGAAACAATAAATCGAAAGGCAATAATACAACCCCACAACAAAACACACCTACTGGAAGAGTTGAAATCACCAGCCAGTATAAAGGAAGTCAAAGCACAATAAAAACTACAGCTAAAAACGTCTCTTATGCCAAAGTAGCTACAAGCGGCATAGCGAAGACGCCTTTGGCTGATATGGACAGTGACAAAAAGTTAAATGAAATCTTAAAGTTCATGTCATCATTTGACGAGAGATTGAAAAAAATTGAAAATAGCAACAAAGCTGCTACTTCTAAGCCAAAAAAATGAATACTACAGTGAAACTTATGGCGTGGAACTCAAATGGGTTACAAAAACATCAGAATGAGTTGCAAGTAATATTAGACATAGAAAAAATCGATGTGTGCCTGATATCAGAAACTCACTTCACAAAGCAATCTCACATTAAGTTTAAAGGGTACAAAGTATACCATGCACTACACCCAGACAATTCTGCAAGAGGCGGTAGTGCAATTATTGTAAAAGAAAACCTTCAGCACTATGAAGAGTTTAAATACGAAGAGAAAGAGATCCAAGCAGTCGCTATTTGTCTACAAACCAAAAAATATCCTGTTACAGTATCTGCCATCTACTGTCCACCACGGTATACGATAAAAAAAGACCACTTTATGAGCTTTCTAACCCGCCTTGGAAGTAGATTCATCTTAGGAGGTGACTTCAATGCTAAAAATACGTATTGGGGCTCCAGACTAACAACTACGAAAGGCAAAGAACTACTTAGTGCCATAAAAGAGCTGAAATGTGATGTCATGTCAACTGGAAAGCCCACCTATTGGCCAACAGATCCAAATAAAATCCCGGACTTAATAGATTTTTTCGTAACCAAGGATATAGCAACCGGTTATATAAAATTGGAACAAAGCTATGACATGAACTCGGATCACTCTGCAATTTATTTAGAAATTAGTGAGACCATTTTGTTTAAAGACAATAGTCCCACTCTTGCCAATAAGTGTACAGACTGGGAGGGCTTCAAGATCAGATTGAATGATCAAATAGACCTTAAAGTCCCATTAAAAACACCCGAAAACCTAAACATTGAAGTAGAGAATTTCATAATGCATATCCAGCAAGCAGCGTGGGAAAATACACCTGACTTCAGCAAGAGGACGAAGGGAAAAACATACCCCTTCAGAATCAAGCAGCTCATTATGGAAAAAAGAAGTCAGAGAAAAACATGGCATCAATCTAGGTGCCCTGATGACAAACGAAAACTCAATAACCTGACGAAAAAAATAAGAAGACTTATCCAGAACTTTAAAGACGAAGCAACCAACACCTATATCCAGAATCTAAGTAACAACCAAAAGACAGACTATTCCTTATGGAAGGCTACTAAGTACCTAAAAAGGCCGGTTACCCAAGTCCCACCTATTAAGTGTGAAAACGGGCATTGGGCCATTACTAATGAGCAAAAAGCTAAGAGGTTTGCAGAGCATCTAGAAAATATATTTCAACCAACCGACGAGGAACTCATTGAAGATCACACTTTGGCTAATATGGTGACATCTGAAAATGAAGTAACTATAAAACTAGTAACACCGAGAGAAGTTGCACGAGAAATAAAACATAATATAAGTACACGAAAATCACCAGGTTACGATTTAATAACAGGAGAAATACTACATAACCTACCAAGAAAAGGTCTGGTTAAGTTAACAACCCTTATCAATGCAGCACTAAGGCTAAAATTTGTACCAGACGTATGGAAGGTGGCTGAAGTAATAATGATAGCCAAGCCAGGAAAACCGGCTCACGAAACATCATCATATAGGCCCATTTCCTTACTACCAATCATGTCCAAGCTGTTTGAAAAGCTGTTACTCAAACAGCTTAATCCAATAATAGATAATAAAAACATCATACCAGAGCACCAATTTGGTTTTCGAGAAAAACACTCTACCATCGATCAAGTGCATAGGATCACAAATGTAATAGAAAACGCCCTTGAAGACAAGAAAGTATGTGCTACTGTATTCTTAGACGTGGCACAAGCGTTTGACAAAGTATGGCATGAAGGCCTTATAAATAAATTGAAAAGTCTGTTACCAAAGCAGTTTGCAGATATATTAGAATCCTACATTCTGAACAGAGCCTTTAGAATAAGACAAGAAGACGCCTACTCAGAACTGAAACAAATTAATGCTGGCATACCGCAAGGAAGTGTATTAGGTCCGATCCTGTACCTACTATACACTTGCGATATTCCTGAATTAGAGCAAAACACGATTGGGACCTTTGCTGATGATACAGCCATAATGGCTGTGGGTAACAGCCACGAAGAAGCAGTGGAAAAGGTCCAAATGGCTGTAAATCAAGTTTATAACTGGACCAAAAAATGGAAGATTAAACTAAATGAATCCAAATCTGTTCACATAGACTTTTCCAACAAAAAACATCAGTATTCTCCAGTTTACATTAACAATAAACTAGTACCATACGAGAATACAGCTAAGTATCTCGGGATGACCCTTGACGCAAAGTTACGCTGGAAAGCCCACGTTAAGAAGAAAAAAGATGAACTCGACCACCGATTCAAAAGAATGTATTGGCTGCTTGGAAGAAACTCCATGCTGTCCGTGCAAAACAAATTATTGCTATACAGACAAGTCCTGATGCCAGTTTGGACTTATGGTATCCAGCTGTGGGGCTGCACCAAACAGACCAATATATTGACTATACAACGATTCCAGAACAAAGTGCTAAGGGAAATTGTAAATGCACCTTGGTACATACGAAATGATGACCTCCATCGGGATCTAAAAGTTGAGTTCATCGATAAAGTGATCCAGAAATTTGCAGAAGCTCACGAAAAGAGGCTTCATCAGCATGTGAACGTCGAAGCAATCCAGCTTCTCGATCACACAAATATAGTAAGAAGACTAAAAAGAACAAAACCGTTCGAGTTAGTGTTTAGTGTTAGTGAATAGTGTAAAGTACAAAAGTGCCAAACAAACACAAGAATGAAGTGTATTCGCCTTAATAGAGACAATAAGAAAAGTGCTATTGGACACATTCTTAGTAAAGACAATTTAGTAGTTTAGGTTATAATTTAATTACTTATTAGTCTATTTAAAAGGCTAGATTGTAATAAGATTAGGGTTCATTCTATTGATGAACCTTAGGACAAGGGAAAAAAAAAAAAAAAAAAAAAAAAACATCGAGGCAAGTTTAGTAATTGCGTGTAGGTAGGATGTCTAATTTATAATAATAATTATGTCGTTTGTTTTTTGTTTTCTTACCAGAATACATTTTTAAATATTTCCTACAATCAAAAATAAAAAACAAAACATTTAAAAATATAAAAAAAATGAGTTCCGCCGGTGTTGGGAGCAGGGTTTGAGCTACCAGTTGTTAGGGCCGCAGGAGATAGGAACTTTCTCACAATGCAAGCCGTATCAAGGAATATTGCCTTTTGAATCACGCCGTTGATCCAACCGCCTAACGAGAGCCTCGAGAGATGTTGATCGAGGCTTTCAGGCATCAGGCTTTTGGCCGTAACGACAATCAGCACAATGACAGCCAAGCTCACATTCCACATGTCAACAAGCTCGTATCGAGATATTATGTTTCTCTTTCTCAGCTTTCACGAGGTTCTCGTCATGTGGAAGGGCAACATCTACAATCATTGCGCGGCGCGCTAATCGATCTATCACCACTATATCAGGCAAATTGGCGACAATAGTCCGGTCTGTAATGATAGACCGATCCCAGTACAACGTGACATGGTAATTTTCGAGAACTAGGTCAGGCATATTAATTATTATTATTTTCCGCCATTTTGGACTTGTTAGTAACTTAAACTTACTACTTAATACTTTTTTACTTCTCAAAGCGAAGAGGCCTGTGTCCCGGCAGTGGGAACATTATAGGCTGATTATGTATGTGTGTTATGTAGTAACTTAAACGATTGATTTCAAAATTGATTTTAGTTTAGATTTTTTTTTTAATTATTTTGTATGTATCTAGGTATGTGTGAATGGAATCAAATCAACTCCTCATGTAACTATTATATCGTCAACGTGATCTATCAACTCAGCCTTGCGCTGACCAGCGCAGGAAATAGGCCTCTCCCAGACTGCGCCACAACACCCTGTCCTCCGCCTTCCGCATCCAGTCTGTCTCAGCTACCTTTATAAGGTCGTCGGTCCATCTCTCCGATACGCGCTCTCCACTTCAAGACTCGTCTGTCTATGGGGCATCGGTCCTTTAACAAACATGGGTCGCCCACTGCAACTTCAGCTTGCTTACTCTGCAAGATATGTCGGTAAATCCGGTTCTTTTCCGGATAGTTTCATTTCTGATCTTATCCTACAAAAGAAACTCCGAGCATAGCTCGCTCCATAGTACGCTGAGCAACCTTGAATTTGTGGACCAGCCCAACTGTATGTGTCCACGTTTTGTCACCATATGTCATATCGGGCACGACGCACTAGTTCAAGACCTTGGTCTTTAAACATTGCGGGATAGGTGACGAAGAGACTTGACGAAGTTTTCCAAACACTGCCCAACCCAACAGGATCCGTCTGTCCGCTTCATTCTCAAAGTTGTGTCTACCGAGCTGGGTGACTTCCCCTAGGTAGACTTACTACTCCTTCACAACTTCAAAAAGCGACCTTTTGATGTAGATTGGTCTCGGCAAGACGTGTGAATAGTACATGACTTTCGTCTTGTCCAAATTGATGCAGAGGCCAACCCGTCGAGAGGCTCCATTTAAGCTGTACAGCATCTGGTCTAACTTTTTCAGCGTCTCTGCTATTATGCTATGTTGAAATAGTTTAGTGATTTGAATCCAACGTTAAACAAATTGCATACGTAAAAATTTACCCGCATTCATTACGTACGATATCGGAGCCCTTTACTGTACGTGGTTCGATTGCACTTACTACTCGTTATGTTATAGTTGGTAATGTCCTGAACACAGAATATAATATACGTCCCATCACTAGAAACTGTATCCAGGTGCCGTTTGGAGACTTAAAGTAATATTAGAAAACTATTACACTGAACCGCACTCATCAAAATTTTGTTGCAGTGCCGTTAGTGGAAGTGCTCAGGTGCGGTTCGGTCAAGTGCTGTTGAAATCAATGCTCTTAGTGGAATGCCTCTGGCTATAGGGTTAAAACAACAGACATTCGTTTTAAAATAATATACTTTACTTTTAAATGACTTTGAAACGAATACGTAGAAATGGTAATGGTATGTGGTTATGTACTGCCCTATATTTAGATTTCACTTGGATTTTTGAATACCAACACCAACACATACATAAACTCACGCCTTTTTCCCAATGGGGTAGGAAGAAACTTCAGAACGCCACCTGCTACGATCCTAACATACTCCTTTTGCTTCACGTTCATACATCTGTTCATACACGCACACCGGTTGCGAGTACTACGCACCTGATCATTCCAAAGGTACAAGTGAGTTTCAAAAAAAAAAACACTGCAAAGTGAAAATAACTTTAATTTTGGAAGTCGGTGTCAAAAAACTAAAATACAGATCCAAAGACACCGACTTCCGAAATTAAAGTAATTTTTCACTTTGTAGTGTTTTTAAGGTTCCGTACCTCAAAAGGAAAAAAACGGAACTCTTATAGGATCACTTCGTTGTCCGTCTGTCTGTCTGTCTGTCAGTCTGTCAAGACCATTTTTCTCAGGAACGCGTAAAGGTATCAAGTTGAAATTAATATCAAATACGTAAGTCTATGGTACCTTGAAGCTCTAAAAAAATCAAGCTTCTAAGTCAACGAAATGAAAAAATACGGCGATATAAGCGACATTATTGCGACATATTTCGATACTCGCAAATAAATCAAAACCTATAGGGAAGGTATATATATATATATACTACCCGTTGACCTAGAATCATGAAATTTAGCAAGAAGCAAAGTCTTACAGCACAAGTATAGGAAAAAGTCCGAAAATCCTAAATTTGTAGTTTTATCACTTATAAAAAAAATTACGAATATCTCGCACTTAAATCAAACCTATAGGGTACTTCCCGTTGACCTAGAATCATGAAATTTGGGCAGAAGCAAGGTCTCACAGCGCAAGTAAAGGAAAAAGTCCGAAAATTGTTAATATGTAGTTTTATCACATAAAAACAAAACATTTTTTGCGATTCAAACTTAAATTTTCGGTTGGAAAATTGACCGTGGCGTATATCGATGAAGAGAATATATATATACGTATATCGGAGAACAAGTTTTTCAACAACAATGTTAAGTTTGTTTTAGGGATAAATTCATCCTAACTACGGAACCCTTCATTGTGCGTGGTCCGATACGCACTTAGCCGGTTTTTTTTTGGGAACTTGGTTGTTTTTTTTTGGAAATAGTTTTTGACTTAGACTATTATTTCTACTAGATTTATACCCAATAAAACATTTAATTGATACTTCGTTGGTATTGGGACTTGCAAACTCCCTAGACTGCTCGTCAAACGCCTTGGAGCCTCAAAGGTTTGACGCTTAATCTAATGGCTATTCGGACTTCAGCAATAAAGGTGGCCCGTCCACGGACCAACCGTGGCAAGCGTAGCTTAACCTGATCGATCGACCCGTGCAGCTGTTATTACTTAGTCACAAGCCCAAGACAAAGCAAGACTTCTACTGCTGGAGTAAATGGCAAGAATACTACAGGAATACCATACAACAATTAATTTATTTATTCACAAGGGTACAGAAGCTGCCAAGCTGAAATGGGATTGGGTGGGTCACGACAGCCGCATGCACAGTGACCGCTGGGTAACAGTCTCCATCACGGTGAGTGCCTGAGGGTGGATGATGAAGTCCTTCATTAAGACTAGGCAATCTAATTGGCAGCTTGACTTTGTATTTTACGGGTAAACTCTATGAACCAAATATTTATAAGGAAATCGTATTTATATGGGGCTCGTGGCTAAATGATAACAGCCACACGGGTCGATCGCAGGTTAAGCTACGTCTGCCGCGGTCGGTATGTGGATGGGTTACTATCCATTACATATCGAGACCACTCCGTGATTCGGAAAGTACGTTAAGCCGTTGGTCCCGGCTGTCATTCGTAGATCTTTGACAGTCGTTACGGGAACTCAGAACCCCAAAAATTTGGCAACCAGTCTTACCAAGACGAATCGTTACTCAGTAACTGGGTTGTGGAGGTCAGATAGTCAGTCGGTCCATATAAAATTAATACAGGTATTTAGCTGCATCCGGTTAGACTGGAAACCGACTCTGACATAGTTGGGAACAGGTTAGGCAGATCGATTTTTGACATTTTTCTCGTGTAGATTAGCAACGAAACCGGTAATTCTAAAATACAGAATCTTTTGACAAAAAATTTAGTTATCTTTGTGGAATAACCTGCAAATTACCTTTCGGCATTAACACGATTCTCTTTTTAGTTATTCCAACAACTTTTTTGTTTCTCTATTTGTCCAAATTTAATATTTTCGTGTCGAAATTAAAATACAGGCTGCTTCGCTGCCCCCAATTTCCCTCGAGGTCAGAAAAATATGGACAAAAAAAATCCTCCTATCATAGGTATGTTGGCAGATATATATGCTTCTGTATTATTTCGGCTCGTTACTAACAAAAGGCCCGGTGTAAATTTCAGCGCTTTTGCCTAAATTCCAGCTCAAAGGGTATTTTATGCTCCCCTTTATACAAAATTAGGACGTCCAAAGTTATATTTGTCCAAGTAAATGAAAATATATTCAAGAGTCAAGGCGAAGTATCCCTTCAAATTAAATTTCTGAAACCGGGGATCGACAGCTTTTATTCCTTGAATGGAAGTCAAAGTTGAAATTTGCCGTGTCGTGTATTAAATTTCGGAGCCCAGTTAAATAACGTTGACTTTATTTTATTTCACAATAGGTACCTATGTACGATGAAGTTTGGTGTAAGACATAACATCAGTCGTCTTTTGAGAGTCATAGCCAGATAAAGGTGTTATAAGTTTTTTTTTTAATTAAACAGCGAGCCTACTTTTCAGATAGTTCCACAAAACTACGTAGACTTGCCTCCGATACTTACATAAAGGACCAAAATATTTAAAAAATATATAAATTTTGATTATGTAAAGCTCCAGAAAAATGAGAATTGTGTTCCAATGTTATTTTATGTGACCCACAAAAATACAAACAAAACAATATAAAATTCTTTAAGCAAACAAGAACCACTTTAAAAACCACTACATTTACCTAAAATGTAATTCTATACCGCCAATAAACTTGGTGGATAGACAGCGCCGCCACCGCGGGGAAAAGTACAAAAACGTAATTATTTTTCCATTTACGAAACACGAAACGTTCATTTGGAAGATGAAATTAGAAAAAACATTTGAGCAAATTCGTTTCGGTAAAGGTTCCGTGGCAACGCTTATTTTTGGGCTGATTGGGGAAATCGAAAATAGAAAACATCTAAAAAGTAAACGAGTACTAGGAAATAAGGAAAATGTTAGAAGCTTTGTTGTCAGTAGGAATTTGAACGATTATAGGAAGTTAACAAGCAATTATACGAAAAACATGGCTCAACAGAGGCAGACCAAGTAAAAGAAGACGAGATTGTGTGAAAGATGATATGGCTAGGAAGAATTTATTTATTTTTACTTTAAAACATAAAACGGCAATATGCCAATTACATTAGCTAAAGTAAAATTATGAATGAATAAATTAATGAGTGAGTGAAATACACCGACACCAGCGCACAGACTCGTTTACTCGAATGAACCCAAAGATTCACACTAGCCCCTGGAACCTCATGTTTCGTGGGACTACAGAGACTATTGCATATCAAAGAGTAGACCGGGGGGCGCAATAATGGTAGGGAAGACGTGCTCTTGGGATATGGAAGGATTATTAGAGCCGTACAGGATAAAACACTTAGAGGTGATGATCATGTCAGTATGTCTGGAGTTATGAGAGATGATTGTATGAATTTTTTGTCAAGATTTGATCAAAATCTCTCTTAAGTTCTGCGGTCTTGACAAAAAGAGAAGAAGACGTGCGTACGTACGTGACGTGCTGCGCCAACCAGGCGATGATGAGAGGGGAAAGGGATGATGATGGTGATGATAGCAAGAGGCAAGTCAAGATACAATGGAAGAATGTGTAAAAAAAAGCAAAATTTTGGTAGAACCGTGGCATTCATCGGAACATTAAAATACGACTGACCCCTGCTCTAGTTTTTTCCATATTTTTATATGGCACTGAAACGTGGTGCATAAGCCGCGAAAGCAGTAAGATCAATGTTTCCAAGACGTAGTGTTGGCGGAGGCTACTCCGTATACCATGGACCGCTATGAGAACAAATGAATTCATACTGGAGGAACTCAGTATCACCAAGCGACGATCAACAACATGCCAGGAGCGTGCCCTCAGCTTCTTTGGACATATTATGCGTTCACCTAAGCATACTCTGGAAAGGCTTATGATACTGGGCCGGGTGGTAGGGAAACGCGCTCAAGGCAGAGCACCAACAAGATGGTTAAACGCGATCAAGAAGGCTGTTGGAGGTAGCATTTACCGAGTCTACACTGCAGAATACCGCATAGCTTGGAGACGCGTCGTATGTGATCGCGATTCTCAGCATTGAGGGAACGACGAAACAGAAGAAACAAAAATGAAGATTGAGCACAAATACTAATAACCTGAGGTATCTTTTCATGTAAGTATCCAAGAATTCATAGCAAATAGCTAAATATATAAATATGTATAGAAAGCAAATTAATTAGAACGATGAAAATACACGAATGAAACTGAATTCCATTAAGAAAGATGAAAAAATTGGTCCTAACTCCATTATCGTTCAAGTGCTCGAGGCCCCTAAAAGAAAAAAAATAAGAGTTGAGTATAGGTCTTGCAGTATTTAAATTCACATTAAGCGAGTTTGGAAAACAAAATTACTGAACATTACTAAGAAACGGATATCAAAGGGAACTGCTGCGGTCAATTTACATTAGGAACGTTGCAATTATTTGACTAAGCTGACCAAAGCGAATGTAATTGAATGAAAAGGTGGAAGAGCCTAATTAGTATACCACTACCCCCGGTCACTTTCCCCCCCCGCCCGCCCGCGCCGTGCAATAAGTCAATAATCATCATCATCATCATCTGCCTAGCCTTTTCCCAACTATGTTGGGGTCGGCTTTCAGTCCAACCGGATGCAGCTGAATACCAGTATTTTACATGGAGCGACTGCCTATCTGACCTCCACAACCCAGTTACTGGGTAACACGATATCCCTTGGTAAGACTGGTTGTCAGACTTTTGGGCTTCTGACGACCCGTACCAACTGTCAAAGATCTACAAAATATGACAGCCGGGACCAACGGCTTAATGTGCTTTCCGAGGCAAGGAGAAATCTGAATCAATTAGTCAATAATATTATCCCTTATAATAATAATCAGATCCTATAACTCCCCTACTTGTACAGTAATCAGTATCGCCCTAAGCCTAAGTTCGAGTCGCACCATGAGACGCCCTTAGCTGTGCTACATAATTTATTTTTTTAACCCAGCGAGGAGGCCTTCTGGCCCCGGCTAAGCAGTAAAGGCACATCGGAGCCAACTCCAATACGTCAGAGTTAAAAAAAAAATGTAGAAGAGAACCTTCTATCATTTGTTTATGAGAGAATTGTTGAATTAAATGATTATTTTTATATATTATAATTTATAATTGAATAAAAATTAAATGATTTTATTTTCTGTAAGTAGGTTTGTCACCATAATTATTTTAAAAACTAGATGACATCGGCGTTTCCTATCTGACTACTCTGAGAAGAAAGGCCGAAACAAACTCAGAGGTCACAGTCTCTTTTAAAGTCCAGACATAATCTTGGTCAGATTGTATGTCAATTTATTGTACCTACTGAGATGGAGCACATAACAAAATAATATCTAGTTTGTTGCCATTTGACCCCTGTAACACTGGTTTTTCCTAGAATGGGGGTCATTGATCATTTATTTTGTACCAGGCTATTTCCATGCTTAGATTAAGTGTCAGCCTGTATAAGTGTACTTTTATGTGAAATACATTTTTTTTTTCATTAGGTAAGAATTTCATTCCTCTTCTAGTGTTATTGCTTTAACTAAAATAATTTAATTAGAAGTTATTTAATTGGCTGTAGAATATAATATAGCAGACTTGATCAGCTTTTTAGAAACCAGGGATATATAATTTATCGTTTTGTTTACTTCTGTGATCTCAAACTCAACTCAAACTCAAAGCATTTATTTCAAATAAACCAATTACAGGCACTTTTGAATTGTCAAGGGGTCGGTCAGTCAGAGAGATGAAGCTAGTTGCCCATTCCAAAGCGTAGTAGGTTCCTATGGAGACGAACGGGCAAGAAACTCCACGAACACTCCTTTTACGAGTAATCAAAATATTGTGACAAAGTTATCTTTATGCCACGACACAGGGAATCCTAGCGTGGAGTCCAGGGAATTTGTAAACAGCTAACGCCTAAGGCTCCTATGTAATGTATTACTAGGTTTTCGGGTTCCGTACCCGAAGTTTGCTAAACGGAACCCTATTACTAAGCCTCCGCTGTCCGTCCGTTTGTCCGTCTGTCCATCAGAGGGCTGTAATCGGTGGACAGTTGCAATTTTCACAATTTGTGAATTTCTATTGCGGCTATATCAACAAATAATAAAAACTCGGCGTTTTTTGCTCGATCTTAATACAGTACGGAACCCTTCGTGTACGACTCTGACTCTCACTTGGCCGGTTTTTAAATATTGTACCAAGTTTTCTGAACCGAATAATTTTTTTATTTATATATATTATTTAAACAGTCGATTAGGAGACGTAGCTCTGATATTTATGGTGATGTGTTATTTAAAACTCGCTTTCCTCTAGATTCATAAATTACGCAGTATAATAAAACACGGATACATTATTACATTCTACTTACATTCGTATGTTGAAGTCAATAAATGAAAATAAATTGTTACCAATAAAATAAAACGGAAATGTTCGTTTTATTTGAACGTTGCGTCGTAAGCGAACTTTGTGACCTTTGAACGTAACCTAGAAAAATTGGTTATTTTGTTTTTTATATGCTGTTATAACGTTTTTATACCAAGGTTTTATTTTTAATTGTTTGCCAAACATACCACCCATACGATGGAATTGGTCATATCGACGTCAGTACTTATTGACAGACAGCTTTTTGTTGTGTAACATATTTCCTTCCGCTTTCTGTGGGAGTGATTTCGTGAATAGGGACGGAACTGTGTAACAGGAAGTGACAACTTGACCATGGAATAAGTAAGTACTTTTCAATAGCATGGAATTAGTTAGTACATAGAATTAATTAGTAAGTAGAGGGGATCATTTCTGTCGCTGCTCATCAATTGCTTATTACCAAGGTGAGATGTCAGATGTTACACATCTGACAGACTTTTTTTTAAAGTGAAAACTTCTAATTGTAACTTCTTAGTGTAATTTTACTGAAGTCTGTTTACCTTTCTGTGTTTTTGTCAAAGATAATGTTTTGTGAATAAAAAAAAAATATTATATTACAAAATTATTATTATTATAAATCGTCTCGCTCAAGTCGGCGACGCTGAATCGGGTTTGCTCAGCTCCAGTCGGTCGGTGATGCTGATTAGGGTAGGCATACTCAGATGCAGACGTAAGTTTTCACTTTTCTGGTACGGTCATCAGCACACCCCTTGTTTGTCTTGCCAGGGTTGCGAGTTTGTCCGAAAGGGATATCGTGGCCCTGGCACACAGGCTACGGAAGGAACACGGGTGGGTTTTAGTCAGTAAAAGTCTGACACGCCCTCCCGCTCCGCCCAGAGCGGGAGAAGTTATTTGATAATTTCCCACCCAAAAAAAAAGGGATGTACATTTTTTTCTGATAATGGTGGCAAAACCATCAATGTTCATCAAATTATCTGCAAACATCCCAGATGCGCTACAAAGCCACGGCAGCCGCAGCAGTACTCTCAGTGCGTTATTATATTGAACGCGTAGGTCGCTGTATGCCCGCTGAGTGAAATTTACCCACAGGCTGCACGTGTAGAACTTTGGTGTCAATAATCTTGCGTTCCGCAGATAAAGTACTATCAACGGGCAAATTGTCCAATAGGCACAATTATTGTTGTTTCAGGCAAATCAAATTGTTTCAGCAGCCGGATAGGTACACTAACCTCTACATTTTCATGAATCAGCCTCATCCAGTTTAAACATAAAGCCTAATAAAATAACGTCTATGCTCATCAACGATTAAGAACTTGAGCTCCAGAAAACTTCTTTTGAATACATAAATATGTAAATACATCCATTTAGTCTTGAGATTCCGCTGAATATCAAATTGAAAGTGTACGCATTCTATCTGCAATGCTTCGTATATTCGTAGCAGAAAAAAGAGCTTGGATTTGTATTCTGGACTAAAGCAGCAGGAAAATGCTGATTGTTTTTTGAAAAATCTATTCAACCTCTCTGTTTGTGAGAAACGATTATCGTTTGCAGCAGTGAATACACTATCGTTTTTGTTGTTGTCTTTAAAGACTTTAATATTTTTAAAGAGCTACACGTGCCGCGGTCCGTCCGTGGATGGGTGACCATCTTTACATATCAAGACCCCACCGTACCTCGGAAAGCACGTTAAGCCGTTGGTCCCGGTTGTTATTTGTAGATCTTTGACAGTTGTTCCGGGTCGTCAGAAGCCCGAAAGTCTGATAACCAGTCTTACCAAGGGTTATCGTATTACCCAGTTACTGGGTTGTGGAGGTCAGATAGGCAGATGCTCCATGTAAAATACTGGTATTCAGCTGCATTTGGCTAGACTGGAAGCTAACCACAGCATATAATGTAGTTGGGAAAAAGGCTAAGCAGATTGAATGACGTAGGTACCTATTTGGTTAGCTTTCTGAAAAGACTTACAGCTTATTAATTATGCTCAAGTTTGATTTAAAATAAAATAAATATTTGTTTACTCGTAGTATTAAATTGGTTTTGTCGTGTTTTTTTGCCATCGACACCCTACGAAGAAGAATAGTAATTAAAATAATATATTTAGGGCAACTTCGGTTTTCGGGTTAGTTTTTTAAACAGTAATAAATGGCTCATGTTAACGTTCATTACAAATCCTGGATTTCAGTACCCGTTAACCCTAACAATGAAATCCTTATCGGCATCAAAACACCGCGAAAATTATCTCCAGTCCAACCCCCCAAAAAGTCAAAACCATTCATTTAGTCTTGACCGTCGTTTCTCAACCCTTTAACCGACAAAGGGGTCTGACAGAGCCCATTAATCATTACGACACTGACACCTAATTAACAATTGAAACGTCTGAAGGTCTGGAAGACCGTCTCGGGTCAGTGGGCAAGAGGTAATCTAGTGGATGCTTAGGTTAGCGTTATAACGCTTCTTCTGTAATAAATAGTCGGTGTGCTAGGGTTAACACCTAAACAGTGAATTAGAGGAAGAATTTTGTTAAGTGGAGAGGTGGGTGGGTTCCTTTATTTAGATCGAGATGCGCAGTTCTTACAGGCGACTGCACTTCGGTGTTAACAAAGTCAAAGGATTTTGAGCTGGTCTAGCGTAGAACGGTGTTTCAGTACAATAAGAGGCCAGCTTATACTGGTGTGATCGTGAGGAGTAGCAGTGCTTGGACCGCGTATGTTGATACTATAGTAGATCTTCACAGCAAAAATATAAATATATCTGTCAAGATAGAAAGTAAAAGCTGTGAACTCTTCGAAAAAAATTGTGTCCAACTGTTGGCTAGAATAATACAATGACAGCGTAATGACATGGCGCGAGTGTAAGACATAGCTGTCACCCACACCAGCATAACAAAGTTGGCCTGTTGGTTTTAGTTCTTTTGCAGCGCGACTCTCTATCTAGACATATAAATAATCAAAGATTCACAGTTTGATAACTTGTGATACACCTAAGTATTTTTTTTGGCTACGGACTGTTGAATTGTCCTTGGTATGTATGTAATAGTTACAGTCTGGTTCTCCTATAACTCATGGTTCCAAATCAATAACGCTTTCTACGCACGGTTGCTTAAAACCAACTTGTTCTCGCACAATTTTTTTCCAGCGGCTTCGCCCGCGCGGATATCGAAAATTATATCACAGGAACTTTATACCGGGCAAAAAGTATTGTATATAAAAAAAAAAAAAAACTATCTGTGGTGCAAATTTGCAACATCCAAACATACAAACTTTCACATTTATAAGATTAATTAATATACGAGTATTACTACCTCCGCCCCGCAGTTTCACCCGCGTAAGTCTCGATCCCGTGAGATTATCGCGATAAAAAGTATCATCATCATCATCTTCATCATCAGCCTATAGCAGTCCTCTGCTGCACATAGGCCTCTCCAATTGCGCGCCATTCAGCTCGATTCTCGGCAACTCTCATCCAGCTGCCACCAGCCACCCTGCGAAGATCGTCGCTCCACCTAGCCTGAGGGCGTCCTACCTTACGTTCGCCGATTCGCGGTCTCCTCTCAAGAACACGTCTACCCCAACGGTCATCGGTTCTACGGCTAATATGGTCGGCCCATTGCCACTTC
Source organism: Tiliacea citrago (assembly GCA_963921375.1). Taxonomy (NCBI): domain Eukaryota; kingdom Metazoa; phylum Arthropoda; class Insecta; order Lepidoptera; family Noctuidae; genus Tiliacea; species Tiliacea citrago. The sequence goes on along the minus strand of OY992804.1, from coordinate 20,263,702 downwards.
AGCTTGCTTATTCTGTGAGCTATGTCGACAACTTTCTCTGCCGGATCTCCTCGTTCCGGATTCGATCCCTCAGAGAGACTCCAAGCATAGCCCGTTCCATAGCTCGCTGAGCGACCTTGAATTTATGGACCAGCCGTACCTTGAGTGTCCACGTTTCGGCTCCGTAAGTCATAACCGGCAGGACGCACTGAGTGAAGTCCTTCATCTTTAGGCTCTATGAAATACGCGACGAGAAGACTCGACGAAGGTTCCTAAATGCTGCCCAGCCCAGGTGAAATCTTTTGCTAACCTCCCTCTCAAAGTTGTTTTTACCAAATTGCAAAGTTCCAAGTTCAATTTTAAAAGTGTCATACATACATAACATCACGCCTGTAATCCCAGAAGGGTTAGGCAGAGGTGTACCCATAGTACACCCACATTTTGCCAGTTATGTTTTAAGTCCCATGTAATAGGGAGCGAGCCTATTGCCATCAACCGGGCACAAATCCAGACTTCGGGCTGCTACTGACAACTTGTTAATGGAAAATCCCATTAGCACTTTGCCCGACCTCGGAATCTAACTCAGGAACTCATGCTCAGCTGTAGCACTTGCGACCACTAGACCAACGAGGCAGTCAGAGGCAGTAAAAAGTATCCTTTGTCCTAATCCAGGTCATGGTCAAATTTCATCCAAATCCGTTCAGCCATTTCAGGGTGAAAGCTTAATTAACAAACAAATAAACAAACTTACTTTATATTATAGATTATAGTAGGAACTGGGTTAGTAGGATTAATTGAAGACCAACCACCTACTTCTCTGCCAACTCCCACGCGGTATTACATAAGCCCAGTCGGTAACAGAAACAAATGACTCCGGCGCACAATTCCGCTGTGTTAATACTTATCTCAGATTCATCTTTCAAGGGTTCTTAATTAGAATCGCCCGATGAGAATTTCGCTAGCGTAATGGAAAGGGGAGACGGGCAACTTTTAGTCGTAGATAAATAGAATGATGGAATTTTAGGTGTGCAAAACTTGACTGTCAGAGATACTAAGTAAGTAATCATTTATTTACCAATAACTTAGCCTAGGTATCAGTATCAGTTAAGGATGGGGCGGTTGGGGTTGGTTGGCAGTTCTGTTTGAATAAGGGATGAGTAGTAAGACCCCAGCCCTTCAAACTAGGAAAATCCTGTATCTTGAAGGTACTAAATGCGAAGGTCAAGCAGCAGCTGTTGTTTGAATACGAATTCACTTTCTTTCTAATACCGTTACGAGTATTACTTTAATGTATGGGAGATATTTTCAAAGAAAACAGAAGTGGAGCAGACACCTAATTTAGCAAGATTGGTTTTATCTAAAGTGGTATTATAAAAAGAAAAGATTTGATTTTTTGTATGTTTGTTTGTTACGCTTTCACGCCAAAAAAACTGAATGGATTTGGATGAAAATTGGCACACGGGTAGACCATTACCTGGGTTAGGACTAAGAATACTTTTTATCCCGATATTCCCACGAAATAGAGACTTATGCGGGTGAAACCGCGGGGAATAGCTAATTTTTGATGACTCTCAACAATGGAAAAAGATGGTCATGAATTTTTCAATGTTCATACTTTTACGTACAAACATGTTGCTAAATTGAGTTCCGATCATTATTTTAAAACCAACTACAAATCTTAGCAATACATACCCTGCCAATCTCCAATTCTATTCACACGATGGAAAGGCAATGACTCGCCAAAAAGTTGTTCACACAATCGCTCGTCTACACCGCACCACTTAAGGAACTGTTGCGCGGAGACAAAAGGAATTCGCTGTCTGATTTATCGTAAGCTTCGAATAATGGCGGATTTTCAGATATAAATTACAGGCAAACCCGGAGGCCAACAATTAACAATGCTGCCCTCACTAATGTATCGAAGAGATTTGGATACAACGTTCTGTGAGAATTCTGGTTCGAGATGTAATTCGTTGTTGAGGCGCCTCTTTGTAGTTTAATTGATACTCTTGATTAAAATTGAAAATAGCTCTATGCTTTATTAAAATTGCTTCTATCCTGGTAATTGGTTGTTATTTTGTACACGGTAAGAACTATTCTTTTGCCTCTTTATTAAATAAAAGCGGAGTAAAGTAATCTTCTTAGTCTTCAGATTTACCCTCTGATTATTTATGTCTAGATTTATAGTGTCGCGTTGCAAAAGGACTAAAACAAACAGACCATACATTTATTCTAGTTGGCATGTATTTTGCGGCCAACAGTTGGATGCAGTTTATTCCACGAGTTCATAGCTTTGACTGTCTGTTTAGTCATATATACATCATTGTATTTACCACATATTTTTCGAGGATTACTTTTGACTTAATTGACTTTGCTCCGCGTTTATTAATAAGGGCAGGGGGCGGGGGTAAAGTTTGTGCTGGTATGAGAATAGAAGATCCCATATTATCCTTTGCTTGGTTGTTCATTTTTATCGTGAAAAAATCTCGCTGACTAAAAACGCTTGGTAACGTTTATCGGCACATATGGTTCCAAGATCTCCGTTGCAATTCAATTGGTGCTTCTACTGTGCAATGCCTTTGATATGTCCCCGGGGGAAATGACGTTGTTTCCGGAACATCTTTTTCAATGCTCTTTCTTGTCAAATGCAGAGATTTGAGACCATGACCTACGTTCAATAAGACAAAACATGACTTAAAATTCACGTCCAAAAGGTGCAAAATTAGTTGATGATACCTGACTTAAGCTTAAAAATCGTCATCATGATTCTTCGGCACCGATTCCAATTTATTTGGGCCTCGCGCAACATATCTTTTCGACCATCATCTTTTGCCTAGCCTTTTCCCAACTATATTGGGGTCGGCTTCCAGTCTAACCAGATACAGCTGAATACCAGTATTTTACACGGAACGACTGCCTATCTGACCTCCACAACCCAGTTACTGTGTAATACGATACCTCTTGATAAAGACTGGTCTTAACCTTAAGTAACGGTTATAAATAAGGGGTTAAATTTAAAAGTGAGTTCCAAACACATACCTACTAGTTTCTCTAAAATCATCATCGACTGTATTTTCTCGAGTTCGGTGATCCTTTTTGATCTTCTCATTTGCCTTGATTAGGCTTAGTAGATTGTTTAATCCGTAGATGTCAGTGGCATAGTTCGCTTCCAATCTAACCGGATGCAGCTGAATACGAATATTTTACATCGAGCGACTGCCTATCTGACCTCCACAACCCAGTTACTGTGTAATACGATACCTCTTGATAAAGACTGGTCTTAACCTTAAGTAACGGTTATAAATAAGGGGTTAAATTTAAAAGTAAGTTCCAAACACATACCTACTAGTTTCTCTAAAATCATCATCGACTGTATTTTCTCGAGTTCGGTGATCCTTTTTGATCTTCTCATTTGCCTTTATTAGGCTTAGTAGATTGTTTAATCCGTAGATGTCAGTGGCATAGTTCGCTTCCAATCTAACCGGATGCAGCTGAATACGAATATTTTACATAGAGCGACTGCCTATCTGACCTCCACAACCCTGTAGTTACTGGGTAATACGATACCCATTGGTAAGACTGGTTGTCAGACTTTCGGGCTTCTGACTACCCGTGACGACTGTCAAACATCTACGAATAACAGTCGGGACCAACGGATTAACGTACTTTCCGAGGAACGGAGGGTTCTTGGTAGGTAAAGATGGTCAGCCAGCCATCGGACCAACCGCGGCAAGCGTAGCTTAACCTGATCGACCGACCTGTGCGGCTGTTATTACTTAGCCACAAGCCCCCTATATCTTTTTTGTCCATACTTCTCTCTTAGTCGTCATCTTGGTATACATCCAAAAAACTGTAAACGATGAACATGGGATGCTTCTAGTAATGTACGTGTAGATGCCAATGGGTGGCTGTGACCACTAACCGTCACGTGACCGACTTGTTTGCCAACTAATCAACTATAAACTGGCCAAGTGCGTGTCGGACCACGCACAATGAAGGGTTCCGTAGTTGGGATGAATTTATCCCAAAAGCAAACTTAACATTGCATGTAGTTGAAAAACATGTTCCTCCGTACACATCGATATACTTCCCGGTCAATTCTCCAACTGCAAATGTAAGTTGGTCGACTTTTACTCGTTAACTTGTAAAGCCTACTTAGCTGTGATAGTTTTCCTTTTAACTTCGTTATCTATTCTACTGCCATGTTTTTTTCACATACCTAAAAACAACCATTTAGCTGGCACTTGACTCTAATAAAAATTATAACTTTAAAGCTTAATATTACGCAAACAGACCTCTGAATGAAAAAATGGTTTTCACAGACCGCAATATTTTTGAACGGCCTATCCTACGAACGAGGTACCATGGTTTAGATGAGAAGAAAAAATATCATCGCTACTTTACGTCCAAGGGAGATACCCTAAAATATATATTTTATTTTACCATTTTGTCGGCGTGATTAATATAGGTACCCATGCCAAATTACAGCTTTCCAGTACTAAAAGTCTCTGAGCTAAGCCGCGGACAGACAGTCAGATAGACAGACGGACATGGCAAAACTATATGGGTTCATTGTTGACTACCCTATAAATGTTGACTTACCTCCCCCACAAGTGGCAGAACACAGTGACCCTGGTGTCGCCAGCCAGTGGTATCGTGGTCTGGAGCAGGAGGATCCATCACCACCACAGACTCCACACTCATCCACACGACGAGTTGAGCCCACTCGTAGGTCGCAGCCGACGCGCTGAGGACAAGAGTTGAGAGTTAAATGTTTTGTTAAATATATTTTTCAGGTGTTATTGGGTTTTACCATCTGGAATTTATAAGTAACACAGCATAGCAGTGACATAGAAAAGCGTCGAGAAATCAGTTTAACCCCGCCAAATGATTCACCTTTCAAGATGTAGCGGCAAAGCTGGACCTGAACGCAACCTGGCGGCGACGTCATTAAAGATGCCCACCCATACAAAAACATAATCCGTCTCTCCACTGTTCCAATGCATGCTCAAGGATGCATATTCGGTACGGCTCTAATAATCCTTTCATATCCCAAGGGCACGTCTTCCCTACCATTATCGCGCCCCCCGGTCTACTCTTTGATATGCAATGGTCTTTGTAGTCCCATGAAACATGAGGCTCCAGGGGCTAGTAAGAATGTGTGAGTTCATTCGATTGATCGAATCTGGTTTAACCACGCTGGGGTCGGTGGATTTCATTCAATCAACAGCACGGAGTCTGGATTTGTGCCCGGTTGATGGCATGCCCCCTATTTCATGGGAGATAAACATAACTGGGGAAATGTGGGTGTACTATATATGCACCTCTGCTTAACCCTTCGGGAAATACAACCGTGATGTTATGTTAATAATGTTAATATTTTTCAGAAGAAAATCTTAGTTTGCGGCAACATTTATCAATATAGGTAGGTACCTGACATTAAATGTTTCTAGAATAATTATTTAAATTCACTCCTTTATTGATAAAAGTAGATTTTCAGTCTACTTTCATACTGTTGGATAAAAATCAACCGATCTACCCCTCCCCTTACTTACTATTTTACGCAGAGAAATAAAATTCGTTATCTAGGTACCTCTCAAAATGTTCATAATAAGAACTAGAAGAGGGTCCTTCGTATTCAAGGATCAAATGAATGGACGATAAGGACCAAGATTTTTTACAAACTGTCGCATCAAAAGTATCTCTCACCCTCAATGAATATTCCAAAAGGCTATAATATGCATCCCAACGATCTGTCATGCAGAGAGCAATTTCCATAGTCATATAAGACTTTACATAATAATGAAATACGTCCTTATTGGTAACTATTACAGTTTATTTTCATTTAACGCTAACTGAGCAATAAACACACATTATTTTGCAGCTGCAATGAGTTATATTGCGTTTGTAATAAGGCAGGTAATTGCTTGCACTGTCAGGCGTTTTGTAAAAGCGATAGTGTAATACCTTGCGGGCGTACATTGCCTATTTGGAATAATTAAATTAAGCGAACAATTTTTGCGACCGTTTGTGTTGCCCAATTTGCCCACACTTAAATTCCTATTCAAATAATTTGGGAAAATCAGTTTTGTTAATACTAATAACTGCTATAGTTAAAATAATCAGTATTGATATTTATTTTAAGTACAGTAAGTTGTGCACCGTGTGGTGCCGGACGTAAAGAATACCACCACCCTATTTCTTCCCGTGGGTGTCGTAAAAGGTGACTAAGGGTCTTACTAGAGAATGGGCAGCAGCGTTCTCTATGCATTTTAACACCATACTGCGATCGCCAACCCGCCTGCCAAGCGTGGCGATTATAGCAGGGCCTTTGGGGGAGCCCTATGTCTAGTAGTGGACATCGTTCGGCTGAAATGATGATGATGATGGTGACAGTAAGTTGCTATCTCTTAACAAGTCCTCACAAATAAACCAGCGACAGTCCGCGACGAATGTCGGCGACTTTTGTCGCTAACTGTCGGCGGTTTAGGTGTATAGAGTCCTTTACGTTTGTACGTTAACGTATAATTTAATTGAACTAGCAGTGCACATATCGGCCGTAGTGACGGTTGTCAAGAAAATGATGGCATCGAGAGTATTTTTTGAAAAAATACTCTAGGAAAACACACCAACTTTCAGTGACGTCATTCACCGCTATATTACGGATGCTATGTGGCGGCTACCGCTCTCCTAGGATACTGTAGCTTTGCTATCTTTCATTCGTTGACGTTCTACAATTTAATTAAGCTAGCTGATCACTAATCAAAGCACGTTCCAAAAACATTGAAAGAAAGGCAAACAGAATGACCACTTTTCATTGATCGAGCGAGCGAAGCGTCCCTGCTTCAAGTCTGGCATTTGCTTTCATCTGTCAGTTTGTTGCTGGCTCTACAGGATGTATTTTACAACCGATCTGGACGAAACTTGGTATACAGGTTTTACGACTTTATAGAATTTTTTGTCGTCGGGGATTTTTGATTGCAGGGTTACTTCTTCCAAAAAGGGGCAAACAGGGGGCTACTGGATATCTCCACCTTATGAGATCCGACTTTTATGGGTCTTTTTTTATTTGAAAGGTAGTAACTTTAAATTGGTGTCATAGGAATTTGGTGAAGATCTGATCAGGATCTTCGGTGTGATGAGCAGAATAGCTCCTCAAAAGGCAGTAAATTAATCACTTTTAGATGTCTACCAGTGGAATCGTCCATTTAAATCTAGGTGGGGATTGATGGAGCACCTGGGACCACCTTCTCATCACGAAACTAGAGAATTCTGAAAATAATTTTCAGAATTCTCTAAAACCAATATTAATGTTATTTTTACAAAAAGTTACTAGATGGCGCTACTGTGCACCGCTAGATCGCGCTGTCGCTATCGCATGTTTTTAAAAACAAAAAACCGGCCAAGTGCATGTCGGATCACGCACTATGAAGGGTTCTGTAGTTGGGATGAATTTATCCCAAAAACAAACTTAATATTGTAGTTAAATAACATGTTGTCCCATACATCGATGTACGTCACGGTCAATTCTCCAACTGCAAATGTAAGTTAGTCGACTATTACGCATTATCTTGTAAAGCCTACTTAGCTGCTTAGTTTTCCTTTTAATTTCGCTATACACCGTGGCATTTTAATCGTCTTACAACGACAGCCCACTTCATGTATCCAATGACAACTAATCATTCATAAAAGTAAAAAATATATTTATTAACATTTGAATAATTAAAATTAAATGGTTTGTTAATTTTGACGCATGACGTAAATTTAAACATCCTGTTAAGTGCGGTGCGAGTCTTGCGTTCCAAGGGCGGCGTGGAATGGAGCGCAAGGCTCGCACCGCGCTCATAACAGCGTGTTTCAAACTACATCATGCTTCATGTCTGTGAGCCTCTGTCGAGTCTCTGAGTTAAGCTGGGGACAGACAAACAGATAGACACAGACAGACGGACATGGCGAAACTATATAATAATGGTTCCTTGTTGACTATACGGAACCCTAAAGACATGGCAAATATTCCGTTTTAAATAACTTTAGTGGTATATTAATTGTTGCAAAAAAGTGTGTGCTCGAGGGATCTATTGTTCACAGAACAACAAGTAATTATAATCTTAAACGCCAAACAATTCTGTTTCGTCAACATACAAAAATCAGATAATAGAATCAGGAACACCGATACCGCTTGTAAGCTTTCAACACCCACTCATTCCTGATGCAGGTACGAATCTCTTCCACCCTTACATACATTCAGAATAAATCCAGAAAATCAGTTTGAACCACGTTCTGGGCAATAAATTACATAGATAATATGTACCTCCTGAGTGTCTCATCGTTTATTCAGACCTCTGAATTCGGGGATCGCATTCGTACAGTCTCGGCGAATTTTCCGATTATCATAATAAAGTAGACTGATGCTATCCTTTTCTGGTTTTCTCGGTTTATTCATGTTAGAAAGAGATGGCATAAGGTTGTTATTGAGCTTTAGAAATATAGGGGATTTGATACTTTTATTTGTTAGTCCTGGGTGAGATATATTGGAGTGCAGAATGGAGTGTCCAAAGATGGGCAGTTAGGTGCTCATGTTTTATTAATCGGTGGAGGGTTCTTGTGTTTTTTGCCGTAGGCAAAGTAGTATAAAGTTATGAATTTGTTTAGTGTGATGTATTTCAGCAGTTTGTAAAGTCAGGGAAATAAATTATCTATCAAATTGACTACCAACATAAACTGTCCGTATATTCAAATCACGACTGTATATATTTTTTTGCCAGTTGTATCTAATGGCTATATTAGAGCAAATTCACGTAGTGTCAATTGGATGAACATTTCATTTTCAAACAGAAGGAATGCAAATCATTATGAGGTTCAGTCTCCAAACGCTCAGGTTAAAACCAAATACAAAACAAGCTATGAATAAGAAACTGGTCTCGTGCGAACTCATGAATGAAATACGTTAAAAAGCGTGAAGTGATCTAGAAACAAATGAATGCGTTTAGTTCCAAAGCGGCTTACAAATCTCTGCTGCGTAATAATTCTGATGTTAACATATTTATTGAGTGGGTTTAAAGGTTAATTTGGGAACCCTAAGCAAAGACTCCAGGGTCCAGCACACACGCATAAAGGAAGATACAATCAAACGACAACCGATCATCCCCATGCGACAAAGACCCGAAACTACACTTCTTTCAGAAGCATTACAACGTTACACTCACAGAAGAACGGTGTGACTACTTAGGCCCGAAAGAGATGAGAATATACACCGACGGATCAAAGACCAACTCCGGAACCGGTGTCGGTTTTTGTAAATTTTGACGTTCAAAAGTGCCTCTTATGTGCCTATTTGTAATAAATGGTTTGACTTTGACTTTGGAGTCTTCTCACACGATTTTAACATAAATATATCCAGCCCGCTGGGAATGTTCAACACCGTCTACCAGGCGGAATGCGTGGGCATGATACAAGCGGCTTACGCCATAGAAGCCAGGAGAGTTACGGACACCCGTATATGTATACTGTCTGACAGTGCCTCAGTTCTGCAATCCCTAGAGAAAAATATATTACCTCCAGACTAACACTAGAATGTCACAATGCACTGGAGCAGGTGACGGTGCAACCGTAACACAGTGACACTGCAATTGATAAAAGGACACAGCGCATCACTGGGTAACGACGCAGCTGACGAACTAGCTAGGAGAGCATCCAGCTCGTCAGTCTGTGGACCCGAACCTATCGTACCCATACCCTTTAACCAACTACGCAGGTGACTACAGGAGTTCAGCCACACACAAGCGGAGAACCTGTGGACCTCGACACCAGGCTGCAGGCAATCCAGGGATGCCATGCCATCCTTAGATGACAGGCTAACGGCCTGCGCCTAGTGACGGGGACCATCACCGGATACTGCTCACTAAACAAACACTTCCACACAATAGGCATAACGGGCAGCCCTCTGTGCAGGACTTGCATGTAGGCTGATGAAACCGTTGCGCATGTGCTATTTGACTCCACAGGCGTCACCCAGATCAGAAGCGAAATCTTCGGGTCGCCCAGATCCTTCACAGATATTCTATGCAGACCAGAAGAACTAATCAGCTTCTGGAGGGAGTTGGGCTGGTTGGAATAAACAACTGACGACCGCCATGGCCCACGCACAATGGTCCACATGAAGGACTAAGTACGGAAACTAAACCCCTGCCCTCTAACATAGAACAACATAGAAGGTTAATTTGAGTAGAGTTTGTGTGAGTGTGTTGCTGGGAGGGGTTAAACTGGTCTGTTGGGGTTTGTGTGTGAGTGTGGTGGTATACTCAGCAAAAAACAGTCTGCCAAGGAAGTAAAAGATTTGGTATTTTTGTCGTTCATTCGTTTTATATTGGGGTAGTATGAGAGGTTTTCATAGTGCTAGTGTTACCTCCTTTTGGGGTAGACCTATGTCCAGCAGTGGACGTATTTCGGCTGAAATGGTGATTGTTACCACTGATGTGCTGGTGCACTGGTGTGACTGTACTTTAGAGCTTCTAACAAAATTCATCATGGTGTATGGAGAAGTAAGTATAATCTAAGAGTTAACCTACCAAACTTCAAAAACACACACATCTGGAACTGCAAACTTTGGTTTCAGTGCCGAAAGAACACGATCTTAACATAAAACCATTGACCAATCAAGCCGACGCAAAAGTTCGCAAATAAGTATTCGTAACGTACCGCACGGGATTATGTAAATTCCACTCCAGAAGTTTCCACTTAAATAATATATGAAATTATGCAAAATACGTTCAAGAGACGAGGAGTTCCGAATCACAGTTGTATCACTTTTTGAGTGGTTTTCTCTCCAAAATACTTCGTCCTTCAACATCGAAAGAATTTGGGGACTTAGCATAATGGCGTCCATGGAAACTTGGCCCGTTTGAGGTAGTTTCCAAAGTTTTGAAAAATTGTTGATAGGTCAAAAGTATTTTTTTCATCGATGTGAACTAAAATCTTAGACCCTTTCATAAGAACTCGGTACTTGACTTAGAAAGTTGGTGATTTTTCTGCCTCTAGGTCAAAAATATTTCCTTTGTTGAAAGCTTAGATCGTTCTGAGCTATTAATACAGAATTTGTGGAAAAAGTTTCTAGTCAAGCTCCTTGTGGAGGCATAAGCTGTTTGATTCACTTTCATGTTATTTTTTTGTTATGTTCAAGATTCGAGGAATGCTTTCGAGTGGTGCGACGAACCGAAAACATTGCTGAAAGTGATTTTATTAAATAGAGTTTAATTTTGTTTTTAATTTTTTCGTTTCAGCTGAAAGACGGTCAGTGCTGGCCACAAAGCCAGGCCTGTGTCCAGCAGTGGACGTTAAAGCACCGTGGACCGGTTCTGTGTTTCCTGCATCCAGCGGATTCCTGCGGTCTTCACAAGGTCATCGGTCCACCTTGTAGGAGGCCTTCAAACTTCAAACTTCACGCCAATATTCTCCAAAGGGACAGAGGTTAATGTACACCCACATTTGACAAGGGCCAGCCTAATGCCATTATCCTGCTTCTTCTGTCCACTACATCAACGAGACTATCTAACGCAAATTTGTTCCTAAATCAGACATATTCACAGTACTATTATTCATAGATTAGATCTTTAGCTAGTTTTTTCTGGTTTTCTACAAACTAAAAACACTGGCTTTTCGATTAATTTTAAGCCATAAACACATAAGATGTATGTACCTATCCTCGTACAGCATCAGTATATTTTCTTCAGCCAGAATAACAAAAAGATGTTCAAGGATAAGACTGGAGCCATAAACTAAGTCGTGATTGTGAGCTGGAGCCGCGCCAACGAGACTTTCTTACAGTTGACTTAAGATCAGATGTGCTATAGGCGTGCGTATATAGCTTTTTTGTTTATACTGTGGTAAACAAGGACAAGGAAGATGAATTGGTTGTTAGTCATAATTATGTTCATTAAAATAGGATTGACGTAGATAGTAATTTATAGAAAATTTCAGTTTTCTTTGTTTGAATGACCCTAATCTACATGATCAGTAACTCATTAAATGGAACAAGAACGGTTCTTATGGATCATGATAGTTGCGACTGTTATAGTTTGCAAACGTTTGTTGGTATTTGGGAAGACCATACACACCAGAGAAGCATGGCATCAAAGGGGGATTCTTATAATCACCAGAGGATGGAATACCGTTGGTAATGATGATGACGCTTTCAATTAATGAAATATGAACAAAAACTGCAAAAATCAATTTACCTTCAAGAACACGATATTTTCTTTAAGAACTTACAGCCTACAGGACTGTTTGTGTATGTGAGTTTGAATTGTTTGTAAACGCACCCACGATACAGGAGAAATTCCAAGTGTGGGGCAATGTTAAAACAAAAAAAAAAAAATGCTAATAATGCAAAATGCAATGTTCTCAGCGCTTAAAGTTTAGCGGCCATTCATACTCCCCGCGCCGTGGCTATAAATTGTGTTCTGTCAACTTGTGACAGAAATATGACTGTGCTTAATATTCATGGTCATCTGTCAATAGACTTTATCGTGAATACTGGAATTTAATTTACACCCCTTTTCCACCCACGATACTCAAATGTCTCACATTTTCCATTCTAAACTCAATACATTGTCAATTACAGAGACTCTTCATTGACTTCCGAACAATTGAATAAAGTATTTGGGCAAAAGATTCTAAACTCGGCGTCCTTTCAGAGCGTAACAAAACAGAAAAAACTACAGTGTATTGAAACCTCGTGACACAATGGCGGATGAGACCTGACATCATCAGGGAATGGGGACGCGAAATAATAAGGCTCCAGTTTTGGTGCAAGATGGATACTGTAGCGAGGGTTAGTATTTAGTCAAGTGAGGTCATAGTGAGGTATACTTGTTGACTAGCTGACCCGTGCTCACTTCGTTGGGCGGAAAGTCTTTTAATTTTTCGGATTAATATATAGTCTATGACACTCACAAATATCGTGGCTTTCTATGGCTAAAATAATTTTCAAAATTGGTTCAATAGATCCAGAGATTACCTCCTACAACCTCACAAACTCACAAACTTTACCTCTTTATGATCATCACACTAATATTATAAAGGCGAAACTTTGTGAGTGTGTGTGTGTGTGTATGTTTGTTACTTCTTCACGCTCTAACAGCTGGACCGATTTTGATAAAATTGTGTATGGAGGTAGCTGACACCCTGGATTAAGACATAGGCTACTTTTTATCCCGATATTCCCGATATTGGATACCACGTGTTACTAGAGTTCAATTTGCGTTTTGGTTTAATGAATTTTGCGTTGAGCTTCCTAAAGTCAAAAGAAGAAGGCAGTGAATGATACTATGACGACTGATGAGAACATTCAGTAGTAATCCGAAGTACTATTATAGAGGATAGGTACTTTTGTTTTCTACCAAGATTTTCTACATTGTCGCTCGTGAAAAACTCCTCTTTCTTTAAATAACATAACATCACGCTTGTATTCCCCGAAGGGTTAGTCAGAGGTGTACACCCACATTTTTCCAGTTATGTTTAAGTCCCATGCCATAGGAAGCGAGTCTATTGCCATCAACCGGGCACTCCTTTATCAATACGTAAAAAAAAAAAACTAAGTATAATAATTTTATCTTCTCCGCTGCCTCTCATAACTTGCATCACATTTAGTAGCGCGGGGCCTCGGTGCGCCTTTGTCCTAGGCACGACGTTTGCTCCCGTTTTTAAAATTAAAACTTTGCGGCCCGGAATGTTAAGCTCGTGTACACTGCTAATATTTCGTTTTGCCAATCATGTACTACTTACAGCTTTGTATTTCGGAGTTTTAAAAAAACGAACGTAAAAGTAGCCTTTGCTGTTGTTGTGTGTGTGTATCTATGTGCCTTTGTAGGATTCCGTAGTCAACAAGTAACCCAATAGCCCGGCATCATGCTGAGTGGAAGCTTTCCTGTCACAGTCTCGACGTGCAGCTGCCGACTATTTCTGTTCTGTACTCGTGATTATATCGAGGGGTGAAAAGCTATTTTTTTAAAGCGACATTTTACGAACTTTACAGGAGATTCAAAATTTGAAAAATTAATCGTTATAAAAAAAACTACTGTTCTTACTTTAATGGGAATCTTGGGGATCTATATTGCAAAAAAATCATAATGTGTCGGTATAATATTCAACAATATTATTGTTTATTTTTTATTATTATAAGAGATAACTTATCTTTTTGTTTGCCCGTGTTTCTGTAACAAATAAACAACCTATTTCTTGTTATAAATATCGTATATACTTTCAGAATTTTGCATTTAGTAAAAAGCTGTTATTTTAATATTACAAGCAGACACTTCATTTTTATTTAAATGTATAGATGTCAGTAAGTAAATTATTTTGTTAGTGTAGCTTCTTGTACATGTTTCAGCGGGCTCCTTTATTTTAAGAGACGGTTAGGAGATTGCAATCACGCGGTCAGACCACTGCGTCTACTAGTATTCTGATAACATTGTGCAACGAAAGTCTAGTTTTAGAGTTTCTTGCAAATAATCACTGTATCGTGACCGACACGAAAAAAAATCATAATATGGTTGAAAATGGAGAAATGCTACCTGTAATTTATAAACACAACATGATTATTTCCTATAGAAGGCGATACTTCTTGACTTACAAGAGTCTTTTTGGCGATGTCACGTTCAGAAAAACTATAACAACAAAAAGTATTAAGACTTGAACACTCATCTTAATAGAAAGCGGATTCGCTAAGGATACAAAATCTCTTCAATACACTCAACTTTACAGAAAAATCTCTACGAAGAACACTGACTGTTGAAGAACAAGAAATACCTACCTTCTATTATTTCTGTCCAACTTTCAATACAACTGAAGTAAGAAGAGAATAGATTAAAGTATTCCTTTATTTTCACTTCAGCTTGATGGAAAAAGAAAAAAAAAACATTACAATGGATATTTATTTTCTGTTCCAACAAAAAATGCTTGTAAAGCATTGTTCTTTAGCGAAGCCTTGGGCACAGGATAGGAATATACAGAAGGCCGGCTTCATGCATCGTGCGAAAATGCACGCACACATAGACACGCTCATGTACCGCGAGTGCAAGCGCCCTCGCGACTGGCGTTTGTTTGAGATCGCCGCACGTACGCTTCTATGTGTGCGTACGCCTATTGTGTACCGGATGGTGTTGACCTTCTGAACCTATCCACTCTGTTCCTTCGCCGCCTGAGTATGAAACGTGGAAGCAATATTGTTATTGGAATTATAAATTCTTGTTTAGCATGCAATAATGGTGATGGTTTACGCTCTGTGGAAAGTTTGCTGTATCTTCGTGAATTTCTGTTTCTTTAAAATGTTGGACAGTGGAATGTTAAGCATGAATTTATGCTGCATCTAGCGCGGGACGAGTTGTATTCGAGGTATTAAGCAACTATAGAAATTGAGTTAGGACTTCCAGTGTATCTATATTCTCATGAATGAATTGAGATGTTGAAAGTAAAATGTACCAGAAGCAGAATCAGAACTGTATTTACAGGTATAATATGTTGTCATAAATTAATGAGATCGGCTACTCAGTCTACCTCACGGCGTGCAAATTATTACATAAATTAAAATATACAAACAAAATAATGTCAACCAAACAAAACAGAAATTAAAGTGAAGTCAATTAATAATAAATTATAGTCAGATACATTTATAATTATTATGTCTTACATAGTCAAAGTTGCAATTAATTATAACACTCATAATCTAGATAAACTCATATCATTTAGAAAGTCTTTCACTGAGTAATAACATTTGCCTAAAACTAGCGCAGTTACCTTAGGTACCTACCTATGTGTTGTGAAATCCAAAATAACACCATTAATCCTATTTTTGTAAATACATCGGGTACAATTCTTTTATCGGACAGAACTCAAGTTTTCCAGTAATCAGAGCATCAATTCAAGAAAATTCAAAGTCCAAAGGAGTACAAAAATAAAATGAAAAAGATGACAATCTTAAAACGAAAGCAAAAGATGCATTTAAAGATATTCCAAAGAAATGTACAACACTATGCCAAGCTATAACCGAGTCCAAATGTTTCGCAGACGAGTTGATTAAGCAAAAATATGTAGCAAGTTCGGTACAATCAGACGTTGGCGACGAATTTGCATACAACCGTCTAACAGTCTAACTGTTACTGGTGAATTTGATTATAATTACCATTCCGGTTTGACAAAACACTGGCAAGTTTGTGTCTGGCACTTTCGGTGTTAGAGTCGTTGAGATGGTGTTTCGGGGTAAGTTATTCTTTATTTAGCATTGCTGATAGTTTTGGTATAAGACCCTGTATAATATTGTTACCGGCGTAAAGAATAGCACCACCATATTTCTTTCCGTGGGTGTCGTAAAAGGCGACTAAGGGACTTACTAGAGAATGGGCAACAGAGTTCTCTATGCATTTTAACACCATACTGCGATCGCCAACCCGCCTGGAAAGCGAGGCGATTATTACAACCCCCCTTTGGGGGAGGCCTATGTCTAGCAGTGGACTTCTTTCGGCTAATATGATGATGATGATGATAATATTGTTATCAATTGCTTAAGATTAACTTTTTAATTGAAGTTATGTATTACATTGATTCGTAGGCTTTTTTAGCGTTAGATAATTTGATGTATTATATTTCTTCTTCAAGAAAATTCATCTGTTATTCGAATCATTTTCAATTCGTTCACATCTAATTCTGCATGAAAATTCCTTGTTCAAAAACTATAATTTGTAGCATTTCTTATCAATAAATTCCAATTCAAACAAGTGTCATTGCTCTTTCAGCATATTCATGATCTCTGAAAGCAATAAATAAATCACATATTTCAAACAATCACCAATTGATAGACAATTTCATTGATACCTCCATAATCAAATAGTAGATAATTAATAATTGCCAACAGCACTGCTGTAGCCCTTCAGGCATTTGTTCATAAACAAAAGGGCACTTCACTCGTTTTCAATATAGGAAATCAAAACTGCGGTAGAGACCATTTATAAAATCAGTTTGAGAGGTTCCCCGGATGAACTAAGTGGTGAAATGTTGATGGCATATTGCTGGGAAGTTCGGCGGATTTCAGCAAGGGATGCTTTTAAGATACTCGTAGTGATTACTTTGGGTATTACTTTGAATTTGTTTGTATTGGTTTTGAATTTGGTCTGAAATTAGAGTAGAATTTCATGCTAGTCAGAATAAAGATATTGTTTGTTGTCCAGTGTCCGGATATTTGAGCTTTTATAATTTGTAACGTAACGATATTGTCGTGGACGTCTACGTACTCGTCTATAAGATATATGAAAATACGTGCACCTTATAACGTTATCGTGGACTTAAAAGCGTCTTCATATATCGACACAACTTCCAAGTTGTATAAATCTAATTGCATTAACCTCTTAGCTGAACACTGTCTCTTAAGATACAGGTAACCCTAGTTAAAGAGGCAGGACTCACCAATTATATTGTTTACAGATTTCTGCAGCACAGATTATTATTTGCTCTGTGCTTACTTCTTAACACTAGCCGATAATAATACCTTTTTAGTAACCAAGTTAATTAAGTCTATAACCTGTTTTGGGAATAAATTCATTTTTTTTATATATATTAATAAATATTACCATACATTTTACATCCTTGTGTTATCGCGGTGCCGTGGAAGTCCACGATAATACCGTCATGTTAGAAATTATAAAAGCGCACGATAGAACATTTTATTCGGTGTATTAGAAATCTAAAAAATAATGATGCGAACGTGTCAACTTAAAACAATAAACTTGCCTAAAAATATCGTGATGAAGTCGGATACTATATAGCTTTCATTAAAAGAACTTTTGTTACAACAATGCATCGTGTGAACGCTTGATCCTTGCTAAAGCTAAATTCTGAGCATTCAATTTTTAATTATTCGATGTAAGGAATACTCGATCACTCGATTTGAAGTTTGATGAAAAGTAATTTGATGTAATGTCATTTAATATTGTGACTTCGAGTATCAGCTTTATAGACATAATCCAGCATTGCACAAATGCACATGTAAGCGGGCACGCCCTTTATGCCTGGAGGCTTATAGTTAGGTATTAAGTTCGATTTACGTTTTTATTTCTGCTTGAGTAGTTGTCAATGTTCTTGTTGGTATATTGGCGTGTGCCAGCTGACATTATGGCAAATAATTTAATTTAATGTTTTGTAATTCTTCAGCGTACATTGAATTAATGACTTTTGTATTTGATTTATCGATAGCACCGTGCGCTTTCATGAAGGATTAAGTATTCAATTGCTTCCACAAAATATCGTAGTAAGATGATATCGTAATAAAATATCGTAATACGAGTAAGTAGCCCACTTAAATGAACGTTAACGTAATGTAACGTTACAAAATTCATCAGTGAGTGAGGCGAACCGAACATTACAGTGCGCAATCTGTAATGATACAATTCGAGCATTACATCAGTGAGACAGGAGAACCGAGCATTACAGTGCGCAATGTCGGTAATATTTTGATACAAGTTGTAACAACAATGCGCCTGTATTTCGACGGTTTTAAATTAATTTATGACACCAATATCGTTTCTTCTGTTTTTTTACGTAAGTAATAATGTCGAATCAATATTGCCGTGCTTAGCACAACGACTATGTCATCTGACATTGTGGAATCAACTAAATGCTCAAAATCGAATCTGAAATGTTACATTACAGGGCTTGTCAGTCAGAGAGGCAGTATTTTAACGTAACGCTCAACATCGAATCAGTAACGTTACATTACAGGTGAATCATCAGGTGGTGCTTATCTCTTCACCACCTTTGGTTGACTGGTAGAGAATGCCTAAGGCATTAAGTCCGCCTTTGTACCTAATTGTGTGCGAGAAGTTTAAATATATAAATAAATAATGCTCCTGGTGAGGGAGTACCTATAAAAACCCATAAGTGCCATGGAAAAAACCCTGAAGCTGTTCTAAGATACATTAGTTTAGTTCATAATAATACAAGCTAAGTATTGGATATACCAATATCCTTAAGGATATTCACATCCAATACTTAGCCCAGGTACGCACGGGCGATTTTTAAGCGACGATTTTTTTACACGCTCTCAATTTTCAACTCTTGGTGTACAGCCGAGCATTGAGAATCCAATAGCATCCCAGCGCGTCAAAAAATATACTGCTGGATTTTCGACTCTCAACGCTAAGCAGTGCGTCGAAAATCCGTGAGCGAAAAAAATCACCGCGTTAAAAAATCACCCGGGGTTCGAGGGCTTAAATGTTGTTAGTGAGAAAGAAAATATGTAGATAATATGTTAGGCAGGAAATAATATCTAAAAATAAGTGGGCATAGTAATGATTAAAGCTACTAAATCATTAACAATATCCTGTGTGGGCGTGGCGTGTGCATGTGGCGGCCATCTACATTGCCACATGCGAACTACGCATGACACTGCCGTTACGCAAAAATCCTGCATCGCGCAATCAGAGTTTACCGCGCAACTAGCATATAAATATACAACGTCCCGACATCAACCGTCGGGCAGTTGCCCACTAGACACAACACCCGTCTGGTCAGAGGATCCTCCCTTTTCTATGGAGGGTGAGTGAAATTTACACCGTGTTCCTCATTCCTTTAAAGGCATAATAAGGTCTCTGCGAAAAAAAATTACTTTGGAAAGATAGTTTGCAGATCTCATCTTCCTGCATTTATCGCAATTTACTTGGGGTCGGCAGCATATCTTCTTCGTCCAGTTGCCGTCATCTCCATAAGTATCAACACTCGTTTCTCTCTCGTTTTTTGGTCTTGCTCTATTCTTGTAGGCTATTCGCACTCAAGCTCAAAATTTTTCTTTATATCTAATCTCTTACATAATAAAAAGAGACAGACAGAGAGCGATACAGAAAGTCACATGGACATAACGCTTTTTCCTTAAGAGACGATTTCTACAGCCCGATTCAAACTATATGGCGGCACGGAACATGAGGCGAGTCACTGCGCAGTAACGACTTTATGTGTCAGCGGGGCTTTATGTGGGGGTGAGGGGTGCGGTACTTCGCAGCGAGTAGCGCACTTCAGAGCCGCCATTAAGTTTGGCGCGTACCAGTCAATTTCAACCGCAA
Organism: Tiliacea citrago; assembly: GCA_963921375.1. Classification (NCBI taxonomy): domain Eukaryota; kingdom Metazoa; phylum Arthropoda; class Insecta; order Lepidoptera; family Noctuidae; genus Tiliacea; species Tiliacea citrago. The sequence goes on along the minus strand of OY992804.1, from coordinate 20,243,621 downwards.
GCTGCATTAAGGAATTTCGTTCCAATAATAAATAGTACGTGTAACTGTCAGCCAATTACAAGTCTTCACTTATAGAAACAGAACAGTGAACAACACAGTACAACAATCTACAATCGAATCAGTACAATCAAATAAGGTGTCTGTAGGTACCCTTTAATGTGCCCTACTCATCAAAGTAATCATTAAACTCAGAACTCACTTCACACTTACATTTTACCTTCTAAATACTTAATTTGAAGACAGCTTTAGAATATTCACTGTGGGACATCTTTGTACAAATTAATCTTTCAAAACTGAAAGTCAAACTCTGAAACATCAAAGTTATTCTAAAGGTAAATTGACAAACCGTTTAAAATAAACTGTGTTTAAAATATCACTTAATTACTTCGATTGTGTATATTTACCCGACTGCGGCGAAGCCAAAAAAGGAATTATAAGATAATATTTATAAGATTTATTATATTTGCTCTCCTATTGGTACGAACAACACGATTGGTAATGAGAATAGTTAAGAATAGTTATTGATCATTAAGTAAGGTGGTGGCGTGGCTGACTGCCAAGACTGCGCCAGACTACATTTTAGTATCGTAAGTGCGTTTGTCCACCATAGCCGTCAACGAGAACGAGATGACCCGTGACGGCGCTGGAGTAGCGGTACATACATTTACTATAGCCGCGTGTCCACCGCACGTCCGTCACCCAAGCGCGCCGTTATCCCGGCCGATCAAGTTTCGAGTAGCTAGGCGTGACTGCTATACTCGTACCTAACTTAGCCCGTGATTGTGACGGGCCGATGCGTCTATTTATATTTTGTATGTATATTTTATATTCTGTATTGTTATACAACAATTATACAACTACACCGAACTGTTGTTATACAATTTCATTGCTGGGAATTGCTTATTGCTTTTGCTCATGCTCGCGCTCGGCTCAGCTCACTGGCTTTTTGTTTTGTTTTTGGAATTTTACAAAAAATCACACTGTTTATGTACTTATTCGTTATTATTTTTTATCTGACCCACATTGATTCTATTTATGTATGCACACGTTGCAGTATAAAACTGATTTACATCCGTCACCTCACACTTTCAGGTCCAGTTGAAAACCAGCGTCAGGCACTAGTTGTCTGGCAGTTTTTTGCTGAACTGGGCCTTTTTGGCGCAGCCGTGAGGCGCACTTTACTGCTAATTTCTTACACCGCATTTTACACTTTTTTACTTGTTTGGGTTTTTATTATAATTTTTTTTTTTTTTTAAATCTGCTGTGTTATAAATTGTGTGCCTTTTAGTCTGTGCTAAATAAATGTATTTTCTTTCTTTCTTTCTATTTATAACACGTGTGATCTTGTCCACACACTGCCGTCACACTGGCAGCGTTCGCTCGCCTTTGTTTTGTCTATCATAATTCATAACATACTGAGCCGCTAAGTTTGGTCACGCTGGATAAATGATCGATCTGTCACCGGTACGTCACGTTCGGTTCGAATAATCTCGTCTCTTAAAAGTGGTCTTATGGTTTTTTTTTTTTGTATATTGTTAGTTTTATATGCTATTTTTGAATTTCTTGTACGTGTCCCATATAAAATATTTTTCTTTCTTTCTCTCGATGACGTCCCGTTAACGGCTCCGGTGGACAAACGCCCTAACCCCGTGGTATTTGAATGCATAATGAACCCGTATTCTATCACATGAGTTTTATAGGATGAAACTACGACAGTGTGACTGAGTTTTTATCAGAGATATTTGTTTGATTAAACTTAAGTGAGCGATAAATATAATAGGGAATATGCATGTTTTTTTTTTTTTACTAAATCAATATTAGACTGTAATACAACCTAAGAAAAGTATTGAAAGTTAAATTGAACTACTGATTGATGCTCAAAAAAATTATGAAACTCCAACAATTTTCTACTACAGTTCAAACGTCCGTTTCTGTCGCGGTCATGATGTGACGTCATTGTTCACGAAACTGCTTTGTTTACATCTGTTTTTTAGCCCCAAATCTTATATATTAAATTATTGTTTATGCTTTATTCAAGTAGAAATCGCGCTTACATATTTACCTTAGTGCGATTTCAAGCATTTAGCAAAGAATAGATTTTATTCAAATGTTTTGTTTCGTCACTTCCGGCATTTTCGAAGAGGACGCGTTTTGAGTTTGCGTTCCGTTCCACCAAAAAACGCAACATAAATTAATAAATTGCAAAATAAATAATACATTAATGTTTGCATGTCGAATGGTGAAATATGGTTGAGCTTTATTGTATCATAATAGGTTTAGTTTAAATTACACTAGGAACGAAATTAATTGACTAACTAAATATACAAATAAAAACAAAAGAACACTCACGGGTCGAAGTATATAATTATTACCAATATTTGCATAATGAATGTCTATTCTATTCTATTCTATCCATATTATAAAACAAAGACCCTGCCGTGTCTGTCAGTCTGTATGTCTGTCTGAACGCGATAAACTCAAACACTACTGAACGGATTTTCAAACGGTTTTCACCAATGGTCGGAATGATTCATGAGAAAGGTTTAAGTGTATAATTAATTAGGGTTTTGTGTAAATTGGCTGAAACATGACGATTATTGTTGAAGATGGCGGAAAGAATCATGCCAACTGGGAGCTTTACTGGCGTGAGCCGCGTAAACCGTACGAGATACATAAAATTTATGTTCTACAGGATTGTACATCTTAAAAGTTCAACAAATAAATCCGCAATAGAATATGTCTATCTTTTAAGGCTGACCCACAGTAACTATTTTTCTCTTTCAGAATTCGATAAATATTCCGAAGCTATTTTAACCGGTATTATATTAATCCATAACCAAAAAACTAAGCATTTAAATTTAGATTCAAATATGCTTTTACATCATGTCATTTAGTACGAATAAAATAAATCATAAAATATGAATACTTTAAAGATATCACAGATTCAAAATTACGCGTAACAAAATAATTATGGTTCACGACGGTTTAAGGCCTATTTGGTATGCGATCATCGCTTCGGTTCCTTTTAATCCGGGTAGTATCTACGCTCCTTTAAGATATTTTCCGATATCAATGCGGGCGAAACCACGAGCAAAAGCTAGTTCTAGAAATATATAAACTCTAGAATCCGATAGACCTGTATGTAAAACAAAAACTCCATAAAACTCCAACACAAAGCCGTAGATACCTGGGTTATTTATTCATATTTCAGGATAAAGTCGATACGTCTCCAAGTGAAATCCAAAAAGTACGGAATAAAGGCAAAACGTTACCTTATTGATAGTCCAAGAGGAAGCCGGCAAAAGTCGTTAGAATATACGAAGGGCAGAAGTCAGGAAACTCGATAACTAATACATTACAATCTGCTTAGATTTTCAGGTGAGATCTACAAATAGAATTTGGCAATTTGACGCCCCTATTGCATTATGGATAAGGCATAAAATTCTACGAGGCTTTAGTTTTGAAGGTGTAAAAATAAGGTGGTGAGGTGGGCGGATGGTTATCACACCGTAGGGTTTGATGTGAAATTGCTGGTCGGATAAAACTGAAGAAGTATGCAATGATGCTTTTCATTTATCTTGAACTGATGATTTTGTCATATAAATCTGATCTTAGGTTTGGCCTGGAAGCCATAAACCTGAATTATTGGACAAACAATAAAATGAGAGGTCCCGTAAAACAAATAGGTATGAAATACTAACCACCGCTCCAATTACGTAACATTTTCACTTTCTTCCACAATCCGAAGAATTTTGAAGGAAACTCGTAATCCATTGCTTCATTTGTTTGAAAAAATCGTGTGCTCTACAACGTAAATAACGCAATGAATGTTGTCAGTTGTCAAAATGAAAAACATTGCAATTGTTTGTGTGCTACGCAATTACCCCACTGGTTGTTATCTGAAAATTCAAGAGGTAGGTACACGACCTCTAAAGCCATTAAAAGTTATTGGGAAGTATTCAACTGATCTGGTAGAAATTTAACGACCTTCTAATGATACACACTTTTTTTAATTAGCTTTTTTTTTCTTGCCTTTTCTTACAATTGTTTGCAGTAACTTAGCTAGGGTACCCTGACCAAACGAGTTGAGTCAGGTTAAAACTGTGCCCAACAATGCGCGAGCCGAGCGAACGATGATATGTCGTGATAGCGGCCGGCGAGCGCTACATCCAAATTGGTCGCAGTTACTTGGCTATTTAATACCTACTTTTAGTACCAAAAATAAAAAAAATTGAAGTTCACAAAAGAGGCGCATTCATTATAGGTACTAGTAGTTCTGCGAACAGTAGACCTAGGGAGCATAAACTTTTTTGAACTAATAGGTTTTTATTTGCAGAGGTAACGCTGCAGCCTAGTTTTGTGATGATAACGTGGTCCCAGGTGCTCCATCATTAAAGGGCTGATTCCACTGGTAGAAATCTAAAAGTGAGCAATTTGCTGCATTTTGAGGAGCTATTCTGCTCATCACGCCTAAGACTCTCATTAGATCTTCATCAAATTTAAAGTTACTACCTTTCATGTAAAAAAAGAACCATCGAAAACAGATCTCATAAAGCGGAGATATCCAGTATTTTCCCCTTTTTGGAGGAAGTCCCTCCAATCCAAAATCCCAGACGGCAAAAAATATATGGAGTCGTAAAACCTGTATACCAATTTTCGTCTAGATCGTTTGTTAAATACGACCTGTAGAGGAGTAGCAACGAACTGACAGAGGACAGCAAATTTTGTCAGACTTGAAGCAGAGACGGTGTGCTCGCTCGGTCAATTACAATGTTCAATAATATTTTTAAATCAAATGGGAATCATTTGGGGTTCGATCAAATACATGCCAACTTATGTCATTCAAAACATGTCAAAAGCCTGTTACCGCTCCTCAAAATAATGTCTTCCGAAATTACCAAGAATTACTGCAAAATCCACTTAAGTCTGGTGAAATATTTACAACTTTGATACTAATCTATCTACACGGAGGTTATTTAGCAAGTCAAATAGATTACCGCAATGAGAACAAACCTTGTAACAGTACAAACAATAAAATTAATTACAATTATCATGGAGAGGTCTCGAGAGGGACCTGAGAAGAATATTCCCGTTTCGTTGAAGCAAAAGATGTAAAGATGGACGAGACTGAAATTGTGTAGATCTTTATTTTATTTATACCTTTGTTAAAGGTTTCAGAAGCTGAAAGTTTATTAATTTCCTTCATGTTTGCCAATATTTTGTAATGAAAATGCTTTCGGTTTCTAGATTGAAGAAAGTGATGAGGTTTAAATGGCTAAAGACAGCATCAATATTTTTAGCAATTCTTTATGGATTTTTTTAAGGATTTTATGGTTGAACCTACAGATGAATGCTTTTTCCGTTTATCAATTTACTAAAGAATGGAATACTCTTTATTAGGTTCACCATATTTTTAAATAATAAAATATTGTAAAAACCTCCTGGCCAAATGCGTTTCCTCCCACCTCACCACATGCCCATAGCATGTGGTGAGGTGGGAGGAAACGCATTTGACTAAAAGCGTGATGAATATAAATGTTGATTGATGGGTGGAGAGGGAGAGGAAGGCCAAAGAAAAGATGGATGGATTGTGTGAGGAATGATATGAAAGAGAAGGGAGTGAATGATAGCGTGACGGGACGAAAAATATTTTATTTGGGACACGCACAAGAAATACAAAAATACCTTTTAAAACTAAAAATATACAAAGAAAACAATCAAGACCTTGTGTGATGCCAAAAAAGCTCCTATCTCAGCATAATGCTGCGATATTTAAAAAAATAATTACCGCAGCGCTGGTATTCTGATAGAGCCCGCTGTGATGCCCACGGACTCACCTACGGATACATATAAATCCCACTACGGTAATAACATTAAATATTACTACACCTACAATATATAAAAAACGTAACTATAAGAATATCGTCTTCTTAATGTGGTTAACTGGTTATACAATGTGTAACAAAACCCTGCCCGATCCGTGAGGGTATTGTTAGGTATCGTGCTAAGAGTCCATTTATGTCTTATAAAAACTTTGTTTTTTTTTAATGGGGAATTTCACCTGGTTATATATGGGGCGTGGGCAGTCGCCATGTAGCTAGTCTACAAGTCATGACCTGTCTTGATAATTTGCAATTTTTTTATGCAATTGGTTTAATTTGGTACTTAAAACGTGAATTTTAAATAGCAATAACTTTTTTATTTTCAACTAGCGCGATTTCACCTTCATAAGTCTCGATCCCGTGGGAATATCGGGATAAAAGTATTCTATCTATGTCCTAACCCAGGTAATGGTCTATTATTATTATTTTTTTGGGTGAGAAATTATCAAATAACTTCTCCCGCTCGAGCGGGAGGCCGTGTCAGACATTTACTGACTAAAACCCACCCGTGTTCCTTCAGATGCCTGTGTGCCAGGGCCACGATATCCCTTTCGGACAAACTCGCAACCCTGGCAGGCATTGGCCCTATCGGACCCCGTCAGTTGGTGCTGACATCTCTTCATCTCGACCCATCCGGCGTCCTTATAGGACGGCCAGCTACCCATCGCTCACCATCCGCAAGCCCGCGCCTACGGTGGCCAGGAATCAGCCTGCGACTCTCGATGCCCGGGGCGTCTCCTGCGGCGACTAGGAGGGGCGCGAGGACGAGAACCTTGCCTCTCCTTCACGCGTTCCGCCTCCTTCTTCGCACTCTCGCTCCTAACCATGGCCTAAACCAGGGCTGGATGCGAGAGATCGCTGCCGCCGATCGCCTCCGAGAGGACACGGCGGTGCTCCGCCCAAGCCGGGCAGACCTTCACCGTATGCTCCACCGTGTCCTCCGGGCGATTCACGGTGACACCCGGGCGTTTCCTCTCGCATTATCTGGATAGGAACCTCCCGAAACAACCGTGTCAGGTGAGGACCTGCGTCAGGCGGAAGGTGAGGACGCCGTGGTGCCTCTCTAGCCACTCCTCAAAGAGAGCACTTGTCGCCACAATTGTAGCGTGTCCAGTCATTGTCTACCCATGTGCCAAATTTTGACAAACAAAAAGCTTAACAAAAAAAATCACTTTCGCGTTTATAATATTAGTTAGTATAATAATAATATTAGTTAGTATAATAATAATATTAGTTAGTATAATAATAATATTAGTTAAGTTAGGGAATGATTACCGAGATGACGACTAATAGAGAAGTATGGAAGAAAGGGACATGTTACTCCGACCACAAATAAATTGGGAAAAGGGCAGGAGAATGATGATGATGATGATGAATAATATTATTAATTAGTATAATAGGAATATTATTTAGTATAATAGGAATATTAGTTAGTATAATACTATTATTAGTTAGTTTTTAATAAGATTATTGATGTGTAACATCTTTCCTCTCGCTTTCTGTGGGAGTGATTTCGTGAAAAGGGACGGAAGTGTGTAACAAGAAGTGACAGCTTGAGCATGGAATAAGTAAGTAATTTTTAATAGCATGGAATTAAGCGATGGGGATGCGCTAAGGTTGACCGCAAAATTCAAATTTTATTACGTTTTTTGCAATTTGCAGGTCAGTAAGTTGTATGTTGCATGTTGATCTAAATATGATTCGCGGCCGTAACGAATATGGCTTTATAGAATTATAATCATTAGAATCGGCAATACAACTCTTCGAAAAATCCTATTGAATGACTATTCCTGAAATAATCATTCAGTAGGATTTTATGTACTTAGAGAGTAGTGATGCTGATATAATGATTATAATTCTGTAAAGCCATATTTGTTACGGCCGCGAATTATATTTAGATCAATATACAATCTGTTACTGACCTGCAAACTGCAAAAAACGTAAGAAAATTGGCATTTCGCGGGGTACATTAGCGCATCCCCCTTAATGTCTCAGTGTTTTAGTGTGCTCTGTGTGTGAAGTGTGACGCATATTTTCCCTCAAATTATTCTTTCGTGTTTGTGTTTTTATTTCTTTGCGGTATGTTTACAGCAAATAAACGTATTTTCTTTATTTCTTCATGGAATTAGTAAGTACTATATAGATTGTAAGTACAGGGGGTCATTTCTGTCGCTGCTCAGTTGCTTATTACCAAGGTGAGATGTCAGGGCCTCAAGTCTGCTATTACAATAGTGTCAGAATGGTCGATCATTGATTTCATACTTGTTGATTTTGACAAGTTTGGTAATCTACTATTATAACGGCGTCATTATGACTTTCCAATGGTCGGCCACTGACACTAAATTGAAAGAAATTGCAAAGAAAATGATCGACCATTATGAATTTACCATATTACGAACTTTTAGCAAAATGACAATGGCATGACAATGGGATCGTGTTGGAATGACTGAATTTATAAAAACAGCAGACTTGGGCCCCACATGTTACACACTCTCACATCATAATTATGCGACTACTGCAGTAAAGCTCGCTCGTTTTTTTTATTACTTTTTGGTAATAATATATTATTGCGGTAGGCACCCGTGTGCTTGTTTCGCATTGGACGGGTTTACTTACATGTTGTATAGAATTCTCAAAACATAAAACATTTCAAGTTGTTACACAGCGGTGTAAATTCTCACCGGTAATCCTTTTGGTCCTCGGGTCCCGTGTCAATACTTAAATCAACACTCTTCCGGATCGGTCTCAATATTCAAATTTGTCGGGTTCCGACCTTCGCAAACAAACTTAGGTTTTGTTTTATTGCATTGTTAGATGGTGACCCTTTTATTTTGATTCGGGTTTTCTGTTAATACGAGAAAGGGTGTTTCAAAAAAGGCTTATGAAGAGTGAATATATTTATTTTTGCGGTGATGGAAAAATTATATGACTGAAAATGCATCTGCTATGTTATATTAGCACTTCTGGCCATAATTATTGATTTGGGAAGAGTATTTTTACTATCAGGCGTTTGAAGGCTGACAATAGTGTTATAAAGACGACAAAATAATATGATGATGTTTTTGACAAACGTAAAAACATATATCTTCAATCTATCTGCCCGCCTTTTCCCAACTATGTTGGGGTCGGATTCTAGTCTAACCACATACAGCTGAATACCAGTATTTACATGGAGCAACTGTCTATCTGACCTCCCCAACCCAGTTACTGGCTAACAACCAAGTAGCAAAATGTAGTTCTATAAGTATCCTAGGACCATGTATTTTTTAGTCATAAAGAAATCCTAAAAACGTTTATAGCATCGCATTTGGGCGCAGTTTATAAGACTATTACGCCCTATAGTCGTTTTTATACAGTCTGGTAAAGTGCAATTCGATTTTATAATTATCTTATTAGGAGCTTTTACTGGTGTAATTGATCCAACAGTTGTCAGCGTGATGCAATTACTAAAGCGTTTTAAAAAAAATATTTTCAAAGTAATCCATATTAATATTTATTATCATAACATACGTAATTTTTTTCTTTTGACTGTTGAGTAAAAAACGCCTACTCAACATGCGAAATTTATTTTATAGATATAGTGTGCGCAGATAAACATATTTTCATGCCCCTTCAAAACTACACATATTTATTATGTGTTAATTCGTTAATAATTAACAAATAATTAAGCTGCCATAGGATCTGGATCACGTGCCATAATATTGCATTATCAAAACTTTTATAATACAATTTAGTCAAAGTTAAGACTACTACAGGACATACTTCGCCACCATATTTAAGTTGTAGGGTTCTGGGCCAATTACTTTAGTAATAACAAATGTAGAACACAATATATGAGCAGAATCTTAACTATAAAAATCGGAGGGCATGCTAGTTTGGTGCTAACAATCTATTAAAGTCACGACTTAGACAAATCAATCCAATAATATCCTTATCCTGTAGCAGCTGTATCTTAGACGTTTATAGGAGTGCAGGTCTTATAGAAGAATGAAACAAGACGTTAAGAAGAGTAAACACGCTTATTAAATGCGTATAGGATTAAAGGTGACACTTTGCTAATTAGTTATATAACATGCGCTGCAGGTTCTAGTAAGAATCGTATAAAGTAATCCAGTAAACGTTTATAAAACTAGTAATAGGATCGTAAGCTGTACTTGTAGCGCAAATCATCTTATAAGATGCTGTTGTAGGAGCGTCCATTAGATTCATATAACACTTTTGGTCTTATAAGTCAATAACTATAGGAGAATTTTGCTACTTGCTAATACCCTATTTGGTTATACTGGTTGTCAGGCTGTCGGGCTTCTGACTACCCGTAACGACTGTCAAAGATCTACGAATGACAGCCGGGAGTAACGGCTTAACGTGCTTTCTGAGGCAAAGAGGGGTCTCGACATGTAATGGATGATCACCCATCCATAAACCTCGACCGCGGCACGCGTATCTTAACCTTCGATCGTCGCATGCGGCTGTTATTATTTAGCTAAAAACCCAAAAAATACATCTTTTACCAAATATCACCCAGATCTAAAGTTGTTTGTCAGTACAAGATGGTCTCTGATAAAAATGGTTCTGGTCACAAAAAATATTTCACTACTAGACATGCTAGAAAAAAATGCACAGTTCCTGTGGGAATATGCATGCAACCAGAGAAGCAGCTTGTTTAAAATAATCTAAATAGACATTCAGAAATTTTTATCTCATAGGTCCTACTATGAACATAAATTGGAAATTGTGTTAAAAAGTTTTCCTGACACAGGTCCTACGGGCAAGCAGTTATTTGGAATCGAGTTAAACCTACATTTCAACGAGTTATAATCTAGTTTTATATTTCAGATTCAGATTCTCATTATTCGAGTCCTTTATAATATTACAATAGCATTCGCTAGTGGTGATATATAAATATTCGTCTGGTGCGCCCTGGACAGTCAGCTAAGTAGAGTGGCTTATATTTTTATCGTGGTATGCACTGATTTTAAAACGGTGAATGAAAGAATCGGGTGGAAAGTGGTATGTCATGTCGTAAAACCTAATTTGAAGACATGACCATCACCAACCAGCACTGGGCCCACGTCGGATTATGGCCCACTCCCTCTCACAGATAGGAGGCTTGTGTCCCCACAGTGGGAATTTTATAAGCTTAAGTATGATACGCAAGTTGGAACCACGTTAGACTGCCCAGACTCGTAAGAACAAAGATACTAAGCGTTCTTCTGCTCTTACGAGTATATAGGCTCTTTAATTGCACACCAACGTGTTTATTTAAAGAAACAGAGTTAATTCTATTTGTGGGCTTAACAAATAACCTACACAAAATAAATGAAAATTATTTATTTCATAAACCAACGAGGCTACTGAAAACCAAACTCATAACTCAATAATTAGGCATGTACCTCATATGAACACAATTAAAACTGTCACAATAACATTATAACGTGTGGTGAACCCAATTTGTTGTTTCAACACGGTATTTTAGCATTGTTTTCACACAAAAACAGCCTATTTATTCTCGTGTCCGCTGGCAAAGCATAACTAACTGAATTACTGCACTGTGGTGTTATAACTGGCGGTGGTGCAAAGTAGAGGAAACTGTGATACAGATGCTATTTATTGTATGTATGCCAAGTGTCACACTTCCTATTTTCTTTCTTTAGGTTTCCACGGTCAATTACATGCCATAAACGCCCCAAATACTTAGAAAATGCTTAGGGGTGTGCATCCAAGAATTATGACTGGATATACACTCAGTCATATATCTACGTTTATCGATTTTGAGGAGGAATTTCACATGCGGTGCACCCAACTACCATCCAAGACGCAGTGACAAACAAGCATCAATGTTATATCGTTTGTAGCATGTACAAACTTGGCTTTATCACACACTCAATAACTTTCTTCTCTAGAGAAATCTGATCCATTCAGTATCCATGGAATATTCATTCAAAATAAATGTCACTACCCGCTACTTCTCATACCTTACTCCACACCTCCGAGCAGTCATTAAATATTCACCACACAGCGCACCACACTGAAAGCTAGACATGCCCGCCGCTGATAACGACTTATACTTTTAACTAAGAGATGCACGACGTCCTGCTATCACTACTTACACTTATATGATGCAACTTATATTTATGATACATACGGAGAAGGCACGTGTTGCAATAATAACGACTTATACGTTTAACTGAGAGATGCATGACGTCCTGGTATAACTACGTAGACTTATATGATGCAACTTATATTTATGATACACACAGAAGAGGCACGTGTTGCAATAATAACGACTTATACTTTTAACTGAGAGCTGCACGACGTCCTGCAATCACAACTTACACTTATATGATGCAACTTATATTTATGATACATACAGAAAAGGCACGTGTCAAGCTGCTAACGACTTATTCTTTTAATTAAAAGATGCAAGATGTCCTGCTATTACTACTTACACTCATATAATTTAACTTATATTTATGGTACATACAGAGAAGGCACGTGTTACGCTGACAACGACTTAAATCTACTGTTAACTAAGAGGTGCACGACGTACTGCTATCACTAGTCTTATTCTTAAATTATGCATCTTATATTTATGACATATTGAAACTAGCATTATACCACAGACACGGGTCACGATGATTACGACTTATACATTTAACTAGGAGCGTCATTTAACTAAGACGTCCTCCTGCCTTACATATACTCGTATGATGCAACTAATAATGATAAAGTGGACGCATGTGTCGCGATAAAAACGACTCATAAGTACTTTTTATTAAGAGATTCATAACGTCCTGTATCACAAGTTTTTTTTTTTTTTTTTTTAAAAACGTTGCCCTACACTAGGAATTTCTCCTGTATCGTGGGTGCGTTTTACAAACATTTAAACTCACATACACAAACAGCCAGACCCGGAACAACTACTTGTAGGTAATACAAATATTTGTTCCGTGCGGGAATCGAACCCGCGACACACAGCGCAGCAGTCAATCGCTTAACCACTGCGGCAACCGTGCCGTCAAAGTATATAAGTTATACATATATGATGCAATTTATATTTATGATGTAGATAAACTAGCATTTTACTAAAGCTACGTGTCGCGGTGATAACGACTTATGCTTATCTATCTATAATATACCACGGACCGCCATGAGAACGAACGAATCCATACCGGAGAAACTCAGTATTACCAAACGACTTTCTACAATATGCCAGGAGCGCGCCCTCAGCTTCTTCAGACATATTATGCGTTCACCTAAGCATGGTCTGGAAAGGCTTATGATACTGGGCCGGGTGGAAGGAAAACGCGCTCAAGGCAGAGCACCGGCAAGATGGTCCGACGCGATCAAGAAGGCTGCTGGAGGTAGCAGTTACCGAGCGGTCCACACTGCAGAAGACCGCATGACTTGGAGACGCGTCGTATGTGGTCGCAATCTTCAGCATTGAGGGAACGACGAAGAAGATCTATAATATGATAATGTTACATGTCAAAATCAGGCAGCATTTACCATGACCGTCGAATACAAAAGTACTAAAGAATTTATGATACCGTACCATTATTGTAATCAGGTTGAATGCTCTAAAACAGCAAAAGTACTCAGTGAGTTTCTTGGAAACTCCCCTGACAGAAAACAAATTGGAACTACACTACCCATAAGACACATTTGCCCCGGAGCTCTTCACACGTCCCAAAGAAATATATTATGTATACGTATTATCACTGCATTTGTATTAGATGAGTGTGTGTGGGTAACGAACACTTGCAAATGTACAGTCGGCAAAATTGCTTAATGAAGACCCATGCTAAATGAAGATCATTGAAATCCTTGTTTCCTAATGTATTTTATTTCGAGAAATATCAACTTTATTTTAGTGTTAATTAAGTTGACTTCAGAATGAATAGTTTCATCGCAAAAGTTATTAAATATTTGAGGTTGTAGCGCAAACTGAACTTTATTTAGTATTCAAATTATTTTTCTAAAAACGCTTGCTTACATGTTTGGAAATGGCTTATTGGTTGATTTGCATGAATTTTATAGCCCGAAACATGCAAATCAATACTTTCAAATAATATTTTTTTTTCTGTAGGCGATTCTCACGAAGTTAATTTATTTGTGGGCGAATCATCAACTCCAGAAATACGTATTAGGCAATTGGCACACAAAATATTTTCTTTTAAATTTACTCATAAACATTTTCTGAATAAAATATACCATACCTATAGATTAAAACCGCTGGCCCTAACTATATCTTATAAAGGGGTCGCCCTGGCGGAAACTGACTCTGTTAAGTTCCTTGGTATAAATTTAGATAAATTTTGCTCAATCTTTGAAAAATCATTTAACTGACATTTGTGTTAAAATAAATAATTGTATATACCTTTTGAGGCGTATTAGCTGCGAGGTATCTAGAAATGCCGCATTAACGGCTTTCCATGGCTATATAACCTTCACTCTAAGGTTTTTTTTTTTTTTTTTAAAACGTTGCCCCACACTAGGAATTTCTCCTGTATCGTGGGTGCGTTTACAAACATTTAAACTCACATACACAAACAGCCAGACCCTGATTATCCTGTGGGGTCGTTGTGTGGAGATTGATCAAGCATCGGTAATGCAAAAAAAGTGTCTAAGAGGTATATTTGGGTTGAAGCAAATAGAGTAATGTCGTTCATTCTTTAGGAAATATAAAATACTAGCTCTACCATGTATTTATATATTAGAATCCTGTATATTGGTTTTCAAACAGAAGAGACTTTTAAGCAAGCTACTATACCCCACGATACTAATAAGTTATTTCAACCGAGGACGAATCTCACTTTTACAGGTAACAACAGTTATAGTATGTGCATAAAATTGTATAATAAAATACCAAACTCCATAAAAACGCTACCATTTTCTAGATTTAAAAATAGTTTGACGAGGTTTTTAATTGAAAACTACTTTTATAGTGTACATGAGTTCTTAGATTATAAATTGTTAGTTTTGTAAATTGCACGGTCATTTTAAATTATGATTGTTATGATTATTGTGGCGAATCTCTCATATTATTGACATGATTATTATTTTTTCATTGATAAATTGACATTTATTTAATTCAATAACACAATTTTATGGGGATTATCTGTTTAATGACTGCATGATTCTGATCAATTAATTTAAATAAAATATGTAGCTTTATTTTGTATTTGCACGCCGAAATTAAAGACAGAATAAGAGAACAATTTTGTATGTTTTACCAACCTTCTGTACTTTATTTAGGCAAATAAATGATTTAGATTTTTAAACTTGTTCAAAAATAATTGGCAAATTTAGTTTTGGGTGTGCTTTTTCATAACTGTATTGCATAAAATCAAAAATGTGCCAATCGCCTAACACGTATTTCTGGAGTGGTCGATTCACCTACTAATAAATTAACTTTGTGAGAATCGCCTACAGAAAAAATCATAATTATTATTTACATCTAGCTGCTATCATCGCACTGCAGGTTACCATCCCTTCCTGGTTCCTATTCCACCAATTCGCACTAAGCGTTTCCAAATGTCTTTTATAATGCGCACAGCAAAGGAGTGGAACTCTCTGCCTGTATCTGTGTTCCCGAACGCATACAACCCCAATCTCTTCAAAGTGAGAGTGAACAGGCTTCTTCTGGGTAAGCTCACTCCATCGTCGACTTTGTCTCTGTCACCTCTGACCTAGACTAAGGTCAAGAGCAAACCCATTCCAAATAAATAAATAAAAAACGTGGCGATTCATCCGTTTCGGCGAAGTAAATTCGTGCGAATCAACCAATAAGCCTTGGAAACTAAATTGCGAATGCATATCAAAGTCAAGTTTTTGTCATTGTCCATCTGAAATCTGAATATGACATGGTCTTAGGCCGGGAAATAACGTAACGATTAAAGGAGTAGTGCGTGTTAGGTGCGACGAGTGTACCTACAGAATTACTTGCAATGTTTGAAGCGCAATGAGCGATGTAACAAAACTCGAAACTGAAATTCGAGATCAAAAATGTAAACAAAGAAATGTCATTGTCAAAGTGACGTTTCAGGGGTAGTCAACATTTCCCTAGCCATTCTAATTATTTGATTTTATTATATTTCGTGATAATAATTAATAATAATTTATATTGACAACGTTATAGTGCAGATTTGTATATCTTGGCTGTTGTATACCAAGCACTTTTGTCGACTGTACCCAACGTTGTCACGCTCCGAATGAGAGGCGACGTGTTAAAAGAAGCGTGTTTATTGTTTATTGGCGCTTTGCGGTAAACACCTGTTAGGGGACGGTTTTAGCACGCGAGCTCTTGATAAAAATAATACGCTTTTCTTGGCCCTTTGTAGCCCGCGCTGCTGTAGCTGGGCTCGATATGATTTCTTTCGGGTTTTGAATCCATGTTATTATACCCAGTTACGAGAATATCGTATGGGCAAAGGCGTGTCTTTGCCAATAAACTAGAAACAAACGAATGAAAGCTAAAACGATGTCACTTTTAAAACAAAAGCGTAAAGATAAACATTATCTGTCATTCTCAATTACCAAGATGGCAGTTAGATAGATGATCATTTCAATGTTTTGTTGGCAGAGTGATAACTAGCGTAATAAATAAAACATCGAATCAGTTCTTTGCATTTCGAGACACTAAATAAAATTATGTAAATAAAGCCAGCTAATTATAAGTAAATCTTCCCAAAAGTGAGTAAGAACACCTATTTAATTTAAAATTAAATAATCAAACATTTTTATCATTTCCTCTCCGCGTTCGTATAAAGCCACGTTTCAGTTTCCCATCTTGCTCTCGCATGGAGACCGAACATTAAGCCGCACTTAGAACCGAGCCGTATTCACGGGACGTTTTTGAGATGACACGTCTGTACCACAGGATAAAAATATACAGTAGGCCCACTTTGTTACTCTTACACTAAATGAGAAAATATTACTTGTTTAAAACAAGTAATATTTTCTCCAGTTATGCCTAATTTCAGCTTTAGGTTCAATTAGTCTCAATGAGTGGCGATACATAACTTTAAATCAGGGAATTTAATTGTTAAGAGCACATACGATGTGCGGCATTTCATACAAACTTTTTTTCGCAATGACTGAACCAATTTTAATGAAACTTCTTACGCATAATAAGGATACAAAGGTCTAAAAAGTTAGTTAAGTACATTTTAACCAGGTGCAGGTGTAAATTGTCCGTATATTCAACTCACAACTGTCATTCTTTGACAGTTATATGAAATGGGTATAACAGGGCAAATTGAGGTATACTGTCAATTTGCTTAACGATCTACATGACTGAATACAGAAATTAGCTAGCGAAACTCTGCACCCATGATGTGTATCGATATACAAACACGATAAAATTAAGAAGATTTGATGGGGCTCACCGACCGCCGGTAGTGATGTTACTTGATGACAGTGTGAGTTGAGAAATTCTGTTTCCTTTTGATTTATCATGTTTGATTTCGGTACCCGTATGAAGTTTACACAAAAACAACTAATATTTCAAGTGACTACACAAACTACGGTCCATAAATCTTTAAATTAATTACATAAACATATATATCATCACGCCTGCAATCCCCGAAGGGATAGGCAGAGGTGTAACTATAGTACACCCACATTTCGCCAGTTATGTTTACATCCCATGTAATAGGAGGCGAACCTATTGCCATCAACCGGGCACAAAAAAAAACCAACACCACTACGCTTTAACTATTAAATTAATTATTTTTTTGTTTTATCATGTTTAGAATATCGATTCTTCGATCGGTTGGTCCGTGGATGGGTGACCATCTTTTCATACCAAGATTCCTCCAAGCGTCGGAAAACACGTTAAGCCGTTGGTCGCGGCTGTAATTTGTAGACCTTTGACAGTTGTTACGGGTCGTCAGAAGTTCAAAAGTCTGACAACCAGTCTTACCAAGGGATATCGTGTTACCCAGTAACTGGGTTGTGGAGGTCAGATAGTTAGTCGCTCCATGTAAAATACTGGTATTCAGCTGCATCTGGTTAGACTGGAAGCCAACCCCAACATAGTTGGGAAAAGCCTGGGCAGATGATGACATGTTTAGAATATCGATACCCATAACAACCTGCGGAGTTACGCTAGCTAATTTAATTTTAGCCTGTCTGGTTGTTCTTTCCAATATCGACAAGGTACAAAATTTAAAGCTACCAGAAACAGAACCTAGACACGTTCACATTTCCACATGTAAATAAGTAAAGACCACATTTTATGATAGTTTCCCCGGTAGCGAAATCCTTTGAACCGGAATGCTGGATATAATAATTTAAGCGTACTTCCCCGAATGAAACAGGAATTTTAGAAACTATTACTAAATATCCCGACTATTATTTTATATATTTCTCAGAATTGATCTACTGGTTATATAATATTCTGTGTCAGCCCAGACACATGAAACGTGTAATTCTGTTGAAATATTAATATATGCGCGGTCTATTCGAGGCAACCGCGTAATATTTGAGTAATATCAATCTTGCAATATTATTGCTGAAGCAATTCCTTGATTATTATAATAATAGCTAGTAGAAAATGGAGGAATGTAATGCTAGGAGCTTTGCTGTAGAATCATTGATTTCTACAGCAACGCTCCGTCGGTATAATTGGGTTAAGTACTTGGTTTTTACTACCTTGCTTTGAAATTTTATGTGGCTTTAACAAAAAGTTGGTGAAGAATCAGCATTTCTCCAAATTAAAAAATAATAATAAATCAAAATCAAAAGTCATTTATTCTAACTAGGCTGAGAATCAGCAGTTTTCGAACGTCAAAATTATATGTATAACACAGTCCCCCAAAAACACCCGCCCATCACCACTTCCTAGTGCTTTAGCTGGGAAGAAGAAGTTGCGCAACAAACTGCCCAGCAGCAATATACAGCCCAAACCACCATTGATTGATTTACCTAGTCTAGATAAGATGGAGAAAAGACAGGAAAAAACGCTCCCCAGCTGGCTTTGATAACCAAGCTCGCTCACTGTGTGTTTGCGATTTTATGCCATTTCGTCCATTGTTTACTACTATATTTCACTGCACCATAAGTCATTAATGTCTTCTGACTTAGAAGGTACAGTTACGTGTAAAAATTTGAATATACTAAGCGAAATCCAAAATACGTTATCTTCTAAAGATTTATTTGCAACAAGTAAACCCTTAACACAGCCTACAGTCACATGTCCTTCCTAGTCACATGTCCTTCCTACAGTCACATGTCCTTCCTACAGTCAATTGTCCTTCCTAGAGTCACATATCCTTTCTACAGTCACATGTCCTTCCTAGAGTCACATGTCCTTTCTACAGACACATGCCCTTCCTAGAGTCACATGTCCTTCCTTGAGTCACATGTCCTTCCTAGAGTCACATGGCTTTTCTACAGTCACATGTCCTTCCTAGAGTCACATGTTCTCCCTAGAGTCACATGTCTTTCCTAGAGTCGCATGTCCCTCCTATAGTCACATGTCCTTCCTAGAGTCACATATCCTTTCTACAGTCACATGTCCTTCCTAGAGTCACATGTCCTTCCTAGAGTCACATCCATTCCTAGAGTCACATGTCCTTCCTAGAGTCACATGTCCTTCCTACAGTCACATGTCCTTTCTACAGTCACATGTCCTTCCTAGAGTCACATGTCCTTCCTAGAGTCACATCCATTCCTAGACTCACATGTCCTTCCTAGAGTCACATGTCCTTCCTACAGTCACATGTCCTTCCCGTTATTACGATGATTTTTAATAATGCAACATCTTTCCTCTCGCTTTCTGTGGGAGTGATTTCGTGAAAAGGGACGAAAGTGTGTAACAGGAAGTGACAGCTTGAGCATGGAATTATTAAGTACTTTTTAATAGCATGGAATTAGTGTACTCATGGATGTAGTAAGTACTATATAGATTGTAAGTAGAGGGGGTCGAATTTCTACCAGCGGGCGACCAGTAGTAATTAATAATTATTTAAGTATTTAGCTTTTTTAAATTTTGAGGTTAATTTCTGTCGCTGCTGAGTTGCTAATTGGTGCCATGGTGAGATGTCAGATGTTACACATCTTAAGCGACTACTGTACTGTTTTTTTTGTACTAGACTAAACCTGGGAACCCTCTGGTTACGGAGATATTGAAGGTCATAGATCGCTCTTGATTTTCAGAATGTGACAACAAGAGTTTACACGTGATTGTACTTGCCAGGTTTTGAACAAAAAAAATAAAGCTATCGCATAAAAGTACACTAAAACCACAGCTTTACAATATAACTGGTGACACACTAACCAGATGCGGTTGAAAACCATTTCACACGATGCGAGTGGCCCCTGACTGTGCCTGACCTCGACAACCCAATTACTGACGGATACCAATGTCCTAAGGCTACACTAGTTGATGGTTTTAGAGTTTGTAGCTGCAGGCGAATGTCATCGATATGTAGGTATAGAGTTTATAACCGCACAGAGAGATGCCAATCTACTTAAGGTTTAAACTTGTCTTGCTTAGCAGGAAAAATCTGGTACATGAAGCTTTCGGCAAATTGTCAAAAACCTGAAAGTTTAAGCCCATTTTTTAATATGCTTGCTAAAATACCTATACTGTGGACACTTAGCGAGATTAATGCTAGTTCGTCCAAACCTGATGAAGGAATAGATAATTTCAAATCATCGTTAGTAATATTTAGGATTGTTTTTGAGCAGCGGATCTGGTTCTAAGATTGTAATTCTTCAGTAATAGTGAGAAAAAAAGAATATCATGCAAAATCATGGACACTGACTTATTATTTTTAACCAACTATTCCGGAAGTCGTCGGCAAAAAACTAAAATACAGATCCAAAGACATCGACTTCCAAAACTACCGGCTTTTTTATTTGTTTTAAGTTAATTGATTTTTTTGTTGTAAAAAGTTTGTTTTTGTAATGGTGCTTTTGCGTTTTTGTTTTTCTGAGCATAATCCATCAGTCAGGCACTGATTCGTTTGTTAATGCACAGATAGATTAACCTCACTCTGTGCTCACTGGCACAAAACATTTAAAATTAATAATTAAAACCACCAATGGAATATCAAAACACATGCATGATGATTACGTTAAAATCTATGAGCCAACATTGAATAATGAATGCCGACCAGAACAGGAGGATTTAATTTGTTATCGAATTAATTGATTTATTTATTTAAATACGTAATTATGGAAATAATAGGTCTCATTAATATTTTGTTGTTGGTCTCATTATTATGGTAATTTTATAATTAGGTAACACGTGCGTGTATGACCTATGAGATGTATGAGCGTAAACGTAGCAAAAGGTGTATGTAAGGATCGTAGGAGTCTTTGGTCAACTGGACCCACTCGAAATGGGCCCGCGGGATCACTCAACCCAATCACATTTTGAATACGTCGACTGGACCCACTGCCTAATTTCATTATTAGTATAGTCACGGAGTAAAGCCAAATCTTTTGGTATTATTTTTATGACTTAAATTATACAAATATTATTCATTTAGGTAAGTATTTACACTTACGCACCACACTTATTCACTAACACTAAAACTACATTCTTTTTCTGTAATAATACCTAAATTAAGTGCACGACCACCGCTAATAGTTGATTTATGCAACTATTACGTTGATTTGTATAATTTTATTCATAAATGTTCTTTTATCTGTCCATGATTTTAACAAGTACCTACTTATTTTTTTCTGTGTTAAATTTAAGCATTACATTTAGTTAATATTCTCGTTATAAAAAGGTTTGTCTTGATTTTACTTACAATACCTACTTTAAAATGATTTTAGATTTTGATTGAGAATAAACGTTTAAACCTAATTCAATTGCGTTTTATTATATTTTGACTAACCAATTTTGCTCTCGACTGTATACACTGGTAGCTTTAAACAATACATGTTTTTATGTGGGTCCAGTTAACCAATAAAAATACAGAAAATATATAATGTGGTCAAGTGGACCCGCGGGTCCAGTAGCGACCGGGTTCAGCTGACCGAAGACTCGTAGTAGCATTATGTAGTTTATGCTTACCCAATGGGAAGAAGGCGTGAGTTTATGTATGTACGACTGACTAATTACGCAAATATTTCGTAGTAGCTCAAAGGTTTGGTGAATAGCTTCGTTAGCATAAGAAACCGGGTTTTTTTTAAATTCTATTTTATTTAGGGACTTCTATAATCGCAATGCGTATGACAGTCCCATCATACCCTAATTACTTATATAATTCAAAGATACACGCTGCTATGTATTATATTCGGGCCATGAACCTAAACAGACTCTTCGCATCATCATCATTTGGTTGAGACAAAATTCTATGGGATGTGCCTAAATCAATGTCTAATCTAATGTCTGTCTAATCTAAACCGGGTTAAAATCTGGCATGAATCAATGTGACTTTTTTAATGTCATGGAGCACGAAATAAAGTGAAGAAAAACATCATGAGGAAATTTAGACTAATTGGTTTAAAATCACTAATATATACTTATAATAATAATAATACTCGGGGAAGGCTGGATCGCTCCAACGCGGGTGTATACGTACATCCGTGGTGGGGCGACCCAGGCTGCCAGGCACTTCTTCTCTTGCAACCGAGCGGGTGGGCAGGTTGCGGATAGCCCAACTCCGGCTGCGGGACCGACTGTTAAAGGTCGATCCTGTACCCGGAGCATCTCAAAGAGATCCCGGACAAGAGAAGTTTCCGAAGGCCAAACCCCAGGCTCAGGTTAACCCATTTACCCCTTCCTATGTACCTATCACCTAATTATCCATCCTTCCTTTATCCATACATCCTGTTGATCCTAAATCCTTAGGCCGAATCCCAAGCCTCGGGTGACCCCCAAGAACCCACACCCTTACCCACGAATATCTTCCCTCCCATCCCTACATCCTGTCGGTCCTAGAGGAGGGGTAACCTCGATTCCAAAAAAGCCCACCCCCCCATACCAAAATCATGCAGAGTAAGGAAAATTCTACCCAGGTGGGTCCCGGCCAAGCCGGGGAATCCCACACCGCCTCGGCGGTCAGCCCCCATCGTAATCTGGGGGGGGCACCAAACTCTTCTTTGGTGCCGCGCTTTTCAGCGCGGCCGGCTGCTGTTTTAGCGCCCACAACTCAGGCTGCGACTTACGCGCCCACAACCCAGGCTGCGACTAACGCGCCCATACACCCAACACTGGCTGCGATCAACGCGCCTATACACCCGAACTCGGCTGCGATTGACGCGCCAATACCCACTGCGAAATGCACGCCTCCTGCGAGCCTCTGGCAACAGAGCATCGTGCGGAAAAGCATCGCCTACCCAGACAAGGACCAAGACCGACATGGACAGAGAGGGATGGGGAAAGATGACGGCCCTGGCAGCTCCACCTCTCTCCCGGTTGAAGTTGATTCGGTACGCCTGCTGAGAAAGCGCGGAAAAATCTTGGCCCGGGAGAGAAAAGCAGGCGTTCGAAAGCCCGACACCCGCCACGGCACTAGCCAGCGCGATGTGCGATCGAACGCCGAAGAGGTAGTACGCGACCAGCCACAAGTACGCGAAGGGGAAACCCAGCGCGAAAAGTGGCCGGACGCGGAACCACGCGACCAGCCGCGAGTACGCGAAGGGGAAACCCAGCGCGAAAAGCGGCCGGACGCGGAACCACGCGACCAGCCGCGAGTACGCGAAGGGGAAACCCAGCGCGCAAAACGGCAGGACGTGGAATCAAGCGAGCGGGGGCAAGTACGCGAAGGGGCAACCCAGCGCGAAAAGCCTCCGCAAGCGACAGAGTCCGCCGGGGCTGACAGCCGACCCCAAAACACTGACGTAACCCACGACCGACCTCGACCTCGACACAACAGGGGTAAGAGATCTAGAGCCTTGCACAAGGCGTTGCCGGCAAAAGACACCCAGCCAGGCACCTCCAAGCCGCAGTCTGGACCGAGCGGTACAGGGCCGGTAAAGAGGGCGCGCCCTGATGAGACCGCTTCACCAAGCATGCTCCAGGGGGACGCCAAACGCTCGAGGATCCACTCAGCTCAGGGGGAGCAAAGGACCTACGCGCGAGCCACGAAGGACATTCCTGCGCGGCTGGCCGTAGCAATCTGCTTCCCGCCTCCCTCCAGGGACCTGACGAAGGAAGAGGCCGAGCACGTAAAGACAGATCTCGAGAATCTGCTATTAGACACAGACTCGTCAACGCCGCTCCCGGCCTTCCGCGGATACCCACGGGTAGCGGAAGGGACCGTGCAGATGTGGTGCGAGGACGACAATTCCCTGACTTGGTTGACCCAGAATGTGCCCAGAATCAGACTCCCAGACACTGACCTCACGCTGACAGTACTGAGACAATCTGACGTGCCCACCCGAGTCCGAGCCTCGCTTTTCGTCCCTCGTTACGATGGTGACGTGGCCCGGCTCCAGAGTCTTCTGATTCGTCAGAATACTTGGTACGACATCGCCAGGTGGTCACTGTACAGGGCGACGGCCGTCGGCGGCGACAACTATGGGACATTTTTGACCCTGGGTGTGCCGCCGGAGGAAGTCGTAAAGGTCCTAGCCCGGGAGCGACGTATATCCTACCTGCTTGGTTCGATATATGTTCGCTTCTGGCCCACGACCCAACCACCTGACACCCAGACTGACAGCACGGACACGACTACGACACAACCGGCACCGACAGAGGACACGGACATTACCAAACTTGAGGAGGTCATGGCCAGAGCAGCAATGGCCGATGACAATGACACCATACCACCCTCATCCCCTGGCTGGAGCGAGCAACTGCTCGCCTCGTCGCCGGGCGAACAGCACGAAGGCCAGTACAGAGAGGAGGTGGTGGAGAGACAGTCCGATGGATCCATCAGCGACTAACTCCACTTCATCACCGCCACCATCCCTCAACATCATCCAGACCAACCTCCAGCATAGCCAGGCTGCCACGGCTAGTCTACGCAGGGCACTGGAGGTGAAGCCCCGAACCATAGCACTGATCCAAGAGCCGTGGATCAGGAACAATAGAGTATGCGGCCTCGGTAACATCGGAGGTAAGCTAATCCTCAACACACACAGCCCAGACAAACCAAGAACCTGCGCTTACATACCCAAAGAAATCCCTATCGCACCACTTACCCAATTCTGTTCCAGAGATCTGACAGCTGTCAGGCTCCAAACAGAAGGCGATGCTCCAGATGTTGTGCTGGCCTCGGTTTACATGCCAGGCGAGGACACAAACTGCCCACCGAAGGAGATGGCCGACCTAGTACAGCACTGTGAGCGAGCCAGCCTAGATCTCATCATCTGCACGGACTCGAACGCCCACCACCCGCTCTGGGGCAGCGACGCACCGAACTCCAGGGGAGAGGTACTATCCACCTATTTATTCTCAACTAACCTTAACATCGTGAACCGCGGCTCAGAACCCACTTGGGTCACAGCTCGAGGACAAACGATCATAGACTTAACGCTTGCTACAGAAAATGTGACACACATCATCACAAACTGGCACGTGTCAGACGAGCCTTCTTGCTCAGACCATAGAAGAATCCGCTTCAAACTCACAACCAACACCAAAAAACCCGTACCAAAACGAAATCCACGGCGCACTAATGTGCCAGGATATAAACGTCTCCTAGCCTCCATGCTAGATAGGCACCTTACACTGACAACCATAACTGACCCTGCGCGCTTAGAATACACTGTGACAAAGCTATCAGAATACATAACCGAAGCTTACCATGCATGCTGCAAACTAAGGTCGCCACAAGCCAAGGCTGTGAGAAACCCCTGGTGGAACGCCGAACTTAGTAAACTCAGAGATGCACTTCGTAAGCAATTCAACAGAGCCAAGAACACCAGACTCCCGGAAGACTGGGAGCTATACAAAGAAACCCAATATTTGTACAGGAAACAGATCAGGACTGCCAGGAGAACAGCCTGGCGGAAGTTTTGTGAATCCATCGAGACAAATAATGAAGCCGCAAGGGTAAGGAAGATCCTATCAACTGACCAGGACCGAACCCTCGGCGCGCTGAAAAAGCCCGACAACTCATACACAATAACTGACCATGAAGCCAGTAAGGTCCTTCTGGAGACTCACTTCCCAGACTGCAGGCTCTTAGAAGACAGGACCTGGGAGGTTGTGCCAGAATGGACCCCAACGGATCAAGACTGGTCAAGAGCCCATAATATAGCAACAGAAGATCGTATAAAGTGGGCTATCAACACGTTCCAGCCATTTAAGTCCGCAGGGCTGGATGGCATTTTCCCAGCCCTGCTACAGTGGGGGATAGATCATCTGACACCATGGCTGGTGGAGATTTATCGAGCGTGCTTAGCACTCAGACACATACCACTAGCATGGCGCGAAGTGAAGGTCATTTTCATACCCAAACCTGGCAAAACCGACTACACACAACCCAAGGCTTATAGGCCTATTAGCCTCACATCCTTCTTACTGAAAACCCTGGAGAGGCTCTGTGATAGACACATTCGAGACGGACCTCTCCGGGTAAAACCACTCCATAAACAACAGCATGCGTACTCCACAGGCAAATCAACAGAATCCGCGCTACACAGCGTGGTGTCTAAGATTGAATGCGCAGTGGACCACAAATGCTCATCACTGGCTGCCTTCATTGATATCGAGGGCGCCTTCGACAAAACCATGTTCAACAGCATTAACATGGCGTTAGATAGACACAATATAGACTCGACCCTAAGCGGCTGGATCACCAATATGCTCAAAATGAGAGCTGTACAAGTCACGGTAAATGACACTACAAGGGCCATCGTGGCGAAAGGCTGCCCGCAAGGAGGTGTCCTCTCACCACTTCTATGGAACCTGGTAGTAGACAGCCTCATCAAAACACTAAATGACAAAGGTTATTTTACCGTAGGCTACGCCGACGACATAACCATAATAATAAATGGCACCCACGAAAACACCTTATGTAACCTAATGCGCCAGGCTTTGAAAATAGTAGAGGACTGGTGCAATAAACACCAACTGTCGGTGAATCCAACAAAAACCGAACTGATTCTCTTCACAAAAAAGAGGAAGTTGGCGACACTACAACTGCCACGATTCTTTGGAACTACCCTAAGCCTGGCAACTGAAACCAAATACCTGGGCATCTATTTGGACAAACAGCTGAACTGGGCAAAACACACCAACTACATCACCACAAAAGCCAGCATATCACTATGGCAGTGCAAGCGACTGCTTGGAAGGAATTGGGGTATCAGCCCCAAAGTCACCCACTGGCTATACACCACAGTCATTCGACCAATTATCACATACGGCTCACTGGTCTGGTGGCCCAGGACGGACCTGAGCACAGCCCAAAAAGACCTCGAAAAACTGCAGCGGTTCGCTTGTGTAGCAATAACCAGCAGCATGAGCACTGCACCCACTGCCGCACTGCAAGTAATGCTGGGACTGCCACCCCTGCACCTCATCGTGCGAGAGGAGGCAGCCCTGGCAGCCTTCAGGCTATATATATCGGGAACCCTGAGCAGAGACTCTAGGGTCAAGCACACACGCATAAGGGAAGATGCAATCAAACGACAACCAATGATGGCATCACCCTGCGACAAAGCCCCGAAACTACACTTCTTTCAGAAGCACTACAACATCATACTCACAGAAGAACGGTGTGACTACTCAGGCCCGAAGGAGATGAGAGTATACACCGACGGATCAAAGACCGACTCCGGAACCGGAGTCGGAGTTTTCTCACATGACTTCAACATAAATATATCCAGCCCGCTGGGATTGTTCAACACCGTCTACCAGGCGGAATGTGTGGGCATTATACAAGCGGCTTACGCCATAGAAGCCAGGAGAGTTACGGACACCCGTATACGTATACTCTCCGATAGTGCCTCAGTCTTGCAATCCTTGGGGAAAAATTATATTACCTCCAGACTAACACTAGAATGTCACAACGCACTGGAACGGGTGACAGTGTGCAACCGTAATACAGTGACACTGCAATGGATAAAAGGACACAGCGGATCACTAGGTAACGACGCAGCTGACCAACTTGCTAGGAGAGCATCCAGCACGTCAGTCTGTGGACCCGAACCTATCGTACCCATCCCCTTCAACCAACTACGCAGGTGGCTACAAGAGTTCACCCACACACAAGCACAGAACTGGTGGACCTCGACACCGGGCTGCAGGCAATCCAGGGAAGCTATGCCGTCCTTAGATGGCAGGCTAACCAGGCGGTTGCTACGCCTGGACAGGAACGGCCTGCGCCTAGTGACGGGGACCATCACGGGACACTGCTCACTGAATAAGCACTTCCACACAATAGGCATAACGGACAGCCCTCTGTGCAGGGCTTGCATGGAGGCTGAAGAAACCGTTGCGCACGTGCTCTTTGAATGCACAGGCGTCACCCAGATCAGAACAGAAACCCTCGGGTCACCCAGATCTTTCACGGATATCTTAAGCAGACCAGGAGACCTAATCAGCTTCTGGAGGGAGGTGGGCTGGTTGGAATAAACAACGACGGCCGCCATGGCCCACGCACAATGGTCCACATGAAGGACTAAGTGCGGAAACCAAACCCGCTAACATAGAACATAGAACATAGAAATCACTAATATTCAGTGAGCAAGCGAGGTAGGTGGTCAATGCTCGTTTTTAGGGTTCCGTACCCAAAGGGTAAAACGGGAACCCTATTACTAAGGCTCCTCCGTCTGTCTATCTGTCTGTCTGTCCGTCTGTCACCAAGCTGTATCTCATGAACCGTGATAGTTAGACAAATGAAATTTTTACAGATGATGTATTTCTGTTGCCGCTATAACAAAAAACACAAAAAAAACAGAATAAAATAAATATTTAAGCGGGCTCCCATACAACAAACGTGATTTTTTTGCTCGTTTTTGCTCGATATTGATAACCGCAACAGGTAGACGCTTGAAATATTTACAGAATATTTAGTTATATATTCACTTTAAAAATAAATAATTAAATTAAAATAAAGCAAATATTTAAGGGGGGCGATACGATACCCATACGACAAACGTGATTTTTTTGCCGTTTTTATAGATAATGGTATGGAACCCTTCGTGCGCGAGTCCGACTCGCACTTGGCCGGTTTTTTCTCTGTATTAGAAAAGGCATTTGCCTTGCAGTACTTATACAATATATCATTGATTCTATTTATCTATTAAAGCCATTAGGAAGTTCAGGCAAACTTGGAAATTAGTAAGATTATCACCCTGGTCGCAACTGTACCTAATTTATAATAATTATGTTTGTCGGAGCATCAAAACTGATCCGGAAACTTCAAATAGTGTTTGGGTGAGGTTAATATAGGAAGTGGCAACACTAGGTTGAAAGCTGAAATACATAATCAGCCTGTAATGTTCCCACTGCTGGGACACAGGCCTCCTCTCTTCGAGCGGGAGTGGGCTGTAAATTTACCACGCAGACCCAGTGCGGGTTGGTGTTTTAGAATTTTACGTTCTAGGGCATGCTAGTTTCCCTTTGCCATCCTATATTGAATTCACCGCGTTTCTATTTAAAATTTTCTTAATCTGATTGCATCCGCCTAGTTTCGTGATATTTTTGAAATTATTGAACTGTAGCGCCTTATTAAACGCTTGTTTTTTATTTAGGTTACCCATCCAACATGGCCAACCACTCTGATAACGAGGAGACCAAAATGCCTTCGTTACGTTTATTACATATTCACGTCTATCATTAGTAGGGTTGGCAAGTACTTAATTTAATTGGATATTTTCATTTGTTTAAAGGTATATGCATTTCATTTAGTATTTAATTAATTGCATTTCATTCATTAAGTATTAGATGTTTAAATGTGGACAAGATTTTTATTTTAAACTAGTTAATATTGAATACCTATCAGCCTACATTTGTAACATTACGATAACCGGCTGTCACTGAAAACCGGCGCTGGGGCGCCGGTTTTCGGCTTTCCGGCTGAGCGATGGCCGTTTTGCGTGGATATGACGCATGTTTCCCCCAACCTTTTCTGATTTTCGTGTTTATGTTCTTTTTTGCGTCATGTAAACGTATTTTCTTTCTTTCTTTTCTATAACCTTTAGCTTGTAATAGTTGTAATTTATCTTAAAATTTAGAATAGGCGTATAGATTTACAACTAGCGTTTATTTTGGGTTGCAAATTAGTCATTGATAGCAAGTAAAATTAGTCATTGATAGCAAGTAAAATTAGTCATTGATAGCAAGTAAAATTAGTCATTGATAGCAAGTAAAATCCAGATAAAAAGGCAGTTTTTAACGACCATGTTGGTAAATCATATCAAAGGTTCTACTAT
Source organism: Tiliacea citrago (assembly GCA_963921375.1). Lineage (NCBI taxonomy): Eukaryota > Metazoa > Arthropoda > Insecta > Lepidoptera > Noctuidae > Tiliacea > Tiliacea citrago. Next base: position 20,213,442 of record OY992804.1, on the reverse strand, counting down.
CAACGAATTATTTTATTATTATCATATACTTTGAACTGCACACAAGTATATTAGACACAAGTTATATTTTGTAACCGCATGTTACAAAATATACTTGTGTTGGGGCTGCCTCGCTACTTCTATTTTTTAAATGTTAGAACATGTAAACTTCAAAAGCAAATTTTGACGAATCTGCCGAATTGTACTTTCCAACCCTACACGTATGAATCAACATGTTGTCCGTCCCAACTCTCCGTTCAGAATGGCCTCTGACAGCTTTTCAGCGGCCATCGGCTCCCGCCAACATTTATATTTAGGGTAACGAGCTCGGAGCTTCAAGATAATGTCCGTTTGTGAGGCTTTGTTTAAATGTGGTGCGGTATATTTGATGTGTTGTAGATATTACTGTGCTTTTGAAAATTTGATTAGAAGAAAGAATAATACTTCAGTACACTGAAACATAACTGGCGAAAGATGGTTGTAGGTACTATACATAGCTATTGTACGTAAATTACCTATAGCCAGACTGCCTCATTGGTGTAGTGCTTGTAAGCGCTACTGCTGAGCACGAGGTCCGGGCTTCAATTCCCAGGTTGGACAAAGTGTTATTGGGTTTTTCCACCAGGAATTTCTCAGTAGCAGCCCGGAATCTGGATTTGTGCCAGGTTGATGGCAATAGGCTCGCCCCCTATTACATGGGACTTAGAAATAACTGGCGAAATGTGGGTGTACTATAGGCACACCTCTGCCTAACCTTTCGGGGAATACAGGCGTGAACTTATGTTATCTACCAGAATATTGTTACAGAGTTGCCACATTGTTATAAAAGTTCATAATATTCTGCTGTTTCCGACGTACAAATACATTTTTTTTTTTAAAACGTTTCCCCACACTAGGAATTTCACAGCTCTATGAAATAAAATCTCTTGCAATCGAACCCCACTGTTATTTACTCGTAGTTCCTTTTGCAAGTGTTATTGGGTTTTTTTTTATCTGGAATGTCTCAGTAGCAGCCCGGAGTCTGAGTTAATGCCCGGTTGATGGCAATACGCTCGCCCCCTAGTACATGGGACTGATAGATAACTGGCGAAATGTGGGTGTACTATAATAGATGCACCTCTGCCCAACCCTTCGGGGAATACATGCGTGATGTTATGTTAGTAATACATAATATTATAATTATTCAGCATTGATCCAGTGCTTTTGCAGGAAATAAATTCTTTATTTGTAAAACATGATAGATTTTGTTCAACTTTAATATCATCAACTTTATTATAATCAGAATTATAGTCTCTTATACGAGAGCTGTATTTCATGGTTAATCATAAACTTTTGTTAGTTGCTTTTGTGTGCATTATCAGCGGGTAATTGGGTACCTGCCACACGAAAGATAATACTATAGCTAATTATGTTTTGTCCACTGGCTAACGTACAAGTCCTAGTTTCATATTACTCTGCTCGATGCTAAAGAAAAACCAAAATATACATTTTCCAGGACTAAGAAAACGAAAATATTTTTTATCACACATATTAAGAACAATCTAGAAATAAACTTACTTATCTATGTACTAACCTGACACCTCCCATCGATGCACATGTCGAGGCTGCCCGGCCGACACCTGGTGCCATCGGACACCCTGGCTGCGAGCACTGCCACCACCACCCGGTCCTCGTCATCCAGGGAGACGGTCTGTGAATGAAGTAGGAACCTAGTACATATGGATGTCAAGGAGGAGTAGCAATTGAATAGATATCGGCTTCAGTTATGCCAGAATGACCAAGATTATGTCTGGACTTTAAAAGAGACTTTGATCCCTGAGTTTGTTTCGCCATTTCTTCTCACGGGTAGTCAGATAGGAAATGTCGACTACATCTAGCTTATTTTTTACTTTTTAATATGACGTGTAAAAGTGATTCTACAGAATTACAGAATAAACGATTTCATTTCATTTCAATGTACCTTATCATGAAAATAACAGAGTACAAATTGAATAGTGTATGTTGACACCGCACCGTGAACAGTACTGTACGTCAACGAGAAACGAGATTATTCGGCCATATTAAATGTACTGTCGCTACTTCGGCGTCATCAACTCGTTCTCGTTGACATCCTGTAGACGGTGCGGTGGACAGTCTTAGGGCCGCCATACACGGACTGCTCGAGCAGTTAGCCATTGATCAACATACACGGACCGCTCTTGCAGTCATAGCCAACATTGACCGCACGACTGCCCAAAGCATTTGCAACTGCTCGAGCGGTTTCGTGTAGCAGTCCGTGTATGGCGGCCCTAAATGTCACTTGCACATCATAAAACGAAACGATCTATTTGGCAGTTAGATAGTTTCAACTTTCAAACTATGACGTTTAAATTGTTATCACAAGTGGAATTACGTTTAAGAGCTGATAGTGTCAATTTCAACAACAATTAATGATGATACTGACAGCTCTTGAACGCCATTTAGATGTGCAGCGGGGTAATTACGTAACATACTTACAGTAGCAATGGCTTTTATTTTGAAAGTTCAACAACATTCATTGCGTTATTTATGTTGAGCAGACAGATTTTTCGAACATATGAAGCAATGGATTAGCAATATCCTTCAAAATCACTCAGGTTGTGATTGATGGTGTATAATGCAATAGGGTATTTGACTGCTTTATTTTATTTAGATTTTTCGAAACCAACAAAAAATTACGCCACGGTAAATAAAATGTTTCAATATCTCAAAAAATGCACAAAAATGACAGAGACAGCACTGCTGTGATCAGACATCACAGGAACACCATAGTAACTTCGAGCCATTCAGTACAATGATCGTTTCGCGTGACAAGAATAGTAGAATCATTTCAAATGCGTGTAACTATTCCATTTTTCCATCGATTTTATTATTTTTTTCACAAATCATCTATTTTAGTAAAACTTTTAAATTATGTATTATTTCATCATATATATTTTTGTTAGCAGTCAAATACCCTATTAAGGTGCAGATCGCGTTCAGTTTCATTGGTGAAATTCGCCCTCAAACAACTAGAGGTCATCTCTTCTCTGAATACTAAGGCTGCCCTTAAATCTAGTTACAATTTCCTCTGACAGTCTCTAACTTTATTTTTAAACTTTCCTTTAATACCAGTCTGGCATTTTAAAGTTGCTCGCAGCTTTGCATTATGTATTTAAGTTTCTCAACTGGAGTGGAAAAGATTTTGGCAGTTTTAAGTTTCTATTCTAGAATTGCTTTCTTAAAATGCATGACATCATTCTGTTTTGTGAGCGCACGGGGGTTCAATAAAAAAAAAACATTCTGTTTTTCAAATTTATTAGTTGTTACTAGTAGTTTTGCGAACAGTAGACCTAACGAGCACAAACTTTTTTGAAACAATTAAATTTACAATGTTTTTGTTTTGTAAAAACATGGTAAAGAAAAATTATGACTAAAAATTTGTAGGCCAGCTAGAAAAAATTGCTAATAGATTTTTACTGGCAGAGGTAACGCTACAGCCTAGTTTTTTGATGAGAAGGTGGTCCCAGGTGCTCCATTAATCCCTACCTAGTAGTTAAAGGGCCAATTGACGGCACGGTTGGCGCAGTGGTTAAGCGATTGACTGCTGCGCTGCGTGTCGCGGGTTCGATTCCCGCACGGAACAAATATTTGTATGACCTATAAGTAGTTGTTCCGCGTCTGGCTGTTTGTGTATGTGAGTTTAAATGTTTGTAAACGCACCCACGATACAGGAGGATTGCTAGTGTGGGGCAACGTTTAAAAAAAAAAAAACCCTAAACTAGTGGAAATTTACTGCGTTTTGAGGAGCTATTCTGCTAATCACACCGAAGACCCTCATCAAATCTTCACCAAAATTATATGAGACCAATTTAAAGTTACTAACTTTCAAATAAAAAAGTACCATCGAAATCGGATCTCATAAGGCGGAGATATCCAGTAGACCCCTTTTTGTCCCTTTTTGGAGGAAGCACCCCCCTCCAACCAAAAATCCCTGACGATAAAAAATTATATAAAGTCGTAGAACCTCTATACCAAGTTTCGTCTAGATCGGGTGTAAAATACGAACTGTAGGAGGAGTAGCAACAAACTGACAGAGGAGAGCAAATTTTGTGACTTGAAGCAGACGCTTCGCTGGCTCGATCAAATATGGGAGATCCAACAACGCAAATATTCCAAGAGAAGGACATAATATATTTAAGACCTAAAATGCAAGATTGCTGTCCGTAATTTCCAAAAAAAACATGTAAGATACAGTTTTTTTTAAATGATTATAATTTATTGGGATATAAATCAAAAGTATTTTGAAGTTTTCTTTTCTTCGTCGTCTTCACTCCAGTGGATGGATCGCTGGACGCGTACGGGACATTATTAACAGAAAATCCTTGAAAACGTTATACACGTAAATCATTTATGTTTCCATGAATTTTATTTGAATTTTTACTAAGTTAAACAAATACAAAAAAAATGAATCGCTAAAAAAATACAATACAACCGTACACCTGTGTTAGATTAAACTTGTGGTCTTAAAAATTGACGTAAAAACTAAATTTTACAAGATTTGCAAAAAACTGATTTTTGGGACCATACTCGTATACAGCAAATTCTTCACACATTTTTATCGCAATTGTATTTTTCACACTGTATTATAATGCCTGAATAAAGAAAATCTTGGTGATAAATCATCACTAATATTTATTTCGCAGATTTAGCCGCTAATTACCAGCCCAGGAAAATAAGTTATTTTCCTGGGCTGGTACAGGCTATTCCTAACACGGACGACTGTCAAATCTTTTTTCTCATCCTACTCCTATAAAGATCTCTTTCTCATCCCTTTACGAATAAAATCATACGCACCGGTTCAGGACTCTGCCCGGAGTGTTGCGGCACGCCCCGGCACGTCAGCGCGCACGGCTCGGCGTCATCTCTGTGCGCGCGCCAGTGGAACAGCTCTCCTCCATAGGGGGTGTCATCATGCGCGCTACACTGTTGCTCGCGCCAAATGTCCTCTTCTAGCAGCGATATGTTTCCGCGGCATGGCTGTGGGAGAAGGTTTTTGTTCAGTAAAAAAATATGGGTACAGTCGAGGGGAAGAAAGCGTTGACTATTCTTAAAACCTATAAGATACGAGTGACATCGTCAATAATGACGCCTTATCAATTTAATACTTACACAAAGTATAAAGTCATCTAAATCATCTGACAAGTTTTACCTAAGTTAAATGTGTTTAAGTGCCAGGTAGCTTAATGAGATTTATTTTGCGATATTGGTTTAAAATACTGGTGATTATCTCAGTAAACAAAACTGAATTTAAATTCCAGAGGCATAAAATAATGAAGTTCAGTGGATAATCTATTTATGTATATAAATAATAACCAGCCAAATGCGTGTCGGACCACGCACAATGAAGGATTTCGTAGTTGGTATGATATTATTCCAAAAACAAACAACATTTTAGTTGCAAAATATGTTCTCCCATACATCGATATACGTCACGGTCAATTCTCCAACTGCAAATGTAAGTTGGTCGACTATTACTCGTTAACTTGTAAAGCTTGTGCCTAGCTGCCTAGCTGTGATAGTTTTCCTTTTAATTTCGTTATATATACTACCTACTGCCATGATTTTTTTTACGCATACATAAAGCTTAATATTACGGAAACGGATCCCTAAATCGAAAAATGGTTTTGGCAAACCCTTAATATTCTTGAACGACTTATACAACGATATCCCACATCATGGGATACACGAGAAAAAAATATCATTCCCACTTTACGTGTAAAAAAATAAAATCTTGAAAAAAAATGTAGGGTACCTTCCTACATTTTTTTTCAAGATTTTATTTTACCACGTTATCGGCGTGATTTATTAATATACTAATATACCCATGCCAAATAACAGCTTTCTAGTACTAAGAGTCTCTGAGCTAAGCCGCAGACAGACAGACATGACGAAACTATATGGGCTCCTTGTTCACAACGGAAACCTATAAATTAAATGATGGTAATTGGTAAGCGCATCACTTGAGAACGGCTGGACGAAATTGGCTATTTTTTGTTTTAAAAAGTTCGTAATGCCGGTCCGAGGTTTTCGGAAAGGAAAATTGGAAAAGATGCCCATAAAATTGGAAATTTCGGGAAAAACTGAACGTCCTCTTTTATGAGATTTTTTGAGGGATTATTCAAAATTTTACAGGACAACGCCTGCGGTGTCAGCTTCGGCGAGAAGCAACGGTTCATACATTGTCAAGGAGTTATGTAGTCCACCAACATCCAAGGGCATAAAGTAGTATACCTACAGAAACCCTTGGGATTTAATTCCATGCAAGTAGGCCATAAACTACCCACACCTCAGCCGTTTTAGAGGTCACACGCCACAAAGTAATTTTACTACACAAGAACTTACCTATTATTGGAGTTGTTGTAGCAATTATAGTTCCGATTACAAACAAATTATAATGGGGTTCGGGTACATTTGATTGGGCAGTATTTTTTTGAACAAAATGATTTACTTTGGTATTACACTTCTTCGACTGTCATTCGACTCGTGCCGATCAGCTAACTCTTTCACCATTCGGCATCTACCCTGCTGAGTCATGTTCGGGTCTACTGTCCATAATTAGTGCTAGACGAGCGGCTTTTTCCAGAAAGAAAAGAAAGAAAGAAAATTTGTTTATTCTGCACAAACAAGACGCAATGTACAAAAAAAATTGTCATAATACACACTAATAGAAAGTAGCCAAAAATATACTTGTACATATTTTAAGACTATTAGCATTTAAATGATGTACCTATGCAGAAAAATGCTCTAGGTCCTGAAAATAAGAAAAAAATGCTACAAGACTACTATTCAAAACCTCTAAGTAAAAGTTTGAGCATACATCTACATAATTATTATTTATTCGATTTTGCCCCTCGGCTGTGCCGAGTCATGTGCCCCAACCAGTGTGCAGCATCCCAAATGATTAACTATACCAAAGACTAAACGTATCAGATTATTGAATAGTACCTAGTCATTACAGCGGAATTAGGTTAGGTACCTCCTGAAAAAGAAATCCGTCTCGTTCCCTATCGTAGGACAAAATCTTGAACACGTACATTATCGGACTTCAAGGCGGTGCGCCGCGACATAGTGCTGGGATCACGTTCGAATATTTGCAGATATCTTCGGATATTTTTTTTTGGAATTGGAGTAGGTTTTTTATTTTAATCATAGTATTTTTTAAAGCACTGAAGACTGTCGTGAAGATTAATTGTATCGTAGGTATAAAACCTTTCAAATACTCAGTAACTTATACAGCGACATGCTGAGTAGCAGATTTTTTGTTCAATGAAATAACAACACAAAAAATCTATACTAATATAATAAAGATGTAAAGTTTGAGAATGTGTATAAATGTTATGAATAATGTTAATGTTATGTGTTGTTGTGGTGTTATGTTATGTTGTTGTTGTGTATGTGTTATGTTGTGTTGTTGTTGTGTTGTTTGTGTGTAAGGGTGTGTTTGTGTGTGTATTCATTTTTACAACTGATAAATAAACTATTTATGCTATATAAACATTAGGATCATTACATTAAGATCAGTTGAAAAAAATTACGATCAGTAATTTTATTTTTCGGCGGTTTGTAAATTAATGTGATAGTAAAACATAAATAGTAATAAAAAGAAAATTGGTCAGTTATTTCAGTCTACAACGTCAGTACAAAAAAATCTCAAGTAGTCCTAATAAATGACTGGCCAGTAAAAAATATTGGCAGTGTGGTAAATAGTTCGGCAGTTCATATGTTAGGTTGGAACGGTGACCAACCTCGCGCAGCTGAATTGGTCGCAGTAACTAGTTATCGCAATTCTATCTAATTTTTAACCGACTTCCAAAAAGGAGGAGGTTCTCAATTCGGCGGTATGTTTTTTTTTTTTTGTATGTTTGTTACGCGATTACTCCGTTAATTATGGACCGATTTTGAAACTTAACTGGATGATGCTGGTGATGAGCAGTTAACATTAGGCTATTGTAACTTAGATAAATTCAAAACTGACCCACTTAAAAGTGTAAACTAAATAACTTTTTACAAAAAAATAAGAACCGACTATAAAAAATAACACTACAAAGTAAAAAATAACTTTAATTTCGGAAGTCGGTGGCAAAAAACTCAATTACAGATCCAAAGTCCTAAATCCGAAAACTTCCGAAATTAAAGTTATTTTTCACTTTGTAGTGTTATTTTTGGTAGTCGGTTCTTATTTTTTTGTAAAAAGTTTTTTATCCGATTTACTTTATTTTTATTTTTATATGCTTATGATCTAGCTAAAGTTCACAATAATCAAAGGCGCGCAAAAGTTGAAACGCTGACTCCTAAACTAGGAATACCTGTGACTTAGGAGTCAGAAATGTATGTAAACCTATTTATTTTTTTATTGTATGTGTAATTACTAATATTGACCGATACATTTTATGTGTGGTGCAAACTGTATATATAAGTTGGTTATTAATAAATACTGTGACCAACTGCACGCGAACGAAGCGACAACCAACTGCGTGCGAACCGAGCTAGCGAAACGAACGGTGCCGCGGCTGCAGCCGGCGAGCGCTACTTCCAAGTTAGATTTCTTAACGACTAATTCGGATTTGTTAACTGCCGACACGTAACTGCCCGTTAGGCCATTATTTATAATTATAATTTGGCTAACCAACAATAAATTAATCAAAATAACAAAATGCCAATTGGAATCCCTCTCAATACATTGAAAGAATTTAAATATACGATTTGATACGCACAAAGTAAGTTTTCTCATTTCAGGGTAGGCAACGCTACTAGAACGGGCCGGGGCTGCTTTGAAGCGGCTCCTGCCCAATCTAGGGGGTCCAAACGCCTCCTGCCGGAGGCTCTACGCGGGGATCGTGCGGTCCATGGCCCTTTACGGGGCACCGGTGTGGGCGCGTTCTTTAAGGCTGCGACCAGCCCAGCGGTTGAACGCGTCCCAAAGGGTCATGGCCATCAGGCTGGTACGGGGTTACCGCACGGTCTCCCGTGAGGCGGTGAGCCTCCTTGCCCGACTGCCGCCATGGGATCTGGAGGCAAAAGTCCTCGCGCACATCTGGGAGTGGCGCGAGGAGGCAAAACGCCGGGGTGAAACCCCGCTGGCGCGAGAAATGACGGCACAGCGGACAGAGCTCCGGCGGGATCTCATGGCGACATGGAGAGTGCGATTGTCGCAACCCAGCGCTGGGCACGCCACAATTGTGGCGATAAGTCCCCTCTTTGAGGAGTGGCTAGAGAGGCGCTACGGCGTCCCCACCTTCCGTCTGACGCAGGTCCTCACCGGACACGGTTGTTTCGGGAGGTTGCCGTTCTGGATAAAGCGGGACGAAACGCCCAGGTGTCACCACTGTGTGGATCTCCCGGAGGACACGGTGGAGCATACGGTGGAGGTCTGCCCAGCTTGGGCGGAGCACCGCCGTGTCCTAACGCAGGCGATCGGCGGCGGCGATCTCTCGCGTCCGGCCCTGGTTCAGGCCATGGTTCGGAGCGAGAGTGCATGGGAGGCCGTCACCTCCTTCTGCGAAGCAGTAATGCTCGCGAAGGAGGAGGCGGAGCGCGTGAGGGAGAGGCAGGGTTCGCGCCCCCACGCCCCTAGTCGCCGCAGGAGACGCCCTGGGCGTCGGGAGTCGCAAGCCGATTTCCTGCCACCATAGGCGCGGGCTTGCGTAGCTCGCCGTCCGATAAGGACCAGGCCCGGGTCGACGGCGCGTCGTGTTCCACGCGCGCCTCAAAGAAACGTCAGCACGAATTGACGGGGTCCATTAGGGCCAATGCCTGCCAGGGTTGCGAGTTTGTCCGAAAGGGATATCGTGGCCCTGGCACACAGGCAAATGATGAAGGAACACGGGTGGGTTTTAGTCAGTAAAAGTCTGACACGCCCTCCCGTTCCGCCCAGAGCGGGAGAAGTTATTTGATAATTTCCCACCCAAAAAAAAGGGTAGGCAACGCCCGCCGCAGGAGCCAACGTATTTCAGAAAAAAATCGTTAACATACTCTTGATATTATGTGGCGGTTGCCAAACGCGTCAAGGTTCCAAGTTTTAAATAAGGTTTTTGTATAAATTGAGTTTTATATACATTTTGTCAGTGGTACCTACTTTTTTGTCAACTCAAACTCAAAACATTTTTTTCCACCACAATCTTTTTTGAATTGTCAAGGGGTTGGTCAATCACAAAGATGAAGCTAGTTGCCCATTCCACAGCGTAGTAGGTTCCTATGGAGAAGAACGGGAAAGGAACTCCACGGAGACTCTATTCTGCCGTGGCAGCTAAGAGATAATCTGTTCATTTGACGGCGCGGTGTATGGATCAGCACCATTCAGCTCAATCATTTTGAAGGGAACTTAAATGATCCAAAACGCGCGCCACCATCAGCGAGACAATTGAGTGAGCATGACATACTCTCAGCCGCCAGGGCACATTCAAGTCAATGAAAGACGTACCCAGTAAATGGTTGCTTTATAGTAGGTAGGTACATAGTACTCACACATGTGCTATGCAATTATATAATACTAAGAGATTGAATTCATACCAACCCGCACTGGGCCCGCGTGTTGGATTACGGCCCATTCCCTCTCACCGAGAGGAGGCCTGTGACCCAGCAGTGGGAACTTTATAGGCTGATTATGTGATTGAATTCATACAATGCAAACCGTAATGTAACTGTTAGAAGTTGCATTAAATTTGGTACTAGATGTTAAGTAAAATTGTAACTAACTCTATGGACTCTGTCTGAAAATAAAAGTTTTCTTTCTATAAATCTTTTAAGGCCTACTGAAATGCCTTTCACGAGATTTCGTAGAACAAACTTTTACATAAGTAATAATAATCATCATCTTCATCCGCCTGGCCTTATCCCAACTATGTTGAGGTCGGTTTCCAGTTGAGCCAGATGCAGCTGAATACCAGCATTTTACATGGAGCGACTACCTATCGGACCTCCACAACCCAGTTACTGGGTAACACGATACCCCTTAGTACGACCAAAGATCAAAGGTCAAAGATCTAAAAATGGCAGCCGGGACCAACGGCTTAACGTGCTTTCCGAGTCACGGAGGGATAATCGATAGTCACCCATACACGGGCCGACCTCAGCAAGCGTTGCTTAACCTTAAAGATCGAACCATTGGCTGTATTTATTTAGTCATCATAGATTAAATGATGGTTTAAGTGTTCATTGGTTGATCTTGGTCTACGATAATATTTTATCCTAAATAAAAAAGATAAAAATATCACTTATTGGGGTATACGTGATATTTCTGCATTTTTTTCTGAGTAGTGCAATCATCGCACCATTAGCATACTCCAAAGCGGAAACAAATGCGTTTAATAAAGTACTATCGATACTGGTTATTTTAATTTTAATTAATTTGAATGATTTTGGTTATTTTAATGTCAAACATAGTATTTACGGATTTAATGGGCATTGAAATTGGAATAAAATAAATATTGATTTATTGTTAATCTAGCACCAGCATTTTATAGACGGTCTATTGTTGCTTTAGAAACATGAGCTTGGAATTATGAAAAAGAAACTTACTATCGTGAATAATAAACACCAACTGACCTGTAAGTTATAAACTTACTTCTCTACATAAACATGTAAAACATGCATATTTTTTCGAATATTGGGATATTAGATCCGCCAGTTGGGTCACATCCCTATGACAAAGCGCAGAAGCTAGCTCATACGAAACAACAAAGGTAGCCTTGTTAACAGAAAATATACCTAGCTTCATCCTATGAGCTCGTTTCTTTGTTTTTTAGTACTATTGAATTAAAAAACAAACTATCTTATTGATTGAATTTTGAGGGTTTCGTCCGTCTGTCTGTCACAGGGCTGTATCTTTTGAACCATTATAGGTAGACACTTGAAATTTTCACAGTGTGTACAACTAGGGCTGCTACAACAACAAATAATGACAATAAAATAAAGTTTAAAATGCAAAAAAAGTGTTTTTTTTTTAATAAAAAAAATATGTGGTGTTAAAATATTGTACGGTGTTACGGCACCCTTCTTGTGCTAGTCCGAGTCGCACTTAACATAATTATAACAATAATAATTGAAACAATTTGAGATTGATCCATAAAACCCGAAGGTTTTCTTTACCTTATTTCCTTGAAACAGTAATTTTTCTATTAATTCAGCCTAACCAAATTAACTATCGAGATATTTTAAACCTAACCAAATTAACTATCGAGATATTTTAAACCTAACCAAATTAACTATCGAGATATTTTAATCGGACATAAAATTCAATACCCAATATTTTATTCGACAGCAAAATGAAAGTTTCTAGGTATTGTATTTATTTAATTTGTTTATTTTTATCTCATTCAATGCTGCACCGGCCGACGTCATGTCATCAGGTGAACGCCGGCTGTCACTGAAAACCAGCGCTGGGGCTCTGTCTCGCATAGAGTCGCATTATGCTGAGCGATGGCGTAAATGTGACGCATATGTTCCCCCAACTTGATCTTTTGTGTTTGTTTTTTTTTCATTGCGTTATGTTTACAAATAAACGTTTTTTTATCTTTCTAAATCCACCATTGTTCACGGCTAAACCTTCAATCTCGTTTTATCCTCCATTCGCAATACTCCATCAATATTTCCCACCTCAATTCAAAAAGCTTTAAAAGCCTAAATCCCATTGAAGAGGCTGCCACTCACACCGCAGCGTAATTTGCATTCACTGAAAAGGATATTGTAGTCCGAACCACTCACGAACTTAATCGGTTCTTCTTTGGAAGGGATGGAAGGGAGGGAGGCACGCGTTTAGAATGATAATGAGTTGCTCGCTACGGTTTTATTGACTCCCGGCGTTTTTTTAAATCTGATTGGTCGCTTTCCGACGTTCTTTTTTCGAGATAATTTTGTATGTCTGAGTTTCAGCTTTGTTGATTCTTTTTATCTTGTTAGGCGAATAGAATTTATTGTAACAAAATTTATTATGTATATTGGTACTGTTTTAAACTTTATAAAGACTTTGTGAATGTTATTGGGTTTTCGTAGAGGTCATCTTCAATTAGATTTTAGTCAATCACAACACGGATACGGTTTGATGTCCGTCTCAATCTGTCACAAATACAGACGTGTTTGTGACAGATTGCGACGGAGATCAGACCGTCAAAAACATGTAAAAATGTAGGGAAACTAGAGTTGCCATCCATGTACTTGAAGTGAAAACTTCTTTAGGCGCGTTGAGCACTTTTTGGGTGAACAAAAATCATGGATCATCGTCCCCGAATGCTAGTTTTCACTACTATCGGCAGTCCCCAAAGGCTGCCCCGCATGTTTTTAGGGTTCCGTACCTCAAAAGAAAAAAACGGAACCCTTATAGGATCACTCGTTTGTCTCTGTCTGTCCGTCTGTCACAGCTGATTTGCTCCGAACCTACTGGACCGATTAGGTTGAAATTTGGTATACATGTGTAATTCTGTGACCTAAACACGGACGTGTTACGTTAATAAATTAATTTTGAATATGGAGGCAATTTTTGAATGGCAAATTAGAAAAAAAAAAAAATCAGACTGTACCGTGTGACATATCAAATGAAAGGACTTGTTTTAAAGATTGCATATATATTTTTTTCATAATTTTAAAATAAATACTTTTGAAATTATTTAAGAAAATAGATGAAAAATGACCACCCCTTATCTCCGAAACTACAGAACCTAAAATTTTGAAAAAATACAGTAAATAGTTCTTTACTTATATATTACAGGAAAACCTATAAGAAGTCTGAGATCTTAAAATAACATGGTAAATCACTCAAAATTGTGCGTACAAACTTACATTTGAAATGTATGGAGGATCATGTTTTTCAACTACAATGTAAATTTTGTTCTTGGGTTAAATTCATCACAACTACGGAACCCTTCATTATGCGTGGTCCGACACGCAGTTGGCCGGTTTTTTTTTGACATTGATTGTCGCTGAGACGATATTGGGACTAGATTTTAAACGTTGTGATGTGACACATCTATAGGCGCACGTAAAACCGATTGCTGGCGGGGCGACGCATGCCACGTGGCGATGCGTCGCTACTTATACAGTCTATAAGTAGTAGTGTGTAATTAATTTCGATGTTTCACATCTATGAAATTCATTGGCTTTTTTATGGCAATGGTGCCGTTGTCGACTATTCTGTCAGCGTCACGTTGAGATCAGAAGATTATATACAGGTCAAAAGGTACCTATCAGTGAAACATGATGGTTGATGTGGTCACACAATGGTAACCAATATTCATGTTTGCTTTTGCTGTATTTGTGCTTTTCTAGAGAGATTAATTTCTTGGTCTTTGGTAGCCTGCGAAACTCTGCAGACGTGACAAAAAAAAATTATTTGATGATTTTATTGGGCTTATCAACCACAGTGTATGTATATCAGTTTAAAAAAAGCAGTTTATTTTTTGTGGAAACTTCACAGACGTGATGGTTATCTATACACGAAAAAACAAAAAAAAAAACGGGTTTCTCAACTCTTCAAGTAAAAACAATACACGCTGTCGTTGACCTCCAAAAAAATGATCAAATCTTTTAAATTTTTATTTTATCGTGTTTAGATAACGATATACCCTACACGTTGGCGGAGTTTCGCTAGCTAATTTAAATTGACCCTGTATTATTCAATGACACAAAGATGCATCAACTTATTATGGGCCTTGCAACTACCGTTATGATTAGGATATATTACACTAATATTATAAAGGCGAAAGTTTGTGAGTGTGTGTATATTTGTTACTTTTTAAAGCTCAAACGGCTGGACCAATTTTGATAAAATTTTGTACGGTAGGTAACACCCTGGATTAACATATAGCCTACTTTTTATCCCGATACTCCCGCGGGATCGAGACTTACGCGGATGTAACCGCGGGGCGCAGCTAGTTGTGCCTAAAAAAAGCCTAAGTTAAAGTGCCTATTTGAAATAATAATAATTTGACTTTGACTTTGACTTTCAGCCTATTTGAGTCCAATGCTGGACATAGGCCTCACCTAGGCTGCACAACAACACCCTGTCCCCCACCTTCCGCATACATAGGTTAAATAGGGAATCAAAATCAAAGTCTGACAGAAGGATTAGAGATAAGAAGCTAAGCATTGTCTTACACAAAATTAAATTTTTCTCATCGACATAGAATTTGAGCCTTGTTAGTACTTCAAAGTTTTCCTTTATTACATGCCTTAAAATTGAGGGCGGCAGTTACCAACAGAATAACAATAGGTATTAAGTTGAGCAGATTCTGGATGTCAGGATTTGTGCCCGACTGATGGCAATAGGCTCGCCCCTATTACATGGAACTTTAACGTAACTGGCGAAATATGGGTGAACTATAGGTCACCCCTGACTAATCCTTTGGGGAATACAAGCGTGATGTTATGTGTATCAGCCTGAAACTGTTCCAATGCAACAAAGATATCTCTTCTCGTACAGAGAAGTAATAATAATTATTTCAGCACGCTTGCTCTCTGCGTGTTGGGGATTTCAGACCAATTTATTCCCTACATTTATCTTATATCCTCAGTGACTGGAGCAACTTTGTAAATTTAAATTTGCAAATGGAGTGTCGTTGTTATTAAAATTTATCTGTAACATAAAAGTTGATTACAGTTTTTGTTGGTAGCCTGCACATAATGGCGCGATCGTTATCCAGAATTCATGTACTGTGTTGTTTTATTGATAGTAAGTTTGAATAGTGACTAGTGATGACATGGACTTGTTACAAAATGTAGGTATACCAATACTACCTGTCCCCCACCGACGAAGAAGCGAGTAGTTATTTAAACTAGCCTCGACGATTTTCTGCCTAAAGAAACGTACAAAAGATTGGTTGGATTGGATTGGATTGGGTTTGGAGGTCCCGTGTAAGAGATATACATATACCTACTGATAGTTGATCGCTGGGGCTCATGTTACGAATTTTGATTCTTGCTATGACCGCTAGGGGCGCTGTACAATATTTCATACATATCATTTACGGAGACGCTAGCGAGTTTTGGCTGTGTAAACTCACGGTAGAACTACTGTTCACAACGCAGGCGAGTACTTTTTTGATTTGGCAACAAGAGCTATCGATGAGAGTTCTCGCTCAGCGACGCTCGCTTGGCGGGAAGAACACTCGCTGAGAGAATCACGCTTGGTAATGCGCATTCCAGTGAGTTACGTCACCGTCACTTGCTGCTCGTTGCTCTCCATTTCGTTTTATAGTTGCTATAGCTCTACGGTGGAATAGGTGCCCATAGCGCTGAGTAATCTTGAATTTCAAAATCAATATCAAAACTTTTTATTTCACAAAAACCTACATGGGCACTTATGAAACGTCAGAAACTAGGTGCACGGTTCCAATTGGTCGTTTCCTATGGAGAAGAGCCGGCAAGAAACTCCATGGTTACTCTTTTAAAAAAAGTGGGCTTTAACAATGTTTCCAAGTTACTGTGTTAATAGGTGTGGGAGGACAGTGTAGGCCCGTCAACAAGTACCAGGTACTTAACAAAATAAAATATAGTTTACAAAGCTACAGTATGTTAAGCCTACAACGTTCTCACATTCACAAATTAAAAAAGAATCTATATAAAATATTACTAAAGTAATAAAAATAAAAACCTACATATTTAAACCAAATGACAACATTGTCATTACAACTGTAACAAAACTGAATAAATATTCTGTCCACAAGTCACTAATAAATATTTTAAATTAAAATTGTAGGTTATGTCAAAGTATGTAAAAAAAAAGAAATAAAAATCGTAATTTAGAAGCAGTTAATATACATTTACATAGTTATGCCGTTAATGAGGTACCAGGGAAGCCACATGTGCAGAAGGAATTATTGCCAAACTTCCTTGTCTTCAACGTAGTCCTTAATCTTATAGTATGCTTTTTTGATTAGGACACGTTTGATGTGGGTTTTGAACTTTCCATCGCTAAGTTCTATAACCGACTTTGGCAACTTGTTATAGAAGCGGATACTGTTTATAAGAAATGACTTGCTTGTTTTAGTTAATCTAAATTTGGGTATCACAATTTCATGTTTACTATGTGTATTTATATTATGGAAATCACTTCTTATTTTAAAAATTCCTAAGTTTTTGCGAACATATAAAATACTTTCAAAGATATAAAGAGAGGGCAGAGTTAGTACATCAATTTCTTTGAATTTGTTTCTAAGGGACTCACGAGGACCCATTCCATAGATCGCGCGGATTGCCCTCTTTTGTAAAATGAAAATTGAATCTACGTCAGCAGCCGATCCCCACAGTAGAATGCCATATGACATAATACTGTGGAAATAAGCAAAGTACACTAACCTAGCTGTGGCTATATCAGTTAACTGCCTTATTTTTTTACTGCATATGCAGCTGAACTTAATCTACTTGAAACAGATCTAATATGGGCACCCCATTGTACTTTTGAATCTAAAGTAATTCCTAGAAATACAGTTTCGGTGATAGCATCTAGTTTCTTGCCGTCAAGTTTTAAATTTAGACTCACTTGGGGTACATTTGGTAATAAGAACTTAAGACATTTTGTTTTGTTCGCATTAAGTAAAAGATTATTAGCTGCGAACCAATTTGAAGACAGTGTTTTGTTTTACAGATCGAGGTGTGTCCCGTGATGTCCGTATGCCAATCAAATAAAAGTCGTAATATACAAGGCTGACATGCAATTAGAATAGGCGGGTAATTGTTTATTTTTGTCAATGATTACAGGGTTCTGTAGTCGAATCATTAGACCTGTCTGTCTGCCAGTCCGTCTGCCACACGCTCTTAAAATGATCTACATTTTAACAAATTTACCCATAAAAATGTTTAAATAGGTGCCATCTAGGTACTCATAATATTCACCTATTTTCTAGTACAAACAATTAGCATTTAGAAAATGATAAAGTTATGTTCCATTGTCTGTCTTGTAATAAACAATAGTGCTAACGAGCTTCTGATGGCACTAATTTCGTTAAAAGGGTCTACACTCTAACTTAATTTTATTTTCAGCTGTAGACAGACGCGGTTTGGCAGTTTTTTTATATCCCTTGATTAAATTGGAATTTGTAGCCTTCTAGAGGTATTAAGTTCCTTTTCTAATTTTTGTTTTGTCTAAATTAATTATTTCAATAATCTCTTATTTTCGCCAAGCGGATTATCTATTGAAAATCCAACCTCCGTTGATGACTCATAGTAACACAGGGCTTATTTTCATGTCCATAACAGTAGTATTTTTGTATCTGTAAATAAAAAAGTAATGAAGAAGAATGATGTCCGTCTAAGGGCCTTAGCAGACATGCTACTTTTAGCATCGGCGGTGAACTATTAATTCGTCATATTTTTTCTGAAGTTTGTTACAACGCAGCGACAATACTCTAAATTGAGCACATGTTTGGATGCCAGCCACAGCAATTGATCTTTGCGATGATTTGATCTTTGCGTTATGCTCGTGAACGGGTGCTGCTTGTGGTGACTGGTCGTCTTGCTGACCATGGTTTTATTATTGTTATTAATGATTAACTGTTTTTTATTTTACTACGATGGTGCTAGTTTATCATTTTTGAGTTCGAATTACAGCTATAGCTTTATGTAAGCGGGCACGCCCATTATGCCTGGAGGCTTTTATTTAGGTACGTTTTGTTTACGTTATTTCTGCTTGAGTATAGTTTTCGATGTTTTTTATGTTTTTTTTGGTATAGTGGCGTGTGCTATCATAAGGCAAATAATATAAATATCTTTAATGTTCTGTGTTGCGTAATGCAAATTATTTTACATTTTTTTATTGTATAGATTCAATTCAAGTTTTATATCTGAACAGACAGCTGTGCTGCTGGGGAGTTTGATGCGCCACTTCTTCTTCTTAGCTAAAGCACTAGGAAGTGGTGAAGGGTGGGCGTTTTTGGGGGACTGTCTTATGTAATTTTTGACGTTTGAAAAGTGCTGATTCTCAGCCTAGTTTGAATAAATGACTTTTGATTTTGATTTTGAATTAACAGCAAATAGACGCGAAAACGAGACGCGTGATTGATGAAGTAGCAAAATCGCCGATCACCGAAGCTAGAAGGATGTATGCTAAGGCCCTAACTTCAAAAAACTAGCCAAGTGCGTGTCGGACCACGCACAATGAAGGGTTCCGTAGTAGGGATGACTTTATCCCAAGAACAAACTTAACATTGTAGTTGTAAAACACGTTGACCCATACATTCAAACTACAAATGTAAGTTTGTACGCACAATATTGAGTGAATTACCATGTTATTTTAAGACCATATACTTCTTAATATAGGTTTTCTTGAATTTATAAGTACAGAACTACTCCCTGTATTTTTTCAAACTTTTAGGCTCGCCAGTTTCGGAGATACGGGGGAATTGTAATTTTTCATGTATTTTCTTTAATAACATTAAAACTGAATATTTTAAAATTATAAAAAAAATATTTATTTGAAATTATAACGAGCCCTTTCATTTGATATGACACACGGTACAGTTTGTAAAAACATTATTTTTTAATTTTCTCATCTATCCCCCAAAAGTGAACTCCATATTCAAAATTTATTTATTTACGTGACACATTCGTATTTACAGAAATTCATATAATATGTACCAAATTTCAACTTAATCTGTCCAGTAGATTCGGAGCAAATCGATTGTGACAGATGGAAAGACAGACAGACACACAAGTGATCCTATAAGGGTTCCGTTTTTTCCTTTTGAGGTACGGAAATCCAAAAATAATTGCCGATCTATCTTTGGAACAGCACAACTACACAATCAATACAAACATTTGAAGATGACTCTCAGCAACTCGTCGTGAATAATGTGCGCTGTACAATAAGACAACTGCCAACAAGTTAGCTGATCTTATAGCGAAGTTGGACGGTTACAGCCGGGTGATCCGCGACGCAGACAATGTAAGGATTGAATCTTAGATGTGATTGTGTTGATGTAGTTTCTTTCTTGGTGATTTATTATTCAGTGGCTGGGAACAGCGTGCAAACTTTGGTGAAATATTTAGTGATGAAAGGTTTAATGATTGTGATCTTTTCATGTTACAAGCCAAGATAAGTGTTAATTTGGTTAAGGTTAGGAAGAACCCTGGTGACCTTTTTGTAAGTCCAATACCTAATGATGTTGGCAATTTTTGTTTTGCATTCAGTGGAATTAATGAAACAAAAGTCTTGTCAGACTTGGAACACAAAGACCGACCAAAGAGTAAGTCAAATTCATAGTCAGGATGATCTGATAGCTTCTGACTATTTAAAGGCTCTTACACACTCACGCGATATCGCGGGCGCGACAGGCACCGACAAAGACAATTCCTTTGTCGGTGCATGTCGCGCCCGCGATATCGCGTGTGTTTGTAAGAGCCTTTATGCAGTACACCATGTAGGTACGTACGGTAAGTCACAAGGCATGCTCTATGGGACGATAGTGCATCCTTTCTGTCAGCCAGAGGCAAAACTAATAAGTCTCATGGGGCTGTAATTCCCTGGTTGCCTGACTAGCGTAGCTCCATAACGCCAGAACAAGGAGCTGTACTACTAAAACCTGATGCCTAACACTGAAGAACTAAGCATATAACAATATTCATAATTATACGGCTGCAGTCAGACCGAATCAAACATCAGCTTAAGTACACTTCGGTGTAACAAGCTCCTCGCTAAGTCATTCAATTAATCATGTTGAAGAACTTTGGTAAAGTTTCTTCGCATGCTCGCTCACCGAGAATAATGCTTCAATACGGCATCATATTGAAAAGTTACCGTTTCAAATAGTTTCTGATTATGTTATCGTTGTGTAGCTTAAATAAATTGATAGTTCAGAGTTTTTAATTGAATACTACCTCGACTCTGCGGCGATGGAAGCGATCGCTTCATAATTTTAGTTTGATGATCGTTTTAAGTGTTTTAAATACGCTTTTACGTTCAGATATGCAAACAGGATTAATGGATGAACTTCTTTTTAGCTATTCTATTAGTTATATATGTTCTAGGAACATATGTCTACAAAGAATTTATTTAAGAACGTGGGAAGTTTAACCTCCATATGTTGATCCGGCAGAGAACCAAAGTTGTCGACACAGCTCACAGAATAAGCAAGCGAACTGCCATATTAGTCGTAGAACCGATGACCGTTGGGGTAGATGTGTTCTTGAGTGGAGACCGCGAATCGGCAAATGTAAGGTAGGACGAGTGACTACTCAGGCTAGGTGGAGCGACGATCTTCGCAGGATGGCTGGTAGGAGCTGGATAAGAGTGTTGCCGAGAATCGAGCTGAATGGCGTTTAATTGGAGAGGCCTATGTCCAGTAATGGACTGCTGTAGGATGATGAAGATGTGTTCTTAGAGTTTAGGGGGATCCAAGATAAATTTTATTGCAAAGGTCATGATTTCATAGTTTCTTTCCAAATTCTTTCTTTCACTCATTCATTAGCAAAACTAGGATTTATCTATGGCACATGAACACACATGTTCTGAATAAAGAACTGGAATCTTGTTAGTAGATTGTGGCGAAACCAACCTGCGCCCTAATTGCGTTACACAGTTTGAATCACAATCGAAATTATTCTGAAGTATATTGCTAAACCATTGCTTCTTATTTTAGAAACATTTGTCAGCTCAACAACGTAAATAACGCAATGAATGTTGTTGAACTGTCAAATTGAAACCGATTCCTACTGATAGAGTGTTACGCAATTAGCCCGTCGGTTATCATCTGCCCATCCTTTTCCCAACTATGTCGCGGTCGGCGTACAGTCTAACCAAATGCAGCCGAATACCAGTATTTTACATGGAGCTATTGACTATATGACCTCTAAAACCTACTTACTGGGTAACATGATACTCCTAGGCAAATTGCAAGATACCAACGACCGAAATAACTATTAATCCCCGGTTTGTCACTAAAATAAAAAATTGAGCCGTCACGGGACGACTGGCAGATGTGAAACATCACACTACGCACACATTTACACACTACTACATATAGACTGTATAGTGGCGAGGCCGCAGATCGCCACGCGGCATGCGTCGCCCCGCCAGCAATCGGTTTTACGTGCGCCTATAGATGTTTTACATCAAAAAATATCTACTGTCCCATACAAAAATTCAATACCTACTTGACCCAACAACATGACGTAAAAATAATCAACCGGCCCATAAACTCAAACTCAAAGCATTTATTTCAATTAAACCATTTAAAGCCACTTTTGAATTGTCAACAAGTCGGTCAGTTACAAATATGAAGCTAGTTGCCCATTCCAAATAGTAGGTTCCTATGGAGAAGAACGAGCAAGAAACTCCACAGACACTCTTTTAAAATAAAATATTTGATACAAAGTATTGGTTACATCATTCTTATTGAAAACATACATGTGAGAACGATGCAAAACGTCAGAAGCGTCCGTGATAAAAAAAAACAATTCAGAACTAAAATAATTAAAAATAAGCCGTGGCAGCTAACAGATGACCAGTCCCAACTGATAGCGCCCGTTCACGAACATGACGCATGGATCAGCACCATTCAGCTTAACCATTTTGAAGGGAGCTAAATGATCCAACACACGCGCCACCATGAGCGAGACATTACAGTGAGCATGACATACTCTCAGCCGGTCTATGAAAGACATATTACCCGGTAAATGGTATGTACGGCTGATTATTTCTTTGTGAATAGGATGTTGGTTCCATAGCGAAAGTTGTTCAGTTTGATGGTTTGTACCATACCCTTAAATATAACCACAACTTTTTGATACATGTTGTATACGTAATTATACAGGGTCAAATTAATTGAACTAGCAAAACTCTGTAACCAATAAAATTTAAAAAAAGACTTGATGGTTTTCTGGGGGTCACCGACCGCTGGTAGTAATGTTACTTGAAGCATGAGTTGATAAAATCTATTTATCTCAACTAATATTCGGAAATTTTAGCATTGTTTTTTCACCTTCTTCGAGATAAATCGAAAATGCTGTACTGGTCAAATACATACGAGCAGCGCGAGCGGCCACCAAAAGTTGTATGAAAATCCATATCTGTCGTGGTTTAGCGGCCAAATAAATTACATAGTAAACGCATATCTATCGTGTAAATTAAAAATGGAACGATATTTTTTACTCCGAAACACGGCAACCAAGGAAGTAACTTATCAAAGGTTTTATTTAAATTTCAAACTGGCTTGCAAATAGAAAGCTGTTTATTGAAAAAAAAACCAAATTAACATGAAAAATTGTCGTTGTTCGTTATTGAATCTGGAATTTATATTTACTTGGTTTGGATTTCTGCCCATTATTTGAGAAAAGCACTATACAAGCCTTGGCCGCAACTAGGCATTGATGGACTCACGTATGTGTGCCTCGGCTTCGCCTAAGCCTACATTGACACGTTCGTCCATCAATGCCTCTTTTGCTGGCCGATGCAGTAGTATTCTTTTGTTTATTTCGTGTTTAGATATCGAAACCCATCATGTCTGTGAAGTTAACAAAAAAAAAACTGATATTTAAAGTGACTACACAAACTGTGGTCCATTTTTTCCACAAAAAAAATCTATAAATTAATTTATTTTTGTTTTATATCATGTTAAGATATCCGTAACTATAGCGTCTTCAGAGTTCGCTAGCTTATTGAATTTGACCCCGTATAATTAGCATTGATAACTGAAACGAACCATTTAACGTAATGGGAACCAAGCATTTTTCTCCTCTCACAGAATAATGAAACACATTTATTCAAGAGCATGCATCCTGCATTTATTTAATAACGAACGAGACTGTACCGACAATGTATCGCCCGTATCGTACACATGGGGACAATGTGCCCAGCACACAATTGTTTTTGTGAATTTTGTATGTGTGTGAGATAGTCTGATTTATAGGAGCGACGTATTCGTAATGTTTTCTTTAGTTTTGTTGTAGAATTGGACATGTTTTCACTTGTTGTAGAGTTTAGAAAGGGGACTATATATTATGTGTTTGAGTCTCATTTCCATGTAAATTGTTTAGGTACCTATAACTTTAAAAAAATATGATGTTATCTGGTTAATTTAATGTAGAAGGCATAATTTAATGGATAACGTTTTTTTTTTAAATTACCAACTTATATTTACAGTTTGCACCACACTGTATACAAGTTACGCGATGAGTAGGTTCTACAATCAAAGCATTGTTACTATAACTATAGTACTATTATAGGTAAATGTATTCTAGTAATCATTAATAGAAAACTAACGACTGATATTCTATTCTAATGAATCCTATTGTAATGATTATTAATAGTTACTGTAATATCAAGCGAGCGGTATAATTAAGATGATTAGAGTAATTTAATAGATATATTTTAGGAAGTTTTAAGTTTACTAAAATATGCCTATGAAATAGTGCCTAAATTATGTTTTTTTAGATGATCCTCTAAAAACGCATTTGCCTACTCACGATGTACACTTTTTTTAATGAACGAGCCTCTTTTTTAACTTTCTAGCCTTTTCTCACAGTTGGTTACAGTAGCTAAGCTAGGGCATCCCGACCAAATGGGTTTGGTTAGATTAGAACCGTGACCAAGCGCGCTATATGCTGGTCCAGCTCCATAGGACAATTTATTATTATTATTTATATTTATTTTCTCTAGGTTCTAAACCTAGAGAAAATCAAACTGGTTGCTATTTTAATTGTATAATTTATTATTTTTATGACATTTAATTTACATTCTGTGATTACCTTAACTCATACACTGATATATTTTTTTTCCGTCTTCACATACAATTATATAATTAATGTACCCTATACAAAATATTGTGAAACATTTTAAAAGAGTAAGGGTGAAGTTTATATTATTCTCCATACGAAACTATCTTTTGGAAGAGGCGACTAGAATCAGTTAATTTTTTTTTGCAAATTTTGACGTTAAAAAGTGCCTTTTATGTACCTATTTGAAATATATAATTTGACTTTGACTTTATATCCAAGTTGGTCGCAGTTCCTTGACTATTAAGCACTTTCTTTTTTTTTTTTAAACGTTGCCCCACACTGGGAATTTCTCCTGTATCGGGGCTGCGTTTACAAACATTTAAACTCACATACACAAACAACCAGACCCGGAACAACTACTTATAGGTCATACAAATATTTGTTCCGTGCGGGAATCGAACCCGCGACACGCAGCGCTGCAGTCAATCGCTTAACCACTGCGCCAACCGTGCCGTCAAAGGCCACCAAAATAGGAATTATGTGTGGTTCACAAAAAGAGGCACATTAATTATATTTGAATTAGAGTATTCACTAATATTTTAGAAAAGCAAAACGGGAACTATTTGAGGTTCAGATAAATACATGCCCAAAATAATGTTGATCAAAAGTATTTTTTTCCAATCTTGCTTAGTTACACTGATAAAAATCAACCAGACAACCGACCAAACTCCTATGTCAGTGGTAAATAATCAATTGTATCAACCAAAAAATCCCTGAAACTACAAACGAAACCCTTAATCCCTCCACACACTCACTAATCATTTAAGCGCGCCACAAACGAACGGAACGACGAGCTAAACAGTTTCATTAAGTTAACGCCCCATTTATTTCGGCCGCCAGTGTACGGACGTAATTATCAGGAGTCGAATGCGTCACTTTGATTGCGCGCTACGATATCGAGTAATGCGTTGTTTGTTGCTGTTGTGTTGGTAAAATAAATTAATTTTGATCAAGGATTTAAAAGTGGTTAAATGATCCAATCGATCAACTAACTTAAGTATTTATTGATGTGTAACATCTTCCGTCTCGTTTTCTGTGGGAGTGATTTCATGAAAAGGGACGGAAGTGTGTAGACATGAAGTGACAGCTTGAGCCATGGAATTAGTGTACTCATGGAATTAGCAAGTATTAGATAGTAAGTACCTAAAGGGCATTGAACTTCGACCAGTAGGCGACCTCTAATAATTAATAAACATAACATAACATCACGCCTGTAATCCCAGAAGAGTTAGGCAGATATGTATCTGTAGTACACCCACGTTTCGCCAGTTATGTTAAGTCCCATGTAATAGGGGGCGAGCCTATTGCCATCAACCTGGCTCAAATCCAGACTCCGGGCTGCTACTGAGAAATTCCTGGTAGAAAAACACAATAACACTTTGATCAACCTGGGAATCGAACACCGGACCTCGTACTCAGCAGTAGCGCTTACGGCCACTAGACCAACGAGGCAGTCTTAATAAAATATTCGAATAAATATTTCAGAATTTAGCATTTTACAAATTCTGAGGTTAATTTCTGTCGCTGTTCAGATGCTTATCATCAAGGTGAGAGGCCAGACGTTACACTTCATATTCGCGTCTATTTTACACGTTTTTATTTTATTTATTTATACGAGTACCAACAGCTGTACCTGATGGACTACAATTTTATTGTATATGTAACACAGAGCCAATAACAGGTTCTCACGGGCAAAAACAGAAAAAGTAGTAAAAATCTTAGGATCACTAACAAGCACGATAGAAAACAATATGTATCTAAGCTAAAATAAGCACTGTGCTCTTTAACACGTTAGCTGCGGCACCAATTTTTGCATACTTTCCGTTCCTGCGGCACGAGGTATAATCGGCCCGTACCGTGACCAGACGTTAGGGCGACACGCGGTCTATTAGACCCCACCTCCTTTTACAGACTAAAATCCATTTTCTGGCGCGAAATCAAAGATAAATGAGAATTTTGGTCCTTATTGATATAGACAGTGAATTGATGAACCCTAATCCACCGTCGCCCCGGGATCTGATGGCTAGTTTAGGAATTATTAGCAAAACAAAATATGAGATCTTATACACCTCGTAACGCACTGAAATAGGGCAAATTTTCGCTGCGATTAGTGATGGGAAAAATAATATCGACGTTTTTAAACTGTCTTAACTACGCAACGACTTGACCGATTTTGATCAATTATATCTCATTAGATCGTTCTAAGGGCAAAACCTGGCAAAACAACACAAAGCTATCAAAGGATACATTTTTTTTTAAATAATCTAAATTGTGCTTGAAGGCGCCATAAAGAAAAAAAACCGGCCAAGTGCGAGTCGGACTCGCGCACGAAGCGTTCCATTCTATACCATTAAGAGGCACCTATTACAGACTTATTATTGGAAAATAATGGATTACGGTTTATGCATAAGGTTTATCTTTCTATTTGTATATGAAAATCTTAATGCGGTTCACAGAATAGAAAAAAAAGGCAACCAGAAGTAGAAAAGAAACTGTCCTATTTATTCTGCCTCGGGCTTTAAAAATACAATTATTAGAACTTGAATTAACATTAAAAAATCAGTATCAATATACTTTTTTTATAAAAATCTCAATATATATGTTGTACTTATTTATGAGTGTTTTTCATTGAAACAGGGTAGACAATAAGATTTTTTGCACTGAGTGCACTGAGTCAAAATCTTTTTGGATTTTTTATCAGCTTCACGAGATGGTAAAAATGTGCGTAGTTTTTGGTAACAACCAACACATCTTCTCCTTTTTTCACCCTTTTCGAGGCAATGGCGTGCGCTTTCAGGTGCTGAAAAATAACAAAAATGTAAAGATAACGTAATAAAACTGACATTGTTACTTAGGTTAGATCGTAGATGAGAATAACAATGATAATGTAGGTATAACTGCATCAAATGAATGTGTTTGTTTTATACTTAAAATGTTGAAAGAGTAGGTAGGTAAGGTAGCTTATATCTTTAGGTATAATATACTTAAGTAATAATATCTTACACTTACTTTAGGTACATAGCTACCAAGATAAGAAAAAACTAGGTACTTACTGAAGATTTTTTCATTAAAAACTTACCTGTTTTGGCTCTGTTTCTGGGTTTTTTAAAATTAACTTCTTCCGACATCGTTTAGACATGTTCGGCGCTGTAAAAGGACGTGCTCTCCAATCGACGTGATGCACAACACTGGTCGCGGGAAGCTTGCGTTGAGTGCGGTACGAGGTCAGGGGGGATATGGGACGTTTTAGCCTCGTTCCGCACTGCATTAAAATTATATTAATTCAGTGCGGCACGAGGCCTAAGACATCCGGTACCAAGGTAGGTACACCACCGAGTCCGGAACCATTAGTGATCTCAAATATATATTTATCTCTTTCCTACACTGGACCAAACCAAAGCTATGCCATTCGCACGACAGAGAAATTCACTTTTTTGCTTGCCGCACCACAGAGAAGTTGCATCAGGGGTGATTTAGGCCTCGCTTCGCACTTAACGTGTTAAAAAAAGTCGGCGTTCAGCTGAGTGCGTGCAGAATAGGTTTTGGTGGTAAATGGGTCAAATGAGAACTCTTTACAAAGAATATTAAAGTCCTTACTCGCTCGCACTGTGTATGAGTTTTGCCTTTAATATTGGCAAGCATATGTAAATTATAACTAGTTTATGGTTAATAATGTTCCTTTGGTATGTATTGGTAAAACGTGCTGTTCGCAACTCCGCGTTAAAGCGCGTGTTTTGTGTACGCGTGGGAAAATCGATTATTCGATCCATCCCAGCTCCTTAAGGAAGGCCAGCAACGCCTTGGTGTTACTAACAATCTCACGGAGGGTACATGGGTTACCGAAGTACTTTGTCCAGTATGGTTATAACACCACTTAATAATATTATTTAACTTATTTAAGTCAGTACAATACAATTCATCCGCAATTCACTGCAGTACCCTAAGTACATATTTTACCCACGTGGCCACGTCAAGCTGAGCTACGGGTCTGGTGAGCCGAGCGTCACCATCCCTGGCGGCTGCCCTGGCGTCCGCAGCGTGGCACACCCGCTGTGTCATCCTCACACCAGGCTGAGCCAGGAAAGTACTGCGCTACTCCCAAGGGAATTAAAGGCATCTTGTGACCTTAAACTTACCTACCCCATTTCTCTGTTTCTTTTATAAAAATATATATTTTATATGTTGACAGTTTACGTGGTCTCATTTATCTCTACCACGTAAACCCTTTTTCGTCACATTTCGTCATAGGCAGCACTTTTGTTTTACCACAAGACTTGATTTATAGGCCCAGCCGATGTATTCTGTAAAAATCTCACCGTGAAAACTTATGTGAAGTAAGCTTGAAGCGACCTGTCAATAGTGTCAATCCCCAGCATCAAGTGGTATAACAGCCCACTTCTGTTAACGGCTGTTAACTCTTCTGCATTCAGTTTTCTCCCGCCTTTAGTGGTACATTGGTGTATAAATCTATGAATCTTGAGCTCGTGTTGTTTACAACACAAGCTGTTCGCTAATGCGGGTCTATCTTTATGTTACGAGTCAAGCTCGTCCCGCAATTTTCACCTTAATAACTAAGGCAGTAAAAATCACTATTATTACTAGGGCAACGTAACCTCACCTGCATGTTACAGATTTTGTACCGCACAGGCTCGCCCCTGCAACCGGCTGGCGACGAGCAAGTCCGAAGCTGTCTCGACACTCCACCGTCACACGTTCGCGAACAGAGTGACCATTCGCTCCACTGCGACCAGCCGCCGCGATCCTGTAGAAGAGATTCAATCAGTTATTCAATGAAAGGAAACAAATTCAATAGTATTTTGGTGGTATGAGGAACAGGGTGTAAAGTTCACTCATCCACCATAGAAAAGGGAGGATCCTCCGACCAGACGGGTGTTGTGTCTGATGGGGCAACTGTCCGCCGGTTGATGTCGCTAGTTGCGCGGTAAACTCTGCTTGCGCGATGCAGGATTTGCGTGACGTCAGTGTGACGCGTAGTTCGAATGTGGCGATGTTGATGCCGCTACAGTTTGATTCATCTTGGGGTGGAGTTTCAAAGAGTGGTACGTTACATTGTGTAGGTAGGGGCCCTGATTCCACTCATTAATAAACTCATCAGTGGTCTGCCGGTTGTGCTTTTGACAAATTCTGTTTAGTAATAAGTACTACATAATGTGTCAAAAAAAATACGTAAGTACCTACAGACGAACATTTATAACTTCCTCCCTTTTTGGTAGTCGGTTCAAAACACAATCGACCGTAGATCAATTAAATTTTTGTAATTTTTTTTTTATTTTTTTATAAATTTGTATAATCAGGGCCCTTTTTATAAGAGTTTTTAAGTTAAATAAACAAAAATAGCAACTAGTGTGGAAGAATATGTTTATTGTAACTTAAACTGTAACATTTTCAAGGATTTTCTTTTAATTTAGCCTGTACACAACACATGAAAAAACTAAAAAAGAAAATATTGAAGTTCTTGTTTTCGTAAGTTTTATTTAGTAGATACTTTTCAGTGCATTAAAAGCTTGTTTTTAAAAATACTTTTTTTACCTATATTTTTTTTTTAAACCTTGCCCTACACTAGGAATTTCTCAGAAACATTTAAACTCACATACACAAACAGCCAGACCGGGAACAACTACTTAAAGGTCATACAAATATTTGTTCCGTGCGGGAATCGAACCCGCGACACGCAGCGCAGCAGTCAATCGCTTAACCACTGCGCCAACCGTACCGTCTACTTTTTTAGCATTAGAATTTGTTTAAATATCTGTTCTATCACTTTCACTTGTAAAGTAGTTGTCAAGATAAATCTAAGTGTCCAAACACAACGCCCTGTTGTGTTTGGACACTTAGATTTATCTTGTTTAGTTGAGGAATGCCCGTGACCTTCATGCTCCATCATCAGACACTCGATATCACATAAAACCATAGTTCTTGTTAAGACGAATCAAACGAGCCCAAACTCGATGGAGTTGCATCGTTTTATTACAGAGTTCCCATGGCCACCAGTTCGGCATCATCAGATCAGCTTCATGTCATAATAATATTGCATTTTCATCCGATTTACACATGCACGCAAAATTATAGCTCAATTGAAAACCGGGAAGTTGGGCAAATTTAACTTGTAAGATTTCATTACTAACAGACATCGGACAGTTGAAACTAAATAAAAAAAAGCTTGTAAACAGAGGGTGTATGCTTATGCTTATAACCGCACTATAGAAGTGAAAACTTAAGTACGACTGGAGCCGAGAATGCCCGACTCAGCGTCACTGACTCGAGCGTGACGGTTCAGTTTCATTCACTGTTCAAAAAGAATGCAAAGTGCTCCTAAAGAAATGCTTACATACAAAAGTAATAACATGTACAATAAATCCTTCATTATGCGCATTACCCATTATTTACAGTGAGGAGATTCGGTGCACAGTCAACAACAGAAGCGGAGTGATTGGCTGTCACGGTACAGGCGACGATAATTGCATGCGATGTGACAGTGCGATGCTCATGATTGGAAACATAAGAGAGGATATTGCAAAAATAGCCGCAACGGTGTGTTTAATTTGATAGCATTATTTTATGTTCAACAGTGAAGTTTTTGAGGCCTTAGGGAACTGTGAAGTACTAAAACATGTCGTAATACAAACACACTACACACATTAAACACACGTTATAAACTTAACTGTTCTGCGGCTGGTAAAAAAAAAGAAGAATTTTGGCGTATTTAAAAGTGAAATAAAATCATTTATCAAAGATTTTTTTTGGCCTAAAAACGATTAAGTAATATCTTAAATAAATTGCCATCTAACCGTTTGTTTCAGGCGTCTGGTACCTACCTGAAAATTATTCTCGACTATGGATGTCCTGTACGGTCTACTTATGATATACTTACACCAATTCAGTAATGGGATCAATCGGTAAAACATATCAATTTTGCTTAAACATTACCCACCTTTTGGGCTCCGTCACATTCTGGTGACGAAAATAATGTTCTCCTAATAAAGCATCTAACAATAATATTGTAATCTGTAACAGCCGCGACGGCGACGTTTTAAAATACTCCCCACAGCTGTATGTTTCCATAATTTGGGCGGATTACTTGAATCGGAAAACTCGATAAAAGTGACGGTTCCCACTGGCAGCATTGACACGGCTCGCCAGGATTGTGTTAAACCCTTCTGCATCAGTCTACACCTATAGTACTAATCTCTACGAACATAGAAAACCAATTTATCTATTGAAGTATTTTTATAGCTTTGAGGCAAACGAGGGGGAAGAATTAAAAATATAAAAAAATTATGTTTTGCAAACCGTGCCATGTGGAGGACTTGTTAAGAGAGAAATTGTTTTAAAGTTATTTAAAAAAAATATATGAAAATTCCCTTCCCCTTATCTCCAAAACTGCTGAACCTAAAATTAAAAAAAAAATACAGAGAATAGTTCTAAAGTTATAGATTACAGGAAAATCTATAAGAAGTATATGGTCTTAAAATAACATCGTAATTCACTCAATATTGTGAGTACAAACTTACATTTGCAGTTGGAATGTATGGGGTAGCATGTTTTTCAAGTACAATGCTAAGTTTGTTCTTGGGGTTAAATCATCACTACGGAACCCTTCATTGTGTGTCATCTGACATGCATAACACGTAGAAAACAAACGAGGCATACCTTGTAGGCCTCAAAGCAGGTAAAGCTGCTTGTTAGAGTTGCAGCCAATACCTAAGCTAAGATAACTTACTATCTTGTAATTGTAAGTATCAGCGCCAATCAATAATAATTTATATTTAATTGCAGGAATCATTAGGAAATTTCAAGATGAGTTTATGTTTTGAATAAGGTGAATTTTAGATTGTTTTTAGCTTATCGACCCATTTGCACTACCATAACCTCCCTACCCCTAAATCCACAACCTACTAGAATCTCAAAATAACATCATTATAAAACCAGGCGTCGAGGCGACGTGCCCAGCATGGCATCGGTATAAAATTATACAGCCTCCGCGTAGGTATGACAGACTCTGACTGACATTATACGGTAAGCTACTTATTATGTACTCGTATGTCGAAGGTGGATTGTCGAATCCGCTGTTTTACATAATCGCTAGTTGTTTCACAATACAGCTAAGTTATGTTCATATTCATTTATTCATATTCATTTATTTGCGTTCCACAAGGTAAAAACAAGATGTTAACAAAAGGCTTAGAGCTAAGAGCCGTTGTAGACCCTGTCAGGGCACAGCATAAAATTATGTTAGATACATAGCTAACATCAAAATAAAATTAAAAAATCCAAATAAAATTTAAAACATCATAATAAAAGTAGCAAAATCAGAACTAAAATAAAATATAAAAAAAAAAAACAAAATAAAACTATACCTACATGAAAACAATAATGAAATTCGCCTATAAGTAAATAACATAAAATTCTAATAATGGAAAGTAGGTAACTATTTTCTTAATAATAATAAGGTTCGATAAAATTATATTATTTAGGT
Source organism: Tiliacea citrago (assembly GCA_963921375.1). Classification (NCBI taxonomy): domain Eukaryota; kingdom Metazoa; phylum Arthropoda; class Insecta; order Lepidoptera; family Noctuidae; genus Tiliacea; species Tiliacea citrago. The sequence goes on along the minus strand of OY992804.1, from coordinate 20,180,207 downwards.
AATATTATTACAAACAATTAAAGAGAGATCACATTTTTAGTTTACAAGTTATTAATAAAAAAATAAGTTTCACATTGTATTGTTTCACAATTTAAGACAAATTGTCGTTCAGTAAAACAACTGAACGACGTTTAGTAATTTTCCATAATTACTGGACTTTAAACAAGCAGAATTGAAATGCTCAACGGTTAGAGGTTATGTAAACCTTGCATACGCAGGTAGCATGAATTGAAATGTCAGATTGTAGATTTTAGTTCTAAATTTTGTCGCTTGAGGCTCAGTGTGTCAGAACAAAACTAATGGCGTCCGAAACAGAAATAAATAAAACGAGTAATATGAGTGAAAATTACCCTAACTCAAGTGAAAACAGTGATTTTAAGGACAATTTTAATATAAACTTATCAGAGTTTTATGAAATCAATCCTAAAAATACTAAATAGGCAAGTAACTGCGACCAACTTGGAAGTAACGCTCGCTCGGCTCGCGCGCGGTTGGTCACAGTTCTAACCTAGCGTAAATCAATTGCTCAGGGTACCATAGCTTAATTACTGCGACCGATTTGGCATTAGAAACCTTACCAAATGCTCTTTGTGGACTGTAGACATTCTGCATTACGTCTAAACGTGGGTAGCATTTTTGTTAAACGTAACGCAATGACAATCCAGCTGAACGTTGTTCACCCGTTTTACATAATTGAGTTGTTTTGTAAAACAGCTAGCAATTATGTTAAACAGCGGATTCGATCATCAATCTGCGACATGTACATAATGTAACACTTTGATTGACTCGTGAAGAACCTACAGAGATTTTTGCAACATGCCTGCTTCCTACATAAATGTAAGTAAAAATAATCGTATTTTTAGACATTAAAAATACTAAGTACTTCGTTTAGAAAACTCCCGATCCGGACGCTGTTACTCTACGTGTATTTGGGTGCGTAAGATGCTCTAAATAAACCTGACAGATTTTGTTGAAATTATTTGATTTTTGAATCCCAATAACTCGAGAAACAGCCACAATTTTAAGCTTCCTGTAACTACTGTATGTATCCTGTAACTTGCATAGCGACATAACTATTGAAAACGTATGCTTTATTTGGCAACCTTAGTGAATGGCATTATACTAATACACTTGCCCCCATGCGATTTAAAACATAAAAAAAAAAAAACGTAGAGAAGCTGTGTACATTATACAGTTCTGCCTACCTTTTCGGGGAACAGGCCAAATCTATAGTAATATTATAAAGAGTGAGAGAGCGAATTTTGTTAGTCTGTGTATACGTGGGTGGTAATCTACGGAACCACAGCTCCAATAAAAAAAAAAAAAAATCACCATTAGCAGTAGTACATTATTCCAGATGTAAAATATATACAAAAAGAAGTACTTAATAATAGATACAAATAAATATCTTGATTTCATGCAAGCCTAGTACTTAGGTTACTGCTCAGAACTTGTACACGTGTCGAATACCGTCTTCAAATGTAAATTGCACACATGTGAAGCCGGGGGGGTCCAATCCGCCATCAAAACAGGCCAACTTTCATAAATTAACCATCACTACTTCAACTCCAATCTCTTCACCCAACTGATTAGAACGATGTGCAATTGTTTCGTGATGTTTGGTTCTGACGGGTAGACTGATCTACCCGTCAGAACATCACGAAACAATTGCACATCGTTCTAATGTTCAGAAACAATACGATCCGTTCTCGGAATATTTTCCCCGCCATATTTGTGATTCCGTGGGCGTGAGGAAGAGATTCGCCAGCGCGTGATGTTTTTGCATGTCCCTGTCAAGAATAAGTAATTGTTTCGCCTGGATTTTCGGATCTGCGATAACGTTTTTTATAAAGATTTGTTAAAAATTGTTCGATATTTTAATCGGAAAGTTAGGATGAATTTATCGAAGGGTTATGCATTTATCGAAGTGAAAGCTTCTTCAGGCACACTACACATTGGTATCAACGGCGAAATTCTATATGTAAAACTCAATAACACTTTGCCTGACCTGGAATCGAACTCTAGTCAAGACCTCACGCTAAGTTACCGCGATTAAGATTGCTAAGCCAATGAGGCAGCCAAAGAGGCTGATCTTTAAAATGAAGAAATGAAATGATGTTTATTTCTGTAAGTAGATCTTTTAAGATTCTTTTACTCGTAAATTGTTGGTCAATATTTTAAAACTAGATGTCGCCGGCTTTTCAATGCTGTGATCCCTGAGGTGAAATGGAGAAACAAACTCAGAAGTCATCATCATATAAAGCTTTACAGCCACACGTGGGCTTTAGACTGGTCAAGTATAGTTCTCCAACGTGACCTATTTCCGGCTTTTTCTCTCCAATTTCTCACACCAACAATTCTTAATTCTTGGTGTACACTATCCAATCATCTGAGCTTGGGCCGCCTTCGAATTCTCCGGTCATCTGGTTTACCATCCAGCAAATGTTTGGATGCTCAGGTCTCGTCAATTCTTTTAACATGTCCAGCCCATCGTAGACGTCCTGTTTTGATGGTTTTAATAACATTAGGCTCGTCGTATTTCGTAGATCTCATGGTTGTACCACGTTTGCCATAGCTCGTTTTCCATCACTGCGCCTGAGGATTGATTTGAGGTCATGGACTCTTTTAAAGTCCAAATATTATATTATTAAGATTTTATGTGAGTCTAACAATGCTGGGTTCAGCTTTGAAAGAAAGAGCCATTGCAGCTTTGAGTTGACCTGTTTCGACAGAAGGCATGCGCCTCATAACATCAGTCATCGTGTTCAGTTATCGTGTTTTAGGGAGCTCAACGTCCCGTCAGACGACGCCACCAGATCAGCAGGGTGAGCATGGCCTACTGTGACATGGCTTGAGTCACACATTTTATCACAATTTGGGTGATAAAACCGTTTTTTCTTAAATGCTAGCACGGCGGCGTGAGATAATTTCTTGACATTTGACATAAATTCTTGACTTTAGTTGGGACTCAATAGGTCCTATTTGTCACACATCAAGAAATTATCTCATGACGCCGTGCTAGCGTGTAAGACAAAACGGTTGTATCAACCCAAACTGTGATTAAATGTGTGACTCAAGTCATGTCACAGTAGGCCGTGCTCGCCCGTGCAACAAGAAAAGCATGTCGCGCCTCTAGATTATGTCACATGGTTGCCCCGTGCTAGCATTTAAGAAAAATTGTAAGACAAGACATAATTTATCATATCTAGTCAGAAACGTCTTGGGTACGCCCGTGCTCGCCCCGCTGTAGGACATTTTCGTAGGTCATATTTTATAAAAATACTTAAAATCGCCAGACAGTTATAAAATCATGTATTCTATCTAGCCTGCATGGTACTCCTGGAATGAACCTTATCCCACGATACTACGTCATAAAACTGTATCAATAAGGTCTTTTCAACAGTTTCAAACATCGAAGTTCCACAAGTAATGCACATTGAAACAGAATTAGATTAAGTGTGAAACGCGATGGTTGTATAAACTGCCATTCTGGGTTAACACGTACTCATGAGCTCGGGGAAATTGTTTTAAGCATCGGGAATTTATAGTCGGAAAAGGTCAGGTCAGGTTACGTTACATTTACTAACTAAAGATAGAACCAATAAAAAAGGTCAAAATGTAAGTCATTAGAGTGTTGGCAGGGGGCCGATCGCGCTAATTTTGAACGTTAATACCAAAACTAAACCACAACCAAAAACGTTACGTTCGAACGGTAATTACGTTGAGAAATAGCGCGATCGGCCCCCTGGTCATTATTGCATTATTTTTAAAGGGCATTGTCGCTTAGCGACCACATCGCCCAGTGCAGATAAACACAAAATTGTTGATTACTATCTACCTTATCACTAACTTGTACAATTGTTTAGCCTTATCGGATACTGAAAAAGCAAGGATGGTATTCCAAAAGTCAATACATACCCTTTATATTGTCCAAAAACATTAATTCTAGTATTTTCATTCCGGACACACTCCATCAGAATATGAAATACATCACCACAGTCACTACAATTTGGAGACAAAGCTTTCTTCACCACACTAATATTATAAAGGCGAAAGTTTGTGAATGTGTGTGTGTGTATGTTTGTTACTTCTTCACGCTCAAACGGCTGGACCAATTTTGATGAAATTTTGTTTGGGCGGTATCCGACACCCTGGATAAAGACATAGGCGACTTTTAATCCCGATATTACCACGGGATCGAGACTTACGCGGGTAAAACCGCGGGGCGCAGCTAGTTAAGTAATAAAATCATCGTGGTGATTATGACTTACCTCGTATTGTCGTTGATTCATATTATATTTGACTGCCTCGTTCGTCTAGTGGTCGCAAGCGCTACTGCTGAGCATGAGGTCCTGAGTTCAATTCCCGCGTCAGGCAAACTGTTTTGGGTTTTTTCATCTGTGATTTCTTATTACTTATAGCCCGGAGTCTGGATGTGTGCCTGGCGAAATGCGGGTGTACACGTAAGGTACCCCTCTGCCTAACCCTTCGGAGATTACACACGTGATGACGTGTGATGTCATGTTATATTCAAACAAACAGAATAATTTTATTGATAAATTATCAATAAAAAAGTAATTCTGTTACTCGTAGCTCCGTAGCATTTACGCGCTACGGCGTAGCGCTACGCTTGCTACGACGCTACGTCATTCTATATTGGAAAATAACGAGCATTAGACAATAACTCCTCATTTGCTACTTTTTTTTGTTGCTCGCGTGTCTTTTGTGGTAGTGCTGCCATGCAGACGGAATGACGATGTAATTCCACCCAGACACGGGAAGCGTATGATGCTGGTTTACGATTTTTTTAACGCAGTAATAATTTTTCTACGATTTAGGCAATGTTTTATTACTGTTTTAGGTATGTCCAAATGTTCTTTGTCTGTACCTGTACAACAACACTAAATACTTTTTAGAAGAACCAAAAACCAAAAACTACAATGTTAACCTATGTAATATAACTGACAATGCGATATATTGGTCGAAAAATTACAAAATTGGCACAATTTTTTGACAGCTGCTGTATGATAAAGCAGAAAACTATGAAATAAACTTGACAAATCGTCGGATTGTCGCCCTTCACCAGTTAACTGCCGGTTTTATTAAACAGGGCCCAGACTGTAATACCGGCAACCAACCAAGCAGCAAATTCAGTTGCTTTACAAAGGTATTGATGTGGCGGCCACTACATATTCTAAAAAATAATTTATAGTTCAGTTGCAAATCTTTTGACATTCAGTCGCAATGTCACCTTCGACTATTCAGTCGCATGTCACCTTCGAATATTCAGTCGCATGTCACCTTCGAATATTCAGTCGCATGTCACCTTCGACTATTTAGTCGCTCGTCTACAAACGTCTGTACATAAATGTTTAATCCACGCGTTACGATTATTATACTCGTGCTGCGCGGTGTATATTATACTCAGTCCATTATTTCTATTGTGCGCCTTTCGAGGATTTTATAGCTTCGTATTACTCTTTATATTCATTTTATTGTATAGACATTCTTGTTTCATTTGAGAACGAAGGTAAAAATATTATGTGGAGTGAGGCTAATTCAGAAACCCTGTAGTCTGTCTCAGTATATCTTCCATATATCCAGATATAAAAAATCAACAGTAATTAGGTTTCAATCTTCACATTTTCATCAACCCACTGCTGGGGCACAGGCCTCCTCTCTGTGAGATGGGGTAAGCCGTAATTTACCACGAATAAAACAAAATAAATTCAATGAAAAAGAATTGCCAACCACATAAAATCCTACCATTCAGCCTCTTCGAGCTTAGCCCCCGACCCAACATAGTTAGAGCAAAGGTCGGCAAGCAAATGAGTGTAGTCCCTCCGATGGCTGGCAATCTCCCTGCCAATATACTTGCACTAAGTGACGGCACCGACGGCACATTTAGTGGCACGGCACTACAGGCGCTAGCCAACAAGACGGCAATAACAACAACCGGTTTGCGCTGAAATTTACAATCGAAACGTACCCGTCAAAGAGTGGGATGGTGGAGTGTAAAGGATGAGATTAAAGCGGATATGGCTTTCTTTTGAACTAGCTGGCAGGGCTCGGAAACCGGTTAATTTTCTATGTAACCTTAACCGTAATTATAAAGGTTTTCGAAGATATTTCGTTAATTATTTAACATTTTATTACAAAATCAATGCTGAACTTAATGTGTGCAATCTTTGAAGCTAATATCTATTGTATCATGTATCAAAAATAATTTGTTATTTCGGAATTAAAAATTAACGGGTTTCAAGCCCTTCTAGCTGGTACCCGTGGTACCATTTGAATCTTACGGAAACTACTCCTTCAAACTCAAACTCAAAGCAATTATTTCAATGAAACGATTATTTTACAGGCACTTTTAAATAAACAAGGAATCAGTCAGTCAAAAATATGAAGCTAGTTGCGCATTTCAAAGCGTATTATGTTCCTATGGAGAAGAACGAGCAATAAACTTCGTGGGCACTCTCAAATCAAATCAATTCTCATAAAAGTATCCTACGTTATAATCCAAAACATTCATGTCAGTAAGAACCGGATACCCGGACATTCAGGTCAAACAATCAGCGTTTTGAATATTACCACCTAATCACCTAGTTCTAGAAGAAATAAAAACTGGTCGGAGTCGCGCACTGAGGGTTCCGTACGTATATATGATGTTGATGATTTCTGAAAAATTTTCCTGTAATCTTTACATAAACTTCTTATCACATAGAATAATTTCAGATTTTTCTCTATGCAAACTTCGGAGATTAGGGGGGGGGGGGGGGAGGTATTTTTTTAACATTTTTCATTAAAAGTCGAAAACTACGATACCTAAAAAAAAAAAATGTTTGAGAATGTGCAAACAGCGCTATTTCATATGATACCCGACTCATCGACTCGTCGACTCATAGTAGACTCAATTCGATCTTTTAAGACCCTGTTAAAACTATTCCAAATTTCAAGTTGATAGCATTAGTAGGTCTTGAGATATCCAGCTGTGACATACAGACAGACAGACTTAGTCTGTAATAATGTGGTGCTAGCACCACATTATTTACTTCTGCTACTAAACATTATTAATGGATCCGATTTTGAAAAAAAAAAGATCATTACCCTCCTTTTGGGCTCCACCACAGTCGGATAGAAACAGTTGATGAATAAATCACAGACTGTTATGGCGGAATATAAAGCTGGAAAAGAAATCATAAGGTCTTACGAGTTATAGCAATTGCAATAAGCAGAGATTATCATCAAATTCGCTTGCAACACTACCAAAAATCAAACCGCTATTCGCCTACAGTTCAAACATCAATACAATACTGTCGTGTATGCAAATTTGAACCCTCGGGTGTACAACTTCAATTTGTCAGCTGCCACCCCATACTTCCATTTTTAACCCTGCTCTTTTACAAACACTCGTTGTATCTCGATAATTAAATTCGGTGTACATTTGTTTCGGATCTAATATTTATAGGATTTTGTATTGTTATCTGTTGTGACGAACGGATCGGGTTATTTGATGAATATTTTAATTTAACGTCTCTGTTTTCTGTCTTCATAAATCATTTTAAAATTTTCTAAAACAGCTTTTTAACGTAATGATTTCTCATCGGCTTGTGGTGTGCTATTGCAAAATATTATTGTTGCTTGTTGTTATTATTGTTGGTTGTTGTTGTTAGAGTAAATCTCGAGTTTTTATCAAGTTTATAATTTTTTGTCTCTGGAAAAGGATGCCGGGAAAGATTTGGGGGAGGCCCTAGCTCAGCAGTGGGACTGTGTAGGCTAACTAAAAAATAAATAAATAAGCTAACAGACTTCATAATACTAATATGAAAATGTATATAAAATGAAGGACAGGAATTCAAAAAAGTACAAAGTAAGCTTGTTTTTTTTTGGTCACAAGTCTACGTGTCATTATGATGACCTTCAATTTAAACATAACTCACGCCTTCTTCATATGAGGGTAAGCAGAAACTACAGAACGCCACCAGCTACGATGCTTACACACACCTTTTGCTTCATTTACGTTCATACATCTTGTCATACACACATAATATATTTGTTTTTTGTTATTGCGAGCACTACGAATCTGACATTTCTGAAGAACATCACCAATAACGTCACTCCTGCGAGAATATGGTGTCCAATTACTATTCAAATTCTCATAAAAGTTTGTTTATACAAAGCTCTGTCAAAATGCTAAACGCATATGTTTTGTCTAGTATTAATTTGAACCGGCTTTCAAAGTGTTTTGATTGGGGCGTCAGGCATCGATGTGTTTTATTAACGCCTCGCTGACGGGCCTCAAATGAACGGTTTAATCTTTGAAAAAAGTCAGTTTTGCATACATATTTGGGTCCAATCTGTTTTTTGTTGAGTAACGATAAATGAGTCTCGGTTTTCAAATAGGACGAATGCTCACCGGGGCCTCAAGTCTGCTATTACAATAGTGTCAGAATGGTCGATCATTGATTTCATAATTGTTGATTTTGACAAGTTTGGTAATCTACTATTATAATCGCGTCATTATGGCTTTCCAATGGTCGGCCACTGACACTACATTGAAAGAAATTGCATATATTGGTAATCTCGTACATAATGACAAATGAATGACATTTCTACTAATGGGTTTTATAATAATGGCAATACGACAATACCATTATAATAACACAATTATATTACGAGAACATTGACCGACCAATGGTCGACTATTATGAATTTACCAGATTACGAACTTTTAGCAAAATGACAATGGCATGACAATGGGATTGTGTTGAAATGACTGAATTTATAAAAATAGCAGACTTGGGCCCCTGATGGAGAGTGAGTGGTCTTTTGATAACACTACACCAAAGCTGGCATTCAAAATCAAATTTAAATCATGGGCACATTAAAACGTAAGACGCTAGGTGCTCGGTTCCAATTGGTCGTTTCCTATGGAGAAGAGCCGGCAAGAAACTCAACGGTTACTTTTTTTTAATAATTGGCTTGTACAATGTTTTCAAATTTCAGAGTTAATAGGAATGTGCGGACAGTGTGGGCCTGTCAACAAGCAAGTACCTGGACTTACCAAAATAGAAAATGGTGTATAAATCTACAGTCTATTAAGCATACAATGTTCTCACATTCACAAAATATAAAAGAATCTATAAAGATATTATTAAAATAATATACTATTTAAACCAAATTATATGATTGCCAACTGTAAAAATCTGAATTAATATCTCGTCCACAAAAGCAACAAATAAATAGTAGAAATAAAGTTGTTGTAAAATTCAAAATACAGTGCAAACCTTGAATCGTCTAACATACGGTAACTGTAGGTAGATTTCACTAGTAACTGCATTATGGCAGTTGAAACCGGAACACAACAATGCTGTTTGTTGTAGCAATAGCAGTACTATAAAATTAAATGTACTTTACCAGACGAGCCTTCCAAGTACCTTAGGACTTATTATTTTGAAGATTTCCTCTGATGTGCGCACTCTTTGGTTATACAGGAGTGATTAATTACACGGTGAAAATGTATAATTATATTGATTTTTCTATGACCTTAGTAATTATAATTGTAACACACTAACAAAAGCCTTTAAGATTTTTCTACTTTTTTTGTCCGTAGGGAATCCACATGGATTCTCTCTGTCCGGGAAGAACGGAGTGTTAGGTCGGACCGACTAAAACCCCACTCTTCCTTCTAGTACCCCGAATCGGGGGCCCGAGAGATAGGTACCTGTAAATTCACCGCACCCTCGACTGAAAGTTTTTTGTACCTTACCATACTTAACCTGTGGATCATTGTTGTCTGAGCAAATTAAGAAATAAAATTAAATAAAATTTAGCTGTTAACATCTTCAAGTAAACTATCGAATCACGTCAGCAGGGCAACCGATGGTTGAGGATCGAACTCTTGAGGTCTTAACCTCCCATTAGGCATTTTGCGTCTAATCCGTTGGGCGTCTTTGCCGCAAAAGAAAAAGCTTAACTTAGAGATAATGTTCTTCAACTGACCTTCCCATGATGTGTAGTGTTGTCATGGTGCTGCTCGATGATCTCCGGGTCCTCAGTAGATATGTCGTGCCCGTGTCTGTGTCCGCATATTATATGCGGTATCTGTAACAAAGAGACGGAAATAAGTTGATAAATCATACGTTACTAAGTATTACGGACCAATTGTTTATTTTATTGGATTTAAGTTAATTGGCCTAGCCTTTTCCAGACTTTTTTGGGGTCAGCTTCCAGTCTAACCGAATGCAGTTGAATACCAATATTTTACATGGAGCGACTGCTTATTTGACCTCCATAACTCCAGTTAATGGGTAACACGATACTCCTCGGTAATACTGGTTTTCAGACTTTTGGGTTTCTGACTAACCGTAACGACTGTCAAAGATTTACGAATGATAGCCGGGACCAACAGTTTATCGTGCTTTCCAAGGCACGGACAGGTCTCGATATGTAATGCATAGTCACCCATCCACGAACTGACCGCGTCCAGCGTAGCTTAACCTTCGATCGACCTGTATGGCTGTTATCATTTAGCCACGAGCCCCTCTAAAGAAGAAAAATCATCAATAATTTTATTTTTTAACTAGTTAAATATAATTATTGTCCTTCATGAACAAGGAGAAAACTCAAAACTCATACTCGAAGCATTTATTTTAATTAAACCAATTACAGGCACTTTTGAAATGACAAACAATCGGACAGTTAGTCAGAAAGTTGAAGCTATTTGCCCATTCCAAAACGTAGATCTCTATGGAGAAGAACAGGCAAGAAACTCCAAGGACATTCTTTTAAATCAACATATTACAACATCCTGGGTACATTATTTTTTTCGCTTCTTTAATTGAGAACAAATGTAAAAAAATAAATTATTAAAAAAAAAACAAAATGTAAGATTAAGATTACAAACATGCCCTGGCAGTTAAGTGATGACCAGTCTCAACTGACGGCTCCCGCTCACATGACGTGTCGATCAGTACCATCCAGCTCAACCATTTTGTAGGGAACCGAATGATCCAACACACGCGCCACCATCAGCGAGACAACGATCAAAATTACATAAGCCTACCAATAAGTTGCGAGTATTTATTTACCGGCTTCAGGGCTGTAACGGCTCATGTCTGCTGTGTATTGTGTATAGGCTTCGAATAAATGGACGCAGGCTGGTACAATCTAATATATTGAAAACTTGGAAATGACAAGGTCTGATCTGAATCTGATTTGAAAAGAAATGAGCGACGTCCGTGATACAGGGACGATGACTCGCGGTGGGCTCAGTGGCATGGCTGCAGGCAGGACGGTGATAAATCCTGCCGTGGTGCGTCACGTGGTGACGTTGTGTGGCCGTAACAGACTCTTAGTTATACATACATAAACTCACGCCTTCTTCCCATGGGGGTAGGCAGAAACTATAGAACGCCACCTGCTCCGCTCCTTACATACTCCTTTTGCTTCGCCTACGTTCATACATCAGAAGGCCAATTCTCGTAATTTAAAACGTTCAAAATCTAGTCGCAATCTCATCTTGGCGACAAACAAACGTCAAAAAATTTTCAAAAAGTAGGGAAATAAGAGGTATTTTTGACAGATTGAGACTGAGATCAGACTGTGAACGTTCTTAAAATTAGTAGAATTGCCCCTCTGGTCATACACGCACGCCGATTGCGAGTACTACGCACCAGACCTTTCTGAAGAACATCACCAATTTGGTCACTATATGTCCTCCTAGGGCGTCCCCTCCCGGCGTTTCCACTCACCTCTGCTTTATAAATACCTTTTGTTAGTCGCGTTCCACTCATCCTCTCAATAACTCTTAGTTATCTAGAAACTCAATCGTAGAAAATAATCTATCTTGAAAATAAGACACAACTTTTTAACAAGCCTAAATTACCAACAAAATTCCTTAAAAAAAGTGCACTCTAAACCTTAGTTCCACTACAAAAACCTAGCCGCAACTGTTACAACATTCGCGGCCTCAGAGGCACTTTTTGCTCAAAAACACAATGTAACGAGCGCACTCTTGCACCCACTAAATCACCCGCTTGTTGGAAACCTGCAGTAAATGGCCAGGCCATGCAACACTCTGCTGACCCTGTTTCATGGTCCACTTTCATGATCATAAAAAACTTTATGCAGATGAATCTGACAGTTTGAGTTTAGGGTTGGTTGTAACTAGTTGTGGCTTGAGGTAGATAGATATTAGCTATAAAGCTGCTTGTTTGTTTTTGCAGTAGTATCGGAAATAATCTATACATCATAACCATATCACTGCAGGACATAAGACGAGATTTATTGCTGCTGGCTAGCTGTTTGTGTATGTGAGTTTAAATGTTTGTAAACGCCCCTACGATAAAGGAGATATTCCTAGTGTAGAAAAACATAAAAAAAAAAAGAAGTGAATTCGTGGAAAGGGATAGAAGTGTGTAACAGGAAGTAACAGCTTGAGCATGGAATAAGTAAGTACTTTTTAATAGCATGGAATTAGTAAGTACTTTATAATAGCATGGAATTAGTGTACTCATGATATTAGTAAGTACTATATAGATTGTAAGTACAGGGGGTCGAATTTCAACCAGTGGGCGACCACTAGTAATGAATAATTATTCGAATAAATATTTTCAGTATTATGCTTTTTAAGTTTTGATGTTAATTTCTGTCGCTGCTCAGTTGATTACGTACCAAGGTGAGATGTCAGATGTTACACATCATACGTACAGATGGCTACACATGAAGCTATTTCCAGTATAAGCTGATCTCGCATTGTGTAGGATTTCCGTACAATCAGTAGAGTCAAGTCAGAGTATACTGAGAATTATAGCTTGATGTGTATCCGTGTGTACATACATGCGTTTTTTGTATATTATTTTTTTTTTCATTTGTTTTTGTTAATTCTGCACAAACAAGTCGCACATAAACCACCACACTACGACCCCTTTTGAGAAGTTTTAAAATACTTTTTTAGGGAATGACATAATCTATACCAGTAAAAAAATTGCCTTTTACAAGGAAAATACACAGCAAACGTGTATATAAAAATATTGTCGTATTCCCCAATAAGTGTTCTATTTCTCCAACTTTTCAGAACTATTTCCGTAATGCAAGAAAAACATGCCAGCCCTCAGCATGTTTGTTCAGGCACCCGATGAAACGTAAACTATATCGATGTACCGATGCAACTCGGTTCAATCGCCCGTGCAGGATATTCGATACAATCGATTATCTATTCGAATTGGGACATCTCGATAAACGGAGTGATTTGTGTTCTGTAATCTATGGCGGAGTTGTGTTTAGGGATTGTGGGCACGTATGCAAGTTATTGGCTGTGAGATACAATTTTGGTCACATCTTTTAGTGGTAGTTGACATAAAATAACATCACTGTGGCATTTTCCGAAGGGAACACGTACATTTCGTCAGGTATGTCTTAAGTCCCAGGTACCTAATGAGAGAGAGTGCATCTGTGTCTGCGCACACTAATATCTCCCGCGTCTATGGCTAGTCTCCGCTGAGATTGGCCGCCATGAACGAAATTCGGTCTGGAGGACTATTATTACAATCTCTGGAAACTCTGGAGTCTGAAATAGGTTACATGGTTGCTATTCCTTAGGTATGACAAATTAATGTTGAAAAAAAAAGTCTTCTCCTTAGATGCCGAACGTCATAAATCTTTTGCTCTTTGAAACCGTCAAGGGTTACCCCCAGAACATTGCGAGCACATTCGTAAGAAGCAGGCGGTATCATCACAACGGTAAAGTTTTCCCATTGTTTGTTTGGTTTATAGGTATATTTGTGTTTAGATGTATTTATTTGGTCTTATATTCATGTATAATTAGGTATACATATTATATTTAAAGTTTTTAATAGGTATATGTATGTATATCCTTATATTTAAATAAATATTGATTTCACATTTTTCGTTATTGCACCTACCTACCTCTGTTTGTCTCTGCATCACCCAAAGGTTGACTGGTAGAAAATGCATATGGCATTAAGTCTGTCTCTGTACATTTGTGTGCCTATAGTATTAAATAAATAAATAATTACGTACTAATAGGTTCATTGATAATTGCAAAAATTACGGTTAAAGAGATTAGGTACCTACTCCAAATACCACCGTTAGACAAACAGTAATTTACATAATATTTCATGACTGCCCTATATGTATCAGAACAAAAATACGAAATTTTTTATTACTTATTGTTAGATGTTTTATCAGGCCGGGTCGGCATTTTCCGGCCCAGTGACCATCTTCGCTACATTAGGTTAACTGACCCGCTCGGCCCACGCCGCGCCGGCCACTTTTTTGTTTGTTTATTTTTACATTTTATTATTTTTTCGGCTGGAATTTGTTTTATGCGTGGTAGACGTTGAATGGGCTTGAAGCTTTGGTCCAGTAGGGGTCGCAAAGAGCGATTAAAAATATGGTTGGCCCTTTTTCAAGCGTGGTGATAGTGATGACTTCGACGATAATACTATATACTTCCTTAATTCACAAAATTGTGTAAAATCCATATGTTTTCGGATCAACAAAAGATAGTCAATAAAATAATAACAAAAATAAATGAAGTCAATTATAGTCACTATAATAATTTTAAAGACGAAGCCATAAAACACAAATTACAAACAAAAGCACAAAACATAATCACATTCTAATGAATCCACGTACGAAAGCTACTCAGAAACAGCGGTTGAACAAAAGCGCCTATTGTATTCACGAGAGCAATGCTTCGCACAAACTCGGGAAGCGTCGATTCAATTAATTGTAGGTACCCATTATTCAATCAATTGTATTATTTGTCGAAATGTCGTAATTATTTTGGTTTGAGTATTGATTTTAATAACTCTCGATGGTTGTTGATGAGATGGTAATATTGTACTTGTTTGTTTAAAGTTGGTGAGGATGTCGATGATAGGTACCTATATGAAATACGTATATTATATTGTACAAAACTATTTCCCTGACCTACCTATCGTGTAACAAAGCATAAGCATAGCACAATCAGACTATTATTTTTCCACTGCTGGGACACAGGCCTCCTCTCTGTAAATGGAGTTTCTTGCCCGTTTTTCTCCATAGGAACCTACTACGCTTTGGAATTGGAACTAGCTTCATATCTCTGACTGACCGACCCCTTGACAATACAAAAGTGCCTGTAATTGGTTTATTTTAAATAAATGCTTTGAGTTTTAGTTTGAATGGGAGTGGCCTGTAAATGCGGGCCCAGTGCAGGAAGTCACATGTTTTCGAATTTTTGGTTCTATGAGATGCCGGTTTCCTAACAAAGTTTTCCTTCACCGTTTTGAGAGCAACAACATACACTCACACACACACATGTAACATATAAGTCAAAATGCCACAGCAATAAATTGTATTTCACTATTTCAAAAAAATAATTTGCATCTCTCGCACTTAAATTGACTGCCAAACATGAGCCCCACAAACGTCTACCAACATTGCAAATGGCTACTTACTATCGAACCCAATGACATCCATAATTATCCAGACACATTTAATTCTTTGGAAAATGGTACTAAATTGGAGATTAACATAGAGTACAATATTATTTTTTTTTAATTTTGAAGACTGCCTTGTTGGTCTAGTGGTCGTAAGCGCAACTACCGAGCACGAGGTTCAGGGTTCGATTCCCAGGTCAGGCAAAGTGTTATTGGGTTTTTTTACTAGGAATTTCTCAGTAGCAGCCCAGAGTCTAGATTTGTCCCCGGGTGATGGCAATAGGCACGCCACCTATTAAATGGGACTTAAACATAACTGGCGAAACTGGGTGTATTATAGGTATTATAAATAGGTATCCCTTCAGGGATTACAGGCGTAATATTATGTTAAATGTTTGTTATTTTTAAGATATACGTGTTATTCCAGCATCAATATTTCCAATCGAGAGAGTTCGTAATCCAAATAAATAAATAAAAAGTTTCGCACCTTCCGTATTATTTCCATAACAACCGCTCCCATAGAAACGCCCTAACAACGTCTATTAGTTCAATAAACTTCATATAATTTCAACGCATTGTAAAAATTTCTTTTCGCCCTCAAAATGGTAATTTTCCTCGTGAAAAGAGGCGATGAGAACCAGTTCCTCTACGATACAGATGTGGATAAGGAGGTAGACGATGTCGTGAAGGATATCACGGCTATCTTCAATGGGAGACTGAAGGTGACCAGGTTATGCTATGAGATGGATGAGCTGCAAAAACATGGAACCTTCCTACCACTTGAGATGCAGGGGTTGACTGATGAACAGGTGCGTTGGACTTTGTTAACGTGTTTGAATGAAAGTGTTCGATTATACGATATTCCACGCTGACCTCAAATAAATTGGTATAATATCTGAGCGTGATGATGCTATTTATCTATGGGCGATGTTCAAGACGAGTCGTACAATGACTACCAAGTTACATATATGACTCAACCAACAAGAAGTCAAAACCATTGAACATTACAGATAATGGAGTTAAAGCTGGAAGACCCCTGGGCTAAGCGCTGTGCCCCGCCCGGTCACGTGTTTGTGAAGGACGACATGGGACGTCGCTGCGGCCTCGCCCCCCCTCCCAACATGCAGGAGATCATAAAGAAAGCAGCTGAAGATGCTAAGGAATTTATTAGTAAGAAACACGTAAGTCATATTGCAAATTAAATAAAAAAAGTGCTGTGCAACTACGAGTGAGAAGAAGATGTAGCGAGATTTTTTTTAAAGAGTATGCTTAGATGGTTTGTTCGTGCTACAGGATGAATGAAAGGCGACAAACAAAAGGTATTTATAAGGTACTAGTGAGTGGAAACAACGGAAGGGAATGCCCTAGAAGGACATAGTACTTATCTCTATACCTTATTGGTGATGTTCTTCAGAAAGTTCAGGTGCGTAGTACTCGCAACCGGCGTGCGTGTATGACCAGATGTATGAACGTAGGCGAAGCAAAATGAGTATCTAAGGATCATAGCAGGCGGCGTTCTGTAGTTTCTGCCTGCCCCATGGGAAAAAGGCGTGAGTTTATGTACGAATGTATGTAAAAAAAATGTGTATCAGATCCAGTATATACTGAAGGAACTTCCGCATCCATTCATTCTTACAAGGATGCTGACGTCTATAGCTACAGTTTTTACATAAGTATTGCAATACTGTTTTCAGGTGGATCTGCGCAAATGCCTCACACAGAAAGACGTAGCCAGAGCCCTGGATGAGCTCCGAGGGGCCACCAAGATTGTCTTCCCCGGAGGTCTCCCACCCCACGATCCTGTACGAATGGAGCTGGACAATGTGGAGGATCTCTCGGGAACTCAAGCTTCTAACGAAGTTATAGACCCGATTCTAGCCTGTCTGTGGGCTTGTGGAAAGAAGTTTCTCAGTGGAAATAAACTGAGCGACCATTTGGGTTGGTATTTCTTTTATGCTTACTTGGCTTAGATATGATCCTTACTAATATTATAAATGCGAAAGTAACTCTGTCAGTCCGTCTGTTACCTTTTCACGCTTTAATAGCTGAACGAGGATCGATGTTTGGCACCTTTTTATCCCAGTAGTACGGTACGGTACCCTGGGGTAAATTCCGACCGCCACGTGGGTGAAGCAGCAGGCTATTTTTGAAATAAAATTGTTAGCATTTTGATTTCGAAATCTCAGTAAAACTCTTCGGTTACCCACTAAATCGGATGATGTTTTGATTTCGGAGACCCTGACAACATAAAACTGTTCTTTGATTATCATCAAAATAATTATTCCTCATTATTAACCCTTGAGTCGATTATGCTGGCCTATTAACCAGTAATCGAATGATTTGATAAATAATGTAGCAGTCTGTTCCAACCTTTTGATTTATGGACTATGTAGTCAGTATCTAAATTGACCTAATATAAATATCTACTAACGACCCTACCAAATTGACATAGTTGATTTAGGTGAATTGGGACGTTAAATTGGAGTCGTTTATCATACATTTTGCGAAGGATTGGTACTGAGTAAATAATAGGACAGTCATATTCGAATACTTATCGGTCTTTTCAAAATTTCAGGCAAAAACAACAAGACGAAAGTGACTGTGAAGCTCTGTTCAAACTCCGAAGGCGCTCCAGGTCGGGAACCCATCATGTCTGAGGAAGATCGCAAGGAGCTGACCTTGCACGCTTACAGGAAGCAGGAGGAATGGAAGAAGCTGGAACAAGACGAGGATGACAGTTACCTGGACTCCAAGTGGTCTGATAAACAGAATATGAAGAGGCAGTTCCATGGACTGCAGAATATTTCTTGGGGACCTACCATTAGGAAGTAGAAGCCCACTACAGTTTTTGTCTTAAAGAAGCGGGTTTTTTATTATTACTTTATTAGTATCGTTATCTTAGTGGCTTTTTCTTGTTTTATTTCTTTATTGGTCATGTATTTGCATCTTCGTCTTTTAGGGTAAATAAAAATAGGGTATGTTTGACTGTCATTTATTTATTTATTTCAGCCTGTCAATTGTTTTTCATTGATGTGATTGTATATACTTACTAATACTAATTACTATATTTACTATAATATAATATTATATAGAGGTCAAATTTGTTTGTTTGTATGTACGGGGTCATCTCTGGAACTACCACCAGTCGGATTTGAAAAATATTTTAGCGTTTGATTTCCCAATTCTTGGGGAAGGTATAGATATAGGAATTTAACATTACGCTACGATCCTACGGAGCCAAACAAAAAAAAAAAAAATCACAGAACGATAAGCGAAAACAAAGTAGGTAATAGCGCGGCCGTGCGATGCGATGTGACGCAGCGGGGCGGGGGAACAAGAAATTTCACGCGGACGACATTGCGGGCAGAAGCTAGTCTGCTAACATCAATAATCTAATTAAATTGACCGACATACATGATACCTGATGGATCTAGAAGCATTCAATTTTGCACAAGATTTCCTTATATTACGAAGGAGAGCACCGAAGAAGGATTTTTGAAAATTCACCCCCTCAAGAGGTTAAATAGGACATGAAATTTGTCCCATCATCATCTGCCTAGCTTTTCCTTAACTATACTGGAGTTGGCTTCCAGTCTACCGAATGCAGCTGCATACCAGTATTTTAGATAGAGCGATTGCCTGTTGTATGATGTTAGTTTGTATTAAAGTTCGTATTTTTTGCCGATGGGAAATCCCATGTTCCATCCCACTTGGCATAATCATAGTCTATAATTTTCCCACTGCCGGGACACAGACCTCTCTGTGAAAGGGAGTGGGCTACATAATCCACTACGCGGGCTCAGTGCGGGTTGATGGATGTCACATGTCTTTGAATTTTTGGTTCTAGGACAGCCCGGTTTCCACAAGATGTTTTCCTTCACCGTTTTGAGAGCAGTGAAAGCGCTTCGCTGGGTTCGAACCCACGCCCTACAACTCGTAAGTCGGGGCCGTTACCACTGCAGCACTGGGTCACCACTGCTCTCACACCGCTTACATTTCAGTAATTAAGAGCGGCCAACCCTTCATACTTTTCATACAAACGCTCGTACGTGATTATAGCGTTGTGACACATTTTTTTTTTTGAAATTTTTGAACGAATCGGTTTCTTGTGCACTTTAACTAAGATTCAACCAACGCAAAAAAAAAAAAATTTTGGAGAAACAAATTCAATATAAGCTTGCATAAATCTGCTTTTTAGCACAAATTTTACCTGAACTTTTGCCGTTCATAATCACACTAATATTATAAAGGTGACTTCTTCACGCTCCAACGGCTGGATCAATTATGATCAAATTTGGTAGCTAACACCCTGGATTAACATATAGGCTACTTTTTATCTCGATATTCCCACGGGATCGACACTTACGCGGGTGAAACCGCGGTGCGCAGCTAGTGTACTCATAAATTGTAAAAGTAAAGAAATAGTTATTTATGATACTAGTGCGGTAAGTTGGTTTTTACAAACCATCCTTACCATAGTTACGAGTTTGTAAATACCAATTTACGTCCGTGTGTCATACAACGTTTTTCAACAAATTTGCGAGAAAACGGTAAAATAGGTAATGAAACAAGCCATCCAAACATTTTAAGAGAATGATTGAGTATTCCTTCGAGTCTTCCTTCCATGATATAAAATTATTGTAAATCATTAAATAGCACTTACGCGATTTTGGCGACTCATTAAAAAATATCAGGTGGAGTGGATTCCATATTAATATCGGATTCCTCGCTTGAACTCATATTAATATTTTGTTTATAAATGTTATCCGGAAAGTCGCAACAATCTTTGACGTTTCTAAGAAAATGGCGCGAATTTGTAAATGGCGCCACGTGCGCGTGGTGAAAATGAGTACTACATCTTTCGTCTCATTTTCTCTTTAATAATAAAGTGAGATAAACGTATTGAGCAAAAGCGCTTTCAAGTAGGTACAATCATTTATTCTCGTAATTTGAAACTCCTTGGTGGAATTCTTTTAAATTTTTTATTGAAATTAAAAAATAAACGTAAAGGATACGCATGGCGCTATACAACGGAGCGTGAGGTAAAACATGTACTTAGGCGAGAGTACCTATTTTACCGCACATTCCGATGTATGGTGCGTAATTTTTAACTTTCGAACAATGTATACAGGCTTCGTAAATGTATTTTTTAGCAAATGTATTAAAAACGTCTTAATAGAATCCTAGCACAAGTAACGGAGATTCTAAATGACAAACATTTATTTTACAAACTTCTAAGACTTACTAATAAACATATTTCCTGGAACAAGTTTTATGAAATTTCCGCACATTATTTTTCGTGCAATGTTATGGCGTTCTCACTTGTTTGTTAGTAATTCCCACTTGCGCTGGATGAAACAATAAGCTTTTAGAAGATGGACTTGGATGGAAAAAAATGAAAACCTTACCTGTCTGCCTACCCCCAGTATTAAATCTTGCAGAAACGTTAACAGTAGATCAGCTAATATTAACGCCAACAGTATTATTAGTAAGGGATGATGTATGGCATTATCACGAATAGAATCTATGCTACGACACACAGTCATGAACATTGTACGACTTTTGCGCCTCATTTTTTTTTTTTTTGGGTGGGAAATTATCAAATAACTTCTCCCGCTCTGGGCGGAGCGGGAGGGCGTGTCAGACTTTTACTGACTAAAACCCACCCGTGTTGCTTCCTTTGCCTGTGTGCCAGGGCCACGATATCCCTTTCGGACAAACTCGCAACCCCGGCAGGCATTGGTCCTGCCGGACCCCGTCAGTTGGTGCTGACATCTCTTTGCGGCGCGCGTGGAACACAACGCGCCGTCGACCCGGGAATGGTCAATTGCGCCGGAGTCTGAGAAGACTGCTTTGACAACATTATGGCATCAGAATCTACTACTCTGTACTGGAGTCGCGTGGGTGCTTACGTCCCATCCTTTAACAGAGTTCTCTCTGGCCTGAGTTTCAGCTTTAAGATATCAAAATGCTGATTATGTTATTCAGCCTGCGAGCTGCAGATAATTCTGAAAATGGTCGTCAGAATGTTTTCATTCTACCAAAATAATAAAAAATCTCGCCGTGATAACGAATTTACGTTTTCACGCTGAGATTTTTATTAAATAGATCAGCAGGTCAACTTTTCATAGGGAATAAACCTTAAATCGCGAAAATAAAATCAGCTGTTCCCTACATTTATGTTCACTTAACTCGTCAAAATGTAGGGAACAGCAGATTTTTTTTTCCCGATTTCAACTTTGGTCCCATAGTAAAAGTTGTTCATGATGATGAGTACAATGACCCCTTAAGAGATTTCGTGTATGAAACACCTTATATATACAATATTAGTTTTGGTATATGCGAAACCCGAAACACGTGTCTAGTATTTTTATGTGAAGAATCTATGTACAAAATTTCAAAACTGTATCATGAAAAATCACAAAGTTATAAGGTTGTTATGTTACCGGGTTGTCCGTACAAAAACATGCTACCGGCGCACCTGCGCCTCCAGGGTCGTCTTGCGCTCATTGATAATTATTTGGCAGTAGTTACCTAACCGTACGGCGATTGTATTGTAATCAATTAAATGGTGATAACGGGTGACCACTGAAAATCAGCGCTGTGCTGTGGGTCCCCCATAGCACAGCATCATGCTGAGTGCAAGCCTTCTTGTCACAGTCATGACGTGCAGCTGCCGACTATTTGTTTTACCAGTTTATGTTTTCATATATCTTGCACGTGTTTCTGTGACAAATAAAATTATTTTTCTTTCTTTCTTTCTTTCATAACATTTTCCATGACACTTAAATATTTTTGGGACAAAATATAACATGGTGTAAAAATTATTGAAATCGATTCAGTTCCTTATTCTGAGCAAACTATATTCAGGTTTCGCATAAACTAAAAATAATGTTGTATATACCTTGATATAGTTTAAAACAAGCAAAAATATTAAAAAAAAATACGTGTAGTGCTTTCCGTTTCTGGGAAGTGTGTCTATTTGTCGTCACGATTCACGTCGTCACACACAATGGATTTATCTAAACCTTCTTCTTATGTTTTCTTTCATCCTTCGGATGAGCCCTATTTGTTTTTGTTATCAAACTCATAATAGCTTAAAAGATTTTTTTTTTATAAAACTATTAATTTTCCTAAAAAAAAATCAGAAAAAATTTTCATCTTCATGTTTCTGTGCACTTTTGGATTTTCCAAATTTTATCTTTCCATCCATACAGTCCGTGTGTCCCTCCATTATCAAAGTGATACATCTTTCTTACGATTCCTTTATGTGTAATCATTTCTTCACCCCTTGCCATCCATCATGCCAAATGTGGGTTCTACGTTACTTAAAAATAATATTCTAGTAGAATGTTTTCAAGTAAGAATAAATGATTGATTCTTTAGACCAATGTTTGTAGGCCCGGAACTCTGGTAGGAATTTACTTTGATATTTTAGAAAATGAGAAATATGGATTAGCAGTTCAATCAATCTGCCTAGCCTTTTCCTAGTTGGGGTCAGCTTCCAGTCTAACCGGATGCAGCTGTTTACATGGAGCAACTGCTTATCTGACCTTCACAACCCAGTAACTGTCAGACTTTTGACGACCCCTAACGACTGTCAAAGTTCCATGAATGACAGCCGGGACCAATGACTTAATATAGTGCTTACCGAGGCATGGAGGGGTCTCGGTATGTTAAGATGGTCATCCATCCACGGACCAACCCCGGTAAGCGTAGCTTAACCTGATGAATCGACTCGTGCGGCTGTCATTACTTAGCCACGAGCTCCTCAAGGAATAGCAGCACAATCTCTCTAAATATTCAATTCAATTCAATTTATTCATTAACAATTTATATTGTGTTTGAAATACAATTCTAGATAATAAAAATTACACGTAACACATTGGTAATTTAAAAATTAACAACATAACACATAAAAACAATATAATGCAATGTCAACTCAAAATCATTTACAAAATTAAATACGAATAAAATAGTCAATGTCAACTCAAATAAATATTAAAAATTCAAATATTAAAGGTCATTTAAAAATAGTGTCCATAACATACATTAAACAATAATTTCAGTCGACTTGTACGCTACAATAATTTCAGTCGAATAATCATGAAGCATACCTAATCACTGCCATTGGCAGATCAATAAATTGGCCTTTGTTCTTTAAGTACATAATTATGTATGCCCAA
The DNA here is from genome assembly GCA_963921375.1 of Tiliacea citrago. NCBI lineage: Eukaryota > Metazoa > Arthropoda > Insecta > Lepidoptera > Noctuidae > Tiliacea > Tiliacea citrago. Next base: position 20,156,572 of record OY992804.1, on the reverse strand, counting down.
TCACCAATGCATGAAGACGCCGACTCTTGTAATACAGGTACCACCTAGCTCAGGTATACGGGCTTCAATTATAAATATTATTTCATTTCTAATTTTAAATGTAACACCTTTTTTATACTTGTACGTAAAATATTTAATAGAGACACACACACAAATAACATTTACGAAAAGAATGCAAATTCAAAAGCGCATGACGAGGCAGGCTAACCATATAATTTTAAGAGCACCGAGGACAAACTACGGTATAAGGACTGTTGTATATGAGGGGGCTCAACTCTATAACTCTTTACCTAAAGCATTCTTTACCTAAGATTCCCTAAATCAAAATCACTTCCAACTTTTAAAAGGCTATTAAAGTACCATGTTCTGAATGGTGTTTGAACTGTAAGTTTTTCTGTATTTTCATTTTTGTTTATAACCCAGCGAAACCGTCGCTTATATTAATCTTAATTATTATGCTTTTCCTCACAGAAGTGAATAATTGTATTCTTTTGAGTGAAATAAATTTTCTTAAACCGTATGTTAATAAAATATTTTTATTATTAAAGTATGAATCTTAGGCAGCCAGCCCTGTTACACCAATGTATGTGGAGGTCACGCATATTTAATTCAACTGAATGTTTTTCCTTTGGTCATGTTTTACCACAAATAAACGTGTTTTTCCTTTTATATCTAACTAATATTTTTATCACGATAATCATTTAATCGCCTTTAGCGAAACCCACGGCTAGAAGAAACTAGCTGGCCTTTTTCAGTCACAAACAACATCACACAGTAATATATAGTTAAAATATTCAGCTTCCCCACAATGACAACATCCCATCCTGTGCCAATTATTCTCACGCACATCCCGGTACTACGTTGTCGTAATTACGGCTCTCATTAGCGGAGACAATCCCGATATAACCGCTTGCAGCTGGCTTGAGACGAGGCAGGTGAAGACAGAAGGTTAAAGACAAAACCAGTATGACGAAAGACGTAGAATAGGAAAATAACCCAAAAATATCAACTCTGCTCATAATTATTACAATTAGTTGACTTAAAAATCATTCAATGATAAAACTACCACAAAGAAAGAATCTATTTAAATACTATCCCAAATATACCTCTGCAGATGGACAGCGTGTCGCCAAAGCTATTCGTGCCGTGCTAAAATTCACAAGAAAGGCGGGCTTGACTGAGAATAATAAATGTGACGAGTGAGTTGAGTTATGAGATGATCTACGTCTTTCGATACAGCCATGTCACATTGCTCTTAGTAGTGAAAAAAAATGGAGCCGCCACGGGACGACTGGCAGATGTGAAACATCGCGGTACACACACATTTACACACTACTACATAATATAGATATAAAAGTGTATAGTGGCCGATCGCCACGTGGCATGCGTCGCCCCGCCAGCAATCGGTTTCACGTGCGCCTATAGATGTTTCACAGCAAAAATATATACAGTCCCATCTGCAACGTCGTAAAGAATTAACCTTCTGCATCTCCCAGTGCCCTTAAAAGGCGGTTGAAACCGGTACATTCCGGTTTATGCTGGTTTATACCAGACGGAACCGCTGTAATCCGGTTATGAGCTCTCTGTAAGAAGGATAATGTTTGCCCGTTAATCTTACCCGACTTTATGTATATGGGGTCTTAGATCGATGGTGCCTTGATTAGGAACGTAATTAGGGAGATGAAACCGATACGTGGATTGGAAAAGGACGTTGGCATCTTAAATATGAAGTAAATTATGGATACTATTATCTTGCGTCAGTGAATGGGGTGGTGGAAGAAACAAGGATGTTAATTATATATTTTCCGTTACCTACCTACCTAATTTATTACGTTTACCTTAGATACTATACCTACCTAATTCAATCAATATACTCATATTATCAACCTATAAACATCTAAAATATTTAGCAAGCTTTGACGGGCGAAGTTTATTTGAATATTTTACTAGATATTACTATTTTCTGGTTCTACAAAAAATGTATACCAAATTACTCAACTTTTCCAAACAACGTTGAATTTAATTGTAAAATTCGTAACTGCATAAAGCCCACACATACTACGAAAGTAACTCAGTTCATACAAAACTAAGAGATATACGAAATGTTATTTTGGCTTTAAAACCAGCACAATAATCGTATAAAAGCCGCAATATGTGTGTTCATAGTTCAAACACAGAATTCATGTTAATTTGCTCCAATTTCCCGTTTTCAGCAAAAAACTAAATGAAACTGTAAACATTGCGTACTTTAGTAATAATAATATACCTGTGTATTGAAATATTGTAAGTACAAATTTATTGGTGTACAAACCGTGTGCTCGATGGAATTATATCGGAAAAAATTTAGAACTTCTATACAAACATTTTATACCCTTAAGGAGTTGAAGTTTCAACCTTCTGCTCATCTTCCTTAAATAAAGAAATCTTCGTGCATAATTTCATGTTTCAGATCCAGCAGTTTGGGCTGTCTGTTGTCTGTCAGATGTGTGTAGACTCAGAAAGCAGTACAATGACTAAGACAATTTGGCTTATCCTGAAACTAAAACATAATTGAATGATATTGTTACATCTTCCCACGTGCTTGTATAGGACAAGCACGTGGGAAGTCAAGTAGCGCAACCTTTATGAGTCAACTACTAGGCGTAGCCTTCTCCAAAGTCCCACAGCAACAGCCGGTGCTCCACCCTCTGCATCCAGTCTATGTCAGCTGCTTTTTTATGCAAGTTTATTCCAAACTGACTGACTGCTTCGTTGGTCTAGTGATCTTGGATTCGATTACCGGGTAGTGTAAAGTGTTATTGGGTCTGTCCATCTGAGATATTTCAATAGCAGCCCGGAGTCTGGATTTGTCCCCGGTTGATGGCAATAGGGTCAGCCCCTATTACATGGGACTTAAACAAAACTGGCGGAATGTGGGTTTACTATAGATGCGCTTCTGCCTGACCTTTCGGGGAATTCAGGAGTCGTGTTCACTCCAAAAGCTATATGTGATTAACACCTTAATAGAAGCTTAACAAAGTATTCTGCCGTAAATGAATTTAAAATCATCAGTCAATTGATTTTAAAACCTTCAACATGTTTTCCACTGTGGTTTGGCACGCATGTTAAAATCCATTAACATCCGCAAAATGTTGGAAATCATTTCATCAGCTCGAAAAGTAGAGGTTTTGTCGAGAGCATAATTATTCAATTTGGTCATTTTATTTTCATAGGCAGCTGTTAACACTCATGTACGTATAAAATAAGTATCAATCACAGGATGCTCTAATCGCCAGTAAAATCGTATATTACCATTAATTGTTGCATGTTTTAGGTGCTGTTGCTACTTTCCATACTTTGGTGATTTTTTGCATTTTTTGGTGAATTTTAATCATAAAGATCAGGTATATGTATATCGGGATATATTTGGACGGGTAAATTCAGTCTTAAAACACACTAAACGGCTCTTCAGCAACGGATTAACAAACCCCTAAGCCACCACGTCAGCACTGGCCAACTGTAGGTATAGTAAGCCGTCCAATCACAAAACCTTCCAACCTAACTGACATACGCCACTCATTGTAAATTCAAAATGGCCACAGAGTGACGTCAGACGCGCACATACGTCACGCACACAGTAGTGACACGGACAATGAATTGACACTCCACAGATAACACACAATGGCCCATTATGTTTGTTTGTCGTCAGAAGTAGGACAGAAATGTCATGGAATGAAAAATGGAGATACAGGTGAACCTTGCTTTACTTTGTCCTTTTCTGAAAGCGTAAGAACGACCTTATGGCCGAATAACTACTCACAAAAAGTCACCCATAAGTTTCATGTTGTCCCTGGCTCTTTTAGATGTTTTGGAAAGACACTATTACTTTTGAATCGGCTCAGCATCTTATAAGTATTTGGGGTTTACTCTTCGAAGTGCAATATTGGGTAGGTACTGCATTGCATGTTCTTGCTACGTTTGGGTTGATGTTGATAATATTACTTCCCCAAAGTATTCTTCTGCTTTTACAAAAGACGGTGCTGTTTTTAATATTATTTTTGTCGTCATTGTCTCAATTAAAAGCAGGGTTCCAACAAACAGACAAAAGTAAAGTTTACAATCGGATGTATCACTCTAAATCTCTTGTCAAAGTCTTCATGCAGGGAACTACCAGTACAATCCCTTTTTCTGCCGCGAAGCAGCTCCTCCAACCAATACTACTTATGGTGACTCAGGGGAAACAACAAAGTCAACCCCTGTACTTAGCAATACCCTGCTGAAACACCCAAAGTCCCATAAAACCTTGCTTCGCGTATTAAAACCTGATTAATATTCAGAGAGCGCCGTGCAAATTGTTAAAGCAGTGCTCGGCAACTTTTCAATCCGACTCGTTTTAAATTAATTTCTTTCGCTTACTTAAATGATCGTCCGTTGTAAATGTCGTAATCAAAGAGTCTCCCAGGTTTATGGTACTTGTTTACTCTCGTAATATCTTGTTAAATATTTATCTACGTTTACAGACTGTAAATTATATGAAACCTAATTTGCCACCAGATTACCCAAAAGATCAAGTAGTGGCAAATTAACATGTGTGCCCACGTGATTATCATGAAGGCAGTCAGAAAGATGAAGCTAGTTGCCCATTCCAAAGCGTAGTAGTTCCTATGGAAAAACGGGCCAGAAACTCCAAGGATACTCATAAATATCAAAATATTGTTAAAAAAATATCGATAAGATCATGTTGAAATACTAATCATAACAGCTATCCTAACTATATATAATATAACAAGTCTAAAAGTTCTAAATTATTTAAGGTCCTAATTTTCTTCCTATAATGTCTGAAATCACTAGCAAAATAATAAAATCGTTGTGGAGTCACAACCGTACATTGAATATTTATGAAAAAAAAGCTATTGCTACAAGGTCTGGGAACGATTCATATGCCGAAAATATAGTAGTTAGAACTGGAACGATTCATATGCCGGAAATATAGTAGTTAGAACTTTTATGTTTGTCTGAATGTATGTCACGCAAATAATACTGGATAGATTTTGTTCAAATTTTGCATAGATATTCCCTAAAAGTCTGGTCCGGTATGTAGGCTTCAAATTAGAACGCTATTTGGTATGGGGGACGAGCAATATGACACTATGTTCGTATTCTTCTATAGTTTACATTAAATTGTAAAGAGCCAAAATGTTACAATATTGCCGGTGGTAACAGATATAACCTTTTAAATGATTATCATCACGCTGTACATTTATGGAGCTAAGCAGTCCATCGTGACATATTTATGAAGGGCTATTTTAGTCAACTTTCAACAAAGCCATTAGCTTAGTGGTCCGACGACTGCTTTGCAAACCTGTGGTACGAGTTCGACTTCCACGCGAACGTAGTCGCGGGCAGAAGCTAGTATAATATCTATACTAATATTATATAGCTGAAGAGTTTGTTTGGTTGAACGCGCTAATCTCAGGAACTACTGGTTTGAATTGAAAAATTATTTTTGCATTTGATAGCCTAATTCTTGAAGAAGGCTATAGGCTCTTTATCATCACGCTACGACCCTTAGGAGCCGATCAAAATGAAAAAACTCTTAGTGAAAACGAAGTAATAGTATGGGCGGGCAATGTTATGCGACGGGGTAGGTCGGGGGAACAAGAAATTCCACGCGGACGACGTCGCGGGCTGAAGCTAGTAATATTATAAATGTGAAAATGAGTTTGTTTGTTAGTATGTTTGTTACGCTTTCACGATACAACGGCCGAACGGCTTTAAATGAAATTTGGCACATGGGTAGACCATAACCTAGATTAGAACATAGGATACTTTTATCCCGATATTCCTACGGGATCGAGACTTATACGGGTGAAGCTGCTGCAGCTATATATATATGTGAGAAAGATGTAGAAATACGTGCTCTTAAAAACGTCCATGATAAAAAGAGAGAAAAACAATTAAAATAAGCCGTGGCAGCTAATAGGAGACAAGATAATAGGAGTTGAACTGTCACAATTTCAGCGATTGCCTGTGCGTCACATGAATATGATGCCGGGGCCTTAAGAAGAAAGAAAGAACAATAATTTTATTTGTCACAGAAACGTGCATACAAAAATATAATTAACTTGAGTACGTAAATATAAAAATAAAACAAAATAGATCTGCATACAAAGAGATTTAAAATAGATACTATGGAGGCCATCAGAGGTAATTTCATAGAAAAATTGTGATTCCATGTCTCAGTGACGCCATTTATATATTTGCAAAATTCAATAAAAGCTATGTTTGATATGTTACACTTTTAAAACCATTTGCACAAATAAACATTACTTATAGTTCGAAAATAATTTTCTTTTGGTGGACACAAATGCGAATTGCGACTTGACATGCAGGCTTACCACACTAGACTCAGCGAGTTTTTCCCACTTGGACAAATGTATCGGATTATGATTTAATGTCTTTGTCTACATATAATCACGAGCACAAAACACAAATAGTCGGCAGCTGCACTTCATTACTGTGACAAGAAGGCTTCCATTCAGCATGATGCTGTATGGAATGCTGTATGCTTCACAAGAAGAAGCAGAAGAGCCTAACTATCCAAAACATGGATTCTTGACAATTCCCTATTCCTATTTTTCACGAACATCTCTTACGGAATGCCCCGTCCTGCCCCGCGTCTCTTCTCGTCTGGAGAAATGTGGGTATACTATAAGTACACCTCTGCCTAACCCTTCGGAATACAGGCCTGATGGTATATTGTCTCTTACCTTTGCATAATGCCTACTACAAATGCCAATTTCATATGGGTGTCCACAGATGTAAGGATAGTACGGATTACCAGTCACGAAGCGAGCAAACATTGTATCTGACTGTAGTTACATGACTGTGTGCAATTAGCTTTACACGTAAATACACGGCTACAATTATGACTATTAATCAAGAGCATTACATCAAAAGACCATGTTAATTAATTTTACATCTATTGTTATGTAATTTGTGGCGTAAAATTTGCTAACGTCTTTATATAAGTGGCTTAAATTGGTTAACAAGTTTAGTGATTATTCAAAGTTAAAGGCAGCATTATCTTTGCTTGGACACATCATCCTAACTAATATTATCAATGCGAAAGTGACTTTTTTGTTTATAGCGTGAAAACGTAACAAAGAAACAATGTTTGTTACGCTTTCAGGGTCAGGGTCAGGGTAGACCCTGCCAGGGTTACGAGCCTGTCCGAAAGGGATATCGTGGCCCTGGCACACAGGCATTTGAAGGAACACGGGTGGGTTTTAGTCAGTAAAAGCCCGCTCCGCCCAGAGCGGGAGAAGCTATTTGATAATTTCCCACTGGATTTTTTATTTTTTATTCCTATATTCCCAAGGGATCGAGACTTATGCGGGTGAAACCACGGGGCGCAGCTAGTTATCGATGTGTAACACCTTTCCCCTCGCTTTCTGTTGGAGTGATTTCGTGAAAAGGGACGGAAGTATGTGACAGGAAATGACAGCTTGAGCATGGAATAAGTAAGCACTTTTTAATAGCATGGAATTAGTAAGTATTTTATAATAGCATGGAATTAGTGTAGGTACTATGGAATTAGTAAGTACTATATAGATTGTAAGAAGAGGGGTTTGAATTTCGACCAGTGTTCGACCACGAGTAATGAATAATTATTCGAATAAATATTTCAGTACTTAGCTTTGTTAAGTTTTGAGGTTAATTTCTGTCGCTGCTCAGTTGCTTATTAGCAAGTTGAGATGTCAGATGGCACACGCCATATGCGATTACTGTTAGGCTCGCTCGATTTTTTCATCAGAACATCTTTTGTCTCGTTTTCTATAGGAGTGATTTCGTGAAAAGGAACTGAATTGTGTAAAAGGAAGTGACAGCTTGAACATGGAATACGTAAGTTCTTTTTAATAGCATGGAATTAGTAAGTACTTTATAATAGCATGGAATTAGTAAGTACTATTATAGATTGTGAGTAGAAGGGGTCATTTTTGTCACTACCCAGTTGCTTATTGCCAAGGTGAGATGTATCATCTTACACATCAATTATGCGACTACTGTAAGGCTCGCTTTTTTTTTTTTTTGGTTTTAATCGTCTTACACCCTTTCTATGAAAAAAGAACAGTTTGATTAAGAAATCAAGTCTGATAAACCACAAATTATATAACAATTTGTAGTTATTGTTAAATTGAATATCAGCGCGGTGCGGCCGCAGCAGACCCGGGCTCAACGAATAATTATATCCGGGGTAAGTACGGCTACGTGATGCTACGGACGTGCCGAGATGGTGAGCTGCGTTCTAGCTTACTAGCTACTGGGTTCCAGTAATTTAGGTACTAAAACAAACAGTGTACTTTAGCAAGTTGTAGTTAGGGACAGTTTTAAAAGACTTCACTCGGGATAGTACCTACCTACACCATTTCCCAAGTAGAAATGGCTGTTTACGGTTTGAAGGGTGACAATTTGTTTTTATAAGGTCATCTGCAATGTATTTTTGTTTTACAATTACCAGTTTACTTAAAATTGTGTTGCATTTATTACCCATTGCCTAACTTCAGTTCAGTAATGGGTACTGGGCAGGGTGAAAACAGCTACTTCAACTACTATGAAAATCCAGTCTTATAGTGCGAACCATGTGCTAACGAAAACTTTGAAGTCACTGCACACTTTCGGTTGACTTTCAACCACACAGCCAATGAGCTGCTCAAATGGGGGTCGTAAACTAACATTTCGGTCTCGTTGAGCGAAAAACCAACTGAGTTTTCCTGTATTATATTCTAGAAATTGCATATTTTTGAAAAGTTACGAATCATGGTATAAGATGGCTATTCTATACCTACTCTGCTCCTGCTGCCTGCTCTGCTGCTCTGTTTTAAGCGTTATTAACACGAGTTTTTGTTTTATACTATAGATATATATGTTCGTTTGTAAGGTATATGTCTATGGGCCATACTAGCTTGAAATAAATGTTTTATTATTTTTATAATTATTTTTTATATCCTTCGCCTTAAATAATAAGATTCATAGAAACGGTCGTTTGTACGTATGCAATTTATTTGCAAGCACATATAGCCTTCTTGGCATTTCCTGTTCTAGTACTAGACCAAGTGATATTTAACTTCGGCTATTTGACCATGGTATCTACTTACGCCAGTCACATGCCAATTCAAACGCTCCACATCAGCGTTTTGGCGATATTTTGCAAAATTGTTCCGGGTTGTCGTTATTATTAGTTTGACAAACTTTCTTTCTAACTATGTTACCTACTCACTCACGCTTATTTAACAAGATAATATCGGAAATATTGGCCAAGGTTATTTCTTCCTAATCGTTCAGTTCAATTCACTTACCTATCCAATCCGACCTAAATCATCATCATTTCAGCCGAAAGACGTCCACTGCTGGACATAGGCCTCCCACAATCGAAATATCAAGTACTGACTGAAGATAATACATAAGCACACATTTAAGCCGTTTAACGTCAAGTTACGTCTCTCAAGTTTTTTGTTTTTTGTCTCTCTTTTACTACCCTACTATTCTCACACACACACACATACACAACACCCCTCAACACTTTCTCTGTTCTTAGACAGCATCATTACAGAATACAGTTCCTTGATCTTGTTTCATGTTTATTATTGTATATATATATTATGGATAAGTTATGCTTAGTGTATGTATGTATTTATTGTACATGTAAATAGTTCACCACTGACTACCTGCAGTACTGTCTCTCCTTCTCTTTTTAATCCATCCAAAGGTTGTCTGTAAAAGATCGCTTTTAGCGATAAGACCGCCCATTGTGTCACCCTGTGTAAAATTTCAACATTTATATCTGTAACTTTTATGGTGTACATAATAAAGAGTATTCTATTCTATTCTATTCTATTCTATTCTTCCCACTAGCTCAAGTCACTAGCCCATCTAAACGCTCCATATCTTCAGATATGTACATCACGTGCCGCCTGCTGACTGCAGATTTTTTCCTTCGCGTTCCGATCCAAAGATATTGATAATTTCGAGTGACCTTCCCAGACAATTGAGTTCGGTGGGTCGACGGTCTATGTAATTGAAACGATTTATGAACAAATGTTTATAGGAGCCTCCCTTCTTATGTAGGTAAGGTTCGTTTGTGTTTTGTTTAAGAGATCGGAGAGGAAAAGGTGTTTTCTTACTTACAGTTTCCCTTTGAAAAATAATGTCAGAATAAAAGATCGAATGGAAATTTTACTCATGCGGTTATGTTTTTTTCTATTTTTAGACGGGATGAAGTTTTAGTATCAATAAAAAAACCGGCCAAGTGCGTGCCAAGTGCGTTGGGATGAATTTATCCCAAAATACAAACTTAACATTGTAGTGGAAAATATGTTCTCCCATACATTGATATACGCCACGGTCAATTTCCCAACTGTTTCACTTTTTTTTTAAAGTAATTAAACTAAAAATTAACGATTTTCGGACTTTTTGATTTACTTGTGCTGTGAGACCTTGCTTCTTGCCAAATTTCATGATTCTAAGTCAACGGGAAATACCCTGAGGTTTTGATTTGTTTGCGAGTATCAAAATCATGTCTAATAAATCGCCGTATTTTTTTATTGCGTTGACTTATAAGATATATTTGTTTAGATTTCCAAGGGACCGTTAGCCTACGTATTCGATAATACTTTCAACTTGATACCTCCATGCGTTCTTGAGAAAAAGGGTGTTGACAGATTGACAGACAGACAGACAAACGGACAACGAAATGGTATAAAGGTTCCGTTTTTTCCTTTTGAGGTATGGAACCCTAAAAACAACTGCATTAAAAAAAAACATATACAAGTGAATGAATGTTATAGTCGCACGTTCTTACTTCAGAATGTATCAACTGAAGAAAGAACGTGCCACTGTTCCTGGGCTGTTGGCCCAGTTATTAACATTGCTGACTGACTAATCCTGACTTGTGGGGCTTATTGTAATCTTTTAATATTAAATTGTTTCAAAAAAAATTTTTTTTTGTTTTTTACATTGTTTTCACATACAGGGTGTTTGGCAGAACGTTGAACATACGAAAATGGTGGATAGGTGGGGTCATCTGCTACTTAATCAGCCCTAATTTATTTGGCCCTGGCCCCCTAGATATTATTTTAATTTTAATTTTTTAGCTAACATCTGAGTAAAGCAATAACTTTATAAGCATCTGCCAACATTAAAGATTAAAAAAAAAACAAAAATATTGCCTGTTTTACCCATTTTTAATAAAAATTACACTTTAAAGTTAAGAAAGTGGTGAAACTAGAAGAAAGCAAAAAAAAAATTAAAAAATACCAGGGGGCCAGGGCCAAATAAATTAGGTCTGAGTAAGTAGCAGATGACCCCACCTACCCACCATTTTCGTATGTTCAACGTTCTGCCAAACACCCTGTATAAAAGCGATAAGAATAATGTACCCAGGATTTTGTAATATCTTGATTTAAAAGAGTGTTCTTGGAGTTTCTTGCCTGTTCTTCTCCATAGAGATCTACGTTTTGGAATGGGCAAATAGCTTCCACTTTCTGACTAACTGACCGACTTTTTGACAGTTCAAAAGTGCCTGTAAATGGTTTAATTGAAATAAATGCTTTGAGTTTGAGTTTGTCATTATGGTGTCAACATTTTGTACATGCTTTTAAAGTAAATAAAATCACGCCTGTAGCCCCGAAGGTTTAGGCAGAGGTGTAGCTATGTAATAGGGGGCCAGCCTATTGCCATCAACAGAGCACAAATCCAGACTCCCAGCTGATGTCAATAGACTTGCCCCCATTACATGTGCCTTGAATATAACTTCCGAAATGTGGGTGTACTATAGGTACCTGCCCAATCTTTCGGGGCAACCTAGGCGTAATGTTATGTTATGTTAATATTTTGAAAATAACCCAAATTTAACATTAACGTTATAAACTCCCATTTGGTCCATTCTGCAACAAAAGTAGTCTGCGTATAATAACTCGGTGCAGTATGTTTCACCCGGGTGCACCATATTTTAGCAGAATGCGACACGCCGTCACACGGTAACACTATCATTACTGAGTTACCAACGATGGCTGAAATATCTAAAATGGGAACGGTTTTAGAAGTAGCGTCAGTAAAATAGGTGGGTTTCTGTATTTTTGGAACACTGACTATCTATAGTACCTAAAATTATAGTTATCTTTCCTGATGTTTGCATAACTTAACTCTGTTGAGGCTTTCAGTTTAAGATAAGATTCATTTATTTGTATAAACATGTATATACACACAAGAGCATGCAAGATAATAATAATATAATAATATAATCTTTATTTATCCAAAAACATACAGAGTTTGAATAAGAAATACAGTGTGATATTTGGTATAGAAAATACATTTATAGTTTGTTGCAAAATCTGTACAAGAATAATATTCACTACCTCTTAAGCTAGGGTATACCTGTATTATAAGAGGAAGTTACGGGCAGTAATCAACAAAAACTTATATCTCAAGTGGACTGTGTCATTCTACTGTACGATAATAATAAACTACAATAAAGTCCAATCATGTTTAGCCATAATGTATATTGGCGTACAAATATTTTAGTCACATTAAATATAAATATAAATTAACCAAACTGCTATGTCAACCAAATAAAAAAAATGATTTTACCAAATCATCCCATTTTTTGGGGTTACAATGGTCCGTGTGCACATCTCCCTACCACCCTTCCGTTAAATAATGTAACATGCATGAATATTAGTATTTATCATGTTATTTTTAACCGACTTCCAAAAGTCTTTTTGTTTTTGTACGTTTACCGATTTCTCCGTCAATTGTGAACCAATTTTGAAAAAAAAAAATTGTCTGAAACAATATGCTCCCGAGATGGTCCCATTGTCACCAATTCAGAATCTGATGAGGAAATTCCATGGAAATTGAGGGAAATCCTCAAATTTTATAGGGACACCTATAGCGATTTGGTTATTTTTTATAGTACTCATGTATTTGCACTCGGAAAGCACAATTTGGTGAAGTGGAACTGATGATGAAGAACACATATGGCCACCGGAATTACTTAATAATAAGTATTTAATTGGGTTGCAATTCGATTAGGTACTTTAATATGGTTGCTAAGCAATTTATGCTCGTCACAATGCATATGGCGAGTGGCAGTTCTCCTGGTTCTCTTACCAGGAGAACTCCTCGATAATTAACGTCTCTGCATCGGGAAAAGCAATATTTTGTAAAAGGTGAGCAGATGACATTAGGCTATTGTAACTTAGATAAATTACAAACTTACCCACTAAAAACTGTAAAAAAATAAAAATCTTTTTACAAAAATAAAAACCACTGACTTCCAAAAAAACACTACATAGTGAAAGTATTATTAAGTGTTATTTTGAGTAGGTATATTTTATCACGGTAGGTAGATTGGTAGTTGAAAGAAAAGTAGATTACGCACCTTGCTAAAGTGAGTAATTAATGCACTCGTCCGTTAATAACTCACTTTGCGCTCGATGCAACAATCTATTTTTTTTTTTTTAATTGAATAAGTTTGAAAATCTTTAATTCATTTTTACTCAATCAGTCGATCAATTAATCGAATCAATATTTTTTTTTTTTTTTGTAAGATAGCATTATAAAATTATCTTTATTTATGGATACATTATAAACTCAAATAATTATTTACACTAACTAGGTACTAACTACAAAAAAAATACAACATCTATTTAATTTCGGAAGTTGGTGGCAAAAAACTGAAATATAGTTCCAAAGACACCGACTTCGGAAATTAAAGTTATTTTGTAGTGTTTTGCATTTTAATACTTCAGAGAAAAAAAAAACACTGGCTTCTGACTACCCGTAACTACAGTCTTAATCATTTTGTAAGACCATCAGGACCTAAGGTTATCTATTTATAAACCTCACAGATCGAACGATTTGACTGTTATTAAGAGCGTCAAGCTCTCTTCCACAAGCAAAGTACTCCGATTTTAATAATTTTCTTGCAAAGTTTAGTAGGGTTAATGTCTATTGCTGAACAAAATATTTCTCTCCGGAAATATTGAAGTAAAGCCGCGGCAAATCCCTAGTAACGGATACATTCGCAGTTCCAGTTATTTTAAATGAAATCATCTCACGGTAATGCTGAGTCTAGATCTTTAAATATACATATTAAACATTTTCTTCTACTCAGATCAATTTTCTTACTTTACAGAGTATTATGCAAAAATATGGATTCGTAAGTTTCAAAATGTTGAAGTAAGCTGAATTTGTAGAGAGACTTTTACTTGTTACAGATTTCGCATAAGAGAACAAGATAATTATTGTCATTTGAAGGGTTTTTTCATAGTTTAAAAAAAAAGACTTAAACATAATGGATTGCTGTAACTGCAAAAATAAAATAGCTGTGATGGTATTTTTTAAATTAATCTTTCGCCGAACTTTGAAGAGCCATTCTGTTACCTCATTATAACGTTACCACATTCTATTTAAATTAATACAGTAGTTATTTCCCATAATATTCTTACACTGACTTGTCTCACTTGTCCCTATTACATAGGACTTATGTAAACATAACTGACGACATTTGGGAGTACTATAGATACACACCTCTGCCTAACCCTTCGGGGATTACAAGCGTGATGTTATGTTGTGTGCCAAACATTTCGAAGATTATTATTATTTTCCGAATATTTGCAATATATTTGGTCGAATATTCCCAACTTATTTACCGCTCGAACGCCCACTGAAGCCGAAAATAATATTACCATTTATCATGCGCCTTATTACACGTTACATGTCCATTATTTTCCTTAACAACAAACTTGTTTGGGGGCCATGTTAGCAATGCGTTTCGTTGCCTCTCTGTTTTTATAAAATTATATTCGTCAAATATCAGCCAGTCTATTTTGTAAATACCTCACCGTGTAAATATTGGGGAAGTGACCTGCCACATAGAAGGGATTGACACTATTGACAGCTCGCTTCAAGATCACTTCACCTAAGTTTTCAAGGTGAGATTTTAGATCGGCAGTTCCTTTGTGTTCATATTTTTCTCAAGGGAGAAAGATTATAACTCCATTTTCAATTACTCTTTTAAAGGTCAGTGGAAGAACTTTCATTTTTGATTAAAATATGAAATAGATTGTTTCTACATGTCGGTTTTTAACAAAATATCGAAATAAAAATATTGTGTTTTCTTTATTTTTTTCTTATTATTGTTTAAGTAGCATATTAAAATTAAACACAATAAATTACAGTTTTTTACAATGGTCTAATATAATTTTCGGCAATATTTTTTTTTAATGAATAGATTCATTCACGAAATCTCTTAGGTCATTGTACTCATCATCATGAACAACTTTTACTATGGGACCAAACCTGAAATCGCGAAAAAAAATCAGCTGTTCCCTACATTTATGTTCGCTTATCTCGTTAAAATGCAGGGAACAGCAGATTTTTTTTTTAGAGAAATTTGTGTCTTTGGTATTACTGGTATACAGCTGTATCAGGTTAGACTGGAAGCCGACCCCAACATAGTTGGGAAGAAGACCAGGTAAAGATGATTATGATGATGTTTCTTTGCACTTATTCTACATTATTAGACAACTTTTTTTTTGTTTATACCCGATCTTCCTAAAAGAAAACAAAAAACATTTAGCTATAAAAAGCTAAATAATCGTGTTGTAATCTTTTTGCTGATGGTACGAGCTCATCAATATTCATCGGTGTCAGCCGGCAGATTTATTAGGCAGAACATATCATTAAGGTGGTTTCGCGGGGGGTAGGCACACATATTTCATGTTTCTATACGGATTACCTCGATACCTCTGATGAAGATTGATATGATGTTATTTTTCACGCTGATTAGAATTGGTTTTACATGTATTTGTCTATGCTGTAGCGTATTTCGATCGATGTTAACTTTATTTAAGTCATGCTTCCGGATTTTCAATCACATAAGTCACAGTTTCATGAAAAATCTGATAACAGGAAGCCAATTCCTGATAAATAATTAAAAACCGGCCAAGTGCGTGTCGGACCACGCATAATAAAGGGTTTCGTAGTTGGGATGAATTTATCTCAAAAACAAACTCTACGTTGTAGTTGAAAAACATGACCTATATACATACATCGGTATAATTACGTCACTGTCAATTCTCCAAATGTAAATGTAAATTGGTCGACTATTAATAGTTAACTGGTAAAGTCTACTTAGCTGTGCTATTCGTATAATGTACTATTTCGCTAGCAGGTACTTAAAAATAGCAAAATGGTCTTCACTGTCCCTCAATGTTTAGAACGGCC
This sequence comes from Tiliacea citrago, assembly GCA_963921375.1. Lineage (NCBI taxonomy): Eukaryota > Metazoa > Arthropoda > Insecta > Lepidoptera > Noctuidae > Tiliacea > Tiliacea citrago. The sequence goes on along the minus strand of OY992804.1, from coordinate 20,140,303 downwards.
TATCTAACGATACCCCACACCATGGGTTAGAAGAGAAAAAAAATATAACATCCCAACTCTACGTGTAACGGCTAAAAAAAATATTTTTCAAGATTTTATTTGACTTCTTTATCGGCGTGATTAATATGTATACCCATGCCAAATTACAGCTTTCAAGTACTTATAATCTCTGAGCTAAATCCACAGACAGACAGAAGGACATGGCTCTAAAAGGGTTCCTGGTAGACTACGGAACCCTAAATACGTCCGAAATCTACTGTGCATTCATTATAACTAAACCCGTGACGCGATTGGTAGCACTGAATTTTGCAGTCATGTGATTGGTAGTACTGTTCTGTCATCCGCCGTTTTGAACTCTATTGGTATTGGCGCGTCACGGGTCAAGTTATAATGAACGTTATGTAGTCGTAATCTCGTCTCAGCAACAATCAAAGTCAAAAACAAATATATGGATCTATTCGAGGTATTTTATACAGATTAAGACAGATTAGAATGCGAACGTTCTTAATAAATATGGGAACTGCCTCTTTGATAATCTGAAAAAACGAAATAAGCACGCCATTTGGGTAAGTTTGAGGAAATCTAAGCTCCTGTTGTGACAAAGTACCTTTATGAGGACACTGGCAGTCGGATTGATGCTCAAATTTAAAACTGCTCACCGAGTTATGGAAGGAGTGATACTCGGATTTTAAGAAGGATAATATTAATTCCCCTGGGATGCGAGTTAAACCTTGGCAATAACTAGTTCTTTACCAACTCGACTGTTGATTCCATCATTAAATTGTTAAAACAAGAAAGAAACGTTTATTCAGAAGTTACCTACACAAGAATTAAAATCCAATAAAAACTGAACTCTCAAGCAAAAACATCTCGACGACCGGAGGGATCTACATAAATTGAACAATATTGTCGATGACCACTATAACTTGAGCCCGTATTCTAAACTATCTCTACTTTAAAAGAGACCAATCTAACTTTGGAACAATAGCACTGAAAAATCTCCATAACTATATTGGCACGTACTTCTCGAATACAATACAATTCGGTCCCAAACAAGATTTTTAAACTGAAATAGGAGAATATTCTTTGTATATTTTCAAGCTCTGGAAATTTTCTGAAATATGGACTGAATTTCTGGTTGAAAACTGTGAATGTTAACGAATAAACGTATCGTGGAGCTGACACAGATATGTTGGATTTGAAAGAGTTATGTTCGAGGGACACATAGCTTGTGTGCGTTCACAGGTTTTTTAAGTTTTATAGAAGTGCAGTCTGCCTTTTTGGTCTAGTGGTCGGAACCCCTGTTGCTGAGTATGATGTCCTCAGTTCGATTCCTCAGGTCAGGCAGTGGTTTTGGGCTTTTCCATCTGGAATATCTCAGTAGCAGCCCGGAGTCTGGATTTCTGCCCGGTTGATGGCAATAGGCTCGTTCCTTATTACATGGGACTTAAACATAACTGGCGAAATGTGGGTGTAGGTACTTATTATAGGTACACCTGTGCCTAACCCTACGGGTTAACAAGGCATGATGTTATGACGTACCGAATTACAGCTGGTGATTGTCTCATCCTAGACATTACATACATAAACTCACGCCTTTTCCCATGGATGTATGCAAAAGTACAGAACGCCACCTGCTACGCTCCTTACATACTCCTTTCGCTTCGTTTACGTTCATACATCAGGTCATATACACACGCCGGTTGCGATTACTACGCACCTGGCATTTCACAAGAACATCACCAATAAGACTAGTTTATGTTCTTTCTTCTTAGATATTACTCTCTAAATAATCAACTTTACTTATTGAAGTCCACTGCTGAACATACGCCTCTACCAAGTTGCGCCTCAACCAACACCAGCTTCCTATAACTTTCGTATCCAGTCTGCCCCTTACAACGTCATCAGTCTTGATAAGCATGGTGGGTCCCAACTTACGTCAACAATCAACAATCATGCATGAGGGTTATAATCCTATGTTTTTAGGACTGACAAAACTGTCCATGTATGTAGAATTCTAGCATGTTTCCCAACGTTTGTTTTTATATGATAGAGTAGGCTTCCAGTCTAACCGGCTGCAGCTGAATTCCAGTATTTCAAAAGGCTGCCTACCTGACCTAGTATTAGATACCAGCCGACCTGAATGGCGTCGTCCTAACCAAATAATAATTGGTAGGTACACAGATCCCATAGAAAGGACTTTCCGTTTTTCCCGAATTTTCCGCGCAACTTTTCATTTTCTTCTTACCCTAAAATCCTTATCGGTCATAGATAAATCGGTCTACCCGTTCTAAAGTGATGCGCTCATGTTAATGATGTGTGTTTATTATGTTTGCAAATGAGTGCTAAGGTCGTCAACCTTACTGCCCAAGTGACCGCTGGAATACACTACTTACCTTACACATACACATCACTACCTAGAAACTTCCACATCTTAAATTAGGCACACATCCACAAAGTATCTATCCGATCCCTAAGGCATGTCGGCGAAGTCAGTCGGGCGCCAAAAACGTCCAAAAGTTACCGAAAATACCCACAATGGTTTAAATTCACAGTTATTCCCGGGGAAAAGTTTTCACCATTTAATATAAATAGAAATGCCCTGGGATAATGTTTTGTGGGAGCAGAACGCTTATACAAAAAGTTACCCCGGTCTCCATTTTATTTTTCAGGGGAATGTGTGACATTTTGTTCGTAGAGTTCGCTCGTGGCTTTAGTTTTTGGAAGCTTGCGGCGCGTCGTAAAAATAAATTTTGGGTGAATTAAAAGAACCTCTGCATACGATGTGCGATGCATAAACTTGGGCTGTCAGCCTCGTCAGATATGGCCAACTGCCGATTCTTGGTAATAAACGACAAAGTGTATAATATCTGACATCTTACCTTGGTATTATTTATGTAACTGAGCAGCGATAGAAATTAACTTAAAAGTATTAAAAAGCTAAATACTTAAATATTTATTCGCATAATAATTATTCGAATAAATATTTAAGTATTTTGCTTTTTTGAATAATTATTATTCATTACTAGTGGTCGCCCACTGGTCGAAATTCAATCCCCTCTTCTTAAAATCTATATAGTAAAATTTACTGATTCCATGAGTACAATAATTCCATTCTATTATAAAGTACTTACCAATTCCATGCTCAAGCTGTCACTTCATGTTACACACTTCCGTCCCTTTTCACGAAATCACTCCCACAGAAAGTGGGAAGAATGGTTATTAAACATCAATAAAAGGAACAAACAGAGCGAAAATTGCACGTTTAAAAAAGTTGTAAAAAAAACACCACATTAAGCGCTTTTATCATTTCTAATGTGACGATAGTATCGTGGACGTCCACGTCCATAAAATGTATGTAAAACACGTGCACGTTATAACGTTATCATCATTTGCTTAGCCTTTTCCCAACTATGTTGGGGTCGGCTTCCAGTCTTACCGGATGCAGCTGAATACCATACGTTATAACGTTATCGTGGACGAAAATTTTAAAGCGTCTTCATATATTTCCGTACATTTTGTTTCCCTGTGTTATGGTGATGTCCACGATATTAATATCGTGACGATATAAATTACAAAAAGCTACATTGCCATCTTTAACGCCAACAATGTCACACAAGGACCCAACCGAGTCGGATCTCCTATTATTTTCTCCCCTAATAGATAAAAGTAACGAACTATTTCACCAAAACTATAAAAGGAAATGACGGATCTCCGTAACGGACCATATTAGCGGTAAACCATCGGTCCATCAGTCCGTCGGTCCATCAACTGAACAATAAAATGCGGTTCGCTAAGGCTTCGTTCACGGCCTCGAGCGGAGTGACTTGCGTCAAGCGACACGATCGCATTTCCGTTCGTCGCGTCGCTCCGCATGTCATTTTGCGGTGACACATGTGCCACGTGTCACCGCAACTCTGGACAAAAGATTTAAATCGTTAGATTTGCCCTCACCGTACTAAGACCGGGACTCCACCAAAGCGGAGACGAGACGAGCGGAGAGTAGATGTTTTTTAAACAACAAATAGAATTGTGTTATTGACACATCTCCTCTCCGCTCAGCGTCAGTGGAGATCGCTGTGCGGAGATGTGTAATATTTGTATGGCGCGATGGAAGCGGAGATGTGAGCTGTGCGCCGACGACGCGCAGTGGAGACGAGAGATGTGAGCGGTGTGCAGTGAGCGGTGTCACCCTCCCCCCCTCTCACCCGCCAGCAACCCGCAGAGCCCCGCGCGCGCGCCTCCGACATCGTCTACCTTTCGTGTCAGAATGCGTACTGAGCACTCAACGTCTCGCACCCGAGCTGAAAAACCTCTCTTCTCGCACAGCACACAGCACACCGCACACATCTCCGCTTTGGTGGAGTCCCCCGAGCTGAAAAACATCTCTTCTCGGACAGCACACAGCACACCGCACACATCTCTGCTTTGTTGGAGGCCCGGCCTAAATGTCGCAAAAATTATCCATACTGGGACGAGTGAGCTCACTTAATAATAATGGCGTCTTCATGACAATCAAGTCAAATTTTTGTGACACTATGTGTATCAGAGGTGTCAAAACGAAACAAAAACGCGACCACCCTGAGACGCGGCGGGCCGGGCGAATATCTGCGATTTAAATCTTTGCTCTAAACAACTTCTTTCATTTGTTTCCTCCGCAGTCCCTGTTGAAAGACGCGTGTCGCTTGAGCGGCGTGTAGCTCGTGGCCACGGGGTTAAGAGATGCTGTAAAAGCGAATCCAGGCCCGAATTCAGCTTGCGGGTCGATGGTATGTGAGATAGAGGCAGCATAACAATTTTTGTTTATTTTAAGATTTTTTTTGATTAAATTGGTTTGTTTCAATAAATGACAAGAACATAAAACGTCATTCAGTCACATTTTTTATAGTTTTAATAATCAATCTGCATGGCCTTTCCCAACTATGGGGTCGTAACTATTGGGGTTGGCTTCCAGTCTAACCGGATGCAGCTGAATACCAGTATTTTACATAGAGAGACTGCATTACTGACCTCCACAACCCAGTGACTGGGTCATACGTTACCCCTTAGTAAGACTGGTTGTCAGATATACCCACTATAGTAACATGGAAAGGGTGAGTTTTATGGAAAACTGGATTTCTTGGAACCAGCCGGATTATACAAATTTTAATTAAATTATAATAATAATGTCCCTAGTATGCCTTATACAATGGTGTTTTATTCAGTATGAAATTTTAAAAGAAAAGGTTTTGAGGCAGCCGACTCAAAATGTATTAATCTTTTCAATTTGTGTGGCTTCATGGTGTTGATAGAGAAAATTCATAAATTATTTCCCAAAGGACGGCTTCATGTTTCATTTTCTGCGAAATGAAACATGAAGCCTTTCATTCGTTTGATGAAAATGTCAATAGCGTGTCATTTTCACTCATTAACGATCTACATTTTCCCAATTACAAAAGACTGCAGAGATCTAAGTAGGACATAAAAAGCATTAAAAGTTACAAATATCTATTCAGCGGGCATTCCTTGTCATCCCTACCACGCTACCGCCCTTCCTATACGGGTTTTCACCACAAATTCACTAGAACTTGCATTATAATTTTTTCTCTTGTATATGCATGATTATACAATGTAAAAAACATGCAGAATTTTGATTTCTATAGTCTTAAATAAAAAAAATGGATGAAGATAACAAAACTTGTTTTTAGTTTGAAACATGCTGTTTTATTGTAAACCAATATCCATTAAAGTTTTACGAATGAATAAGAAATATTGTATAGATTACGAAATAAACCATTTGTAACACGTTTTAACTAACACTAGTCGACACCTAAATTAATGCCTAAATAAAAGTGCGCTGTTGGATTTTAAACTTTCGGCGCTAAGACAAGACTAAATCCAACAGCGCGTTATTATTTACGCATTAATTTAGGTGTGTGTGATGTGGTACCGGAGCTGACTGCCCAGGATGTGTAAGACGTACATCCAAGGCTCGCTCTGTGTGGAGGCTATAATATAACGCTCAAAAATCTCCTAAGTACCCAAATCAAGGACAATATCATCCGCCCGCGACGTAAATCAGTAAAGTCGAAATCAAAACAAATATGGCCGGAAGCTGACAGCGACCGCATCATGCGAGACCGAACCATTAAATATTTATCCTTGCCCGCTTGATGATCGCGCCGAGATTGCTAGCAATCACAGATTTTATATAAAATTGGAAAGAGTATTTTGATGAAATAAATTGCCCTTGTTGGTCGATGTCGGATTGTTTGTGAATTAATCTGCGTGCAAAGGATGGAGATCGATGGAGTAATGGAGTTTATCCGATAGTTTGTTCAATGTGCTGGGTCTTATGTTTTGATCAATGTGGAAAAAAATGTAAATTTACTCGTTCTGATAAGTAATAAATTAATAATGGACAAATTTATAACTATTTGATGTTTATATCCTAATTAAAATAACCAACCTGTTTATATTTTTACGCCGTTAAGGCAAAACATGGCTGTGCTATAATTTGTATGTAACATCTTGCATGCCATGTGTGTGTATACTTATGTTTTGGACAAATAAATTATCTATTCTATTGTATTCTATGAAGCAATTATTGCTTACTTATGTTTTAATTAAAAGCTCAAAAAGGTAGATAAAATCTTTGACAGGTATCCTCTTTTAAAAGATCTAGATAAAATATTCCTAACATTCTTCTGGACCATGAAAAACTATCGAAGTATACAAAAACTTACATTTAAATATGCGCGTGCAGCACCGTACACGTTATAGAAGTGAAACTTCTTAAAAAATAAAGAATAAAACAGATTTAGTGTGAGAGAGAGAGAGTTATATATTTATTTTCTCTCATGTATCGAAATGTCCCTAAACGTGACGCGTCCTCGAAATTTCACTCCCAATTATTCTCGTCCAAATATCAAATCGTCGTCTAAGCAGTTTCACTTCAAAAATCTAGTAATCTTCATTTCAGAAAACAAAAACGGAACCAGGAACATTATTATTCATAACACTCACTCAAGAGCTTTGGGAAAGCCTAACAAAATACCAGTAAACAGCTAATGCAATTTAAATATCACGTACCAAAAAACATACCAATTTATTTGTCACCACAATAAAATAAATTGTATCACTTCTTCATAATCCCGTCCCTAACCCGTTTACGGCCCTAGTAATATGATGAGATCTGCCAAGACGATTCCCTGGACACGGCAATATCCGTTGCTGCGTAAATAAAGCTACCGCCATAAATATTAGATTGACACCGAGCAATCTACTGCGAACATTATCCTGCGATACGTTTTAAGTGTTATGGCTGGCGGCGTAGGGGTGCGAGCGATATAATATCCGTATACAGCGTTATTTTGAACGGAAAAAAAATGATTTGCCGAAATTAAATACGCATATAGCGTTAGTGACACGCAAGATCGAGTTCGGCGTGGATGGAGGATTTTTTTGGCATTTGCCGAAGTTTTGAAGAGGGGTTTCAAGTTTCACAATTATTTTTATTTTTATCTATCGATGACAGAGTGGGGTGTTTTCTGGAAAAGAAAGCCTACACCGACCTTTCTGAAATTAATATTAAACCTTTCTAAAGTTGGTTGCATGAGGACCTGGTTACGATTCCCTGAATTAGGAGAATATTGTTTGTATAGTTTTAAGTTCTGGAGAACTTCTGAAACATGAAATGAAATTCTGGTTGAAAACTGTGAATGTTAACGAATAAACGTATCGTGGAGCTGACATAGCTATGTTGGATTTGAAAGAGTTATGGCAATAAGCTCGCCCCCTATTACATGGGACTTAAACATAACTGGCGAAACGTGGGTATACTATAGGTACACCTCTGCCTAACCCTTCTGGAATTACAGGCGTGATGTTATGTAATGTCTTATATAATAATAATAATCAACAAAAATAATAACATTCAGTATTTATTGCTTCCACATGTGAACTTAGGTGGTAGGTTTTACAAAATCGGTGGTCGGGCACAGCAAAAGTAGGAGAGAGGAAGAGGGCTATATGTATATATATTATAATTAATAAAACATGTAATTTAAAATTTGTAGTTTAAAGTTCTGGTAATTTATTGAATATTTTAATAGATATGAGTAATAACTAAGTGTACTTGTTGAGTGCATTTTTAGCTTAGAGCCTTTTATGGCGTAATGTATATTTTGACTGTATATTTTGTCTTGTCGTGTAAAAGTGTTGGAATTTCGAACAAATTTGCATATTCCTACATAGAATGTATAGGCAGGGGAGGGTTATTATTTTATGTTCTTGGAAACAAGATTTGCAGCTGTCGGGGACTTCTATACTTACTAGGATTCTTATAACTCTTTTTTGCAATGTGAAAAGTGTCGGTGCATCTATGCTATTTTCCTAAAATATCACCGTAGAGCCACGCATATGCGTAGGCTTATTTAACAATGCAGTTTTAAGGTTAGTGGTCTTTCTGACTTAACGAAGGGCGTAAAGAACCACATGTTCTGCAGTGGATTGCAAGAGGCTCAAACGAGCGCTTAAACTGGAAATCTGCAAAGGGTTTGGCAATCTCTTTTATTTGGGGAACTTTAAAAATAGATGTTGTAAGTGGAAACGCTTGTACCACTTCGGAAACTGAAACTTTAGCCGATTTTAGGAAGAAAATGTTTGTACCGTTGATATTATTTTTATCTCATTGCGACAATAGGTCTGGAACTGGGGGGTGGGGTATTTGGCCACCAACCAACCTATAATAACGACTGACCATGTCTGAAAGTTCCTTTGATCGTCAAATCGGTGCCAATTTTTTTTTTTTTTTAAAAACGTTGCCCCACACTAGTCTCCTGTATCGTGGGTGCGTTTACAAACATTTAAACTCACATACACAAACAGCCAGACCCGGAACAACAACTTGTAGGTCATACAAATATTTGTTCCGTGCGGGAATCGAACCCGCGACACGCAGCGCAGCAGTCAATCGCTTAACCACTGCGCCAACCGTGCCGTGTCCATTAGAAATTATCTTTGTCATCAAACTTGATAAACTGTGTCATAGTGACGGCAAAGCAATGAAGGGGCTCGTGGCTAAACTATAACAGCCGTACGGGTCGATCGAAGGTTAAGCTTTGCTTGCCACGGTCGGTGCATGGATGGGTGACCATCCATTACATATCGAGACCCTTCCGTGCCTAGGAAAGCACGTTAAGCAGTTGATCCTGGCTGTCATTCGTAGATCTTTAACATTCGTTACAGGAGGTCAGAAGCCTAAAAGTCTGACAACCAGTCTTACCAAGTTGTATCGTGTTACCCAGTAACTGGGTTGTAAAGGTCGGATAGGCAGTTGTTCCATGTGAAATACTGGTATTCAGCTGCATCCGGTTAGACAGGAGGCCAACCCCAATATAGTTGGGAAAAGGCAGATTGATTGACAAAACAATACCTACCAACCACCTGCCTCCAATAAAGACAGCAAAAAAAAAACATTCCTCAGCAGAAATTAATATATTTCCGATCATAACTTTACTAATTAACTATCAACAACATTTTTTCGAAACACCTGCAGCCTGAAACTTCGCTCCAAACTGAATATTAATTAAAAGTTTTTTCGCTAACTGTACCCATGCGTTGGAAAATAACCAATATTTGAACTACCTATGTGCCCCTGCATTGCTCTGGAGCTGGCTCTGAGCCAAGGTGCTGGGTTTTAATAACATTTTTGAGTTCTTTTAACGATGAAGTCTCTGTTCTAGTTTTTGAAATGGATCTACTTTTACAGTAAGGTTGGTCAGGGATTTACGAGCTTGATAACACTATCAGGCTGTGGATTCAATGTAACTTTTCCAAGTATTTAGTTAGTTTTTAGTTTATTTATACTTTCTAATATAATAATGTTTTATCTTAGTAAGCCGAAACTGAAGCCGTCCTAGGATTAAAGTGGACGGTTAAACCCCCCCCCCCCCCCCTCAAATAAAATGCACTATGAAAAAACGAGAATGGTCAAAGAAGCGGTGCTTGGGGGAGGCTTATATCCAGCAGTGGCCGTCTTTCAGCTGAAATGATGAAGCGTAGTGATAAAGACTTGTATTCGTTTACTAATACTGGCCACATTGTGGTGTAATTGGTCAACCAATCACCAAAATCAACACCACTTAAAGCAGAACTACTAATCAAAGACTTGGTCAGGCTTTTGATCAGCTGGTAAACTACACATATAACTCCTGTCATTACACCCCAAACCCAACCTACAATCTATTTTAATCCACTTTAAAATAGCCCCTCCCACGCATACATACATAGTTTCCCCGCAAATTTTCTGCTCGTGACAATGCTCACGTCAATTAAGTGCCTAATCTGTTTCCGAAGAATGCCGTCGGGAAAGCCAGCATTCGAATCCCGACTCGGAATTTTCACTGCAATCTTTGGCGTGTCGAGGGGGTGACTAAAATGGTACGAGTGTTTGTCGTTTTGCTTTACCCCCATTTCAATTTTATTTGGCGTATTCGCGTAGTGAGTCCAATGGCACGAAAAGTTTGCTTGTCATACATTTTTGTCTGATGGCACACAGACGGTTTTGAGCTTTTAAGGGTTGAAATAATTCAATACTTACTGCCTTGTTCTAATAGGGAATTATATTTTTGTGTTTATATATGGGGTCAAATTAAATTTGCTAGCAAAACTCCTACTAAAACACTTTTTCAGACACCATCAAACTGGTTACACCACACCAGCCAACCTCAATGTACTATTCAAGAAAGATATTACTGCTAACCAATGAATCAATTTACGACCCTTTTTTACTACAGTTAAGTTTCAAAATACACAACAGCTGTGCCCAAAACAAACCAGGTTTTAATTCCAGTGTTTACTTTCGATCAGACTCGATTGAATTCGTGATGGTTCCGGTCTGGGCTGTGTGACGATGACTGTCAACAATCGGCTCTACAGCTTTAAAAGGTAATCAAAGACAGCCAATTAAAAATGAAAAAAAAGATGATGTGGCTAGAAAGGGGGTGACTACTGAGATGACGACATAACAGGATAGAGAGTATGATATAATGCAGCCCCGATCCCAAAAAAAACCGGCCAAGTGCGAGTCGGACTCGTGCACAAAGGGTTCCGTACCATTATATATAAAAATTACAAAAAAATCACGTTTGTTGTATGGGAGCCCCCCTTAGATATTTGTTTTATTTTAATTTAATTATTTATTTTTAAAGTCAATATATAACCAAATACTCTGTGAATATTTCAAGCGTCTACCTGTTGCCGTTATCAATATCGAGCAAAAAAATCATGTTTTTTGTATGGGAGCCCCCTTAAATATTTATTTTATTCTGTTTTTTTGTATTTGTTGTTATAGCGGCAACAGAAATACATCATCTGTGAAAATTTCAACTGTCTCACTATCATGGTTCATGAGATACAGCCTGGTGACAGACGGACAGACAGATAGACATACAGACGGCGGAGCCTTAGTAATAGGATTCCCGTTTTACCCTTTTTGTACGGAACCCTAAAAATTGTCATAAGGGTAGGAGAATGATGATAATAATAATAATAACGTTTATTCATCAAAATAGGGTGTACTGTAGGTGAATCTCTGCTTAACCCTTCGCGGAATACAGGCGTGATGTTATGGTAATCAGTCTAAAATTGCCCCTCCTTGCAGAGCCTCTTTTGCCTCTCTATTTTTGTCTCTTCTTATACATAAAGGAAGGAGTATTGATCACCACGCTGGCTCAAATTACAGTTTATATTGGCAATTTCATACCAATCAGCCCATTCTATTTTTAGCAATCTATTCTACATACACATAAACTCACGCCTTCTTCCCATGGGGTAGGCAGAAACTGCAGAACGCCACCTGCTACCATCCGTACATACTCCTTTTGCTACGTTTACGTTCATACATCTGGTCAGTGGTCATACACGCGCGTACTAAACCAATCAATATTTTTGGTAAAAACAAAGTGTCCCGTTTGTAAACAGTTCTGGCACCTGAAATGAACGAAAATTTCCTAAAATATTCATTTCTCTTCACCTTTACTCCGAATTCCTTCATATTGGAATCTAGTCAGCAGTAGTTTACGTTTGGCCCAACTCGTTTGAACGCCGCGCCGGCGCCGGTACTACCCAATCTATTTGTATTCAATAACTATCGACGCTCGGAACTCCATGTAATGACAGCTTGAGTCTACGACAATCTGCTAGTTGGATTAAACTTGGTTTTCCTAGGAAACTGTTCCCTTCATATTATAACGGCCATCGTGAAAGTCTGTCATTTTCACCAGTATTTGACATTAAGTGAAACTGAAATGCAACGCTCTGTATTTGGGGAGGAGCTCGTGGTTAATTAAAAACAGTCGCACAGGTCGATCCATCAGGTTCAGCTATGCGTGCCGGGGTTGGCCCGTGGATGGGTGACCATCTTCACATACCGAGACTCCTCCGTGCCTCGGATAGCACGTTAAGCCGTTGGTCCCGGCTGTCGTTTGTGGATCTTTGACAGTCGTTAGGAGTCGTCAGAAGCCCAAGCCCAACCAGTCTTACCAAGGGGTATCGTGTTACCCAGTAACTGGGGATAGGCAGTCACTCTATGTAAAATACTGGTATTCAGCTGCATCCGGTTAGACTGGAAGCCGACCCCAACATAGTTGGGTAAAGGCTAGGTAGATTGATTGATATAAATACAAAAACAGAAATATATTATGTCCATTTAGGTTCATGATTCCAATTTGTTATCTGTGATTTTCTATAAGAAATGGTAAATTGGAACCGTGCCGTTAATCGGAAATAATGTTTACGAGAGGAAGGTAATTCCTTTTCCTCACAGGGTTTTCCTGTTACTCTTTCATTTTTGATTTATTTGGTTGGGCAGTCCAAGACTGATAAATCATTCTTGTAATGAAGTCCGTCATAAAGACGTCTTTTTGTAGGGTTCCGTAGAACCCTTTCAGTTTCGCCATGTCTGTCTGTTCACGGCTTAGCTCAGATACTATTCGTACTAGACAGCTGTAATTTGGTATGGGTATACATTTTACCCGTAGGTATTTTAATTTTCGAAAATTAAAATACCTACGGGTAAAATGTCAATGTTCAAAACATCGAAAACTTAAATATCGAATGACCATATAACCGAAAATTACAATAACGTAAGTTTATAATGTCGAATGGTTAGATAACCTACGCTCAAAATATCTAAAATCTAATTATCTACAAAAGTGACATCGAAATACCGAAAGTACTCTGTACTTTCGGTATTTCGATGTCACTTTTGCGAATGTTTTAAATATCGAAGTACAGAGTATCGAATGTCCTAAATAGTGATATTTATTTATTATGTACGTCACAGGGTAAGATAATTCGGACATTTTTTGGGTGGGAAATCATCAAATAACTTCTCCCGCTCTGGGCGGAGCGGGAGGGCGTGTCAGACTTTTACTGACTAAAACCCACCCGTGTTCCTTCCGTTGCCTGTGTGCCAGGGCCACGATATCCCTTTCGGACAAACTCGCAACCCCGGCAGGCATTGGTCCTAACGGACCCCGTCAGTTTGTGCTGACATCTCATTGAGGCGCGCGTGGAACACAACGCGCCGTCGACCCGGGCCTGGTCCTTATCGGACGGCGAGCTACCCATCGCTCACCGTCCGCAGGCCCGCGCCTACGGTGGCCGGAAATCGGCTTGCGACTCCCGACGCCCGGGGCGTCTCCTGCGGCGACTAGGGGCATGAGGGCGTGAACCTTGTCTCACCCTCACGCGTTCCGCCTCCTCCTTCGCTAGCATAACTGCTTCGCAGAAGGAGGTGACGGCCTCCCATGCACTCTCGCTCCGAACCATGGCCTGAACCAGGGCCGGACGCGAGAGATCGCCGCCGCCGATCGCCTCCGTGAGGACACGGCGGTGCTCCGCCCAAGCTGGGCAGACCTCCACCGTATGCTCCACCGTGTCCTCCGGGCGATCCACACAGTGGTGACACCCGGGCGTTTCCTCCCGCTTAATCCTAAACAGGAACCTCCCGAAACATCCATGTCCGGTGAGGACCTGCGTCAGGCGGAAGGTGAGGACGCCGTGGCGCCTCTCCAGCCACTCCTCAAAGAGGGGACTTATCGCCACAATTGTGGCGTGCCCAGCGCTGGGTTGCGACAATCGCACTCTCCATGTCGCCATGAGATCCCTCCGGAGCTCCGTCCGCTGTGCCGCAATTTCTTGCGGCAGCGGAGTTATGCCCCGGAGTTTCGCCTCTTCGCGCCACACCCAAATCTGCGCGCGGACTTTCGCCTCCAGATCCCATGGCGGCAGTCCGGCAAGGAGGCTCGCCGCCTCACGGGAGACCGTGCGGTATCCCCGTACCATCCTGATGGCCATGACCCTTTGGGACGCGTTCAACCGCTGCGCTGGTCGCAGCCTCAGAGAACGCGCCCACACCGGTGCCCCGTAAAGGGCCATGGACCGCACGATCCCCGCGTAGAGCCTCCGGCAGGAGGCGTTTGGACCCCCTAGATTGGGCAGGAGCCGCTTCAAAGCAGCCCCGGCCCGCTCCAGTCTGGGAGCCAAACGTCGAAAATGCTCCACGAAGTTCCACCGGCTATCGAGGACGAGTCCCAGGTACTTCATCGTCGACTCGACGCCGATGTGAACCCCTCCCGCCGTTATCTGGGAACCCGACAGTGGCGCGTTCCGAGGACCATAAAAACACATGGCCTCGGACTTGTGCAATGCCACCTCGAGTCCCAATTGCCGGATCCTATCGACGATTGTCGCAACCCCACGTGCCGCCAGTTCGGCCGCCGCCTGATGCGAACTCCCTTGTGCCAGGACTAGCGTGTCGTCAGCGTAGCAGACTACGCTGACGCCACTAGGGAGGTCGGCGCGCAGCACCCAGTCGTACCCGATGTCCCACAGCACTGTTCTAACCTTTTTTTTTTTTTTTTTTTTTGTTGCCGGGGTGGAAAATCCTCATGGATGTCCTCCGCCCTGGGGTGGGCGGAGGGGTCTGTCAGACTCTTACTGACTAAAAACCACCCCGGTGTTCCCTTCCCACACTTGCACTGGGGATCTTGGGAGCTAGTATTACTTCCGTGATCCCCGGCTAGTGCCGGCCCGCCTCTGCGGGCCACCTCAAAGCACTGTTCTAACCTAACTTAACCTATTTCACCCAGTTCAAAATGTTGAATCATACAACCTCTCTGCGACTAGATAATTAGACAATGGTGAACACATTTCTGCGGGATATTGTAGGTATGGTTCGTCATTTTGAACTGGGTAAAATAGGTTAGGTTAGGTTAGGTTAGAACCTTCTCAGGAGTAGGCAGTGACCTGTCGCTGCCGGCCGTGGTCGAGTCGATGGCCGGCAGCGAGGAGTCCTGGGACGCTGTGGTATCCTTCTGCGAAACAGTCGTGTCGCAGAAGGAGCCTGCGGAAAGGGAGCGGGAGATCTCGTCCGCTCACCCGGCCCGCAGCAGGCGCACCGGGCGTTGGCAGAGGGCAGATCATGCCCTCTTCCGGCCCCCCTAAATGGGTCCAGGGACGGCGGACTCGGGGACGTCCGCCGCCCCCTATCAAACTGGACCCGAGGTGGCGGCGCGTAGTGTTCCACGCGCGCCCCCTTTGAGACGTCGCGGGGGGGTCTAACACCTCACCCCCCCCGCAGACTTGAGGTGGCCCGCAGAGGCGGGCCGGCACTAGCCGGGGATCACGGAAGTAATACTAGCTCCCAAGATCCCCGGTGCAAGTGTGGGAAGGGAACACCGGGGTGGTTTTTAGTCAGTAAGAGTCTGACAGACCCCTCCGCCCACCCCAGGGCGGAGGACATCCATGAGGATTTTCCACCCCGGCAACAAAAAAAAAAAAAAAGGTTAGGTTAGAACCTGACGTTGACGGCACGGTTGGCGCAGTGGTTAAGAAATCTAACCCGCGACACGCAGCGCAGCAGTCAATCCCTTAACCACTGCGTCAATCGAGCCGTCAACGTTATGTAAGACGAGTATGTACATAATTAAATTAGCAGTTTTCTACCGCCTGTACTTTGACTGACGAATTGAATAAAACTGACGAATCGACGAAAACTGGCAAATACTGGAAAATGGCGAGTTAACGCAACTGTCTAATCGGTAAAACTGACCAATCAGTGAAACTGACTAATCAACGAAAATGGCGAGTTAAATGAACTGACCACTGATGGAAACTGACCAGTGCTACGCGGAGTCGTTGGATTAGCTGTTCAAAAATATTCCGGGTCTGGCAACCATTTTTCAATTCTGGAATCCGTTTGCGTATAATATTAAGCTTTAAAGTGCAATTTTTTGTTAGAATCAAGTATCCCCCCCTCCCTGCCATTGTCAAACAACGCATCCGGCTGCTGGTTCGTCAATACTTTTAGTTAGTCTTTTTTACTTGGTCCCATGAAGATCCGAGAAAATTCAATAATCCTAATACTAAAACCAACATTGTCGACGAAAAGGAAAAATTCATAGATCGTCTATTCAACCAAGTCGTTCGATATTCGTCTTCAAAATGAGCATGCGACTTGAACCAATCTGGAACATGGAGGCAAGGATGTATAACTTGCTCGCAATAACAACCCAGACCTTCCTTAAGTGCTATCCTCTTAGGTGTGACGTTTGAGTATGAAACGGTCATAGAGCGTGTAGAAGTTCTTATGTAAGGTGTTAAATAATGGTTATTTTGGGAAGATGTTCTGCAATTGATGAAGAAAAACTCGGCTAAGCATACATCCTTTCTAGATTAGAAAGTAGAATCTTCATTTCTATTTAATTGTATCACCATAGTTGATCATGCCTATAATGATGTAATAATGTATATACCCAGGATTTTGTAATATATCTTGATTTAAAAGAGTGGCCTTGCAGTTTCTTGCCTGTTCTTCGCCATAGAGATCTACGTTTTGGAATGGGCAAATTAATAGCTTCAACTTTCTGACTAACTCACCGACTCTTTGACAATTCAAAAGTGCCTGTAACTGGTTTAATTGAAATTAATGCTTTGAGTTTGAGTTCTCAAAGGCAATATTGTAATTATTAATACCTAAGAAGTAAATTCAACATCCAATTTGCACTGAGCCCTCGGCTACCCCAACCTCACTGACTAGCTATAGCATTTTCAACACAGCATAAGGCATTGGATTGGGCTGCACATATTGTAGGCTGACGGGCGTATTCTTTTATTTGTTGTTGTGAATTACTAATCATATCTTTAAGTCATCTTGATGTACTACTAACACTCTATGGACTGAAAAGTCTGAAATAAATGTTTTGAATTGAAAAAATTGAATTGAATAAGCTCTTCTTATCTTGCTTATTCTAACATGAGAAAAAATAAATAGTATTTAGTTCTTATCTGGTATTTGTTATTTTCCAGATATTTCAAAATCAAAATCAAAATCAAAAGTCATTTATTCAAACTAGGCTGAGAATCAGCACTTTTCGAACGTCAAAAATTACATAAGACAGTTCCCCAAAAACGCCCACCCTTCACCACTTCCTAGTGCTTTAGCTGGGAAGAAGAAGTGGCACAACAAACTCCCCAGCAGCACAGCTGTCTGTTCAGATATAAAACTTGAATCTATACAATAAAATGAAAAGAATTTGCATTACGCAACACAACATTAGATTATTTGCCTTATGTTAGCTAGCACACGCCACTATACCAAAAAAAAACATAAAAATCGTTGAAAACTATACTCAAGCAGAAATAACGTAAACAGAACGTACCTAAATAAAAGCCTCCAGGCATAATGGGCGTGCCCGCCCACACAAAGCTATAGCTGCAACTCGAAGTCAAAAATGATAAACTAGCACCATCGTAGTAAAATAAAAAACAGTTAAGCATTAATAACAATAATAAAACCCTGGTCAGCAAGACGACCAGTCACCACAAGCAGCACCCGTTCACGAGCATAACGCAAAGATCAGCCATCACCCCCCTCGCCATATTTGAGGGAAGGAGGCAACCCGACCCCCGACGCTACCGCAAGCAGTGACATCTAAGGGAGCATGACGAACTTGCTGCCGGTTGCTCAGGCAAGAATAATATAATCAATTGTCTAGGTCGCTAGCTAACCACTTATTGCAATACAACTCATAAAAAAAACATTTTCATGAGTATATTATGTCACTAATAAATAAAAATAAATTGACTTAGACAGTCAAATAAAAATAAACAATTATATGAACTCATATAACCTGTCAGTAGGTACGCTAATTCTGGAGAAAGAACATGAACATTGTCTTGAGTTAATCACAGCGACCAACTATTCTTATCGTCTAAGTAGTCATTGATAGAATAGTATGCCTTTGAACAAAGATTGGATTTAACTTTAACTTTAAACGCATTAAAAGGCAAATCTAACAAAGAAGAGGGTAGCTTGTTATAAAAAGTTATACCAAGTCCAACAAATGAGTTATGAACCTTATGAAGCCGGTGAAAAGGAGCACGTAATTTATCCTTATTTCTGGTGTTAATATTGTGAATATCACTGTTTTTAGTGTATAAGTGTATATTTTGCCTAACATATAAGATGTTGGCGAAGATGAATTGTGATGCCGCCGTGAGTATACCAATATCCTTAAAAAAATCTCTTAGAGAAACTCTGGCACCCAGCTGGTAAATTGCTCGAACAGCTCGTTTTTGGAGTACAAAAATATTTTGAATGTCAGCTGCTTTACCCCACAGCAGAATACAGCTTTCTTTGATTTGACTTTGATTTCCTTTTATGTGGCAGTAAAATTAATACGAATTCCTCCTATTTCCTCATCAGGAACCTCATTTAGGCTGTGCGTTTATTTTTTTGTCTAACAGCCAGATTAGACTCGCAGATTTCTCTCTTCAACTCACGTTCATACTCTAACGTCACAAACTTGAATCAGTCAGTCCCGGGCGCACCTCAACCCGGCGTAGTTTGTGACAAATCAATATTTATTCAGAGGATGCAGCCTGCATAGACTGCGAAGGGTTAAATGATTGAGTACCACTGTTTAACGAGTACGTATGCAAAAGAGGTAGGTAGTAACCTAACCATACTCTACCTACCCCCCTCCCCCCCTAAGCTAGTAAGCTTCATTGTGTTCAACTATAGGTACTCCATTTATTATAACAAAAGAAAAATAACGATTATCACCCTCTCGTTATTTCGATATAAACTATATAAATACAAAGCAATGTAATCTATTTACATTAAAAAAAAAACCAGCCAAGTGCGTGTCGGACCACGCACAATGAAGGGTTCCGTGAAAAACATGTTCCCCATACGTTCTAACCGCAAATGTAAGATTGTACGCACAATATTGAGTGATTTACCATGTTATTTTAAGACAATATACTTCTTATAGGTTTCCTGTCAATTTTCATAAATTTAACCTTTAATTACTTTAAAACGAAATGTTTTAAAATTATATTTCAAAAAAATCCTCATAACATGACCTTTCATTTGATATGTCACAAGGTGCAGGATGCAAAACTTTTTTTTATTTTCTAATTTTTGCTCAAAGTGAACCGCATATTCAAAATTCATTTATCTACGTTACACGTTCGAGTTTGGGTCACAGAAATTCATATGTGTACCAAATTTCAACTTAATCGGTCCAGTACACTCGGAGCAAATCGGCTGTGACAGACGGACAGACAGAAAGACAGACAGTCAGCCAAACAGACAGAGGGCACGTCACAGTTGTGGCAATAAGTCTCCTCTTTGAGGAGTGGCTAGAGAGGCGCCACGGCTTCCTCACCTTCCGTCTGACGCTGGTCCTCACCGGACACGGTTGTTTCGGTTCCTGTACAGGATAAAGCTGGAGGGAACGCCCGGGTGCTACCACTGTGTGGATCGCACAGAGGATACGGTGGAGCATACGGTGGAGGTCTACCCGGCTTGGGCGGAGCACCACCGTTTCCACGTGGAGGCGATCGGCAGCGGCGATCTCTCGCGTCCGGCTCTGGTTCAGGCCATGGTTCGGAGCGAGAGCGAATGGGAGGCCGTCACCTCTTTGTGCGAAGCAGTAATGCTCGCGAAGGAGGCGGAACGCGTGAGGGAGACGCAAAATTCGCGCCCTCACGCCCATAGTCGCCGCGGTAGATGTCCCGGGCGTCGGGAGTCACAGGCCGATTCCCGGCCACTGTAGGCGCGGGTTTGCTTACGGTGAGCGATGGGTAGCTCGCCGTCCGATAAGGACCAGGCCCGGGTCGACGGCGCATTGTGTTCCACGCGTGCTTCAAAGAGATGTCAGCACCAACTGACGGAATTCATTAGGGGCAATGTCTGCCAGGGTTGCGAGTTTGTCCGAAAGGGATATCGTGGCCCTGGCACACAGGCAACTGAAGGAACAGGTGGATTTTAGTCAGTAAAAGTCTGACACGCCCAGTGCGGGAAATCTTATTTGATAAGTACCCACCCAAAAAAAAAAAGTCAGACAGACAGACATACGAGGGATCGTATAGGCGGAACTGTTTTTCCTTTGAGGTATGGAAATCTGAAAATAACGAGCAAGCTTTACAGTAGTAACATAATACGATGTGTAACATCTAACATCTCACTCTATATAGTACTTACTAATTCCATGAGTACACTAATTCCATGATATTAAGAATTACTTAATTATTCCATGCTCAAGCTGTCACTTCCTGTTACAAACTTCCGTCCCTTTTCACGAAATCACTCCCACAGGAAATGAGAAAAAAGATGTTGCATATTAAAAATAATTCTAAATTGCATTAATTCCAACAATATTACACAATAACTGCTGTTATTTTTCTATGTAGAGAATAAATGGAGTTTAAGTAAGTAGTGATTATTTGAATTTGGTTTTTCGTTTGAGGTAATTTCATTTTCTTGCTTTTTAGGGTTCCGTACCCAAAGGGTAAAACGGGAACCCTATTACTAAGGCTGTGCCGTCTGTCTGTCTGTCCGTCTGTCACCAGATGATGTATTTCTGTTGCCGCTATAGCAACAAATACTAAAAACCAGAATAACATAAATATTTAAGGGGGCTCCCATACAACAAGCGTAATTTTTTTGCTCGTTTTTGCTCAATATTGATAACGGTAACAGGTAGACACTTGAAATATTCACAGAATATTTAGTTATATATTCACTTTAAAAACCAATAATTAAATTAAAATAAAACAAATATTTGGCTCCCATACAACAAACTTGATTTTTATGCCGTTTTTATAGATAATTAATAAAAAAAACGGAACCCTTCGTGCGTGAGTCCGACTCGCACTTGGCCGGTTTTTTTTTTGCTATGTTGGTGCAAAATATTCTGCTTTGGTCCATGATCATCTAGGAACTGGTAATAATTAAATAACTCTACTTAATGACATCTTAAATTCATTCATTCACTGCAAGACGCACAGCCTACTCCACTGGGTGCAGAACCATGACATTTTGCGCAAGAGTTCCATAGATAACGACAATGAGCACTAAGGAAGTATTATAGAAAATTCATCCCCTGAAGCGGTTGAATAGAGGCGATGAAACAACAGTTTGTATGGAACACGGAAAAAACGTAACGGCTATTTACAACCGAGCTACTTGGTTCGGAAGGAGCTTGCAAAGTTTCTTGCTAGAAATGAAGAAGTGAACTTGGCTTACGTAACTTACTTGTTTGGTTTTAACAAAGCTGTATAGGACGATTTAAATAAGTCTTGGTTTTTGTAGTGGTATAATTTATTGCCAAACCAAATCGGTACTTTGCTAAAGCTTGATTTTTCCGTGAAGCTCGTAACCTTTGTCGGTGGAAAGTCCCATTGCACACGGCTTGTAGTTGCATAATTATCATCTGCCCAGCCTTTTCCCAACTATGTTGGTGTCAGTTTCCAGTCTAACCGAATGCAGCTGAATACCAGTATTTTACATGGAGCGACTGCCTAACTGACCTCCACAACCCAATTACTGGGTAACACGATACCCCTTGGTAAGACTGGTTGTCAGACTTTCGGGCGTATCAACTGTCAAAGATCTACAATTAATGACAGCCGGGATCAACGGCTTAGCTTGATTTCCGAGGCATGGAGGGGTCTTACTTGACTAGCATTATGGATTCAACCAGATTCAAATGTAACCAGTGTATAATGCCTTATGTCTATGTCAAAAAGAAGATCTAAAATCAAATACATCGTTATCGGTATTTATTTATTTAGTCTAGCGAACTCTTTGAGTCCGCGTACCACTGGTCAGTTTCCCTCAGTCGTCAGTTTATTTAATTTGCCAGTTTCGTTGATTAGTCAGTTTCGCTGATTGGTCAGTTTTGGGGATTTGACAGTTGCGTCAACTCGACAGTTTCCAGTGTTCGCCAGTTTCCTCTATTAGTCAGTTTAGTACACTCAACGTAAAACATATGTTTACGTTTAAGTAAACAAAAGTAGAAAATGTAAGGAACCCAATTTAAATCAAACTTAAAGTTGTATTTTTACAAACACAATATTTTCTTTTAAATATAAGTATACGTTACCTAAAAAAATATTTTAAGTTGTCTATGCGGAAATCTATCGAGCCCTTTGCGGAAACAGCCGTGATGTTATGTTACGTAATACGTACATAATTAAATTAGCAGACGTGTGGGCAGTTTTCTACCGACTGTACTTTGACTGACGGATTGAATAAAACTGACGAATCAACGAAACTGGCGAACAGTGGAAACTGTCGAGTTGACGCAACTGTCTAATCCCCAAAACTGACCAATCAACGAAACTGACTAATCAACGAAACTGGCAAATTAAATAAACTGACGACTGAGGGAAACTGACCAGTGGTACAGATGTTCTATGTCACGAAGTCCGTTTGGCTATGAATGTTGTCAAGCGTACACATGCACATTGTTTTGTGTGCGTAACCTCGAGAGCGCTCAGTGTCGATCGGGACACGGTCCGGATCAGTAGTGGTTTTTAGTTCGCGCCAAATTGTTTCACGGAGTAAGGTCAGCATGGCAACAAAACGAAGAAGAGTTGTCCATAGTGACGTAATATTTATTTATACGTTTTCAATTAAAATGTTATACAAAGATACTTAATATAGCAATAGAAGTATTTATAAAATGAATGTTTTTTTGTGTTATAAAATGTTTATATTACTTAATTATTTTGATTACATTTTGTTTTAGGGTCGAAACATGATAGCTAGTGTTTATCATTTTCTGCGAGAAGAATATGAATTTACAAAATCATTAATGGAACTCAACTGTGATTTGTCTCATTTACGAGACATTACACGCCGTACATCTGAAGCTACGGGTGTGAGCCAAAAAACAGTTCAAAGAATATTAAAAGAAGAGAAGGAATTCCCATCCACTTCATCAAAATTCACTTCACCTATGAAGAAAAGGAGAAAGCGAGATAATAAAGTGGATATAGATAATTTTACAGCCGATGTGGTTCGCAGTACTGTACAAGATTTCCATATTGTCCATAAAGAAATTCCAACATTAGCTAAGTTAAGAACAGCATTGAATGAAAAAATCGGATTCGAAGGTTGTTTAGAAACTGTTCGCAAGTTACTGTTGAAATTAGGTTACAAGTGGCGCAAAACAGAGAACAACCGTAAAGTCTTGACGGAGCGTCATGATATACAAATGTGGCGTTTAAAATATTTTAAAAAAATAACAGAGTACCGCTCTCAAAGTCGGCCCATTGTCTACACCGATGAGAGCTTCGTCCGTTTCCATTCTGTAACACCAATGCTTAATGCCTACATATTCTTAATATTTTTGTATTTATTGCAACCTAATCTAATTTATTTACAAAATGTATATACTTTTAAAACCAAAATTTTATTTAGATTATTAAATCTCGACTTGAATATATATCAGATTTTTTGCTAACGTTACCTACTTTTACACACACAAGCGCGCTTGTCGGGATACGCCACTACTACAATCAAAGCCGAACGGACTTCGTGAAATAGAATATCTGTACGCGGACTCAACTCTTTCTTCTTCCAAATTATGTTAGAACTTTTAGTTCTCGACCTTTCGCATCATACATGGAAAATTACTACGATTTTTCATCATCATCATCATCATCTTCTTCCCTTGTTCTGTTACTTGTGGTGGCGCAACACAATTTCTTCTTCCATTCTCCCCTGTCAGTTTTTCACTCCCTTTTTATCATTTCATTATTACAATATATACAATCCATCCCCATCTTTGGCCTTCCGCTCCGTCTCCATCCATCAACATTTATATTCATCACTCTTTTAACACATACGTGTCTTCCCTCCTCATCACATGACCATGATCTTTCAATTGATAAAATATTTTGAAGGCAATTTTCTCTATAAGCACAATATCTTAAAGCTAGAGACGGCTATTTAGACTATGCTTTAATATTGGCAAACTTATGTTAACAGTTAGTTGGACGCACTTCTTACACAGAATAGATAAGTTATCAAAGTCAACCCTTCAAAGTTCAAAGCATTTCATATCCAAAATACTTTGTGAAATAACTTTCAGAACTATAATATCTGCATCAGACTTAGTGTCAAATTATTAAATTATTGCAGAACTTTACCTGAGGTACAGTCACAAACATCAATATGTGTTCACTTTTCATAATTCAAAAATGATTTTCCGGTGAAATAACGATTGCAATTTTGAGATCTAGAGAAAAAACGTCCTATTTCTTATTGACAAAGTCTTCGTCTGCCCTTTTCCAATTATGTTGGGGTCGGCTTCCAGCCTAACCGGATTCAGCTAAATACCAGTTTTTTGCATGGAGCGACTGCCTATCTCACCTCCACAACAGAGTTAGTACTGGGTAACACGATATCCCTTCGTAAGACTGGACTTTATAACATGTAGTATGTATGTAATGGTAATAAAGGATATAAAATACTATAATGCTTTTAATTATATGAACATAAAATTACAATTAGTATTTTGAATTTTGCTAACTTGCTGGATAGATGTTTATGCTGGTGACTGTACATAAGCGAAGGTCAGACAATGTCAGACGGTTAGAATCGATACAGGATTGTCACGTATTTCGATCACATGTTGCATATTATAACACTTAAACCAGATTTTATTATTGCTACATTGTATGCTTGGCTTACAAACGGCGAGGAAACCATTTTAGACAGGACTGATAATAGAAGAGATAGAATACAAATAACAGGTCCAAATGCTTCACCTGCTTTTTAATAGTCTCTTCGTATAAGTAAGATTCATGGGTTGTGTTTTTTAAAGTACGAAGAGTATCAAAGTATGTAAATGGTCATTAATACACAGATTAACAACGATATTATGTCACATAATTTGTGTTTAAGTAGAAATAAGTGTTAATTTATAATATTGTTACTCTGATAACCCCACGAATTATTCATTTCCTTCATTAATTTCTTTTCTGTTATATTTTATTTTATTGAACTTTAGTTTTTATCTTTACTTCTAGTTTATAAGCAGATTTTGTCCAATGTTTTTTCGCTTTAAAGGTTATGTACCTACACCTATAATTTGTGTATATGCCCCAGAGGGATTGTCGAATCCGCTGTTTTACATAACCGCTAGCTGTTTTACAAAACAGCTCCGTTATGTAAAACAGCCAAACGAAATTTTGCGATTTTCCATAATTACTGAACTTTAACACGCAGAACTGCATAATAACGTTTTGCTTTTATCAATACCGCGGGTCAACGATTAGAGGTTATGTAAAATAGCTTGAAATGAGACGTCAGATTTTAAATTTCGAATCTACATTCTGTCGCTCGTGGCTCTGTGTCATAATCGGCTTCGAGTCTAACTGGATGCAGCGGAATACCATTATTTTACGTGACTGCCTATCTGACCTCCACAACGCAGTTACTGGGTAGCACGATACCCTTGGTAAGGCGGGTTGTCAGACCAACTAATGAGAGCTGAGACCAACGGTTTAGCGTGCTTCCTAAAGCACGGAGGGTTTCGGTTTGTAATGCATGGTCACCCATTCACGAACTGACCAAGGCAAACATTTGATCGACCCTTGCTGCAACATAACGCACCAACACAATAACTTAAACATTACCGAAACACAACGTTAAATAAAGCGCAAACCTAATGCATTAATGCCGCAAAATTTATAGCGTTGAATAATTTACGACAGAAAATTATTATTATGAACATTTATAGCGTGCAAAGCGAGGTGTTATAATTATTAACTATTAGTTATTATTAACTGATTGGGAAACTAATCAATCATGTGTTCTAATTAATTTATTAGAGTTTAGTTGGGAATTTCACGTACCGTTTAATTTTCCTGATTGGCTGACGATAAATAGGGCAATTATTAAATTGCTAGATATTGCTACTCGAATGATGGCAATCCATTTTTGAAGTACTAAGCCATGCCGTGAGGGCCCAGTGGTTAAGACTTCGCCTCTAATGCACCAGGTTGTGAAGTCGGATCCGGGCAAGTACCGATGTCGCTTCGTGTAACAAACGAGTTTTTATTTTCGACCTTCCAGTGACCCTTCAATGAAAAATAAACCGACGACTTTTCTACTCTACCCGTGAAAACGTGCCAAACGGACAGCTTTACAGTCGTCCTTTACACTGGAAAATTTGGTTTATGATACCGAAAACGTCTCATTCATGTCACTTTCTTAAGGGGGACGCGCTAAGGTAGGCCGCGAAATTCAAATTTTATTACGTTTTTTGCAATTTGCAGGTCAGTAACAGGTTGTATGTTGATCTAAATTTGATTCGCGGCCGTAACAAATATGGCTTTACAGAATTATACGAGTAATCATTAACGATGTATTCCTTCACCGTTTAAAAATGGCATACACACCTTTATTTACCTCCTTTCGGGGTTGAATTTTCAAAAATCCTTCCACTAAGGAAGGAATTTTGCTCAGCATCGTTATATAAGGAAGTCTTGTGCAAAATTTCATGCTTCTAGAAACCAGCGATTCAAGGTCGCTGCATACTGGACGGGGTTAGGACGTGAACGGGGCGGAAACGGAACGTGGTGTTATGAGAATACGGACGGGTGTTTAATGCATACGCACCGCCGATAGTGACGCAAAACTAACGTGCTAGTGTGGAGAACAAAAAAAGATGGGTACTACTTAACTCTCAGGAGCGACCGGAGCGACTGTGTTTATGCAGCTGAACCACGGAAGGGACGTAGCACGCGCTGGGCGACACGGTGCTAAACATCGTCACCGACTATTCATATTTTTCCCGTCCCTTGGGCGCCACCTCGCCATCCCATCCATGCACCTATGACGTGTGTTTTTCCGTATATATTTTCTATGAAACGATGTTTCCAAAAATATTCGTCCCGTTCAGTCCGGGTTAAAACACGTTATGTATGCAGTGACCTTTAGGCTGTATGTGGTCTGTCATTGAATGAATTTTAGGTACCTATTTATTAAATGGATGAAGGAGCTCATGAAAATCTGTAATTTTCACCAATATTTGACCTTAAGGTGTAATGAAACGCTCTGTATTTGAAAAGGAGCTCGTGGTTAAGTAATAACAGCCGTGCGGGTCAACCCAGTTACTGAGTTATGGTGAAGGTCAGATAGGCAGTCGCTCCATGTGAAATACTGGTATTCAGCTGCATCCGGTTAGACTGGAAGGCGATCCCAACATAGTTGGGAAAAGGCTAGGCAGATTGAATAAGTGGATGAAGTCAGGACCTCCTCATTTGCGGTGGGCCTTCTTTCCCCAGGTCAGGATATAGGTAAAAAGACGTCTGACAGTCCAAAATGCGCTGGGTGAACGTAAGCACTACAAATGCAGACAGAGAGATAGTAATATTAAATTAAGTTCGGAAGACTGAAAAGCTAATTCTTTCAAAGCTTCCTGTCTCCTACTATTTTACTGTGCCTGACAGGGTCCATAATGATCACAGATATAATTTTAAGTTACCACCTAAGTACACATTTGGGAATGCAAATAAAGTATTGAGTATCGAGTATTTTAGACAAGAAGACAATACTGTAAATTAGTCACAGTCATTTATTCATAAACAAGTAACTTGTATCTGAATTTACACACAAAATTACACAATTACAGTTTAAAAACTACTACACAATGTTCAATAGTTCATTCTCTTAATACAACCTTAATATAACTCCGCGTTTACAACACCCACGACTTTAAATAGCTGTTCCTTCGCAGACAACCACATACCATAGAACCACAATATACTGCTGGTATGTATAATAATTTCAGCATCATAACGCGTTGAAGATGGTTTGCATAGCACGCGGTCACTTTGCGTGTAGCACCAACATACATGTACATACCGCGCGACATAATACATATTTAAGTGAGAATTTTAGCGAGGATTTGGTGGTAACTGGGTTTTCATTGAAGTTTAAAACTTAAAGATGGATATGTTGTGGTAATTAGGTAGGTGGTTAATAGAAACTGGTTTATTTTGTAGTATATCTAGACTGAACTGCCGATGGCCCCAATGCACGGTAAAAGCACCTTCTCACGTGGAAAAGGACCAAGCATTGATCCTGCGCTTACACGCAGCTCACACGCTTATACGATTGCTCACAGCGTAAATATTGGCGATTTCTGACTATTAAATTCAGTACACCAAGCACTATTGAGCTAAATAACGCCATAGTAACGTCTTTCTCGCTTGCCGTTCCCATATTCTACTGTATTAATAGATACTGTTGCTTCCAAATACGCTCACATTGATTCTGAAACAAGTTTTGTACAAAATTGCACGAAAACTGTGACTTCAATTCTACTCAATTTTCGTGCTAGAGATGCAAAGAGTACTGTCCTGTTCCTTCACATGTTAAAAATAAAACATCATTTGAAAACGCAACAGTATAACAGAGATATTTTTTTTTAGTTCAAGCATCACTCAACCATCACAAAGGAGGGACAATTTTTCAATAATTATACGTCGTTCGACAACGTTCATTCGAATCAATGAACGTAAACCGTCTGTCTGAGAGCAGTGGTGGCCCAGTGGTAACGTCCCCGACTTACGAGTTGTAGGTCGTGGGTTCGAACCCAGGTAGGCGCTTAACTTTGTGTAAATAATTTCATCACCACTGCTCTCAAAACGGTGAAGGAAAACATCGTGAGGAAACCGGCATGTCCTAGAACCAAAAATTCAAAGACATGTGACATCTACCAACCCGCACTGGGCCCGCGTGGTAGATTTACAGCCCACTTCCTCTCGAAGAGAGGAGGC
Organism: Tiliacea citrago; assembly: GCA_963921375.1. Classification (NCBI taxonomy): domain Eukaryota; kingdom Metazoa; phylum Arthropoda; class Insecta; order Lepidoptera; family Noctuidae; genus Tiliacea; species Tiliacea citrago. The sequence goes on along the minus strand of OY992804.1, from coordinate 20,111,167 downwards.
CTGTGTCCCAGCAGACGGAACATTATAGGCTGATTATGTTGAAACCGTCTGTCATCATAGTTTTCGACGATTTTTATGTTTTTTTTTGGTATAGTGGCGTGTGCTAGCTAACATAAGGCAAATAATTTAATGTTGTGTTACGTAATGCAAATTCTTTTAGATTTTATTGTATAGATTCAAGTTTTATATCTGAACAGATAGCTGTGCTGCTGGGGAGTTTGTTGCGCCACTTCTTCTTCCCAGCTAAAGCACTAGGAAGTGGTGAAGGGTGGGCGTTTTTGGGGGACTGTCTTATGTAATTTTTGACGTTCGAAAAGTGCTGATTCTCAGCCTAGTTTGAATAAATGACTTTTGATTTTGATCAACCACACAGATGCGATCTGAGCAGTTGATGTCATCGGCCAACTACAAAACCACAATATATTTTGCACCTTAGCAATTTATATTTTTCGCCTTGGCTCACATCTCGCCCCACACGGCAAGGTAACAAACTCAATCTGCACTGTAACAGAGATTCAGCAAATTACCTCAACTAATGCAAGTATAATGCACCCCACTGTTATACATAATATATGTTAGAAAATCCACTGTGTACGGAAAATGCACTGCAGGTGGAAGAGAATGTACAGAAAATTCGCTATATTTGTGAAGTGAGAATAGGTAACGTTGTTTTCATAACTGCAGAATGAGGATCGTGGAATTTATTAAAAAAATATGTTGTTATTATTATGTTTTTGCCGAAATATACAATTATTATTAGATTATAAGTGTGAAACCACACAACAAGTGGAGTGTTGGCAAGCAGAAGCGACGATTGTTTCATTAATTTTAGCTGCAGGCTTAAAATACTTCATAATTGTGTGGCTGCATTTGAACAACTAATGACAAGTCGCTTGAGGTGATACGTAAAAAATAAATCATAGCGAACTGGGCGGCCGTAAGAAAGGGACAGAGTCAATTATTTCCACATGCGAAAAAAGAGACCGCAACAATGCGCTGGAACCAAAACACAACAACGTAAGAACGCCAAACCAAATAAAAATTGTTTAAAAATAAATTAAGCTGTCTATCAAAAATATTTTCAGTCAGAGTTTTCAGTTACCTAATGCGCACATTTCGAATGCAATTTTGCAATGAAATTACTTAGGATTTTAGAATTACAGGAAAAAATATGAAAAAATAGAGATATTTTTGGAATTAAATTTTAACGAGGAAATTTAACCCCATTGCGTTTTCCTTCAGTCAAAGCATTAATCAAATAGTCAATAAACATAATATCTAAAAATTAAATCCATACATGCTGTAGTACTGAAATAATGGTTACGAAAAAGCCCCCAATTTATTTTTGTATCGCCTTAAGCCCCATTTCTACGATGCAAGTTTCTTGCTTCACTACTTGCGTACGCGGACGTCGTTTATTTTTGCCCGGCAATTAAATAACACGGTGTAAGCAATCGTGCGGCTTTAGTCTGGCGTTTTGGGATGCATACTTGATGTTATTTCTAAATCAGTGACCTACTGCAGATAGGGCTTTAGGACCCACAAAAATAGAAAATAAAGGGGTGGTCAAATCTTTGCAAAGTGTCAAGGTGTACAAACGGGATCCCTTCTTTTCGCATAATGTTCTTTTTCCTAATATACTTCGGCATAACGATTTTGGCACAATTTGTTTTGGCATAATAATACTTCGGCATAATTTTTTTAGACATACATTTTATGTTGGCATAATCATCTTAAAGACTAATTTGTTTTGGCATAAATTTGATTCGCATAACGTTAGTAGGCCTAATGACTATTAGCATAATAATATTTAGGCATAACAAAAGTTAGTGACAGAACCGAATTGCTGCAAAACTGACTCCACGTAGTCTTGTTTGTCCTACCCCTAGAGTGTAATTTAAAATCGCGTAGGCGCGCGGGGCCGCCGGAGGCCCGCAGCGCCGGAGCCGTGACAGAAACCCTGCCTGCTGCATGCTGCATGCTTGCTTGCATGCTTGCTTGTTTGCTGCATGCTTGCTTGCATGCTTGCTTGCATGCTTGCTTGCATGCTGTATGCTTGCTTGCATGCTGTATGCTTGCTTGCTTCATGCTTCCTACAGCGAAAAAAAAAACCCACAAAATTGTTCAATACGTTTATTATATTAATATGTTATATATTACCTGATTCAGGAGATATGGCTTTTTTCCAATCGTCGAAATAAATTAGTATATCCTCTTCGGGCAAAAAAGCTAGGGCGTATAAACATTTAATTTCCATGGCAAATAAATAAATGGTAAATAAATTTATGCTTTAGGATATTATGCTTAAAAAAGTTATGGTTTAGAACTTTATGCTTAATAAATTTATGGTTAGAGAAATTATGCTTAAAAAAATTATGCGTAAGCTGTTATGCGTATTTATATTATGCGAAAATATAATTATGCCAAACAAAATTATGCTAAGTTATATTAGGTCTTAAAATTTTATGCAAATGGATAGGGAACCATAAAAAGAGATATATCCGTTGAAAAATATCAAGACCCCTTCCAATTATCTTTATTCCCTAGCTAAACATCGTCGAAGAAATTAGTTTAACAATTCTATCTAACAAGAAAATTACCAGTCGCTTGCTTACAAATTGTTACGTGTTATTAGCATTAGGGAATCAATTTAAATGGAGCCTTCGAGAATTTCTGCCGCCGCCGCGCCGTTAGGAAAATACAGCTCTTTGGAGAATAGGCTAATTTACATTGTAAGGGATGGGACATGTTTGGTTGTAATTAGTCGATTTGTTGATAGTCAGATTTACGTTTGGGAAATGTTTTATATAGAATAAAGTTTTGGTATCGGATTAATATTGTAAATTGATTCCTGGGGAAAGGTAGTTGTTATTTTTAAATAGTAGGTCAATTAACTGGATTTAAAACAATACGCTGTAGGTACAGCGTATTGTTTTAATCCTCGACATGCCTGGAGGCAAAAAGTTACACGGTATGCCTGGGGGGATCTGTCAGACCCGATTGTGTAACGTATTATTTCTCAAATAATTTTTGATAAATAAGATATTATAATTAACTAATGTTTTTACTAGGGATGTAAATTAGCTGTTAAAATAAAAAATAAAATACAAATCAACAACTTTTATTAATTATTTTTCTAATTAAACTCAGGTAGCGTTTTGTAACAAATGAAACATTACTTCGTTACTCTTGTAACATACATTTCAGTGTCACAAAGACCCGCGCTAACAATGCGCTCGTCCTACTAGTACAGGAGCGTGCTCCGGACTGAGGTAGCAGGCGGAGGGCGTCTGGCAATTCTTATCTGCCAGCTACTGAGCGCGGTTACGTGCGAAATTAGAATTTGAATGATATTCAACGGTTTATGTGCAGCGGTGGGTCTGACAGACCCTACCAGGCATACCAAGGTTTGAATATAGTTAATTGCCCTCTCTAGTTCATTACGCTTTTTGATGATCATCGCTTATAGTAATTATGAATTATTAAAATAAAATAAATAATCATTTATACTTACTAATACTTACCTGAGTGCTTACTTAGTAATAATAAAAATGCGAAAGTAATTTCGATGAAACGCCTGAACAGCGCCCTAATTGCGTAAAACATCACAATCGGAATGATTTTGAAGTATATTGCTAATAATTCAAAAAAATTGTCTGCTCAACAACGTAAATAACGCAATGAATGTTGTTGAACTGTTAAAATGAAACCCATTGCTACTGATAGTGTGTTTTTTTGTTGATTATTTATATCCTGGTAGTACGTTTCCGTGGGATACCTCCTGACCTCCACCTGGGTGAAGCCACGGACAAAAGCTCAATCTGCTTAAACTTTTCCCAACTATGTTGAGGTCGGCTACCAGTATAACCGGATGCAGTTGAATACCAGTATTTTATATGGAGCGGCTGCCTATCCGACCTCCACAACCTGCTGGGCTGGGCTGGGCACTGTTCGGGAAGCTACGCAATATCTTCTGGTCCCACATACCGCAGTGTCTCAAGACGAAAGTCCAGTGCGCTAAAAGTCACCCAAAGGGCAATGGAGAGGGCTATGCTTGGAGTTTCCCTACGTGATCAAATCAGAAATGAAGAGATCCGCAGGTGAACCAAGGTAACCGTCATAGCCCGAAGAATTGCCAAGCTAAGTGGCAGTGGGCACGGTCCATTGCTCGCAGAACTGATGGCCGATGGGGCCGAAAGGTTCTGGAGTGGCGACCGCGTACCGGAAGACGAAGCGTTGGAAGGCCTTCTACAAGGTGGACCGATGACCTTGTGAAGGCCGCAGGTATCGAAGCACAGAACTGGTCAAAGTGGCGGTGCTTGGGGGACGCTTATGTCCAGCAGTGGACGTCTTTCGGCTGAAATGAATGATAAATGATGACGGTACCCCTTGGTAAGACTGGCTGTCAGACTTTTGGGCTTCTGACTACCCGTAATGACTGTCAAAGACCTATCAATGTATACAGGTGGGACATGGCTAACGGCTTAACGTACTTTCTGAGGTACGGAAGGATCTCAATATGTAATGGATGGTCACCCATCCACGGACTGACCTCGGTTAGCCACGAGCCATTTATTTTAGTCGACATCCCAATTATATTTCTATGTCGCATCACTAGCGCCCTCTAGAGCACTATAATTTAACTATGTTTTTATTAAGGCTATGAACTGTGTGAATTCAAACACGGCGAGTCAACAATATTAGCATAATAAACATATTACCACGATTTAGTGTTCTTCGCTAGTCATAGTAAGACGACGAGGAATGGGTTTTGTGACCATTTTCTTACATTTGACGACTCATTATTTAACTGATGGTATTTCATTCGTTCTGAAGCTAAGGGAAACCACAAATCACATAATGCGTTTAGCGCTAAATAAATAAATAAAAATCTTTATTGCAGACCACAATGATCCATAAAAAAATACAATAAAATGGCATACAAACAAACTCATGCCTTTCTTAATATTTACGCGGCTTTTTCCAATCACCGCTTGTAGGTCTTGGTAACATACATCCTGTCAGCAAACACATAAACAACAACAGCCATAAAAAAAAATTCAGTATTACTTTTAATGTTAATCTGGCACTTTGAGTACTTTATGCGGCCTACCCAAATGTCCTTTCTTTGGTATTATTCAAAGAGTCGGATTTGAGCTACACGATTACTGACAAATTCGTGCACTGACTGGACAGGTCCACTCAATCTATTTCCTCAAAAGACAATTTCAGACACCAATCTACATGGCCTTCACATGATCTGACCAAGATTATATCTGGACTTTAAAAGATACCTCGTGAGTTTGTTTCGGCCTTTCTTTTCAGGGTAGTCAGATAGGAAACGCCGACCTCATCTAGTTTTTGAAATATGATTGACGCGTAAAAGTGTATGTACAAACCTACTTACAGAAATAAAAATCATTCATCATTCATTTATCATTACAGACCGCGGCAGTAATGTACCTACTATTATTGGCAGAACCTTTATACGGATAGGAATGTCTTATCAATAATACTTTATTATACTGGTGCCTTGTGTACCTCTTTCTGCCGGTTTCTGAAAGTAGGTATAACATCTGTATCAAAATGTCTTGTCAGTGGTTGCTGTAATTTTGGTCAACCATTATTGGTTAGTTTTGGTCAACCAAAATTTATTAGTTTTGGTCAACCAAAATTTATTGGTTTGATTGAACCATGGTTGTTGTGATCAACAACTCAGGGTTTGACATTAGAATAGAAACCACACCACGCACCATAAAAATTAGAGATATAGGTACATAAATGTATAAATTTTACATAGGGTGACAATGGACGGTCTTATCGCTAAAAGTGATCTTTTAAAGACAACCGTTGGATGGATTAAGGGGGAAGGAGAGACAATACTGCAGGTATTCTGTGGTGTACTATTTACATACAAAAAATCCAGATGGAAAACCCAATTCCACTTTGCCTGACCGGGAATCGAACACAGGACCTAATGCTCATCAGGAGTGCTTGCGACCAATAGATAACGAGGTAGTTTTTTATAAAAATCTGGCTGTTATTTGTATATTTTGGTGTCTTCCACGCGAACGAAGTCGCGGGCAGAAGCTATATCTATACAATAATACTCGTGCAACAAGAGAAAAGAACATAAAATGATGTAAGGAGAGAGATAGTGTGGTTAGAATCAGAGATAGTGTGGTTAGAATCAGAGATAGTGTGGTTAGAATCAGAGATAGTGCGGTTAGAATCAGAGATAGTGTGGTTAGAATCAGAGATAGTGCGGTTAGAATCAGAGGTTTGACACCGCTTTTGAAAACCAGAAGTTAAACACCAGAACAACATGGTCTTTCCCATCCATCGATTTAATTGAATCTCAAATAATTGTCATTTTGCGCTCCTAAAAAATATTATTGAACACTAATATGATTATCTTTATCTCACTCTCACTCTAATATTATTACTCTTTTTGTTAGCCCCAAATAATTACTATTTGGGGTCTTAGCAATGCTAAATAGCTAAGTAACTGCGACCAACTTGGATGCAGTGAGGTTGGTCTCAGGTATAACCTAACCTAAACCATTTGGTCAGGGTGCCCTAGCATTAGTTACTGCGACCAACTTGGCTCGCGTGTGGATGTTTACAGTTCTAACCTAACCTAAACGGTTTGGTCAGGGTGTCCTAGCATAGTTAGTAGTTACTGCGACTTACTTGGCTCGCGTGTGGTTGGTTCAGTTCTAACCTAACCTAACCCATTTGGTCGAGGTCAAGGTCCTAGCATAGTTAGTGCGACCAACTGTGAGAATAAGCCAGAAAATTAAATAGAGGCTAATATTAAAAAAAAATATTGCATCATTAGAAGCCCAATAAGTTTTAAGAGTTTCAATAGAAGGCGTACATCATTATAAGGTCAATAAGTTAAATTTTTCACATTATAATTCACTAGGTACGTAACTATTCCCTTAAAACCACATAAACAATAAAGCCAATTATGATAAAGTCTTGATAAGGTACATAAAAGCTACGCATACCCAAACTGCGGTCACCCATCGTTATAAGTTCATATCGGGTCGCTGTTGCCCTTTGATTTCGATGTTTACTTGAAAACTATGTTTTCCTGTTCAACAAATTTTGACTCTCTAGAATCATGAATATGGTTTTGGTTTCGGAGAATTCATAACGAAGGGATATGGCACAATGAGTTAGTATAATTGGAATACACACCCTGTATTCCAATTATCCATCGAAGAAATATGAACCTATGACAATATAATAATTATTATATTTGGTGATTAAAATAATAATTGATGAATTCAGAAAGCACTCTTGGACACGGCACGTATAGTGAGGAGGTTCCTCTCTCTAGAGCCCTGACCACCGGTAGCTTGGACTTTGTTCTTGATGCCAATGGGCCACTATTTTTTACTTTTATATGTTTTTTTAATGAAAATATTATTAATATATTATATGTAAATGTAACATAGGAAATAATAATTGATGAGTTATTAATAATCTGCATGAGTGGTGATGGGTACTGATATATTTGGTTAAGCTGCTATACGAGAGGAAGTTTACTATTTTATCACAGGGTTGACAGCTAAATGTTGATGCTACCAATTTTTACTCAAAGGCAACTTTCGATTTAAAAAAAAAAACGAAAACTGGACTGCGGAAATGCTTGAATGCAGTTTTTAAAGAAAACATAACTCTGTACATAAAACTCGTATATAAAACGTACAAATATAGCTCAGTCCTGTCGAAACTGTTCCACTTTCAAAATATACCACAGACTGAAAACAAATACCAACATTAAACCCTCATCCACAAAATAACGCCACAGTATAACAAATAACAGCAGTCCTTCTTTATGATTGGCTGTTTACGACTGTGACGTCACTACGGAGCTCCGTTCATTTGTTTTTATTGCCTCCCGCAGAATTATGCACGTCGGACAGATGAGTAATGATTATGACACGAATAATATGAAGGTGTTGCTTAATTCTCATGGCTGGGGGTGCCTTAAGGTTTTTTGTTAAGGGTGGTTAAATGGAATAATATCCTTCTTTATGGCAATGAAAATAATGTTCTATATTCACTCGTGGGTTTCGTGAAAAGTAAGACTATGGAATTAGATTAAAAGAGGTTAGGTTTGAAGGGGGTCAAGATAACCAATAGTGGTTATCCAGAAGATGGTGGTTATCAGTAGTAGTTAGAAGCAGTAGATAACTTGTGTATCTTGTGGTTATGTTGACTGTTCTTCTTGTAAAATACTAGTGGTAATAGAATACTACATGTTTTTTTGTCACAACCTAAGGCCCGGCCGTTCACCAGCACCTCAGATGTGACAATCAACGTGGCCACCTACTGGGCTCAAATAATTATGAATACAACAAAAAAGACTGTACCATCGACAGGAAAAGAAGAACAAGATGGCCGCCGACCTCGTAGGTTGTGTTTTCATTTCGTTAAAATTGCAGCCAAGCTGTAGGTGATCTGTCATTCCTCCTGCCGATCTATTCTGTTAAAATCTCACCGTGTAAACGTAGGTGAAGTGAGCTTGAAGTGACTTGTTAATAGTGTCAATCCCTCACTGACAGTTCACTCCACGCTCACTTCACCTAAGTTTTCACGGTGAGATGGTTACAGAATAGCACTGCTGATGATTGACACTTTTGACAGCTCACTTCACATCAGTTTTCACGGTGAGATTTTAACAGAATAGACCGGGTGGATCGTACTAGTAGTAATTGAAGTAGCACAGCTACAATAGGTTGACCTATTAGACAGATCAAATCTATAAATATGTCTAGATAGACAGTCAAAGCTGTGAACTCATAAAAAAATAAATCAAATGCACGTACACTTGAATAACAGAATAATAGCACAATGACGTGTCGCGACTGTAAGATGTAGCTATCACCCACACTAGCATAAAACTGGCGTTGGTTTTAGTTCTTTTGCAGCGCGACACTCTATCTAGACATATAAATAATCAAAGAGATAGATATTGGTTTTAGCGTGCAAGTAAATTAAGTTATAAATAACAGACTTACCTATCCATTATACAATATTAAATTAAGTCGAGTACGTTAAAATAACTGGAAAAAGAGAGGACTGACGAATTAGTCTTTGATCCCTTTTCAAATAATCATAATTATATTTTCGAATTTTATTTGTTTTTCCCTAAACACATTTTTCGTTAAATGTTTGGAAACTAAATCGAAAACTTAAAGTCTGTTCCGAAATAATCGGATATAAATGTAAACAAACCCTACTCAGGGTTTCAACTTTATATCGAAGAGTTGAGCTGCACGATTAGCTACTGACAAAAGCTTGCACTGATTGGACAGGTCCATTCTTTGTATGGTTCTTTTGTCAAATGACCATTTCAGGCACGGATCTACACACCCTCTCCTCCTTTTCACATGATCTGACCAAGATTAAAAGAGACTTTGACCCCTGAGTTTGTTTCGCCATTTCTTCTCAGGGGTAGTCAGATAGGAAATGTCAACTACATCTAGCTTAATTTTGATTTTTAATATGACATGTACAAGTGATATCCTATTTACAGAATAAACGATTTCATTTAATTTCATTTATCTCATTAATTTTTCAACAATAATTACTTGAATTATATTATTAAATTTGTTATTGCAAAATCATTGACATTATTTAACCTCAATTATCAAATTAAATCATCTTACGGTGACTCGAAATTAGAATTTCGGGTTCAAATATTCAAATAATCACACCAAAGCACTCAATTTGTAAGTGACACTACAAATTGGCCCCCAAAGGTACATTTTCTGAACCATTTGTTTACATTTTTAGCACACTCGGTCGATAAGTGCTGAACGAAGAAACAGTGACAAAGAAAAATAAAAGTACTCACCGCACACAGCAGCACGAGTAGTAAGCACCGTATTAGCATGGTGGCTGAACCTCTCCTCACATCACGTTACACGGAATTAAGTCATTTGCACCTGGAACAACAAGAAAATTGCATTAAATCACATATACACAGATATTACTAGTAGAGTACTAATACTTATAAAATAATTGTAATTATTCACTGCCTCATTGTCAGAGCGTATCAGCATCAGCATGAGCCATAGGTACGATCATGGCTTATACGTCACTGTTGATATCTGATTTTGATTTTATACATTCACGTAAAGTCTGTTCCAAAACTAACAGACGTAAGTGTAAACAAACCCGTTCAGAAGTTAATTGCGTAACACAAATAAAATTACAATTGATCGCATTTTCTTTCATTTTCACAGTTCAGCTACGTTCATTGCGCTATTTACGTTGTTAAGCAGACGAATTTATTAAGTATGAAGCAATAGATTAGAAATATCCTTCAAAACCTTACTATAACCATACCATGCTTATACAAAAAATTGAATTTAATGGTATCCATGGGAGTTTGCTTCGTTGGTTTACGTCTTATGTAAGAAATAGAACTCAGACGGTTGTGGTCAATGGATTCTCTTCAGACGTGATCAGCGTGACATCTGGTGTTCCGCAGGGGTCGATACTGGGTCCACTACTTTTTATCCTATTCATAAATGATATAAACACTTGTTTTAAAAATCGTGGTTTCCTTCTATATGCTGACGATCTTAAAGTATTTCGTAAAATAAGAACCGTTGACGACTGTTTTTTTTCTGCCTATTGTCTGACTACTACTACATCTAAGTTTATCCAAATGTAGGTATATTTCTTTTACCAAAAAAAAAAATACCGTTCAATTTACATACTCTCTCTGTAACATTCCTCTGAAAAAGGTTTCCCTAATTAAAGATTTGGGTGTACTCTTTGATTCAAAGTTACACAATGATGCACACGTTGATCACGTCACAGGTTTTCAACTCTACGGCTTTGTAAGATGGACCTGCAACACATTTAAGAAACCATCTACATTCTTGCTACTGTACAAAGCACTTATTAGATCTCAACTGGAATATGCCACTTGTGTTTGGAACCCCATCTACAATAAATACAGTGACCAATTGGAATCAGTGCAGCGTAAATATCTTAGCTTTCTTAACCATAAATTATTTAAGAGGTGGTCATCATATCACACTCTTCTAGATAAATTTTCCCTGTCAACTCTTAAAGTAAGGAGACTGTATCATGATCAATAGTTTCTATACAAGATTTGTCACAATAAATTTGATTGTAATAACCTAATAAACCAAATATACCTTCGCATACCTAGTCGTTCCCAACGTATTCGTGGTGCTTATACTCACAGTCTATTCGCGCCGAAACGGTGCAGAACCAACGCAGGAGAACGAGCGCCTTTACGTCGACTAATGAAAAGTTAAAACCAGTATTTTCAAAAAACCCTTTTAGATTACATATAGCTTTAGTTCTTATATTCACACATGTTTTTTCACAAGACACACTAATTAATAATAATACACAATAAATTGTTTGCTAACTTTGCTTGGACCTTGCTGAAACTATTTTCACTGTTGCATTAATTTGTGGATAACGATGCTGGTTGCGTGATTACTTATGTGTTTATAAAATATCTGTACCTAAATATTAAGCAGTATTGCGCAATTGTTTGTTATCCTGAAAAAATAAAAAAAACTTGGATTGTGATTGAAACTGTGATACACAATTCGGGTGCTGGTTAAATTCTTACGAATGCTGGTTAAATCTGACATGTTTCAACTTTATATCCCTCCACTTTTTCTAATACTTAATTATTGTTTGATTATATCATTTTTAAATTGTAATTAAAAAATCATCGTCGAAAATTGAGGTTATAAAATTATATTTTCAAATTTATAAATCAAATGAATTTGTTAGTGGCACTACAAAATTATTACCTATCCCTGTGGATACTAATTTTGTAGTGCCAATGTAAACAAATAGATCAGAAAACGCAACTGTGTGTGTTTTCTGATCTATTTAATTACATTTTTCTCTGATAATTTTGGAACAGACTATAGGTACCTTCACCTCATCCCCCTTGGCAATCCGTAGAAAGTTTTCTATAAGTATTCCATCATTTTGGCACGGAACTCTGCGAGTACGGGCCGTGACGTCACTATCACGGACTGGCTGGCACACAGGAACGTTCCCAATTTGAAAACAAACGAACTTTTATTTACTGATTTTATTGTTTAGCAGTTTCGGAAGGGGAGGAGGAAAATTTTAAGTAGACAATCTGTGAGACCTTCTGGGAACAGTACAAGGACTATATTGCTCTACCAGAAAGCTAGTTATAGTAGTAGTAGTTATAATTCAGTCAATAATATGGCACATCGAACGTGACAAACCAAACCGTTCGCAAAATCAAAACTTGGTGTGCTATAATACATAACCAGCCTATAATGTTCCCTCTGCTGGGCACAGGCACACTCTTTGTGAGGGAGTGGGCTGTAATCCAACACGCGGGCCCAGCGCGGGTTGGTAGATGTCACATGTCTTCGAATTTTTGGTTCTAGGACATGCCGGTTTCCTCACGATGTATCCCTCCAGCCATTTTCACAACTGGGATTCGCAACCAGTTTTCTTTCACCATTTTGAGAGCGAGTGGTGATGAAATTATTTACACAAAGTAAAGCACCTGTCAGGTTTCGAACCCTCACTTAAGTCGGGGCCATTACGACTGGGCCACCACTGCTCCTATAAGTGTGCTATATTAAAGGCCGCGAATTCGATATAATACCTTAATAAAGTAAGACTTTCCTGATGAAGTACAAGCTGCTATTTTCGCCCTCATAGTTCTCACACATTGCTGTGTACCAATTTGAAAGATGCTTGCGAAAATAAAGGCGTATGCCTCAAAAAATAGAACAGATTTTGAAATCCCTTACGTTTGCATGTAATTTTGTCGATGAGGACCAGGGTGTAAAGTTCACTTATCCTCCATAGGAAAGGGTGGATCCTCCGACCAGACGGGTGTTGTGTCTGGTGGGCAACTGCCCGACGATTGATGTCGGGACATTGTATATATGCTAGTCGCGCGGTAAACTCTGCTTGCGCGATGCAGGATTTTGCGTGACGTCAGTGTGACACGTAGTTCGCATGTGGCGATATTGATGCCGCCACAAGGTGAACAGTTTGCATTACCTTGTTTGCAAACCGTTAAATAAATAGCAAAAAAACTGTTAATTCTTTTCATTGATAATGTCGTGATGGCCCCGTGGTTAACATGTTCAGTGCCGGGAGTGCTCCTGGAGGGTTCACTCAAGTCGCATATGGGATGCCGGGACCCTCGCGGAGGGCTCATTTTAAATATCCGCATTTCTTATCAAATACAGCATTGTAAACTATGAAAATAAAATCAGTTCTATATTTTATCAAGATTTAATAGTATACTCGTTGGGTTTCAAATACAAGCTTTTTTATTTATATTTACATTTATTTTTTATTTAGTTTTTTTTTTTATCATTATAACTTGCTTTATGTATGCGGCATGGCGTATCAGCTCTACGAAAAGTGGATGGAGTCGAAAGTGTTAAGGCTTCGCCTCTCATCCTCGAGGTTGTGGGTTCAAATCCGGGCAAGTACCAATGTGACTTTTACAATTCATATGTACTTTTTGAGCTGTTCAATAATTCAGAAAAAAGTCTAAATCATCAAACAGTACGAATAAATAATACCTAGTTGGTATCTTTAGATCTAGGGATCAAAAGATCATCTTGCAAAAAAGAAGGCTCAATGATTTGACAAAATGCCTCTGTATTTACGGATACCTTTTTTTCTCTTCAATAATATAGAAAGAAAAACTCCAAAAATCTTGACTTTATTTTCCAAATATCCTAAGTCTTAGCCTAAGTACGCTTAGCCGAGTAATCTAGATCCTGCTGACGTATGTAAGTATATCATTCTACCTTTCTTCGGCACAAAAAGCTAAGGAAAATTGTACAAGACTTAAAGAATTTGGAAGAGATATTGACAAGTTTAAAACTAGTAGTTCTACGACCAGTAGCCCTCGCGACCACAAACTTTTTTGCTACAATTAATAAACCACTAAAGTTATTTAAAACGGGACAATTGGAGATATAGTAGATGGTAAAGAAAAATTATGAGTACCTAAAAATTAAGACCAGGCAGTCTAAATCAAATTTCCACGCAAGCTTCGCCCCATGCTCCCCGCCAGTCCGTTAAGTGCTAAACGCTAACACATCAGTAATAAAGTCGAATATCGCGTGCGCTCTTTGATCTTGTTCGAGCTCGAAACTAAATAACGTAAGTCTCAATTGTTTTTTCGTTTATATCTAAAGTAATAATTGATCTAGAGGAAAAATATCTGCAGTGGCTGGATAACTATATAATAATTACCCAGGAGCTTAGCCTGTACGTAGTTTGTCAGTAAGTGAATGAATTTAGGATTTTTATTAAGTATATCAACAGATTAGCCTATAACTGCATAAGGTTTGCCAGCCATACGTGCACCGTCGAGGGCCGTACCTGTCTAAGATCTACCACATCCATACTCCCTAGATCCGGGCCCACCTCGCGTGCCGTACAGCTGTAGGTAACCGACGCTCCGGCGCCGTTCCAATCCGTTCTTATTGATGACAGCCATTACTTCGCCCTTCAGCGGCGGTAAACGTATTGTAGAACTTTCGATATGTGCTTATGTAACGCTAGGGTGGAAGAAAAATCGAAACGATGGGTAATATCGATCTGTTACACTACGGAGCAAAGGGTTCTTTAAATACAGAGAAGGAATGAACAATTGTAGGCCAGAGAATCAGCATTGGCATCTGACCTGGCGATGCGGACTCAAAAGGAAACCTCATGTGGCTTCCCTGGTACCTCATTAACGGCATAACTATGTAAATGTCTATTAACTGCTCCTAAATTACGATGTTTACTTCTTTTTATTTACACACTTTGACATAACCTTCAATTTTAATTTGAAATATTTATTAGTGACTTGTGGACAGAATATTAATACAGATTTGTTACAGTTGTAATGGCAATGTTGTCATTTGGTTTAAATATGTAGGTTATTATTTTAGTAATATTTTATATAGATTATTTTTTAATTTATGAATGTGAGAACGGTGTAGGCTTAATAGACTGTAACTTTGTAAACTATCTTCTATTTTGTTAAGTACTTGGTACTTGTTGTTGGTGCTTGTTGGTTGGGCCTACACCGTCCTCCCACACCTATTAACACTGTAACTTGAAAACATTGTAAAAACCCACTTTTTTTAAAAGAGTAACCAGTAAGTAGTAAGTAAGTTTTTTGCCGGCTCTTCTCCATAGCAAACGACCAATTGGAACAGTGCACCTAACTTCTGACGTTTCGTAAGTGCCCATGTAGGTTTATGTGAAATAAAATATTTTGATTATGATTTTGAAAAAAAACGGAAGGATCACTCGTGTGTCTGTCTATCCGTCTGTCACAGCCCATTTACTCCAAATATACTTTACCGATTAAGTTGAAACTTGGTACACATATGAATTTCTCAACAAACTTACTTTCGCATTTATATTATTAAAGTTAGGATTTGGGGGGCAAATTAGAAATTTAAAAAGAAAATGTTTTGCAATTGGTACCATGTGACATGTCATTCTTGATGTAAGGAGCTCAGATATATATTTTAATAATTTTAAAATCCATACTTTAAAACTTATTTAAGAAAATCGATGAAAATTGACCACCATATTTCCGAAACTACTGAGCCTAAAATTTTGAAAAAAAATCTGGTAATTTTTCTTTACTTATAGATTACAGGAAAACCTATAAAAAGTCTATGGTCTTAAAATAACATGGTAACAAATCACTCAATATTGTCCGTACAAACTATATTTGCAAATGTATGAGGGAACATGTATTTCAACTACAATGTAAAGTTTGTTCTTGGAATAAACTCATCCCAACTACCGAACCCTTGACTGTTCGTAGTCCGACACGTATTTAGTCCGTTTTTTTTAACATAATAATATACTCGTACAGAATTATGTAATAAATTTAGTGTTAGCTCGTTTATTATATTTAAGGTAATCAGCTAATTGATTGAAAAAAAGTATAAGGCAAAATTACACCACGTTAGTGTTTGCCAGATTTTATGGTTTATGACATTTATTTCTCAAAAACAGAATACAATTATTCACTTAGAATGAGAAACACTGGTTGCATACATAAACGTCAGATTTCAAGCCATTAAACCTCGCTCTATTTAGAAGCGCACCATAGTACAATATTACCCTGGACATCAAATGCAAGTCAGACAAGAAAAATTACCTTTCTAACATTCAAAATACGCAAAAAAAAAACTATCAATATCAAATATCAAACAGCAATCGTCTTACACTTGTAACAATTACCAAAGCACTCAAAAGAACCTGAACGTTTTCTAAAGCCTAAGTTTTGAAGAAAAAACTATTAATCCCCGAACATTGGACTGAAAAGTGTGCGCTAAAAATGTGAGCCTCACGGAATCTCAACTAGTGATGGGAAATGTCACTGTGGTGTATAAGTATGTTATCGAGTGACCGATTGCCACTGAAAGAAGATGTCTCTATTTTTGTTCCCAGCATCTAAGTAGGTATATCATGCAGAAGTACGTATTGTGTGTGGCTATAGCAATGGTTAACATAAGGAACTTTAGATGGACATGTAAAGTGTTTCAAAATTAACCCGACAAACTGAGAGGTACTTTAGACCATCGAACTGTATTACTTTTACTATGGGACCAAACAGCTGTCCTATACAGTTTAGAATAGTAGGTACTCGTATTAAACTTTAAAATGGAACAGCAGATTTTTTTTGCGATTTCATAATTGGTCCCATAGTAAAAGTTATTTAGTTCGATGGTTTTAAAGCACTACTTAAAGTTTGTCGGATTAATTTAGAAACACCTTATATAGAATACACTTTATTCGTTTACAATTATTTGGCAAAATGGACAGTTGTTGATCCTTTGATCTTTGATTTTTTATTGATAAAACGAAATCAAAGTGAGCACAAGTTTTTATTAAATCGTTTATTGCCTTCAGTTCCTGTTAGTGACCACACGGTTTAAAAAAAAAAAATATTGATTTGATTTGATTTTCAGAAATCCTTTCTTAGTGCACTATTTACCTACATTTATTTATTGCTTTAGGCTGTGTATTATCTGTCATTCAATCATAACATCATGTCTGTTTTCCCCGAAAGGTTGAAGGCAGAGGTGTACCTATAATATATATACCTATACCCACACTTCGCCTGTTATATTTAAGTTCCATGTAATAGGGAACGAGTCTATTGCCGTCAAACGGGCACAAATTCAGACTGCGGGCTGCTGCTCAATCAATCAGTCAGAAAATGTTTAAGGGTACGTAGGTACTTGACAAATAAAACAATCTCAAAGTAAAACAAACATTTCCGAAGCCTTTGTCCTGACCTGCCCCTCAATCAAGTCAAACCTCCGTAAAGACAGAATAAACATTTACCTTTGAAGTTTGTCGACATTTTGCCATCACTAGGGGTTCCGTCAAACGATCCGTGAGCTGTTCACGAAGTTTCGACAAAGATTCGCATAAAGTTTTCGAATAAAGGATTCGTCGAATCAGCACGGATACCCGACAATCGGTGAAGAAAACATGGAAATATAAATATTATTTATCCGGTAGTTGTTACAAGACGTTTTCTTGAGAAAACTATTTACGTATTTGTTTTCTTTTATACTCGTAGTCTTTAGCTGGTATTGATTTTATTATGTTAGCGCTCAGTTTGCGGTAAATGTGGGATGATTAATGATCAAACATGTTTATCTTCGGTTTATTATTTAAAGTTATCTTTTCATGTTTTAGAGGCACAGGAATATACCTATATGTGGGTACCTTTATTCACTTCGTGGAAATGGAAGTGGCCCACGAAGTTGAGCTGACTTGAGCTACACGATTACTGATAAATCCGTGCACTGACTGGACGGGTCCACTCAAATCTCTATGGTTCTTTCCTCAATAGACCATCTAAGATATTACACTGCATGGTCCTATTTTCCAAGATTATAATTATCTGGGCTTTAAAAGAAACCTCTGAGTTTGTATCGGGCTTTGTTTTCAGAGTACGTTGTCAGTTAGGAAACATCGAAATCATCTAGTTTTAAAATATAATTTAATTTTAACTTGAACTGAAAGTGTTTTGTTAACCAATTTACAGATATAAAGGAGCAGTGGTAACCCAGAGGTAACGGCTGCAACTTACGAGTTGTACTTTGTAGGTTCGAACCCATTTTTTTTTTGGGTAGGAAATTATCAAATAACTCTCCCACTCTGGGCGGGGCGGGAGGGCGTGTCAGACTTTTACTGACTAAAACCCATCCGTGTTCCTTTCGTTGCCTGTGTGCCAGGGCCACGATATCCCTTTCGGACAAACTCGCAACCCTGGCAGGCATTGGCCCTACCGGACCCCGTCAGTTGGTGCTGACATCTCTTTGAGGCGCACATGGCACACAACGCGCCGTCGGCCCGGGCCTGGGGGTCTACTCCCTAAGCACGAAGTCCGTTGTGTCGGCCTTCGTTACGGGCGTTTCCTACTCCTTATCACCTTCGGACGGATGATTCGTGCCGGACCCGAACGAAGAATGAATGACAACACGATTTGACAGTTGTCCCTACTCCCGATGCGTTTTTGCCCGTCCGAAAAGTTGAACTTGACACTTGTATTGACGGCTCGTTATGTCAGTTGATACGACATCAAAAAACAAAATAGGCAAAGGTATCAACAGGATAATGCCGGTTTCGGAACAAAATTGGCAAAAATAATTCAATTCTATATTTAGACATAATAAAAAGTATATTGTTAAAAAAAAGCGGTCGTTTATAACTTTTGACTTTTGACTTATAACTTTAAATATTAATTTTTGATTATTTAAACCTGAAAACCACAAAATAAGTAAACCGGTAATCGACCGGTAAAATTGCGCAACTCTATAGACATGCGTCATTCGTTCACGAAGATTGTCTATGATACCGTTGGAAACTGATGAATCCGAAATCATTAGGGAGTAGGGTTCACTGCGACGTATCGGACTACTGTCGGACGGGCCCGTTGCTTAGTTAACGGACTTAGGGAGTAGACCCCCTGGTCCTTATCGGACGGAGAGCTACCCATCGCTCACCGTCCGCAAGCCCGCACCTACGGTGGCCGCAAATCGGCTTGCGACTCCCGCCGCCTGGGGCATCACCTGCGGCGACTACGGGCGCGAGGGCGTAAACCTCCTCCTTTGCGAGCATTACTGCTTCGCATAAGGAAGTGACGGCCTCCCATGCACTCTCACTCCAAACCATGGCCTAAACCAGGGCCAGACGCGAGAGATCGCCGCCGCCGATCGCCTCCGTGAGGACACGGCGGTGCTCCGCCTAAGCCGGGCAGACCTCCACCGTATGCTCCACCGTGTCCTCCGGGTGATCCACACAGTAGACAACCGGGCGTTTCCTCCCGCTTTATCCTGAACAGGAAATCCCGAAACAACCGTGTCCGGTGAGGGCCTGCGTCAGGCGGAAGGTGAGGACCCCATGGCGCCTGTGTGTTACTTCTTAAAAAGGGGACTTATCGCTAAAATTATGGCGTGCCCAGCGACGGGTTGCGTCAATCGTACCTCCATGCCGCCATGAGATCCCGCCGGAACTCCATCCGCTGTGCTGTGATTTCTCGCGGCAGCGGAGTTACGCCCCGGCGTTTCGCCTCCTCGCGCCACTCTCAGATGTGCGCGAGGACTTTTGCCTCTAGATCCCATGGCGGCAGGCCTACAAGGAGGCTCGCCGCCTCATGAGTAGGTTCGAACCCAGACAGGCGCTTTCGTTTGTGTAAATTATTTCTTCACCACTGCTCTCAAAATTGTGACAGAAAAAATCGTGAGGAAACTGGCATGTCCTAGAACCAAAAATTCGAAGTCATGTGACATCTACCAATCCGCACTGGGCCAGCGATTGGAGCACTGGGCCAAGAGGGCCTGGGATTACGGCCCACTCAGAGGTGGCCTGTGTCGCAGCAGTGGGAACATTATAGGCCGATTATGTTATGTTATTATGTTACAGATATAAATATCATTTATTATCATCGTTCTCCTACCTTACCTAAATTTATTTGGGTAAGGTAGGAGAACTTTCTTCCATACATCTCTATAGTCATCATCTCGGTAGTCACCCCCTTCCTAGCCATATCATCTTTCACACAGTCCATCCATCATTTCGTTAATCTTCCCCTACTCTTCTTGCCATCGACATGTATACTCAAAACTTTCCTCACGATATTTTCCTCATTCCTCCGCATCACATACCATGACAATTTATTATATTATGTAAATATACAAGAGTGGCTTTATGGGGGGGAGTTAAAAAAGTTTGGCTTTATTAACAACTTGTATGCATGTAGTAAAAACATACCTACCCCAAATACCACACAAGAAATCAGAACAATGTCAGATAAACAACGCTTAAGTAATCCACCTAAATGGGCCAAAGCTAATTTCTAGTTACATAATTCATTCGTATATTTTCATTCTGTGACAGATGGCGTGTTATGAATGCATATAAGCCACGTAAGTATTACTACACAGTAGCTAAGTAACTTAAAAACAAGGCATTAGGCATTTCCCGTTTACATTATAAAATAATTTTAGCTCCTAGTTGATTAGTTAGGAAATATTGTTGAGGTGACGCAACATTTTGCTATGAATATTTAATCAGGCATGGAATTTTATTTTGATACTGTTTATCTTGGTTCAATAAACTGTTCTAATTATTTATTATATTTTGCCCTTTTTTCCTAAAGTAATTAATATTGTAGGCATCTTTTTATATAAGCACCTACTATGGTTACCTTAAGAATAATTAATGAAGTAATAAATTCTTTTAAAACAGGAGTAGGTACCTAATTTCAGTTCTTCTTCGTTAAAAATGCGAGCTTGTAATGTTCGCAGACTGTGCTGTTATCATGTTTAATTAATGAGTTACTCTTAATGCAGCAAACGCCTCGTTAGTCTGAAGTTAGCAACCACCAGGCACATGGGCTAGTTTCTCTTCTAGATCAATTCAAAGTAGGATTTAGTAACAAAACCATGATGGACCATACCAAAGAATTAAAACATTTTTACAAATGAGTGATGATGGTTTCCGGTATCGTATTCGACAAGCAGAACACTGACTTTATTTTTACTAGAGCTTCGCCCGCGCCTTTGCCCGCGCATAAAAAGCCTGTTTTTACGGTTTCGTACCCGAAGGGTGTCAAACGGAATCCTAATATTATTAAAACTCCGCTGTCTGTTCGTCCGTCCGTCCGTCTGTATGTCAGCGGCTGTATCTCATGAACCGTAATAGGTAGACAGTTGAAATTTTCATATATTGTGTAGGTATTAAATTTCTATTGCCGCTAAAAAAACAACATAAACTTAATAAAACACAAAAATGTACACTTAGTTTGCAAATAATCTTTGACTTTGACTTTAAAAAATGGTTTTTCGTTGCTTGTTTGCTAAATGTCGTACAGTGGCACGGAACCCCCGTAGGGTTCCATGCAAGTCTGACTCGGACGTGGCCAGTTTTTTTTAATATTGAGAGTCATGGATAATGTAGCTTCCCATTAGTGAAAAAAATTTCAGAATCGTATCAGAAGTTCCGTTGAAAATGCATTATTAGGTAAAAAAAAAGCTCTGATAGATTTTTGTATGGATTTTGTTCCAAAGTATGAAAGTTCTATACCTACCTATCAAGAACGGTTATCAATCGGTAGACAACCCACATACTCCTCATAGCAAACCGATGGATTCACATTCATTAGTTGATTGACTAGTTTGGGACCTTAATTCAAAAGGGCTTTCATGAAAATTCACGCAACCATTTGGCGCCCACTTTGACAAGGGATCTTCCATTTCAACCATGAATATAAAATATATGATGACGTTTATCATTCGTTTATCATTCAGTCACAACTAAAAAAATATAGACCTGACCACTCAGTGCTGCCATCTTGTGAACGTTATTTCAGAAAACACTCATTGTTTAGCAAAATTATGTCTTATTATTATTGTATGACGACAGTAATGGCAGTTTTATGACATTTCTATAACACGGGAAATGGACGTGACTGTGTCAATTTGATAAATAATTAGTTTCCTTGATTGTACATAGTTCGCTTGTAGCTCTGCAGGATTGGTAGGTTTTATTGTAGACAGTTTCTCAGTAATTTCATGATGAATAAAATAAAACGAATACTATTTTTATCTTTGAGTCAAGTATAAAAATAAACCATACACCGTTTGATACGAAAATAATCTGTAATCTTAGTATAGATAATGTTCAAATTGCCTTCACGTGTTCTCCGTAGTGGTCCACTTTGCATAATGATATGGGGTTGTCTATCAAACGGTATCATTACAGATAGCTCTTTAGTTTATTATGAACGCCGTTTCCATCGATTTATTTGTACTTCACTCGTAATCACGTGTAGGGGAAATTGGGATTCTATGTTCGCTTTTATCTAAATAGGTACCATTGCGATAGTAAGTTATCTAAGCGCATAATGCAAAAAAAAAGTTGCTGGGGTGAGCGTAAATTTATTATTAAAAATCACGGTTTAGTTTGATTTTAAGGATAAAAGTTGTTTGCAGTGTGCCTTACTTATCGGTCACATTATATTGTAGGTCAGTGCAGCATAGGGTGGGATTTGCTTGTAAAAAGATAAGGGTTCAAACCCTTATCTTTTCGATTTTATTACATCTAATCAGGATAGTTGTAAAAAAATCGAAAAATGCTGTTTTAGGTTTTTGAGAGCATTGCAAATTGGTACTCACATACATAAATAACTCACTTCGTTTACGTTCATACATCTGGGGGTCTACTCCGAAGCGCTAAACTGAAGTATCGGTCAAATGCCGGTCGTTTCATTACTAGGCTAGCTGAATACGGCGAAAAAAAAAAAAACAAAAGACTGTCGAAGAGATAAGCCTAAGTCAAAACTGTGACATGAAGTCGGGGAAGGACTCAAAGTCAAAAAAGGAAACTGTGGAAGTTATAAAACGGCCGAACATTCGGCCGATACTTCGGTTTTGCGCTTCGGAGTAGACCCTCTGGTCATAAACGCAACGAAATGGTGCTCACGGTTTCTTAGACCACTTTTCTCTTGTAGTTACATATAGGTACTTAATATCATATAGAGGTACAATTACTGAGTTTGTAAGTCATTATCATAATCATTTATTTGTCCGAATATGGTACATTTAGAGGGTAATCTTCGGAACTACTGATCCGATTCAGAAAATTCTTTCACTAATGGGAAGCTACAGTATTGCCGAAAGCCAAATTATATAATTATTTTATGTTAAAACGATAAATTTCATGCGGGCGAAGTCCCGGGCAGAAACTAGTCATAAATCATTTCGGTTTTCACCCAAAAGTCTAGTTTCGAAAATTGCCAGAAAACATAATAATTATCTGTAACATGAAAATACAGTATTAATTTCCAAAGAAATACCTTCACAAAATATAGTCTGACTTTGCCCCTAAACTAGGCAAGCATGCAGTTCAACTAAACAATCGGATTGTAATACCAGAGGACGAGTTAAGTTTTGAAGAGCCTGCGCCCACAGGCGACACGAGATTTTTATGCAACAAATGAATGGAATCAATAAATTAATACGTGAAGCGAAAACTTTGTAAGACTTTTACGAAAATTACGCAGACGGTGTAGTATATAATTTTAACTTTTTTGTGTTTTTAATTTAGCACAGTTAAAGTTTATATGGAGGAGGAGTGCAGAACGCTAATATTTTTATATAATGTGCATTAGAAATAAACTAAATTAATAAAAAAAAACATTACACACATTACCATGCGTATGACACACACACACATTGTACCAAAGCCTCATGACTTGAAGATAGATAGCTGACAGAAGTGACAACACCATGGAATTAGTAAGTCTTGTACTTTTTAATATCATGGAATTGGTAAGTACTTTATATATATAATAGCATGGAGTTAGTGTACTCATGGAATTAGTAAGTACTATATAGATTGTAAGTAAAGGGGGTCGAATTTCGACCAGTGGGCGACCACTAGTATAACTTAATAGTATGAGAATACAATTGAAAGCTTTTTTTTGTACCTACGATGTTTTTTATGGAAATTTTAATTTTCAAAATCTCTTGCTCTACCGTGCTGCCAGTAGGCGCAGGCCCTAACATGAATATTACTTCCTACCTACTCACTCATTTAATAATTGGTCAGTTCACATTCCCTTGAAGGTGTGGCTCCTATAATTATGAAGATTACCTAAAATGCGACGACGGGCTATCAAATCGTTACTTTTTATAGCCGATTATGGTTATAAGCCCATTGGGTTATGGTTGCACCTGGCTATGAATAACGATTATGTTGGTTGATATTGCTTATACATAAAACTACCTACCCTTGAAGGAAATGAGCGTGCAGAATTGTAATTACTCAGTAATCATATGTATTTTTGCAATGATGTTTTTAACTGTCGTACTTCGTTGGTTTGTAGTCGTGTAGAGGTATGAGGAACAGGGTGTAAAGTTCACTGATCCTCTATAAAAAAGGGAGGATCCTCCAACCAGACGGGTGTTGTGTCTGGTGGGGCTACTCAAAATGAAAATCAAAAGTCATTTATTCAAACTAGGCTGAGAATCAGCACTTTTCGAACGTCAAAATTACATAAGACAGTCCCCCAAAAACGCCCACCCTTCACCACTTCCTAGTGCTTTAGCTGGGAAGAAGAAGTGGCGCAACAAACTCCCCAGCAGCACAGCTGTCTGTTCACATATAAAACTTGAATTGAATCTATACAATAAAATGTAAAATAATTTGCATTACGCAACACAGAACATTAAACATATTTATATTATTTGCCTATATTATTATTTGACTATATTATAGCACACGCCACTATACAAAAAAAAAAAACATAAAAATCGTCAAAAACTATACTCAAGCAGAAATAACGTAAACAGAACGTACTTAAACATAAAGCTATAGCTGTAACTCGAAGTCACAAATGATAAACTAGCACCATCGAAGTAAAATAAAAAACAGTTAATCATTAATAACAATAACAAAACCATGGTCAGCAAGACGACCAGTCACCACAAGCAGCACCCGTTCACGAGCATAACGCAAAGATCAGCCATCACCCCCCTCGCCATATTTGAGGGAAGGAGGCAACCCGACCCCCGACGCTACCGCAAGCAGTGACATCTAAGGGAGCACGACGAACTTGCTGCCGGTTGCTCAGGCAAGAATAATATGGGGGAACCCCCACAGCGCATACTTCCACGTAGTTTCCCCTGGGCAACGCCGTGTCTGACCACCGTAACGGAGTGGCAGACCGGCGGCTAAAGTGCGCTGTGATTTCGGAGACATTCATGCGGTCGTCTGCGAGTACGAAGGATTTTAATTTTAAAAAGATGGGCAAGCCAATGCGGGATGCGTCTGGCCGATTTGTTGTTGCGAATCGCTCCTCCCAGGGCGATTCAAACGGCCCTTCTCAGGGCCAACCCGACGGCCCTTCTCAGGGCCAATCTAACGGCCCTTCTCAGGGCCTTGCCGGTGGCGCTTTGGCGCCAGTAGCTGACCGCGCACCATCTGCGGCCAGCTCATTCTGTAGGCCAGACGAGTTCTCAGACTCCGACGACTCCAATATGGATACGTCGGCGGCCGAGAGCGACCGTTTCAAGCGGAAGCGGTCTAAGGGCTCCTCAGAGTCAACTGGTGGCAAGTCGAAGAAGAAGTCGAAGTCAAAAAAGGCTCCGACTTCTTTTTCGGCTACAACCCACGATGTGGGCTTCGTGGACGCCGAGCGCCAGTTGAATCTGGCCAAGAGGCAGCAGCTCCAGCTAGACCTGGAGGAGAGGGTCGCCGCCAAGGAGAAGCAGGCGCAAGCTGCCAGGGCGAGGGCTGGCTACGGTGCATCAAATGTGCTGTATGCTGACCACTCCCTGGCAGAATTGGAGCGCATGGC
The DNA here is from genome assembly GCA_963921375.1 of Tiliacea citrago. Classification (NCBI taxonomy): domain Eukaryota; kingdom Metazoa; phylum Arthropoda; class Insecta; order Lepidoptera; family Noctuidae; genus Tiliacea; species Tiliacea citrago. The sequence continues at coordinate 20,085,234 of OY992804.1, read as the reverse complement.
GGCGGAAGACAGGGAGGAGGTCGTTCAGGTCGCCTCCAAGTCTTCAAACTTGAAGGGGACTTTCCAGAAGGCCCTCAAATGCCGTGCCGCCAGCATGCACGGCATTATTGCGGAGCTGGTTAGGCGGACGGCCACGGAGGAGACGCGGCAGCTGCAGGCGAAAGTGGATCGCCTGCAGGCGGAGGTCAGCCAGCTGCACCAGAAGCTGGCTGAGGCCACGGCGAGGCCTGCCCAGTCTGCCCCGGGGCCGGTGGTGACAGGTCCCTCCTCGTCCCACGCCAGCCTTGAGGAAACGTTCCGCAAGGTTGTCATGGAGGAGAGGGCTTTCACCAGGGCCTGCATCGCAGGCATCGAGGACCGGCTCCTGCCGGAAAAGCGGCTCCGCCCGCCGCTAGCGGCGGACAAGAGTCCACCGCCGAAGGAGCCAGAACCTGCGCCTATTGCAGGCCCGGTATCGGGCAAAAAGCCCTCCAAGGACAAGGGTAAAGGCAAGAGGACCAAGGCGAGTCCTCATGCCCCCACCACAAGCGCGGAGGGAGCGTCTGGGTCGTCTGCCACTCCAGCAGTCCCCCAGAACCCGCAGGAGGAAGACGCCCTTCTTCCCTCCACCACCCCGGCCAACCAGTCGTGGACGGAAGTGGTAAAGAAGGGAAAAGGACGGAAAAAGGGAAAAAAGCCGGCCCTCAAGCCCACGGCGACTGCTCCTGCAGCCAAAAGGGCTCCAGCCGGCGGGAAGAAGTTGGTTCCTCCCAGGACCGCAGCCGTAGTGGTGACGCTCACCGCTGAGGCTGCGGAGCGGGGGGAGACGTACGCGTCCATTATGACGCGTGCGCGTACCAACGCCGATCCCAAAACACTTGGGATTGGCACACTCTCCTGCCGCCGGACCCAGGCTGGGGCTCGAATCTTCGAGTTCCCGGGGGCTCAGGGCAGCGCTAACGCGGACCTCTTTGCAACCAAGTTGCAGGAGGTCATCGCGGACGCGGCCAGTGTAGCCAGGCCCGTGAAGTCTGTGGCCTTGGAGGTGACCGAGCTCGACGACTCGGTCACCAAAGAGGAGGTGGAGGCGGCGGTCGCAGCAATGGGGGGCTGCAGCGTCGCTGAAGTGAAAGGTCGGGCCATCAGGCCCGGTCGCAGCGGCATGGGTACCATTCGCCTCGAGTGCCCAGTCGCCGCAGCTGTGGCCATCCTCGCCATAGGACGGGTTGCCGTCGGTTTTAGCTCGGGTGTAGTCCGGGCACTTGCAGTAAGGCCTCTGCGCTGCTACAAGTGTCTCGGAGTCGGACACACTCGGCCCCTCTGTCCGTCCGGGGTCGACAGAGGGAACACCTGCTACCGCTGTGGCAAGGACGGGCACAAGTCCGCCTCCTGCGAGGCCACCACGCCGCACTGCGCAGTGTGTGCCGCCAGTGGCTGCCCGGCGGACCACGTCATGATGGGGAGGAAGTGCAAGTGGAAAAAAAAAATAAAAAAAATAAAACACCAACCACTGCAGAGCAGCCCAGGATCTGCTGATGCAGAGCATGGCTGAGTGGTTGGTGGACGTGGCGGTGATTGCCGAGCCGTACTCGGTCCCTGGCCGTTGGCTGGGTGATCGGGACGGTTTGGTGGCATTAGTGTCGCGGTCTTCCACGGACTCCCCTCCCCTCTCGCTCTTAGAGAGGGGACCGGGATACGTGGCCGCCGCGTGGGGAGACTTGGCCCTTGTGGGCGTTTATTTCTCCCCAAACCCCGGATTCTCTCGGATTTCGAGAATTTTCTTGAAATCCTCACAGCAGTGCTGGGGAGGGCGGCGCCACGCCAGGTCGCCATTTTGGGTGACCTGAACGCCAAATCGATGGCCTGGGGCAACCCGGCAGCCTCTTGCAACGTCCGAGGACGCGCCGCAGAATTTTGGGCGGCGTCGTGCGGCGTGTCCCTCCTAAACAGAGGGACTCTTCACATGTGTGTGCGGCAACGGGGAGGATCGGTGGTCGACGTATCGTTTGCCACCCCCGTGCTAGCCGCCCGCGTCGTGAACTGGCGAGTGGAGATGGCGGAGACCTTTTCGGACCACCGATATGTGCGCTTCGACATCTCCACCCAGAGCTCCCAGGGGATGGCCCGCTCGGGCCAATCTGCGTTCCCCCGGTGGGCTCTCACCCGCCTGGACCGAGAGGCTGCCGAGGAGGCGGCGTTCATCCAGGACTGGCTCACGCCTCCTGTCGAGGTCCTGGACGTGGACGCCGCAGCGCTCCAGCTGAGGGGGTCCCTGACCGAGGTGTGCCACTCCAGCATGCCCCGGTCTCGCGGCCCACCTCTCCGACGCGCAGTCTATTGGTGGTCGGAGGAACTTGCGGGGCTCCGGACCGCCTGCGTAGCGACCAGGAGGGCTTACACGCGGAGTCGGAGGCGCAGGCCCCGAGACCTAGCCCACGAGAGGGCCCTCTATGCTTCGTACGTCGACGCAAAGAGGGTCCTCAAGTTGGCAATGTGCGCGGCCGAAGACTCGGCGAGAGCCGAGATGCTGGAGGGTCTCGACAGAGACCCGTTTGGAAGACCATACAAGGCGGCGCGGAGTAAACTGCGCCCCTGTGGTCCTCCACTGACGGAGACCCTCGAGCCGGCATTGCTGGATGGGGTGGTCCGGTCCCTGTTTCCATCCAGGACCGACTTCACCCCACCAGTGATGGACCCCCCGCGGGAGGCGGTTCCGCCGGAGGAGGAGGTTCTTCCGGTGACAGCGTCGGAGCTCTACGCGGGGACTCTGCGCCTCCGCGCGAAGAACACGGCCCCAGGGCCAGACGGCGTTCCCGCACGGGTGGTGGCCATAGCCGCCTCTCAGATGGAGGAGAGGCTTCGGGATCTCTTTAGCGCGTGTTTCACGACTGGGAGGTTCCCGAAACCCTGGAAGGAGGGGCGGCTATGCCTCCTCCGAAAGGAGGGCCGCCCGGCGGACTCCCCCTCGGCTTACCGGCCCATCGTTTTGCTCGATGAGGTCGGTAAGATGTTCGAGGGGATAATCGCCGACCGGCTAAATAGCCTGCTGGGGACGGTAGGGCCGGACCTGTCGGACGCCCAATTCGGTTTCCGACGGGGTCGGTCGACGGTGGACGCGCTGGCCCTACTCAAGGGCCAAGTGAAGGAGGCCGTGGAGGTGGGGGACGGAGTGCTGGCGGTGTCATTCGACATTGCCAACGCCTTCAACTCTGTCCCCCACTCGACAATCTTGGAGGCGCTCCGATATCACGGAGTGCCTCAATACCTGCGCACACTCTTGGCCAACTACTTGGAGGACCGGGTGGTCCTCCTCGCGGACAAAACGGCCAGAGTGAGGCAGTATGGTGCAGAGTCCGGTGTTCCACAGGGGTCGGTCCTAGGACCACCGCTGTGGAATATTGGATTCGACTGGCTCCTGCGGGGGACCCTCCTCCAGGGCACGAGCATCATCTGCTACGCAGATGATACCCTCCTCATTGCCCGGGGGAGGAACTTCAGGGAGGCGGCCATTCTGGCCTCTGCTGGCGGATCCTTAGTGGCTGGTAGGATCCGCCGCCTAGGGTTGAAGGTGGCGCTGCACAAGACCGAGGCCGTGTATTTCCACGGGCCTTGGCAGCGCATCCCACCCGACGGACACATTGTCGTGGAGGGCGTCAGGATCGGGGTCAAGGCCCAGATGAAGTACTTGGGCCTTGTACTCGACAGCAGGTGGCGCTTCGGCCCACACTTCAGCGGGCTGTCGACGCGCCTACTGAAGGCTGCGAATGCTCTTTCCTGGCTCCTCCCGAACCTGGGGGGTCCGAAGGCACGATGCCGGCTTCTGTATGCCGGCATCCTTAGAAGCATGGCCCTTTATGGGGCACCGATTTGGGCGGACTCCCTCAACAGGAGGGAGAATGCCACTGCCATTCGCAGGCCCCAAAGAGCCATTGCACTGCGGGTGGCGAGGGCCTACCGATCGGTGGGCTTCTCGGCGGCGTGCGCTCTGGCCGGCACCCCTCCTTGGGAGCTCGAGGCATGGGTGCTGACCAGAGTGTACGAATGGACGGCGCGGCGTAAGGCGCTCGGGGAGCCTTCCGCCGCAGAAGAGCGGGAGGCCGTGCGGCAAGAGGCGAGGGACGCAATCGTCCATCACTGGACGGAGGACCTCGCCACTGCCGTTTTCGGCCGCCGAACCCTGGACGCGCTCGGGCCAGTTCTGAAAGATTGGCTCGAGCGGTCCCACGGTTTCCTCTCTTTCCGTCTGGTGCAGGTGTTGTCCGGACATGGGTGTTTCGGAACGCACCTGCACCGGATCCAAAGGGAGGAGACCCCGTCGTGCCACGACTGTGGCGCGGCGGAGGACACGGCACAGCACACCCTCGAGGTGTGCCCGGCCTGGTCCGAGCTGCGCCGCGGTCTGAGCGCAGCGGTCGGGCAGGACCTCTCGCTTCCCAGCGTCGTCAAATCGACGCTGGAAAGCGAGGGGGCCTGGACAGCGGTCGCCTCCTTCTGCGAGGACGTAATGTCGCAGAAGGAGGACGCGGAGCGCGCGCGGGAGGATGACCGTCACGCAGCGCCGCTCCGCAGGCGAAGACGGGGCATGAGAAGGCGATTTTACGATCGTCGTCTTATGGAGACCTGGTGGCCTGATGGCCTGGTGGTGAACAGCGGGAGACGGGTGCGGGGGCGCCTTCTCCTGCATTGCACAGTTCACCATCCACGTCGGGCGGGAATGACAGAGCGCTCGCGGTCATTCCTGGGCCCCTCCCCGACGGGGGGGGCGTGTCGGGCCCGCCTGCAAGGCGGGCGGTCGTCAGCGGGGGACTGGATGTTATGGCTCTGCCGGATTCCCATTCCTCCTCCTTGCAGACGAGGTAGGAGCGCCGCTGGGTCGTTTAGTGGGTATACCGGATCTTCCGGGGAGTCCCACATACCCCTCCCATCCCCCGATGGGTGGGTATGCGTAATGCATTTTTCCCAGCGTCAAAAAAAAAAAAAAAAAAGGCAAGAATAATATAATCAATTGTCGAGGTCGCTAGCTAACCATTTATTGCAATACAACTCATAAAAAACATTTTCATGAGTATATTATGTCACTAATAATAAATTAATTTAAAAAAATATATATATTGACTGACACAGTCAATAAAATAAACAATTGTGAACTCATATAACCTGTCAGTAGGTTATATACATTGTCTTGAGTTAATCACAGCCCGACGATTGATGTTGGGACCTATATAAGGCAGTCGCGCGGTAAACTCTGCTTGCGCGTTGCAGGATTTTGTGTGACGTCAGTGTGATGCGTAGTTAGCGATGTAGATGCCGCCACTGTCGCAAGCGCTACTACTGAGCATGAAGTTCTGGGTTCGATTTCCATGTCGAACAAAGTGCTATTGTGTTTTCCATCAGGAATTTCTCAGTTGCAGTCTGGAGTCTGGATTCATGCCCGGTTGGTGCCAATAGGCTCGCCCCCTATTACATTGAGACTTAAACATAACTGGCGAAATGTGGGTGTACTATAGGTACCTACACCTCTTCCTAACCCTTCGGGGAATACAGGCGTGATTATGTAAGTATTTCTCAAGAATCTTACTATTAATCTTATGACTTTCAAATCAACAATCAAACATTTGTTATTTGGACATACATATTTGAATGTAATTGGCACATACCTTCAGGAAATCCTCATATTATTTAGATCAAGTCGGGCTTACTTCGAAATACTAAATCATGAATCGGTTTAAGGAAACGTTGGCATGTGGCGGTAATGCTGAATTTCCCCTATTCAACCGATACTCGTATTTTCATAAAAAAAATAGTTTAGTATTTAGGTAACCTAGCTTAGCTTTGGAGGAACAGAAATTGATAGATATATAAATATACTTTATTCTTTATTCGTCGGTCGTCAGAAGCCCGAAAGTCTGACAACCAGTCTTACCAATGGGTATCGTGTTACCCAGTAATTGGGTTGTGGAGGTCAGATAGTCAGCACTGCATTCGGATAGACTGGAAGCCAACCCCAACGTAGTGGGGATAAGGCAGGGAGATGATGATACTTTATTGTAGACCAGAAAAATATATTACAAAGAAAATAAATTAAACAGTACAAAATATACAATGGGCGGCCTTAACGCCCTCTGCGATTTCTGATATCCACTAAAGAAGAACATTTCTGTATTTCTGCTTTCTGTTTGCAGACAAAATCGCCTTCAGTCAAAGCCCTTTCAAAGAATTACGTTGTAATTATATTCGTTGCTTCGTACTTTCGTCATTAGATTATTCGTTATTGCAAACTTTCGGCGCTGCGTTATTCGGCGTAGCATATTTCGAAGACACGTAGCGGAATCGAAATCGGTTTTAGTTAATGTAATATCAGGCACTTGAGACATTCCAGCTTTATTTTTGCACCATCAATGCCTGGTGTATTGTAGATAATTATTATGGTCATATGCGGCAGTGCCTGATTTCATTTCCATTAAAGACACGTTTTCGGCGAATAGGTACAAAGAATCTCCATCGTCATTACTTCGTAATAATGACTCTTAAATTGATATCGTTATTTGCTTGTTCGACTTAAAGTTTATTCGTTTGGCTTCCCTCATGACCTTACAAAATGACTAAGCCTAGCCAAGTCTATAATAAAGCGTTATTATGTCTTCTTAGGTCAATAAACTATCGAGTATAAACGATTTGTGAAAATGTAGGAGTATGAATAAGACAAGCTATAGAGCGTGTATCAGGAGCTCTTGGCTAATGAATAAAGAAAGAAAAGAAAGAAAAATAATTTTATTTGTCACAGAAACACGTGCAAAACATATGAAAACATAAACAGAATCAAATAAAATAAGAGTCGCAAACGTCAATCCATCAGGTTAAGCTACACTTGCCATGGTTGGTCCGTGTATGGGTGACCATCTTTACATACCGAGACACTGAGCCTCAGAAAGCACGTTAAGCCGTTGGTCCCGGCTGTCATTCGTAGATCTTTGACAGTCTATAATCCCTTGGTAAGACTGATTGTCAGACTTCCAGACTTCTGACGACCCCAAGGGGTTATCGTATTACCCAGTTACTGATTTGTGGAGGTTTATTTAATTTTATTTATTTATTTGGGACAAACAAACAGTAACACATTATATCTGCGCAAATAATATAAACAAAGATATTATATAAATGTGAAACTCACACCGTTATCCACAGCATATACAATTCATATAACTTTACTAATGAACAATCTATGCGAGTAAGACTACAAGACTGTTCAAATAACTATACATCGGAATCCTTAAGTTTCTTTAACAAAGCAGAACGAAATCTATTTGCTGACACTGAGAATAAATCTAATTCTGTAGTTTCTGAACAAAAATCATTATAGTTTTTGCACAAGCGACGAAGAGGCGCCCGCAGACCAGGGCCTCAAGTCTGCTATTACAATAGTGTCAGAATGGTTGATCATTGATTTCATAATTGTTGATTTTGACAAGTTTGGTAATCTAATATTATAATGGCGACATTATGACTTTCTAATGGTCGGCCACTGACACTACATTGAAAGAAATTGCATATATTGGTAATCTCGTACATAATGACAAATTAATGACATTTCTACTAATGGGTTTTATATTAAAATGGCAATACGACAATGCCATTATAATAACACAATTATATTACGAGAACATTGACCGACCAATGTTCGACTATTATGAATTTACCAGATTACAAACTTTTAGCAAAATGACAATGGCATGACAATGGGATCGTGTTGGAATGACTGAATTTATAAAAATAGCAGACTTGGGCCCCGGCATTAGTGCGGCAATGGGACGCAGCAAAAAGAGGACGTGCGCGCACCTCTCGTCTAATAACAGTTCTTGGGACACAGTAGCATATTTTATTAGTAATCTCAGAGCAGTTATACCTTATAGATGCCTATCTGACCTCCACAAACCAGTTACTGGGTTATGGGATAAAAACCAGTATTTTACATGAAGCGACTGCCTAGCCGCTCCATATAAAATACTGGTTTTCAGCTGTATCCGGTTAGATTGGAAGCCGACCCCAACATCGTTGGGAAACGGCTAGGCAGAATTATTGATTTATACAGGGCAAGTGTCAGAAATGTGTGGTCATATTTAAAGGTTTGGTACAGACCATCAAACTGAATAACTTTTTCCATGGGACCAACATCTTAATCGCGAAAAAATAAATATAATACAAAAATAGACATACAAAACTTCAATACCTTCTTACTCAACCCAAATGTATGAGACCGCTGATTATTTTTTCTCTGCTGTACCTATACGAAGAGCGCAAGTGTGAATTAATTACCAGTAAACAAAAGAAAAGAGGACATTAGTATTTTATGATCTAAGATATTAGTTAGTTAACGTCGAAGGTTAAAAATTCCAAAGCAACTTCAGCAAAAAGCCTTCATTTTAATATTTTTCCCTAACGATAACTTAAGCAATCTACACATTGTCTAATTCATACCCCAACCAAATCAGATCGATACCACACAAAGAGTTGCCGTGAGTCAAACATTGATTTTTCCGCCATTAAACATTCAGACTGCCGGCAGGGTCACATGCTAATACATATACCTCCTTTCTTTATGGCAGCAGTCGGGTAGGATAATCTAAGGGATAATAAATCGGTGTTTTCGCCTTTTTATTGCCTTTGTTTTTTGACGAATTATACTCGTATGGTTTAAGAGTGTTTGCGACGAATTGCGGTAGAAGGATATTATTTTATGTTATTTTGATGAATGTGTGTAAATCGACGAATAATCGAAAACCGAAAGAGGGGCTCATGGCTGAAAATTAACAGCCGCACGGGTAGATTGAAGGTTAAGCTACGCTTGCCAGCGTCGGTTCGGGATGGGTGAGACAAATCGAGACCCCTCCGAGCCTCGTAAAGCACAGTAAGCCGTTGGTCCCGGCTGTCATTCGTAGATCGTTGACACTCGGGTTATACGGTCAGAAGCCCAAAACATGTGACAACCAGTCTTACCAAGGGGTATCGTGTTACCCAGTAACTGGGTTGTGAAAGACAGATAGGCAATCGCTCCATGTAAAATACTCTTAATACATCCGGTTAGCCTGGAACACGACCCCAACATAGTTGGGAAAAGGCTAGGCAGATTGATTTGTTTATTAAACTCAAACCCAAAGCATTTATTTCAATAAAACCATTTACAGGCACTTTTGAATTTGAATTTGAAAAAGGACCAGGCCCGGGTCGAAGACCAGGCCCGGGTCGACGGCGCGTTGTGTTCCACGCGCGCCTCAAAGAGTCGTCAGCATGAATTGACGGGGTCCATTAGGGCTGCCAGGGTTGCGAGTTTGTCCGAAAGGGATATCGTGGCCCTGGCACACAGGCAAATGAAGGAAAACGGGTGGGTTTTAGTCAGTAAAAGTCTGACACGCCCTCCTCGGTCAGTTAGAAATATGAACCTAGTTGCCCATTCCAAAGAGGAGTAGGTTCCTATGGAGAAGAACGGGCAAGAAACTCCACGGACACTCTTTAAATTAAAATATTGATACAAAGTGTCGCGGGTTCGATTCCCGTACGGAACAAATATTTGTATGACCTACAAGTAGTTGTTCCGGGTTTGGCTGTTTGTGTATGTAAGTTTAAATGTTTGTAAACGCACCCACGATACAGGAGAAATTCCTAGCGTGGGGCAACGTTTTAAAGAAAAGAAAGAAGAAAGTACCGGGTAAAACGGGGTAAATAGAAATGCAGGGGCGAATCAGGATGCAACTCCAAAATGGACTCCAACGTTGAAACAATATCTTTTGCTGCCAAAGAGGACTATAATGTGATACCTGTACTATAATTAACGAATAAGTGTCCTTGTTGGCAACAAACTATACTATTTCAAGGCCAAAATCCATTTCATGGCCATTAGGTAATAGGATCATTTGGACTAAGATTAGGCATATCCATGTAGACGTGGTATTTACGTTTCTAAGGACCCCATAATTTCTTGTATTTGAAAAAGAATGACCCCGAAATACCTTGGATTAGTAGCAAATACAATGCTAACACCAAAACACGTTCTCTAGAAGGCTCTATCATTTCCGAAGCGCGTTTTAATGCTACGAGCGTACCACAAGATAAGCTCGTAGCGTATGTCGATACGCGCGTAGCATAATTGCAATACGTGCTATCTAAACAACCTTTAAAGAAAGAGATGAAAGCTATTGGCTAAAGCATGCGATGCGCTGAATGCAGTAATCTAATCGCAGAGTATTCTAGCTAAGCGCATATTAAGCGTTCGTTTTTAGGGTTCCATACCCAAAGGGTAAAACGGGAACCCTATTACTAAGGCTCCGCCGTCTGTCTGTCTGTATGTCTGCCCGGCTGTCACCAGGCTGTATCTAATGAACCGTGATAGTTAGACAGTTGAAATTTTCACAGATGATGTATTTCTGTTGCCGCTATACCAGCAAATACAAAAAAAAAACAGAATAAAATAAATATTTAAGGGGGCTCACATACAAAAAACGTGATTTTTTTGCTCGTTTTTGCTCGATATTGATAACGGCAACAGGTAGACGCTTGAAATATTCACAGAATATTTAGTTGTGTATTCACTTTAAAAATAAATAATTAAATTAAAATAATACATACAGGGTCTTTTTTTTTTTTTTTGGGTGGGAAATTATCAAATAACTTCTCCCGCTATGGGCGGAGCGGGAGGGCGTGTCAGACTTTTACTGACTAAAACCCACCCGTGTTCCTTCCGTTGCCTGTGTGCCAGGGCCACGATATCCCTTTCGGACAAACTCGCAACCCTGGCAGGCATTGGTCCTAACGGACCCCGTCAGTTTGTGCTGACATCTCTTTGAGGCGCGCGTGGAACACAACGCGCCGTCGACCCGGGCCTGGTCCTTATCGGACGGCGAGCTACCCATCGCTCACCGTCCGCAGGCCCGCGCCTACGGTGGCCGGAAATCGGCTTGCGACTCCCGACGCCCGGGGCGTCTCCTGCGGAGACTAGGAAGGGAAGGGAAAGGACATCGACGCGAAGCTTGTTTCCATGGATTCATTACATCATTCTTGACCCCCCTGCGTTAAAATTTTTTATCGGTTATTTAAAAAAAAATTCGCTGTTCCATACATTTTGACCGAGTAGATATTGGACTTCTGTAGGAAACAGCTGTTTTTTTTTTAAATTACTGACGAGAAATTTCAACGCACGGGGGTCATGTATGATGTACTGAATCCATGGTGACAGGCTTCGCGTCGATGTCCCTTCCACCCTGTATATTTAAGGGGGGCTCCCATACAACAGACGTGATTTTTTTCCATTTTTATAGATAATGGTACGGAACCCTTCGCGCGTGAGTCCGACTCGCACTTGGCCGGTTTTTTAATGTACTTTTAAAAGCTTTCTTGTGCCATAATGAATCTAATAATGGGTACTTACAATAAAATTAGTAAACAGTACGAGTAGCTAGTTAAAAAGTTGGGACATACTATTCGATAAGTCCCCAACCCATTTTTGATTTTTGTGTGTATGCACTGAAAAAAAAAGTGTTTCCTTTAACAATTTTTTTTTTAATGTGATCAAGCATCTTGCTTGACTACATACGAGCCTAACAAGACCTTGACTTCTGAAGTAAGGAGAACTTTGTTAAATTATCATAGTTCCGTCTACTAAGCAATGAATTAGTTTAACTACGGGTACTTATTTAATTTCGCTCAAATTTTGGCCAGTTTAAGAATTATAAATAATGCTAAATAATACAAGTTGCCATGAATTTAAATTATTATTTGATATACAAAAGTGAAGAAGTAAAATCAAACAAAGCATATTATGATGTAACAAAGACCGGTGATTATTCTGTACATGTCACATTGTCAATATAAATAAAATGATTATTTTCTGGCAAATATGCTATCTTGTTTCAAGTAAATAGATAAATAATGATTCCAAACATTTTAATGCCATCTAAGAGAAAATGTATCTTAGTTAGCTTTAGTGTGGCATCTCGCAGGTCAACCTAGGAGGGTATCGGCTGCTTAACCGGGCTATCTTGTGGATGCCTTAATCAATTATGGCCTCCAGCTAGGGCACAACACTTATAAACTAAATGACTACACGCTAAGAGCACCGATGGGATGGACCTCGGCTCAGGGCCTCGCTGGATCGGGTCCCAGACACAAGCTCAATGAATGTTTATAAAAATATTAAGGCGGCTTCCCACGGTCCGCGATATTGCGGATTATCAAGCACGGCCGACGACCACGGACAGCTACGCATCGCACACCAAGGCTCTTCCAACGGTGCGGCGCGGCGTTTCGGTCGGTGTGGGCCTTGAGATTGAATCCATTTCCATTCCAAAATGAAAGAGAAAGAGAACTCGTAAAGAGAATTCGCACCGCATCTTTGAAGTTACCGAGTCACTGCGGATGCACCGCGAGTCCGCGGCGGACATATCTGCGCTACCACAGACGATACTATTCCCATGGTATGGTGCGTCGGTGCGGGCTGGTTCGCATCCGTCCGCAATATCACGCACCGTGAGATACCAGCTTTACACGCGCATTTTCCATTCGATCTCGCTCATTGCCACTGTGAAGGTCACAGAAAATATAATCACTTTCAAACGCCTATCAAATAAATATTTGATTACGAACTGTACAAATTGAACAATGATGAAATTGATAAAGTTTTGAACAAATACAGAGCGAGTTATAATAATTAAAATAACAGCCTGACCAGTAAATATTGAAAACTAACCAATCCGGAGAAAGGAATCCAATTTACTTCTTCAGTAAATTAAGTTCAGTGAAAATATCTGAAGATATTTGTGGACTAACTTAGGAGGTCGATTAAAGTAAGTACGAACTACTTATTTCTTGGTCTTGATTTGTGTTGAAATCTAGTATCTTTTGCGTGAAAAATTTAATTTAAACCATGTAGGTATCAGAAAAGTGTGTACGTATTTTAGGGGTGTGTGGTACCGACCGTCAAACTGAACAACTTACCATCAAACTGAACAACTTTCTCCATGGGACCAACATTGCAATCGCGAAAAAATAATCTGCCGTCCCATTGAAATTTTGTATAGGACGGCTGATATTTTTTTCGCGATTACGATGTTCGTCCCATGGAGAAAGTTGTTCAGTTTGATGGTCTATGCCACACCTATCTGATACATGCTGTATGATTATCATTTCATAGATGGTGTTGCTGGGGCTAACAATCGAAATCACATTTTTTTTTTACAAAAAACAAAACAACCGACTGTCAAAAAAAAAAGGTATTAAGTGTAAAATAACTTTAATATCGGAAGTCTTTGGATCTTTATTTTAGTTTTATGCCAACGTTTTTTTTTTTTTGTTAAAGTTTTGTGATTTCGATTGCATTAGCCTCAGCAACATCATCTATGAAATCGACGGCACGGTTGGCGCAGTGGTTAAGCGATTGACTGCTGCGCTGCGTGTCGCGGGTTCGATTCCCGCACGGAACAAATATTTGTATGACCTACAAGTGGTTGTTCCGGGTCTGGCTGTTTGTGTGTGAGTTTAAATGTTTGTAAACGCACCCACGATACAGGAAAAATTCCTAGTGTGGGGCAACGTTTTTTTTAAAAAAAAAAAAAACAAAAATGATAATATATAATAAAAATAAAATAAACAGACATACAGACGAATATAATAACCACATTTTTGGAAGTCGGTTAAACAAACTTGACTGACTGACTGAAAACATGACACATGATATTCTTGACGTATTATGAAGATGACACACCGTAAAACCATTGCAGATAATTTCACTGTTATAATGTTCGGAGAACGGGTTAGCCAAAGCAGCAATGCACAATGCTGTTAATTAATCGGTTGAAGGAGACTGAACGAAGCAATAAACAATTGAAGTTTTGTTTGTATTATTTTCCCGCAGCGTGTTAATATCGTTTTTTTTTCAGAATTGGGATTAAAATATTCTTTTCTAGAAAACCCGGCACCACACGGCCAGGTAAATATTCCAGTGCAAATTAAAATCCCGACTTAAAACAACGCAAACACAGATTTTAATGAATATCAAAGAGAGTAGAGCTCAAAACAACGCACTACTATTGACCGACTTAATGAAGTGTATCCGAGAAGCAACTTCCAGATTGTTTCGCTTCCACCTGCAGGTCGTCACACTGCGAGCGACCTCGCTCCGCTCCGCTCAGCTTTATCAGATAAGTTATTAATGCAGTGTGCTTGGCCCTGATCTCTGGCGGGATAAACGGTTTTGGGATGTTAGCCAAATGCTGGTTAAAACCTGTTTTGTGTCGTGATAATGTTACTTTTGGTTCTGTTATCTAGCTGCGTATCGTAGTAAATTAGAATTGTTTTAACCAAGGTAAGTAATACTGCAAGGCAGTAAAATGGTCTCATTTTGTTACTGGTGCTTGTACTGGGTAGCTTTCAAATGTCATAAGAATCAATCAGCTCAATGATTCTAGAACTTTTGTTAGAAAATCACATTATGTCAAAAAAAATGCGCGATTTATTTTGTTTCAGAACTTTGATGTTGCATGATAACACTGCAGTAGCATTACGTTCTCTTTAATCTACTGATTTTTAATGATTAAAAACACCCTGTTAATCCTCCATTTTGGTTTTTTTTTTGTTATTTCTCATTTTTTGCTCATTTTCCTTTGTTTTTTAATTAATAGTAAGAAAAAAGTTTCTATGATTACGCCCGGTGCGTTCATAGAAACTTTTTTCTTACTATTAATTTGTTCCTTTTATATTTGAAAAGAGAATTGTCTGATTTAATTGAGCGAGCTCGGAGTTTCTTTGTCATTATTGTTTGCTAGTGAAACTCTGGCTGAATATAATTTAAATCGAATTTGTTCTTAAAATAAAGTAAGAGTTAAGCTCTGCTCAAACTGAGGCGAATGCCGCGCGGGTTTCCGGGACAAAATTCTCTCTCGCCGATTGGTCAACTAACTCGTATTGAGGTGTTCTAACTGCTGCAAATGTCGCGTTACTTCTTAATCATTAAAAAAATCGACCCACGCAGTCACATCCAGCATCCCGCGCGGGATTCGCTTCAGTGTCTTGGGGCTTAAAATGGACCTAAATTTGAATGCCAATTTTACTGTTGTATTGTTTAATAGTGAATGAACTGAGATTTTAGACCTAAATTGAATGATTTTCTAGTATCAAAGTTGCCAGATGTCTAGTCTGAAAGTCTAGTCTTAATTACAGGGGAGGTTATTAGCGGGTTTTTTCGTATTTGAGATTATTTGCAGCTGAAGCCTTTAGATTATGGAATTAAATTCGTAATTTTGTTTCGAAAACATACCTATCTCTATCTTTAATCTTTTTCATTAATACCCTCATTGGTCCTTCGACTCCCGAGTGTGGCAAAGTACCTTTACGTAAAAAAATCTGACACATTTTTTAAAAAAAACACAATTTAAAAACTTCAAAGAGTAAGCTTTAAATCTGTCAAAACAAATCTCCAATCCTTATTAAAACTAAAGACGCAATGAACAGAAAGATTCGTTAGTCGCACGAAAATTAACAGACTACCAATCAAATTAAAACTTTTCAAAGGGCGATGCTTTAAAAATAAAGAAAGTAAACAACAGAGGAGGAAGGAAGGAAAGAAAGAAAGAAATAATATCGTTAGTCGCCAGTCAGTATTAACGAGAATCCGATTACTGTTTCTCTTGAAATTGGAAGTAGAAAAAATTGCAACGAGAAAATTCTAAAACTGACGTGATCTTTTTTGTTTTTAGAGAGAATAACGATACTTGGAAAATCACGGCTTCTCTAGGTTATTTTCTCGTGATTTTATCAGTAGTTGTCTTACACGGTATTTCTGTAAAAACTCTTTCGAGGCAGGTTTCTCCCAAAAAACCTATATTAGGCACCAGTCTCTCATAAAGGTAGAATACAACTGAGAAATTTTTTGTACACATTAAATTTAAGTCAGCTTTGTGAAGAGAGTATAAAATGATATTGAATTGAATTGAACTGTATGAGCAGGGGGTCTACTTTGAAGCGATAATCCGAAGTATCGGCCGAATTTTCGGCCGTTTCTTGACATCCAAAGTATCCTTATTTGACTTTGAGTACTTACCCGACTTCAAGTCACAGTTTTGTCTTTGACTTATCTCTTTGACTGCCGTTTTTGAAGTAAAACTACTTTACGCACGCTTGACTTGGGGAGTAAGCTGGTGAATGCGTGACGAGAGCATTACGGAAGCGAGCGAACGGAAGTTGAGAGGGAGATATAAGTTAATGAAGATAGAAAGAGAGAGAGTTACGTTTCGTATATTTACATTTTATTTCTCTCATAGCCAGTAGTTGCGTTTCGTATATATCTAAAACACAGTCCAGGGGCCCAAGTCTGCTATTTTTATAAATTCAGTCATTCCAACACGATCCCATTGTCATGCCATTGTCATTTTGCTAAAAGTTCGTAATCTGGTAAATTCATAATGGTCGATCATTTTCTTTGCAATTTCTTTCAATGTAGTGTCAGTTGCCGACCATTGGAAAGTCATAATGACGCCATTATAATAGTAGATTACCAAACTTGTCAAAATCAACAATTATGAAATCAATGATCGACCATTCTGATACTATTGTAATAGCAGACTTGAGGCCCAGGCCTATTGTTGTTAAGTATCACTATATAATTAGTATCACTATTTGTAAGTTTTACTTCAGTCGTGTGGTCTAAAGTACACTCGTTTTTTTTTTTCGCCTTAGTCATCCATAGTTAGCTGTAGTTAGGAAACGGCCGAACACTCGGCCGATATTTTGGATTTATCTTCGGAGTAGGCCCCTGCCATTCAAAATATTAGCCCATATTTTTCTTCTAACTATTGAGAGCTTGTGGCCAAGTAATAACAGCCGCACGGGTCGATCGATCAGGTTAAGCTACGCTTGCTGCGGTTGGTCCGTGAATGGGTGACAATCTTTACAATCCGAGACCTCTCTGTGCCTCAGAAAGCACGTTAAGCTGTTGGTCGTTAATCTTTGACAGTCGTTACGGGTCTACAGAAACCCGAAAGTCTGACAACCAGTCTAACCAACGGGTATCGTGTTACCCAGAAACTGGGTAATGGAGGGCTGATAGGCAGTCATTCCACGTATATATAATACTGGTATTCAGCTACATTCGGTTAGACTGGAAGCCAACCCCGACATAGTTGGGGCATTCGTTGATGTTTTTCTGACAGTTTTTCCATAAAAATACTGTCAATGTCAAATATCTTTGTATCAAGTAGAGAATTTTGGTGGAATGTGTCCGATATACTAACAAAAGAAACGCACTTCTCAATTCTTTAAAATTATCGGTAATGGATGTTGGAATTTTCCATGGTATTTCAAGTAAGCCTACTTCTGATGCAGCAAAAATATTATATACTTTTTTATTAGATAAGAAATTGGAGTAAGTTAAGTTTTGTGTGACTAAGATTAGATAATTTAGTTTAGGAGTAAGTTGTTATTTGTAGAAGCACGATGGGATTGGCATCGTCGCATAAGTGTAAAGTATAAAGATTAAAAAAAAAAAAAAAAGTAGAGAATTTACGACTTGCATGCTAATTAAAATATGACCCATGTTATTATTTTAAAGAGTTGCAGCCCTATTATGCTATCTTCACAAGCACTTCACAACATCGTCTAACGAGGGAAGAGAGTATATACCGAAATCGCAATAACTATCATCACGAAGTAAATATACCAGGGTATCTGACATGGCTATACTGTGGCGGCATCTATAACGCCTCATGTGAACTACACGTCACAGAAATCCTGCATCGCGCAAGCAGAGTTTACCGCACGACTGGCATAAATACAACATCCCGACATCAACCGTTGGGCAGTTGTCCACCAGACACAACACCCGTCTGGTTGGAGGATCCTTCCTTTTCGATGGAGGATGAGTGAACTTTACACCCTGTTTCTTATAATACTAATATGTGTAAACTATACTAATAACTATGCTAAAGAGTTTATTTGTCTGTTTGTTTGAACGCGCTAATATCTGGAACTACCAGTCGGATTTGAAGAAAATGTTTTGCATTTGATAGCCCAATTCTTGAAGAAGGCTATAGGCTAACAAAACGCTAGGGACCCTTAGGAGCCGGGCAAAAAGAAAAAAACTGCTAAGCGATAGCGAAGTAATAGCGCGGAAGGGCGATGCGATGTGACGGAGTGGGTCGCGGGGACAAGAAATTCCCACGAAGTCGCGGGCAGATGCTAATTATTAATAATCTAATCTAATAATGCTGAAGACTTTGTTTGTTTCTTTGAACGCGCTTATCTCTAAAACTACCAGTCGGATGTGAAAAACTTTTTGCATTTGATAGTTCAATTATTGTGGAAGGTTATAGGCTATTTAACATCAAGCTATGACCCTTTGGAGCCGAGCAAAACGAAAAAAGTCAACATTATTTTAGCATGTTTTATTCCCCGACTTCCACGCGAACGAAGTCGCGAGCGGAAGCTAGTTCAAAATATGATTGAAAAACCTCCATAGACGTGAAGAAAAACATCATATAAAACCGAAAACCGAAACTAGGTCGTCCCCATAATATCTGTTCGGGAAATATAGGCCTAATAAATAGAGCAGGACCTTTCTCAGCCTGGGACGATGGCCCAATAGTGGATATTTGGCTGGCGGCCAACCAACCAATGTGTAATGGGATGATGGCCATGATTGACACCGTTTGGCTACTGCGGAGGCTGTAGTGTGGCTTTATTATGGTGTACTGGCTATTATGGTGGCTGAATTTATGGTGTTCACGTGTATCATATAAGCGTGGCATGCAGGTATCAAAATGTAACCAGCCAGCATCTTTGTGTAAAATTAAACGTAAAAAATAACTGTTCAATAACATAACATCACGCCTTTCCCCGAAGGGTTAGACAGAGGTGTACATATAGTTCACCCACATTTCGCGTGTTATGTTTAAGTCTTATACAATGAGGGGCGAGCCTATTGCCATCACCGGGCAGAAATCCAGACTCGGAGTGCTACTGAGAAATTCCAGATGGAAAAACCCAATATCACTTTGCCCGACCCGGGAATCGAACCCAGGACCTCATGCTTATCAGTACCGCTGGCCACTAGACCAACGAGGCAGTCAACAATGGCTCAATCATCGATAACTATCTACACCGGTTGATCTAGTTGTCGAACAGAACAATCCTTTGAAAGCAAGCAATAGAATTAGTTATATTGCCAAATAAAGGCATCTGCTTCCTCAATTACTTAGAGCACCCCTGGATTACTGCCATAAAAGATGCAGGTTAGGTAGTACCAAATTACAGTGCTGAAGCTATGAATGTCAAAGTCCTTTGCAAACAGCAGCCTCATGAAACGCAAAGTTCAAACGCGGTCGTGTTACTAACAAACTGTCAAAGCAAATCAGCGACCATATGGGGCTGAATGCGGCATTTTAGACGGAGTAGTGATGCTATCTGACTTTTGTAGTTCATTCACTGGCAGATGTTTGGCTAAGTTAGCACTTGGCACGGTTGATTGACTAAAATCAACTTTAAAAGTATTGATGTGGGTGATAATGAATGGAAGTCTTGTGCATATTGGTACTGAGTCGAATACTTCAATAAAAACATACGTCAATATTAGTGCTGTCACCTGTCAATGTCATGTGTCAATTGCAAATGGCATTGTGTTCTCTGTGTCTTTCTACCGAAGACCATCTTGCGCGTTATGTGTACATCTAAATATTTATTTTGTATCTGCGATAGATGCCTATTATTTACCCTCCCTCAGTACAGAATACCAGCACGAAGCTAACACATTACGAGAAGGAAAATTGATGAATTAACGATGAAATGTACTGACGAAGTCAGTTATGTCTTTCGCAAAACGCAGCTAGTTTTAATGATTTTATTTATGTAAGTAGGTTTATACAACACTTTTACTCGTCAATAATAAAATGGAACTCGTCACCACCATCATCCAAAAAAGATGCCCACGAAAACAGACTTCACCGATATGTGAATGTCGAGGCAATTCAGCTGATAGACAACACGGACGTAGGCGTGGCGTAGGCTTTTTTTTTTTTTTTGGGTGGGAAATTATCAAATAACTTCTCCCGCTCTGGGCGGAGCGGGAGGACGTGTGAGACTTTTACTGACTGACTAAAACCCACCCGTGTTCCTTCATTTGCCTGTGTGCCAGGGCCACGATATCCCTTTCGGACAAACTCACAACCCTGGCAGGCATTGGCCCTAATGGACCCCGTCAATTCGTGCTGACGTCTCTTTGAGGCGCGCGTGGAACACAACGCGCCGTCGACCTAGGCCTGGTTCTTATCGGAAGGCGAGCTACCCATCGCTCACCGTCCGCAGGCCCGCGCCTACGGTGGCCGGAAATCGGCTTGCGACTCCCGACGCCCAGGGCGTCTCCTGCGGCGACTAGGGACGCGAGTGCGCGAACCTTGCCTGTCCCTCACGCGTTCCGCCTCCTCCTTCGCGAGCATTACTGCTTCGCAGAAGGAGGTGACGGCCTCCCATGCACTCTCGCTCCGAACCATGGCATGAACCAGGGCCGGACGCGAGAAAACTAAACCATTTGAGTTAGTGTAGTGTATAAATAGTGAATGAATAATAGTAACAATGCTGTGCTATACATGTAACTCATGAACAAAGTGTTTTTATTAATTAATTATTTATCAGACCTTAAGAAAGTGCTACGGAATTATGTATAAGTGCAAATTGACACTATTCCTATAATTGTCAAAAATAATAGCGACGTAACTAGTGAAGTAACCATACGACTCGATACTCAATACTCACGATAAATCGATCAAGTTAAATGTCAAAACGGGCCTATTATTTTTTGACAACTTTAGTTATAAACTTATAAGTATAACTCAATCTATCAAGTAAAAAAATAAATTAGAGTTAAATTGCTAATTAGTGTATTTTTCTTATTAGTCTAGATCGGTGTAGTTCTTAGTAATGAAAAATAAAAAACATTTCAATAGGTAATATTTTAAAAGCTAGATGAGGTTTCTTTTAGTATGCTCATGCAGAAAGATTGTTGACATATTTCCCATAATTTTAAAGACAACACCAATTTGTATCCTGACAATAGCTAATAATGTGGTGTAGTATTACAATAGCCGCATCTTCACGACTTGACCTCAGGGCACCAGGCAGGACATTACCTGTGACCATATAAGGGAAAACATAAATTTTTGCTTACCTACTTGTAAAGTGCAAAGATGGCGTAAGTAATGTTTAGTGTATTAGGTATTTCTAATGTTAGTATGAGGCTGCAGGTTTTAAGTTTGCGTTAGTATATTCAAGGATTTATTCTTAAATTAGTTGCTAGTTACCAGGTATTGTAACTGGACAGATCTCAATTCAACCTTTAAAATGTTCAAAGTAATCTTTCAATAATATTTCTGAATTGAGAATTTGTCTAATTCTATTTAAGCATTATGATTACTTAAGTCTTTGCAATAAACGTCAAAAAAAACAATTTTGGGGGGTATTTATTACCTTAAGTAATTTTGAAGTAGAAGTTTGCAAGTTCACAACTTTAAATTCTCAATTCAGAACCCTCCCGGGAGTTCTGAATGTATCCCAAGAACAAACTTAACATTTTAGTTGCAAAACATGTTCCCTAATACATTCTAACTGCAAATGTAAGTTTGTACGCATAATATTGAGAGATTTACCATGTTATTTTAAGACCGTATACTTCTTATAGGTTTTCCTGTAATATATAAGTCAAGAACTATTTTCGGTATGTTTTAGGTTTCCGTACCCGAAGGGTAAAACGGGAACCCTATTACTAAGGCTCCGCCGTCTGTCTGTCTGTCTGTCGGTCTGTCTGTCTGTCAGTCCGTCTGTCACCAGGCTGTATCTCATGAACCGTGATAGTTAGACAGTTGAAATTTTCACAGATGATGTATTTCTGTGGCCGCTATAACAAAAAATACTAAAAAACAGAATAAAATAAATATAGGGGGCTCCCATACAACAAACGGTATTTTTTTGCTCGTTATTGATAACGGTAACAGGGACGCTTGAAATATTCACAGAATATTTGGTTATATATTCACTTTAAAAATAAATAATTAAATTAAAATAAAACAAATATTTAAGGGGGGCTCCCATACAACAAACGTGATTTTTTGCCATTTTTATAGATAATGGTATGGACCCTTCTTGCGCGAGTCCAACTCGCACTTGGCCGGTTTTTTTTAATTTGCTAATTTGCAAAAGTGACTTTCATATTCAAAATTAATTAATTTACGTTACACGTCCGGGTTTGGGTCACAATAATTCATATGTGTACCAAATTTCAACTTAATCGGACCAGTAAATTCGGAGCAAATTAGCTGTGACAGACGGACAGACAGACAGACACACGAGTGATACTATAAAGTTCCCGTTTTTTTCCTTTTGGGGTACGGAACCCTAAAAA
Organism: Tiliacea citrago; assembly: GCA_963921375.1. Classification (NCBI taxonomy): domain Eukaryota; kingdom Metazoa; phylum Arthropoda; class Insecta; order Lepidoptera; family Noctuidae; genus Tiliacea; species Tiliacea citrago. The sequence goes on along the minus strand of OY992804.1, from coordinate 20,062,829 downwards.
ATGCGCAACTAATGTGTAGCCATTCAAAGTTACTACAGAGTCCTTTCACTACTCATTAAAGGCTTGTAAATGATAGTACCAAAGCTACATAATAGAAAGCACATCCTTAGTATTATGGCCGTACCTAAATACACCAGAGACTGAATTTATCGTAACGTGTACAAATCTGATGGGTCTAAACAGCCTAACTTCGGCATCGGGCTGGCTTACACACCTCACCGTAAGCCAGCTGTCTAATGTGTTATCAGCTTTAATGCATCTCCGAGAGAATGGTACACAAAGAGGATACCTTACCATTGATTATTTTTGGCTTGGCTTTTCACTGGACAGGGATAAATGTAGACACATTAGGTGTCTATATTTAGATGCACAAGTTATATTTATTATTTACTAGCTGGACTGACAAACGTTGTCCTGTAAAAATTTCAATAATTCACACAAAATTCCCATAGAAAATGTTACGGCTACTTATATACAATATATTATATCGGCATCAGTATAGCGTGATAATCATTTAAAAGGTTAAATCTGTAACTACCATTCTAACCTTTTGGCTCGTCTTTTTACAACTTGCGGTGAACTATAGAAGAATACGAACATAATGCAATATTGCTTATAGCAAATAGCCTGATAATTTGAAGCCTATATAGATTGACCAGACTTATAGGGAATATTTATTTAAAATTTGAACAGAATGTATCCAGTAAACTATTTGCGTCATGCTGGAACATACGTTCAACAAACATACAGCCGAACATATAACCTCCTCCTTTTTGGAAGTCGGTTAAAAACAGAAACAGACAAAAATTCTAAAAGCCATATTTTTGCAATTAGAATCGTTCCCAGACCTCGTAGCAATTACTTTTTTTTCAAAAATATTCAAAGTACAGTTTTGACTTCGCTACGATTTTATTATAAATAGATAATTTATTTATTTATTGGCAGAAGCTACACAATTACATGCAAGTATACATAGAACAGTGACGAATACAAGTGTGCGCTTCCAATTATAGGGAGACACGCCATTTACTTATAATCTAGGTACATTAAAAAAAAAAAATGATTTGTTATTTGATTAATTTTGTATTGTTTGTAATTTAGTTTAATTTTTGGTTTTAATTGGAATAATAATTGTTATTGATTTCAATGCTACTAAAATATTTTTCTAAGTTTTAATAATAATACAATATGGATGTTTTCCCGAAATAAATAATTGAATTAAGTTTGTTAGGGTAAAAAAAAACATTAAAATAAATCAAAATACATAACACGAAAATCACGCAAAGGAAAAAACTGACGATTATGAAAAAAAAAATAACCATAAAAGACAAAAATAACAAAATATTACGAATTGGATAGTATGATTTTCATAATAATAAGGATGTTTTGTTAGTAAAGTATTTAGAGAGACAGTTCAGTTCACAAGGAAAGATTATTATATTTTAATTATATTTTTATTTTTCTGAGTCTTTTGCATAGCTATTATCCCTTCTTATTTTCGTCCACTTCTATTTCGACCCGTTTCTTTGAATGCTGAGTGTAGGAGCATTTTAGCATTTCTCATTGAGTATTTCCAAAGTGTATTTTCGGTGTCAGCCCATCTTTATCAGTACGACTCTTAAGTGTAATATAGCTGTCAATGTTGTTACAGGCGCTTGACAGACATTATTTACCGTGTAAGGTTGGCATACCTTCCCGGGCGTCGGGAATCGCAGGCCGATTCCCGGCCACCGTAGGCGCGGGCTTGCGGACGGTGAGCGATGGGTAGCTCGCCGTCCGATAAGGACCAAGCCAGGGTCGACGGCGCGTTGTGTTCCACGCGCGCCTCAAGGGCCAATGCCTGCCAGGGTTACGAGCCTAAGGGATATCGTGCATCCGAAAGAACACGGGTGGGTTTTAGTCAGTAAAAGTCTGGAGAAGTTATTTGATAATTTCCCACCCAAAAAAAAAAAAGGTTGGCATACCTTGAGCTGACTGGGTTTGTTGTTGAAAACAGCCACTGCCAATATGTTCGGCCATCCATTTATTTGCCTACCCATATCAAAATAGCCACGTAAGGAACATACAACATTGATAATTACTTGCATTCACTAGGTACAACTTCCAATTAAGTAGTACACTATAATAAGTGAAATGAAGCTCAAAGATAACCCGTCTCAATCCTTCACGGTATTTATCTCAGAATTCAATCAATCACTGAACAAGAACCCAATTATTCTCAGCACTTCCCGCGGCGTCGCTTGTTATAACAATGTTTTTAATTAATTTAATTAATTGTCAGTGGTATTTGTCATCAATGATGTATTGTTAAAGGGAAGACTGCTTTCTTTGTATAAAATAGAGAGGGTTAACTTGCATGCGGGTTGCCTGATTTTAAAAGGCTAGCAAACACAAGGCAGCCGTAGTGCTGACCTTTTAATGCACATCGCGAAAACCAGGATAAAGTTGGGATATTAAGTATTATGAGTAATGAAAATAAGACCGTAATAAAACGACTTTGGCCATTTTTAGGGATCCGTACCTACATCAAAAGGAAAAACTGAACCTTTATAGGATGACTCGTGTTTGTCTGTCCATCTATCCAAACACGAACGTGTTGTGTCGAATTTTGAATATTGGGTTCACTTTGGGGACAAAAAAAAAAGATTTGCAAACTGTACCGTGTGACATGTTAAATGAAAGGACTTGTTTTGAGGATTACAAATATATATTTTTATAATTTTAAAATAATTCGTTTTAAAGTTATTAAAGATGATAGATAAAAAATGTCCATTCCCCTTATTTCCCAAACTACTGAGACTACAATTTTGAAAAACTTTACTTTACTTATAGATTACAGGAAAACCTATAAGAAGTCCATGGTCTTAAAATAACATGGTAAATCTCTCGTACAAACTTAACTTTGCAGTTCGAATGTACGGAGATGGCATGTTTTTCAACTACAATGTTAAGTTTTTCTTGGGATAAATTCATCCCAACTACGGAACCCTAAATTGTACGTGGTCCGACACGCACTTGACCGCACTTTTATAAATATTGGGACCCCCACGGATAAACCGAACGTGGTCTCAAAAACAATTTCAAAACCGAGATTACGGCATAAATTATCTAATACTACCTTAATTGATATTGACATAGACAAACAACATAAAATAATGAAAACAGAACCTGTCAGGAATGATTTAAGTTAATTTTATACAAGTGTTTGTTCACTCGCTGACGCCTACGCCTGTCAATGCGTCCACGGGTTTACGAGCATATTTTAACAGGCAAATTTTTAGGGCTATGTTCACATTGCATATCATATATTGGTTTAATAAGGTATAAAGGGACTCATGGGCTATTACAGAAAACAAAATAAAATTTGGTAAATCGGGCGCGATTCATTAATACCCGGATGTCTCATGATCTGCCAAACTTTATCTAATTAATTTGCGAGCTCATGCTGAGTTAAGGTCACTGAGAGATCAACTTTAACCCAGCATGAGCTCACTTTGCTTTGCAAAGCTTTCTACATTTTGTGTTACTTCGAAACAATCTATTATTATTTCTAAAACTTAAATATAGATAAATCATCTATTAAACAAAGTCCCCTGTCGCGTCTGTCTGTCTGTCTGAACGCGATAAACTCAAAAACTACCGAACGGATTTTCAAATGGTTTCCACCAATGGACGGAGTGATTCATGAGGAAGGTTTAAGTGTATAATTTATTAAGGTTTTTTGTAAATTGGCTGAAATATGAGGATGATTGTTAAAGACGTCGGAAAAAATCATGCTGACTGGGAGCTTTACTGCATAGCATGCGCCGCGTAAACCAATAGAGTTATAGGAAAACAATGTATTACGGAATTATTCCTCCCGTGGGATATTTTCCGACCTCCACGCGGGCGAAGCCGCGGGCAAAAGCTAGTAATAAAATAAGGATAAAAATAGCTGCCATCAATATTACATCTCTTAGGACCAAAAACAAACGATCTCTAACATCAGACATTAAATCTATCATTTGCTTCTTCAAACAATATTTTAAAATAACCACAAAAACTTTTAGCCCTTTTTTCAAACCCAGAGTTAACTCAATTTGTCTGGGGATTCCGTCTGACAGTACAATATTATACTAATTCTTCACAGCATCGACGTCTGTACAACAAAAGCACTAAATCTCAATGAGTATGTAAAGGGGTCATCTATTTTAATTAGCCCTTGAATTGTTACCGCGGTTGATCAATGTGGCTGTAGACTGATGAAGCAATAGAAAGGACCTACAGGGCATTTAATATTTAAAACATGGTTGCAGCATGCTCGCCGCGACGTTTTAAAGAAACTTCTTAGGGTCTACGCCCACTGGTGGCACGGCACGGCATCCTTCGGCATCACTACTTGCAAGCGCATACTGCCGGCAACAATGCCGTTGTGTCCGTCTTTGTCACGCCGAAGCGTAACTTAGCGACATCATGTTTGCGCGTTCTTTTCACATTAGTAACTTTTCGTCAGAACAGTAATTGTAACGCTGCCTTGCCTCGGCGTCCCGAAGGTTGCCGAATCGTCCCGAGTGATGCCGAGATATTACGAAGGATGCAGACACGGCATGCCTAAGCATACCACAGCTTTGTTTTTGTATCTACGATGATTATCACAGACATTTTAAGTATTATCGTACTATTAAGTTAATGACTGCCTCGTTAGTCTAGTGGTTGCAAGCGCTACTGCTGATTATGAGATCGTGGCTTCGATTCCCAGGTCGGGCAAAGTGTTATTTGGTTTTTCTATCTGCAATTTCTCAGTAGCAGCCCGGAGTCTGGATTTGTGCTCGGTTGATGGCAATAGGCTCGCCCCCCATTACATGGGACTTAAACATAACTGGCGAAATATAGGTGTATTATTGGTAAACCTCTGCCAAACCCTTTGGGGAAACAAGGCGTGATGTTATTTATTAAGTTATATTTCTATTCTTTGCATAAAAATCCCATGCCGTGCCGCCAGTGACCGCAGACCCTTAGGCTGCGGTCTATCTTACCACACGTCCGTCACCAACGACGGCCGAATGCTATGTTCGCAAACACAAGGTCTCGCTCGCACGTCACCCGCGACGGACAGTTGCAACGGGGGCAACAAACGTTTTGGCAACTGGCGTGGCGCAGGCGTGTCGGTAGTCCATCGTGACATCACCGTACGCTATTCAAAACGGATGCCGTTTAAAACAGACTCTAGCTATAGTTAGACTCTGGTTCGAATAAAATTAAAGTTTCTATTTCAGTAAGCAAGACTTTTTTATAGACGAGAATAGTTCTTGTATTTTTTCCTACTAGAATTATCTTCACTTTTAGCAATACATACTAGGTAATGTTCCTTGCGAAGAATGTCTGGCGTGACTATGAATGATAGGCTGAAAAATGAGGTTACAAGGCAACGGTGCAGTTTAAAAGAAGATGTAGTAACAAAAATTGAAAAGAGTACGCTGAGATATTTTGGTCATGTTGAGAGGATGAGTGAAAGGTGACTAACAAAAGGTATTTATTAAGCAGAGGTGAGAGGAAACGCCGGGAGGGGACGCCCTAGGATATAGTGACCAAATGGGTGATGTTCTTCAGAAAGGTCAGTTGCGTAGTACTCGCAACCGGCGTGCATGTATGACCAGATGTATGACCGTAGGCGAAGCAAAAGGAGTATGTAAGGAGCGTAGCAGGTGGCGTTCTATAGTTTCTGCCTACCCCCATGGGAAGAAGGCGTTTATGTATGTGTGTACTACCTAATTAAATAATAATTAATGTACTGTGTTTCGCTACTAACTCTAAAGGCATCATCATTCTCCTTATCCTCATTTATTTGGGGTCGGTGCAACAATGTCCTTTCTTTGGTATTGTACGTGGAGCCATGTAGTTCTTTAAGCCCTGAGTTGAGCTACACAATTACTGACAAATGCTTGCACTGATTGCACAGGTCCACTCAAATTTGTGTGACACGGATCTACATAGTCCTCACATGATCTGACCAAGTTTATGCCTGGAATTTAAAAGAGACTGCGACTCCTGAGTTTGTTTCGCCATTTCTTCTCATGGGTTAGTCAGATAGGAAATGTCAACTCCATCAAGCTTATTTTTTTTTTTTATACGACGTGTCATAGTGTTTCCGATAACGTATTTACAGAATCAACAAAGTAATAATATGGGTACATATTTGAACGTCGAAAATTAAAATACCTACGGGTAAAATGTTAATGTTCAAAACATCGAAAACTTAAATATCGAATAACCATATAACCGAAAATTAAAATAACATAAGTTTATAATGGCGACCTAGGTGGACCGATGACCTTGTGAAGGCTGCAGGAAGCACAGAACCGGTCGAAGTGGCGGTGCTTGGGGGAGGCTTATGTCCAGCAGTGGACGTCTTTCGGCTGAAATGATGATGATGATAATGTCGAATGGTTAGATAACCTACGCCCAAAATATCTAAAATCTAATTATCTACAAAAGTGACCTCTAAATACCTAAATATCGAAGTACAGAGTATCGAATGTCCTAAATATCGATATTTATTTATTATGTACGTCACAGGGTAAGATAATTCGGATATTGGGAAAACCCGGATAATAAGAAAATGGTGAAATAAAATCTGCGAGCAACTTGGACGTAGCGGTTGGTCACTGTTCTATCCCAACCTAACCTATTTCACCCAGTTCAAAATGATGAATCATACAATCTGCCTGCGACTAGATAATTAGACAATGGTGTAAACATTTCTGCGGGATATTGTAGGTATGATTCGTCATTTTGAACTGGGTGAAATAGGTTAGGTTCGGTTAGAACTGTGACCAATCATGCGCGAGCCGAGCGAGCGCTACTTCTTAAAATAAAACAGATTTGCATTTTGATTTGATTTTACATTTTTTCCACTCATAATACCACATAATCAACATTTGTTCGATATTTTAACGAGTAGGTATTTTTAACGTAAATATAATGAACTTAGGAGTATTAAATATTTACATTTTGAACTTAGGTATAATGACTATCGACATTTTTAATCAGTCGATATTTTGGCATTTTAATCTTAGACATTTTAAGCTTAGGAATACCAATTTTCGATATTTCAATACAATCGATATTTAAATTTTCGATGTTTTGAACAGTGACATTTTACCCGTAGGTATTTTAATTTTTTGACGTTCAAATATGTACCCAATAATATACATATTAAAAAATAAATCAACCCTTATTTACTAACACAAAACACAAAAATCCTGTTTCAAAATAAGTTAACCCATATTTTTTCAAGAAGTCTACCTTCCAAAAATTTTATTCTGTTCCAATTTCCCGTGGCCACCTCTATTGAATCCATCGCTCTATGCACCTAGTTACCCCGCTCAATTTAATTGGTAGATTCTTCGACAGATATGGATTGTCGCTCCTTCGTCGATAATTGTATATATCTTATATATAGCTCGTATATATTGTATTGTCGAGCAATAAATCCTTTAGATTTATAATGTACTGTGCAAGCTAGCGTAATGAATTTCGGTACTTAATTAATTTTGATGTTTATTGGGGTTTATTGACTTAAATTGGAGAAAAGCAAGTAAGAGTGCTAGTGAAATTTCAGGCAGATTTGGTCTTTTGAGTCGACTTCGCATCTGTTACAGAAACTAAGTGAATCCTAGGTGCTCTTACAGGAGTGTGATACGTGGATTAGAAAAGTGTAACACCGAATATCACGTCTCCGTAAGTTTACGAATACGAAAACTTAACGCCGCCGCCGCCGCCACGCCGTAGCAATGCGATCTCGAAGAACTAAATCTCTAATTCACCTATTCGAAACACTTAACAAACTATGCACGCTACCACTAAAAACTGAACACCGTAGCCATGTGATCTCGAATAACTAAACCTCTAAAAGTCATCGTAAAAAGTCTTTATTCATATAACAATCAACCAAATCAAACATTTGAGAGAAAAAATGTCATATTATTGTGTCAATCAACCAAATAATTATATTTTTCCTTAGAGGGTACATGGGAAACAATATTAGCTGTATTACCCGTTCTTACAATACTTGTTACGGGAATTTGCGGTTTAGTGTACGACTTAACGCCGACAGACATTACGCCGACAGACTGAACGCCGACAAGACTTTACTTCGATGGGACTCTTCGCCGACAGGACACTTCGCCGACAGGACTCTTCGCCGTAAGGGCTCATCAGGGACGCAACTTACCTGCGATAATCAGTCGTACACTCAGCTTAACAATCAGTTGTTAGTTTTAATTTAAACTGGCATCGAGTTTTTGTTTTGGTAACTGAATAAAGGTTGAGGGGAATAAAGATTTGGGTTAGGTTAGGTTAGAACAGTGACAGTGGGGATCGTGCGATCGATGGCCCTTTACGGGGCCCCGATCTGGGTGGCTGACCTGACGGCCGGAAGCATCGCAGTACTGCGAAAGCCGCAGAGAGCGATGGCCGTCAGAGTCATAAGGGGATATCGCACGATCTCCTACGAGGCGGCTTGCGTACTGGCCGGATCCCCGCCCTGGGACCTCGAGGCGAAAGTACTCGCGTCACTGTATCGGTGGCGCGAGGAAGCGAGGGCGCGGGGCGAGTGGCTGATGCAGCGACATGTGGAGTTGCGTCGGTCACAGCTTCGCGCAGCCCTGGTGGCGGAATGGCGGGATAGGCTTTCACGCCCTACCGCCGGCCTCGCCACCATCGAGGCGGTCCGGTCGGTACTCGAGCCCTGGCTCGGGAGGAGGCACGGCTCCCTGTCGTTTCGGGTGACGCAGGTGCTCTCGGGGCATGGTTGCTTCGGGAAGTACCTGTGTCGCATAAACAGGGAGCTCGACGCCCGGTGTCATCACTGCGTCGACTGCTGGGAGGACACGGCGCGGCATACGTTGGCAGAGTGTGGCGCATGGGAGGAGCCTCGCCGTGCCCTCATCTCAGGAGTAGGCAGTGACCTGTCGCTGCCGGCCGTGGTCGATAATGCCCTCTTCCGGCCCCCCTAAATGGGTCAATGGACGGCGGACTCTGGGACGTCCGCCGCCCCCTATCACACTGGACCCGAGGTGGCAGCGCGTAGTGTTCCACGCGCGCCCCTTTCAGACGTCGTGGGGGGGGGTCTAACACCTCACCCCCCCCCAGACTTGAGGTGGCCCGCAGAGGCGGGCCGGCACTAGCCGGGGATTGCGGAAGTAATAACAGATCCCAAGATCCCCGGCCCAAGTGTGGGAAGGGAACACTGGGGTGGTTTTAGTCAGTAAGAGTCTGACAGACCCCTCCGCCCGCCCTAGGGCGGAGGACATCCATGAGGATTTTCAACCCCGTGAAAAAAAAAAAAAAGGTTAGAACAGTGACCATTAATGCGCGAAGGCGAGCGAGCGAAGCGAGCGTGCCGCGGCAGCGGCCGCCGAGCGCCAGGTCCCCTCTATTGTTGGTAAATTCAGTTACCAAAACAAAAACTCGATGCCAGTTTAAATTAAAACTAACAACTGATTGTTAAGCTGAGTGTACGACTGATTATCGGAGATAAGTTGCGTCCCTGATGAGTCCTTACGGCGAAGAGTCCTGTCGGCGAAGTGTCCTGTCGGCGAAGTGTCCTGTCGGCGAAGAGTCCCATCGTAGTAAAGTCTTGTCGGCGTTCAGTCTGTCGGCGTTAAGTCGTACACTCTTTGCGGTCAGTGATGATGGCGCACTTACAATTTCTATTATCTAAAAATAATAAAAGACTATTGTTACATGAAGGATATTTGTTTACTTTGGACAGACGTTTAACCACAAAATGTTACTGGCACACTGCCAGTAACATTTTGTACACAGTAAAAAAGTGGGCATACTGTTATGGATCGGGAATAATAACTCTAGTAAGTATTTATTAAGTATATATGTTACGGCTAATACCCGAAGTGCGGCTACACCTAGTTTTAGCCGGTTAGAACTAGGTGTAGCCACTTACTCTTGGTTAAACCTAGTACGAGCCGATTGTTTTCGGGTAAAATCATTTGGGTTAGGTTAGGATAGAACAGTAACCATTAACAAGCGAAGGCGACCGAGCGAAGCGAGCGTGCCGCGGCAGCGGCCGCCGAGCGCCAGATCCCCTCTATTGTTGGTAAATTGGTTTTATCCAACAGGGATTGTCTGGACCTATAATTCTAACCGGCTAAAACTAGGTGTAGCCGCACTTCGGGTATTAGCCGTAACATATATACAATTTGCATGATTTTATTTTACATAACTTTTACACAGCACAGTAGGTGCTCAGAGAATACCAAATCCGGCCAAGTGCGTGTCGGACTACGCACAGTGAAGGGATCCGTAGTGTGGTGCACTTATGCATGTACATTATTGACTTGATCGACTGCAAAAATAAGTTTGTTTTTAATAGTATTGCTCGAAAAACTATGAAAAACAAAATTATTTCTGCGATTGTTACCAAAAATATCCCTTAACTCAAAAAATACTGACTTTCTTAAAAAGTTTATTTAGAAACATCATAATCATTTAAATTATGGGGTCCAACGATAGCCCACAGGCTTGTGTGTAATTAATGTTTTTTTTTTCATTTTTAATTAAGTAAATGTTCACTGCACCATTTTATTTAGCGTTGCACAGATAACGCCTTCTTTCCAATTTTCATTGATACTGTGATTGGTATTGTGACTGTGAATAGTCTCCTAGTAAAATGGCTAAGTGTCATTAGGAATATTTGGTTCATTAATTAGCCAAGACTTTCCAAAATAATTATGTAATTACAATATCCGTTTACAAGACATCTGAATTTAAATATTTAACAGTCAGCAGAATTTCATAGGTATGTACTTCGAGTATAATACTCGTCTCCCCATTGATTTACCCACACCTCAACTTATTACCTACTCGAACACAATACCCCTCTTTATGCCACAGTCGGCTGAGGCCCAAACGGTTTTACCCTCAAAGAGGCACAATGGTAGCCTGTGACGTAGGCACCGGAAGCCGCCGTCGCTCGCTACTACCGGCTTCCGGTGAGAGCTGAAACAATTACCAGAAGTTCAGCTTTACTTGGTTTAGTTTAAGTTACGATTCAGGCAAATTGCTGAGTTAGTGGGTAATAGTGTTTATTGTATTAGGTTTGTCGTGCTGTTTGGGGATTTATAGCAATGTAGTAACTGTCGATTTGATTTTTGGAACAAGCGAACTGTTTATAAAATGTACGTGTAAAGGCTCTTACACACTCACGCGATATCGCGGGCGCGACAGGCACCGACAAAGACAATTCCTTTGTCGGTGCATGTCGCGCCCGCGATATCGCGTGTGTTTGTAGGAGCCTTAATTTGTATGAGTGTATGTGTGTGTGTGGGGGGGGGGGGGGGTGGGGGTGTGTGGGTGAGTGTTTAGGTGCGTGTGTGTACGAGTATGGGTATGTGTGTGTATGTTTTTAGTTTATAATATGTTTGTAATATCTATAACTGAAGTGTTTTTAATGATATATTTTTGCCTACTATGATTTTTTTTGTTTGAATTAATCCTAATGAGCAGTGTTTCACTTACCTATATACCTACTTTGAACAAGCTAATCTGAAAGTTTTCCAGTTCTTTTTTTGTGGTGGTTTTCTAGCTACCTATTTTTTATATTATAATTATCCTTTTGTTTTCCCGCAATTCGAAATAGTTTGGGCTATAATTGGCTGAAAATCAAACGATGCGGAATAGAAATAATAGTAAATAGCTCAATAGAGCCGTCATTCAGTCAAAAAATGATCTGTACTATATTCGAACAAAAAAAAATATTCTTTGACAATTGTATGAAATGACTCTAATAGGTACCGCAAATTGACATAGGGTGTCCATTTCATAAGCAATTATTCTGACCGTACATACTAAAAAACTTTTTAGAAAAGAAAACAACCGATTTCCAAAAAACATTAAGGACGCTATCACAAAATTTGACAAAAAACCAAATATATTATAACTAATAATTGCCACAGATAGATTACTCCTTCATCTCCATTGGTAACAATTTTTTATTCAAAAATGTTGGTGTATAATATTGTAAAATATAATTTCCGTTGCCTCTTCACACAAAATTGACGATAACGTGTTCAGTTCAGGAACATTTTTCTTCAATATAATAATATAAATTTAGTTATTAAAAATATTTTATATAAGCAGACATCAAAAACGTAGCAAAAAGAATTATCAAAATGTTAAAAATAGTCTCAGAAAATAATGTTGAAAAAACCTAGATTTTTTAAAAAAACACTGTCAGGTATGTTTTTTTCCTATTATTTAACAAAAAATATCAAGAAATTTAAAAATCACATACTGGGTTTCAGCTATCCGTGTGATAAAATCAAATTTTTATTTTATGATTATACAATATCTTCATTAAGTAAATGAACGGCGAAATAAGCTATATTTTCGAAAGCGCAAAAGTGATGAAACTATTAACAGGTGCTGAGGACTGACACGAATGGTTTATCACCACGAAAACTGTACTTTTATAGTTACACAGACTTAATGTTACAATTATTTCAAGCTTTCTCACAATTAGATAAGAAATTGACGAAAAACGTTTTTTTATTTATAGCAACCTTAAAAGTGAAAAATAACTTTAATTTCGAAGGTCCATATCACAAAACGGAAAACAAAACCAGACACCGACTTGCAAAATTATAGTTGAAGTCGATAGGTCTTTTTTTTTCGGTATACATTTTTATTTTTCACTTTTTAGTGCACCCACCCCCACAAAAATTTAAATACCACTACCTGCTGTATAAATAACAGTTACAGGAAGAACATCACCCACATATTCCACTTATACTAAGTGGGAGAAATACGTATTATTGAAGCTAACTCAAAAACTAAGCAAGCAAAATTAATAAAACATCTATGAGACTACCGCGCAAGCTTCCTCTACCAAATGAAAAAAAAAACCAAAATCGGTCCATAATTGACGAAAAATATTGATGAAAATACACAAAAAACATACATACAGACGAACATAAAACCTCCTTTTTGGAAGTCGTTTAAAAAGAATGGTGCTCTTCATTTAATATGTTGCTGTTGTTCTGCTAAATTATGAAGTCCAAACCTTCTGCCTCAATCTGTCCAGTGGCGCAACGAATAAAGGTTTCATATTGCACCCTGTTCCAGCGTGTTCACAACACGTTGTAGTGTAATCTATCTTTATTATACAAGATGTTTGGACAAGCCTGATCTAATGGATCGCCTGTATTGATCTAGCACAGAGTTAGGTGATGATTTAACTTTACTGTTTCAGATGGAGTATTGGCAATTGAATAGTGGACATAGTGGAAAATATAGGTAGACATGGCTAAGCAGAGTAGCAGGGCTAAGCTGTAGAACTGATGGTAGGTTGGGCAGGAAGGCGCTAGCGTCCCACGACTGGACGAAAAATTGTCGACCGATGGCCGGCTATAGCAGAGCTTAGCGAATGAATGTATTCACTTTTTACGTGTGATTCTCTTACTAGATCAAACTCATTGATGAATCACAACTTCACAAGGTATGAGTCACTGCAACGGAAATTTACCATCGTTCTATGACCAAGATTGTATGATGAGAAACCAATCAATCTGCCTAGCCTTTTTCCAACTATGTTAGGGTCGGCTTCTAGTCTAACCAAATGCAGCTGAATACCAGTATTGTACATGGAGCGACTGCTTATCTAACCTCCACAGCCCAGTTGGTGGGTAACACGATACCGGTTGGTAAGACTGGTTATCGGACTTTTGGGCGTCTGATTACCCGGTCTACCCGATCTACGAATGACAGCCGGGACCAATGGATTAACGCGCTTTCCGAGGCACGGAGGGTTCTCGATACGTTATGGATGGTCACCCATCCACGAACCGACCGCGGTAAGCGTTGCTTAACCTCCAATAGACCCGTGCAGCTGTTATCTTTTAGCCACGAGCCCCTCCTCTATTGTAAGAAACCAGTAGTTATAATTAACAGTCTCCAGTGATATACAGTAAGGAACGTATCAAGAGAGACAATACGAACTGAGCTTAAAAACTCGTAAAGGCAAAGCTCATTATTAAGCCGTCAGAAACAAGCTGAAGTACCTAAAAGAAAATTTATATCTATTAATATTATTCATCTTTTGGGCTCATTGCCACTCTTGTCTGATATACGAGTACCTACTTCAGATTGTTAATGGAAGAAAGGTGCCGTATATATGCGAGGCTTGGCTATAGTGAAAGCGATCGGCGATTAAAAATTATTTCATGTCTATGTTCTCCTAGTAGGGAAAAGACAATCCATAATTCTCTCAATCTCAATCTTATATAACTAAACTATAATAATAGTTATAATAGTTTAGATAATAGTTATTATAGTTTAGATTATAAAGAGAAAAGATTTGATTTTTTGTATGTTTGTGTCATAATACATCTATAATAATATAATCGTAGTGAAGTCAAAACTGTACATGAATATTTTTGAAAAAAAGTAATTGCTACGAGGTTAGTTAAGGAACGATTCTAATGCCCAAAATATAGTTTTTAGAATTTTCGTTCGTTTGTATGAATGTTTCCGTGTTGAATTCCAGCGTCACGCAAATACAACAGGATTGATTCTATTTAAAATTTGCATAGATATTCCCTATAAGTCTGGTCAGTCTATAGGCTATAAATTATCACGCTTTTTGTTATAGGGATGAGCAGTATTACATTATGTTCATATTTTTGTATAGTTTACTTCAAATAGTACAAAGATGACGCAAAAGGATAGAATATTGCAGATAGTTATAGATTTAAATGATTATCGTCGTGCTATACCTTTATGGAGCTAAGCAGTCAATCATGTTATATACAGAGTGGATTTTTGAGATGGGGAGTAAGGGCAAGTTAACCTTAACCGTTGTAGCTACAGGAAAATGGACTTAGGAAACTATTGTTAACTTTTTGAGAAATTTTGATGTGGTTTCACAGATTTAAAAAAAAAGTACACTCAGCAAGTAAATGTGCTATTTGCACGGAACAAATATTCGTATGACCTATAAGTAGTTGTTCTGGGTCTGGCTGTTTGTGTATGTGAGTTTAAATGTTTGTATTGTAAACGCACCCACGATACAGGAGAAATTCCTAGTGTGGGGCAACGTTTAAAAAAAAAATGGATCGAATGAAGGATCTTACGACTACCGCGCGAACAAAGTTGCGGGCAGAAGCTAGTTCTATGCTATAATTAGAAGTTGCTTGTGCGTGACTCACTCGAGTCTTGAGAGACCAAAAATATTAAACCTATAACCAGACTACTACCAAAACACCAACTAAAAAGTTGTAAACAATATTTATATGTCGTTTTTTATCGGTTTTCGTGTAATAGCAGTCACACGTCATTACTAATAAATGTCATGTAATTAAGGCATAAATCGGTCGTAGCTAAGTAATACCAGCCGCTCGGGTCGATCTACTAGGCTAAAGTACGCTTGCCTGGGTTGGACGGGTGACGGAGTGAACTTTGCTTTCCGTGTCTCGGAAAGCAAAGTTAAGCCGTTGGTTGCGGCTGACATTCATGGATCTTTGGCAGTCGTTACGGGTCGTCAGAAGCCCGAAAGTAGACAGCCAGTCTTACCAAGGAGCCATAGGAGGGTATGTCCTCCTACGGCTTTGCCACAGTCGGGTAAAAAATCCATAGCGCATCCAACGTCTAGGAACATTTATGTCCTGTTTTGGGAGAACGTATTCTATGGTTCAAACAACGCACAGTGTTACCAATACAATGTAAAGATTGTGTTAAAGCATCTCGTCGGTTTTCCACCTGTAGCTTTCCTGTCTTGTAACTTGTTTAAACCAATTTGCATTTTGAATTATCAGGGGGTTGGTCAGTCAAAGATGAAGCTAAGCTAGTGGCCTGTTTTAAAGTGTAGTAGGTTCCTATGGAGAAGAACGGGGAAAAACTCCTTTACTTATTCCGGTCCTTCGAATCTAAATAAATAAAATCCTTAATTGCTTATTTCCTTCGCTATAATTATCACAAATTTTACTTACAACGTAAACTCGCTATTCGCTGACAGTATTGCTTGAGCTATACCACATACATATTTTCCACACAAGCTAAATAGCACCTTTTCCCCATTAAAATAAATTCGAAAGTCATTTGTTCCTTGAAGGCGTATCCCACTTGCAGTAATGAGTTGTTTTAATTTGACTTACGTTATTTAGCACCTGTTAAAAATTAAGTTAAAAGCTGTCGCAGAACATAATATGTTGTCTTTTAATTGGCAGCTGGCTTTGTTACGTATAATTGAGTTACAATAATAATATGGTGGAACGTTAATATACCGTAGGGCATGAGTTTGTTCTCAAAATTAAATGGAATGAGAATTATTCTACACGCTTGCTCGTTGAGTGTTAAATACATACATGCATACATAAACTAACGCCTTCTTCCCATGGGGCAGAAACTAAACGCTATCTGCGACGATCCTTACATACTTCTTTTGTTTTGTTTTCGTTTGAGCGTTAATACTTTGTAATTTCAAGATAGTTTCTACGTATAAGTAGTGTCTCAGTCTTATAATTAAAACAGGGTGTAAAAAGACCCATCACGAAGCCGTCATATACACATTCAGTGCATCAAACTGAGTAACTTTGTGCAAAAAATAATTTCTGGGAAATGACTTCTATTTTTGGTGTGAAGATTCGATGTTTACGGTAATGCGTAATGTAACGCAAGCAAAACATTGTATTTATGGATGCATGCAACGGTACAGGGATCGTGGAAGTATTTAAAGTTAAGATATATCATTCAAAACAAGTTTTCGTAAAAAAAAGTTGTATCTTTCACCTCCAATATCTCTGTAACCAGAGGGGTCCCAGGTATAAAAAATATCATAATAACGGTAAGAACAAGTGACTCTTGGCTCCATTACAGTTATTTTTGAACCCGTTATAATCTCCCTTTGAAAGCAGGGTATTAACATTGAAAAATGACTGCTACTTGCTGGCTTTCAAAGCAACCTATTAAGTCTGTTAACACGAATCCTTTTACACTATCCACCTCAAATCGACCTGATAGCCAAAAAGGAGCAAGAACTCCATATTTCCAAGCTACGGCCTCAAATAACGGCAAACAGAGTATTTGCCTGCAGTATGAACAACAATAAATCGTCGGAATAACCCTCATGTATAAATCATGATAAATCCTAACTAGCATTTAGAATCTCCCTTGGGTACTGATGGCAAAATAAATATTGTAATTAGTTTTAAATAAGCACTGGATTCTGTAATTGTTGTTTGTAGTTTAGCGTGGCGGTGAAAAGATTTTTTCATGCTTTATTAAAAATAACCGGGTTCTTAAAAAAGTATTACAATCTAGACTAATAAGCTTATGAGAAAAAAGAAATACCTATTAAGTATCTTTATGCATTATCCCTCATATATAATTAAATACAATATTCCTACAAGTATATGAAGGAAAAAAAAAACGGGATTTGCTCATTGGGCATCAAAAAATTTGTCCGCATCGCTGTCATTGGGAAAAATTCCCAAAAGGCTGGCAGCCTTGCCATGTTGGATGGCAATGCTGATTCTTTAGCCTAAAGTTAGGCCAGACCTCTAGTCACGTGAAAAGTTGACCAACCGTCGACTCACTGTCATTGTCACTATTATTTCTACACTTTTCACATTACACTAACTCAAAGAAAAATGTGGCTGTGGGTGGATCTAAGGACCCATGTTTGATTCCAAAGTCAAATGATTCAAATAATAATAATCGTTTATTTGTTCAGACTACAAATGAGGTCCATTGTGTTAGTACGAAATGATTGATTGATTTGATTTCAAATATCATCGACTTTCTAAGAGATAATCTGGCAGCTTTCATTAGGTTTGAAAAATATACATAATTATTCTCTGAGATTATTTAGTTTTATGATCCATACCCTTCAGTTTCGACATATAATAACAATAACGATACTTCATATACTTCCATCCATATCACACTAATATTATAACGGCGACAGTTTCTGAGTGTGCGTGTGTGAGTGTGTGTATGTTTGTTACTTCTTCACGCTCAAACGGCTGGTCCAATTTTGATAAAATTTTGTATGGAGGTAGCTGACACCCTGGATTAAGACAAAGGTTACTTTTTGTCCCGATATTTCCACGGGATCGAGACTTACGCGGGTGAAACCGAGGGGCGCAGCTAGTCTAACAATAAAATTAAAATAAATGCGAATGTAACTTTGTCCGTCTATCACCGTTTCACGACTTAACCACAGAACAGATCATTATGGAATTTGACATAATAGAGCCTGGAACCTGGAAAAGGACATAGGCTACTTTTCATGCTAGATATTTGTATAAAAAATGATGAAATACACGCAGACGAAGTCACAGGCTGAAGCTAGTAAAATATAAAAGAAGAATTAAATTAAGGTTGATGATATTAAGGTAATATTCTAACAATCTGGGAAAACATTATCAAGAAATACGACGACCCGATTACTCGCGGTGATACCGCAAAAGATGACAATGTTGATAAATGAGCTCGCACCCCATTAGCACTGATCTGTGCCTTTCCCCATTTATGTTTATACCTTTACGCTTGTTTTTGTTCAGGTAGCGGCAGAGGTATATTCTGCTGATGATGGTAAAGCCATAGAGGAAAGCTATGAATAAAATACCAAGCTAGGATTAAGGATTTGGATTGGAAAACGTGGCAAAGTAAAAACAACCACACGGGTCGATCCATCAGGTTAAGCTACGCTCGGGTTGGTCCGTGGATAGGTGACCATCTTTACATACCGAGACTCCTCCAATCTTCGGAAAGCACGTTAAGCCGTTGGTTCCGGCTGTCATTTGTGGATCTACGACAGTTGTTACGGGTCGTAAGAAGCCCGAAAGTCTGACAACAAGTCTTATCAAGGAGTATCGTTTTACCCAGTTACTGGGTTGTGGATGTCAGAGAGACAGTGAGTCACCGCATGTTGATAGGAAAAGGATTTGATGGAAAATGATAATTTTATTATGAATAATTAGAATTAATTAAAAAGGATTTTAATACCCTACTTGTGCGGAGTTTTACCAAGGTGTAACCAGTAACTGGGTTGTGGAGGCCAAATAGACAGTCGCTCCATGTAAAATACTGGTAATCAGCTGCATCCGGATAGACTGGAAGCCGATCCCAACATAGTAGGGAAAAGGCTAGGCAGATAGATTGTTAAGGATTTACAAAAAAAAAAAAAAAACAACACTGGTTGTTCAATGTTGAAGTGATGCTTCAGAGAAGCCTATGTCCAGCAGAGGAACTCTTGTAGCTGATATTATCATGACAATGAAAAAGGAAATGGGTTCAATAAAACATTGACTAAAGTTTCGGTGTCCGAAAAGAACAGTGTTCGCCACATAACGGCCACAGTGACGGCTGTCATGACAATAATAGCACCGAGGTTTAACGTTTCAGTGACGTTATTCACCGGTAAATTTAGGACTCCAGCCTTATAAAAATCATTCACGTACGCAAAAATCTCAACCATTCGCCGCGTTGAAAAACCTCTTCCAAAAATACCAACACGATACACCGAATGTGTAAAACGCAGTGATTTGCTGTGCACGTCTTAAAGCGTCTGTGTTCGTGATACGCCTATCAAATGGTGCCACGACACGCGAACAGAACGTTTGCTGGAATACATTTATACGGACATTTACTCGTATTTGTTCTTTTGCCTTCTCTGATACTTTGCTATCTGTAGGATCTTAGATAGCATATGTGTGTGGTATTTCGGGTAAATGGGTTGTGATATTGATGGAGGGGGAAAGATGGTAGGTGTGAAAAGCTGATATTGAGTTTTCTTTCATTGTCAATGTCAAAGACTTAATGATTAAACGAACTTACCCTAAGTGAAGTTCGATCATAATTATGCGAAGGCTTTGTCTGAATAGATTAGCATAGAGTGTTCAGTGATACGACTTGTTTTGCATTAAGTAGGTATGCATTTCTAGACATTTACAATTTACATCGAAATACATCCATTAACGGAACGCTTTTCTGATGGATTGGTGAACGAGGTGTTTGATTGACCACTGTTATCTATGTTTAGCTAGTAAAATTGTGAAATGATTGTTAGTTTCCAACCAGTGGACGCTGAGGCCGCCCTCTTCAACAATACAGTTAGTAATAATACCTACTTTATACGACACGGGCGCAACGAAAACCCGGTTAATCGTATATTACTTACTCCTTCAAAAATGAAATGCCATCTCATCACCCTCAAAAAGACCATTTACCTAACAATAAATCCTACTTTAGACCTATACATACCACGTTATTTGCCGCTACAATAAAAACTTCTTATCCAATCCGTACAAGTTGGAATCGACTTCATATAATATTGGAAAAAACTGCCAAAACGAAGTCACGAAACGATAAAACGGCAAAGATTTATGAGTTCGAAGACAATGTGCAATATCTGAATGTTCTTGACTATACAGTTTGCATATTATTGGGGTAACAGCTGAAAACACGCGATCACTCGCTGCGCAGTTATATGTTTTGAAAAAGGTTGAAAATAACTTATTTGGAAAAGGATGAAACTAATTAGCTGTTACAAACACAAAACCCTACCCTTCACCGCCACTCCATTCACAACTGTGTTAAGGGGAGGCTGCCTATTTTTATGTTAATTTGCATGAATATTCTGAAACAGTCACAAATACAAGCAAAATGAAACTTTAGTATACCTAATTATGATTTATTGTATCTTTTTCTTTCCATGTTGAAGACAGTTACGTAATTATAATATTTTCTCCAGATACATTTTTATTCCAAAACATGTCTTTTTTAAGAATACAATTTTTTTTAATAAAAAAACAAACAGGATTGTTTGGATTTTATTTCTAAAATAAATATTCACTGCAAGAAAATATAGTTTATTATCCAGCCGCCAGATATTTTTTCACTAAATCAATTATTACTTTAGATAAAAAACGAAATAAAAATTGAGGCTTTACGCTATTTAGTTTAGTGCACAAACAGGATCAATGAGCGCACGGGATATTAACATTATTACTGATGTGTGCACATAACGGAGTTGCGGGGAGCAAAGGGCGGAGTTTGCGTGGAAATTTGATTTAGACTGCTTTTTTCTTTTTTTTTTGGGTGGGAAATTGTCAAATAACTTCTCCCGCTCTGGGCGAAGCGGGAGGGCGTGTCAGACTTTTACTGACTAAAACCCACCCGTATTCCTTCAATTTGCCTGTGTGCCAGGGCCACGATATCCCTTTCGGACAAACTCGCAACCCTGGCTCTATTGCCCCTAATAGACCCCGTCATTTCATGCTGACATCTCACGGAACACAATGCGCCATCGACCTGGGCCTGGCACTTATCGGACGGCGAGCTACCGTCCGCAGGACCGCGCGTGGCCGGAAATCGGCTTGCGACTCCCGACGCCCAGGGCGTCTCCTGCGGCGACTAGGGGTGTGAGGGCGCGAACCCTGCTTCTTCCTCACGCGTTTCGCCTCCTCTTTCGCGAGCATTACTACTTCGCAGAAGGAGGTGACGGCCTCCCATGCACTCTCGCTCCGAACCATGTCCTGAACCAGGGCCGGACGCGAGAGATCGCCGCTGCCGATCGCCTCTGTGAGGACACGGCGGTGCCCCGCCCAAGCCGGGCTGATCTCCACCGTATGCTCCACCGTGTCCTCCATGCGATCCACACATTGGTGACACCCGGGCGTTTCCTCCCGTTTTATCCTGAACAGGAACATCCGTGTCTGGTGAGGACCTGCGTCAGGCGGAAGGTGAGGACGTCGTGGCGCCTCTCTAGCCAGTCCTCAAAGAGGGAACTGATTGCCACAATAGTGGCGTGCCCAGATTGGTCTTAATTATGTGCCTCAGCAATACCAAGATGTTCATCATCATCACTATCTCCCTGTCCTTGTCCCATGTTACTTGGGGTCCATTCTCCTCCTCTGTCAGCCGTCACGCTATCATTGACTGCCTTCTCTTTCATATTAATATCATTCCTCAAACCGTCCACCATACTTTTGATGAAGATGTTCAAGGACTAGGAAATAATAAAGACCTAGACTAAAGTAGGTAAGAGCAGTGGTGGCCAAGTGGTAATGGTACCGACCGCGACGTACGAACGTTCGCACCCAAGCAGGAAATTTACTTTGTGTAAACGTAATAATAATTTAATCACCACTGCTCTCAAAACGGTGAAGAAAACCGGCATGTCCTAGAATCAATAATTTGAAGACGTGTGACATCTACTAACTCGCACTTATAGGCCCGCGTGGTAGATTACAGCCCACTCCCTCTCGAAGAGAGGAGGCCTGTGTCCCAGCATTGGGAATATTATATAGAGTGATTATGCTTAATGTTTATGCTAAAGTAGGTAAGGGTCCTCTCTTATCGAGAGAAGTCAAGGGACTATCAGGCAGAATGGAATTCTATTCTTATAACATTCTACGGTGGACAGTCAGTGTATTTAAGAACTCAAACTAACTTTTCTATAGTCCGTAACAAATAAAAACTAGTCATAATTGCCGTATGTATTGTAAAATTGGAATTAGTTATTGTTTTACAAAATTTGGACTCCAAATCGTAGCTTTCCTACGAAACAAGTTGAGTAAAAGTAGTCCACGAAGTGAATCACGCCAATTTCTTCAAGCATTTCTTTCTATACATGAATTATTGATCTAGCCTTTACTGCAGCGTGCCGTGTTTTTATGACGTCTTCATTCTTTACCAATACATCTTGACATTTCGTGATGGCGCCACTTTCTTTGGCAAACGTCAATAATAAGTCAAATTTCATACAATTTATACGCAGTTCCAGATTCGGCCGTGTGTCAAGTTAAATTGGTCGCTTTACAGCTAATTGCTTGTTATTTTCAGTGCTTTGGTCTTTGTAGGCGAGGCGCGAAATTAAAGGCACTTTAGAACTTTAGTGTTGATGGGTGCTTTGCACGATGTTGGTATGTTACTGTTTTTTTATATACATTGCTTCTTTTGCAGGAAAGAGATGCTTTGAAGTTAATTGTAAATCGTTTATGGGTATTCAAAGCAGATTATAGGTATACATATTTAAACGTCCGGAGCCTGGTTTTTTGCCCGGTTGGTGGCAATAGGCTCGCCCCCTATTACATGGGACTTGAAAATAACTGTCGAAATGTGGGTGTACTATAGGTACACCTCTGCCTAACCCTTCGGGGTTTACAGGCGTGATGTTATGTTATATTTAAACTTATTATAACTACTAACAAAGAGATTAGAGCTCATGGCATTTCTGCCTGATCTCCAAGTTTTAGCCCACAGTTTCCTTTTTTTTGGCCTTAGAATGGAACCCGGGGCCCCAATTCAAGTCGTTCGAGTTTTTACTGAAGAAAATGACTCCGATACTAACAATGATTTACCAAAGGGTATTGTATTACCCAGTAACTAGATTCTGGAGGTCAGATAGGCAATCGCTCCATGTAAAAGACTGGTATTCAGCTACATCTAGTTAGACTGAAAGCCGACCCCAAAATAGGTAGTTGGGAAACAGCTAAGCAGATGGTGATGATGATCAACATCAAAACATGATTTCAAAACACGGCAAGATCTAAATAAATCCTACTTATCTGACACATAAATAGACTTATGCCAACGATACGTAGGTACAGACAGCATAAAACATTCAACATTAGATAAACCGATACTAATCGCGTACGTGAGCTTTTTGTAGCGTCAGCAAAAACGATTAATGCGAACCAAATAAATTACTATTTTATCAGATAGCTCGGTTAGAATTTATTAGTAAAACGTTACGTTACTAAGGGAATAATATTACTATTAATTATTTTGTAAAGTAGGTAACTTAACCTTATTTTTGCAGTAAAGCTATATTTCAGGATATAAATTCCTTCTTTCAGCTGTCTATTTGTCGGCTAAGTGAACGGTTTATTACTCGAAGGATTGAAAATCGAAGTAAGTTAGGATTATAAGTAGCATTGTATTTTAAATAATTACAACTAAGCAACTCTGTGGTCACCAAGCACGGCAAGCACTTTCAAATGACAAAATTATTAAAAATACTGAACATAACATCACGCCTGAAATCCCCAAACGGTTAGGCAGAAGTGTACCTATAGTACACACAACACCCACGTTTGGCCAGTTATGTTTAGGTCCCATGTAATAGGGGGCGAACCTATTGCCACCAACCGGGCACAAATTTGGACTCCGGGCTGCTACTGAGAAATTCCTGGTGGAAAAACTCAATAACAACACTTTGCCCGACCCCCTTTGGTCAATTAAGTTGCATTAGACAATGTAAATGAAAACGTAATACAGGTTAGTGAACGTTAATCAATCAACTCAGCCTATAGCAGTCCACTGCTGGACATAGGCCTCGCCCAGGCTGCGCCACAACACCCTGTCCTCCGCTTTCCGCATCCAGTCTGTCCCAGCCACCTTTTTAAGGTCGTCGGTCCATCTAGCTGGGGCGCGCCCCATACTACGCTTGCCGATACGCGGTCTCCACTCCAGGACTCGTCTGCTCCACCGGCCATCGGTCCTCCGGCAAACGTGGCCAGCCCACTGCCACTTCAGCTTGCTTACTCTGCAGGCTATGTCGGTAACTCCGGTTCTCTTCCGGATAACTTCATTCCTGATCGAACGAACGACCGAGTGAAGGTGTATAATGCAAAATAAAATAGTACGACCTCCTAGAACAATGTTTGAATGCTTATACGAGCGGGTTTCATTGTAATAGACTATGACAGGATGTATAATTTAAATAACCCTTGTTCTGAACTAGGAGAACAATAATAATTTATATTATTAATTAAACCGTTATAAGAAACCAAATTAAGAGCTTTTGGCAAAGTAACAACAGTCGCACGGGTCGATCGATCAGGTTAAGCTACGCTTGCCGCGGTTGGTCAGTGGATGGGTGACCATCTATACATATATACCAAGGCCCCTCTGTGCCTCGGAAAACACGTTAAGCCGTTGGTCCCGGCTGTCATTCGTGGATCTTTGACAGTCGTTACGGGTCGTCAGAGGCCCAAAATTCTGACGTCCAGTCTTACCAAGGGGTATCGTATTATTACCCAGTAATTGGGTTGTGGAGGTCAGATTTGCGGTCATTCCTTGTAAAATACTGGTATTCAGCTGCATCGGTTGGACTGGAAGCCGACCCTAACATAGTTGGGAAAAGACTGGCATATGATGATGAGAGAATAACTACGTCAATGTTTTTATGCCATGATTACCACACCCTGTATTTCCGAAGGGTTAGGCAGCGGTATACCTACAGTACATCCACATTCCACTGCTTATGTTTCAGTCCCATGCAATAGGAGCGAGCTTATTGCCATCAACCGGACACTAATCTAGCCTCCGGGCTGCTACTGAGAAATTCCTGATGCAAAAGCCAAATATCACTTTGTCTGACTCGAGAATCGAAATCAGGACCTCATGCTCACCAGTAGCGCTTACAACCATAACACCAACAAGGCAGTAATCAATTAATCATTGTTTAAGTTAAACTGACTGACTTTTGGGCTTCTGACTTCTGACACTTTCCATAGGCATAAGATTACGTACGGTTTCTGTTTTCAGAGAGAGTTCGTGATGTACCTAATAGCCACCCATCTTTAAACCGAGACTGATTAAATTCGTAGTATCCATTTTTTGCAAGGATGTTAAGTCTATAAAAGGTCACGGCGCAGCATGTGGCGCCATCTAGTTTTGTTACGAAGTTCACCGAAAAGGTCGGTAATGAGTGACACTAGCTGGTGACAGTCACTCTAGCAGAACGTCGCATCGATGGTTGCGTGGCGTTTGTCTTCTGATGACAGAAGATGTAACAACCGCTGTCGTACCACGCCCACGACGAACTGCTATAATAATATTACAACATAATCCTGACGATAATGATGCTGCTGACCACTAATACAATGAACACTTCCGGTAAAGACTATCCCGCGTCTTTAAATACATTTATTTCTTTCCTAAAGATTCTAACCAAAACTTAATCCTCATGTTTCAAACCTAGCATATAGGCACACCAAGCAGTTAGTAATGGGTCCTAGACACTAAAGCCGACGGCATTAACTCGGGTAATCGTGTAACCGACGGATTAAACTGCCAGTGCGAAGTGACGCAGCTTGTGACAGTGTGCAGAGCCCTTTACAGTGGGACAAGAGTGTTTAAATGTATCATTATGGTATGCTGGTAATGCGAATTTAGCAGCAAAAAATTAATCACACTAATATTATAAAGGCGAAAGTTTGTGAGTGAGGGTGTGTGTGTGTGTGTGTGTATGTTTGTTACTTCTTCACGCTTAAACGGCGAGACCAATTTTGATAAAATTTTATAAGGAGGTACCTGACGCCCTGGATTAAGACATAGGCTACTTTTTATCCCGATATTCCCACGGGATCGAGACTTACGCGGGTGAAACCGCGGGCCGTAGCTAGTATTAACATAAAATGTGAGATTTTTAGTTTGTTTGTGTGTACCGTGTATTCACAGATTCAGTGACTTTGATGAGTTTATTATTACTTCAGAGATTTAATACTTGTTAGTCTTTTTTATTCGAATCTGTTAACTAGAATTGGTAACGCGAGATTAAAGATTAACTGTAATATGTTAACAGTAGATGTTTTCCATATTTAAATTGATAGGGTTCAAAGAAGCGCATCAAGAAACGTCTTAGCGCACAAAAACAGACAAAGGACTTGATGGTTCCTTTATAATACGCATTCCTAAAAATACTTCATCTACACACGGAAGGTGCTTTATTCCTCAGAAATCAGATATTATTATATAAAGATATTGTTACTAATCTATCATAGGACATGATCAATGGGCCAGTAATCTGTTACTGATTACTGATACACAGTTCTGATTATTAAACTCAATCAGATACTGTTCTGAGTTTGATTCTAATCATCAGCTAGCAGCCCACCAACAGCCTTAAAGAATCACTTAAATAAAAAAACAACCGGCCAAGTGCGTATCGGACCACGCATAATGAAGGGTTCCGTTGTTGGGATGAATTTATCCCAAAAACAAAATTAACATTGTAGTTGAAAAACAATGTTCTCCTATACACCGATATACGTCACAGTCAATTCTCCAACTGCAAATGTAAGTTCGTCGACTATTACTGGTTATCTTGTAAAGCCTACTTAGCTGTAATAGTTTTCCTTTTAATTTCGTGATATCTTCTACTGCCATTAACTTTTTCACATAGGTACCCAAAAACAACTATTTAGCTGACAGGGGGAGGACACATTTGATTCTAACAAAAATTTGAACTTTAAAGCTTAATATTATGCAAACGGATACCTGAATAAAAAAATGAATTTCACAGACCAACAATTTTAGAACGGCCTATCCAACGATAACCCACACCATAGGACAGACGAGAAATAAAAATCTTCCCCACTTTACGTGCAAGGGATGTAGGTGGGTAAAGGAGGGAGGTACCCTAAAAAAACATTATATTTTTAAGTCTTTATTGTACCACTTTATCGAATTGATTAATATGTACACCCATGCCAAATTACACATTTCTAGTATTAAGACTCTCTGAGCTAAACTGTTAAAAGATAAATAAAAAAAGGCGAGGTGTCGTGGGACACCCGGTTGGTTTCAAGGTCCTTTCGCTGGTATATTAGGTATTAAACAACAGGCACAATTAAATAAATTAACAACGTTTGAGAATAACTAAATGAAAAAAAAAATACACATACTGTCTATAGCAAAAGTTTCGTGACGGTCAAAATGTTACACTTTATTCGGTCTAGCTCTCATTCGCCAAGTGTTCGCATTATAACTTGCATGTGGTGTTAATGCACTTATAAATGTATATCGTGTTCTTTTAAATGAAATGAAATATGTAAACAATTGTAGGCTAACCTATTAATAAATAAATAAATAACGTGCAATAACGAACCTCGTACAGTAGTTTTATCTCACGAAGCGACGCGCGCTTTAATTGTGTTGTAAATGAGTGCGTGAAGACGACATTAAAACACACACACACACACACACATGACTTCGCAACTATCTATACTCCGTTGGTTTAGGTAGTTAAATAAAGGTAAACAAAAAAAAACACGTGACGAGAGAGCTGCCTGTTACTTCAGTTGTTATGCTACGTCACAGTTGTACTCTTCAATTTAGCAACGTTTTATTTCGTTGACGTTTAGCGATCCTGTCTTTTTGGGCTCTTTACATTAGACAGATTACAAAATATTATAGTATTTATTATAAATCTATCAAAAAAATTGTGTTCAAGCAATTACATCTAAAAAGAGTAGTTTAAGAATTGATAAAGTTTAACATGCAGTAATAAAGAGGAAACTAACGTAAAAATCAAAAATATTTTAATTTGGTTATAAGTTACAAAGTATTTTTAAACAAGAAAGTTTTATCTATAGAGACCCCTTTTATGATTTGTTTACCTTTATTTAACAACCTAAGCCAGGGATGGGGAATACTACGGCCCGCGGGCCATATCCGGCCCGCGAAGCGTTGAAATCTGGTCCGCAGACCATCACACAAAAATCAAGTGAAGTTTTCGTATTGTTATAAATTTCATTCTCATTGGCAGTTTTCAAACATTTTTTAATAACGAAACTAAGAAAAAAAATTCGTCGTAATAGGCTTTCGGATGCCTACCTTTTTCCACTGCTAAAATTTTCAGGATCACAGATGGAGCCGGCTTATGATGAAATCATGCAGAAGCAAAAACAGTTCCACATGTCGCATGTCCCCACAAAGATCAGCGCTCCTCAACCTTCTACTTCGCAGCTAACTTAAAAGTTTAGGTAATTTAGGTAATTCCAATTTACAATTTCTTTCTTATTTCACTAGTTATTTTGTAATATTGCACAATAAATTAGTGTTTCAGAAAGGAGCCTATTGCCATCAACCTTGCACAAATCCAGACTCCGGGGTGCTACTGAAAAATTCCTGGTGGAAAAACTCAATAACAGTTTGCACGAACTGGGAATTGAACCCTGGACCTCGTGCTCAGCAGTAGCGCTTGCGACCACTAAACCAACGAGGCAGTCATTATAATAAGAGAACGCAAAAAAAAACAAAGTTTCTAATACCTATTACAAGTTTCAGACGAAAAATAATATAGCCAAACATGCAACAACTTGGGAAAAAGGTTCCCCATCCCTGACCTAAACCAATGGAGTATAGGACGGTACCAAAAGCTCCTGCACTTACACACACATCCACAGAGTGTTTGTACACTTGGTAACCACAACTAAAGCGCGCGTCGCTTTGTGAGATACAAATACTGTACCAATAATTGACAAACGGGTAGGCAATATAATTTTCAAGTACCATCAAAGACTTGCCAAGGCAAGTTTGACCGCAGGAATATTAATTCCAGCTGGCTGTTTGTTATAATATAATCAAATATAGCACTAAGAAGAAGGCTTAAAATTCACCCATTAATATTTATTGTTTCTGCGTGCCTATAAAATTCTATTTGATATACCTACACCTGTTGCATTTATATGTTCACTGCAATATGAACGAGGTATTCTTGGGTGGTATGTCCCAATTGCTATTTGTTTTTGGAATATAATTTTCGAGGCGACTTACAACTTAAAGGGCGACTAATTATTTGCTGCAAAAAAAAATAACATGGCAGCGAAAAAAAATAACACGGCAGCGATTAAATATTATCTCTTAATCGCTGCAATGTCATCTACTGTTATTGAATCATTTGGGTTAGGTTAGGTTAGAACAGCAACCATTAACAAGCGAAGGCGAGCGAGCGAAGCGAGCTTGCCGCGGCAGCGGCCGCCGAGCGGCAGGTCCCCTCTATTGTTGGTAAATTCAGTTACCAAAACAAAAATTCGATGCCAGTTTAAATTAAAATAAAGCTAAAAACTGATATATTAATATGCTACCTATTACTTATTACGATACTCCTTATTAGCTGCCAACCCATTATATATGGTACCCACTCTATTTTTTTTTAAAACCTATATTCATTTTACTTAGTTGCCGCATTAAATACATGCCTTTGTTTTTTAAACATCTGATAATCATAAAGTAATAGGTTCTTCTTAAAAATACTTTCTACTGTCAGTTGAGCTTGATTACAAGTCAAGATGGCCTAGTATTTCTCACCATTGTACTTCTATTCTTGTACATATTACTGCCCTTGAACAAACTTTCATAGCATTGTTTTTATATATTAGACTGTGGATGGCGATCGGAAGTATTCCATCTTTTTATACTCATTTTTATCATTTTTTTTAAGATTCTTCTGTTAGCTGTAGGACGTGGGTTAATTTTGTATGGGCCGTGAGCTTTGTTATTTATGAGGCATTTTTAATAAGAAGCTTGATGTGTAATGTTTCACTGATTAGATAACACAACCAAGATTTTTTATTTACAGCTCCTTCCCCAAGTCACAGGAAAAAATACTTACTCTAAATAATTAATCCAATACCAACATTCCGAATTAAACTCAAAAGGAGAACCTACCCTTTTGGAACAATAACGAGCTCACAGAGCATACCTGGCTTAGCAACACACCGAACTGGTCTTTTGAGCCACTTCGAATTATACTAAAATTGAAATCGTAATTAACAATGGTGTATTGAAATACACACTCTGTTCTTTAAGACTTAAGGTGGGGTTTGCTTCAAGGTGTTGAAGGCCGACCTGTGTGAACCCGAGACACTTATTAAGTGTAAAGAACATTATATCCTCGCTAGGACATCAAAACAATGCAAATCGGTCAAGCGTGAGCCGTCTCTCGTAATGAGGGTCAGTAGTTTATGGTAGTGTGATAGAATTACACTAAGCTCTTATTAGATTGTTAAGGGTTCGTAATGGTTGGTGTTTTGGTATCTTCTTTTGCCTGCTGGTGTTAATTTTGGATTTTATTTGGGTGGTCTCAAACTCAAAGCATTTATTTCAAATAAACCATTTACAGGCACTTTTTAATTGGCAAAAGTGTCGGTCATTTGAAAAGATGAAGCTAGTTGCCCATTCCAAAGCGTAGTAGGTTCCAATGGCGATGAATGGGCAAGAAACTCCAGGGACAATCTTCTTTCCGCAAGACACACTGATTAAAGGTTGTCTTTAAAATATCGCTTTAGCGATAAGACCGCCCATTGTGTCACCCTACGTAAAACTTCTACATTTATATCTGTAGTTTTTATGGTGTTCTATGCTATTCTATTCTATTAATTCTTTAAGTAATTATGTAGGAAATTAAAAATGTTAATTATCAATTATTACATTAATATCAGCAATGATTCATATAAATCTACCGATTTCACTCTGAAAGACTTGAAAACATACTTTCTCAGTTGCATATTTTTTGCGTTACAGTTGTCAAAAAATAATAGGCCCGTTTTGACATTTAACTTGAATCGATTTAGTTACGTCGCGATTGACCATCGCGACGTAACTAGTGAAGTAACTATACAACTCGGTACTCGATACTCACTATAAATCGATTCAAGTTAAATGTCAAAACGGGCCTATTATTTTTTGACAAGTATAGTTTTAACTTTAATATCGATTTTATTAGAACTTGAATAACCCTTTACTAAATCAGGTCTAAAGTAAGAGTTTATTATACTTAAGACCATAGTAAATTTTCATCTACATAATCATTCTATAACGTCCCCACTGCTGGGACACACGCCTCCTCTCTTTGAGAGGGAGTGGGCCGTAAGTCACCACGCGGGCCCAGTGCGGGTTGGTAGATGTCACATGTCTTCGAATTTCTAGTTCTAGGACATACCGGTTTCCTCACGATGTTTCGTTTTGTTTTCACCTTCCTTCAAAGAATTTACACAAAGAAAAGTGCCTGCTTGGGGTTCGAACTCATGACCTACAACTCGTAAGTCGTGGTGGATTACGGCCCACTCCCTCTCACAGGGCGTGTGGCCCCGCAGTGGGAACGTTATAGGGTGAATATTATTATGCTATGGTATATTAAACTTACATAATAATAATACAAAGAATCTTGATGTTCTATCAAGTCAAGAGGCCCGGTTTGCTAGTACGTATTAATATTGAAGACTAACTCACCAAACAAATAGATACAGGCTATTTCAACAACTAAAATAATTAATAAATTTCATTAAGCTAGTTAGTTACATAGTTTAGATACCTAGCTGATTTTAATTAATCAAATTACCACACTATTTGTACACCCGAAATCGAATTCAAACTCAAAAACTCGAACCATTTACAGGCACATAGCCAAGGAGTCGGTCAGTCATAAAGATGAAGCTAGTAGCCCATTCCAAAGCGTAGTAGGTTCTTATGGAGAAGAACGTGCAAGAAACCTAATGGACAAAATTCTAACTGCAAACAACAAACAACAACAAAAAATATGTACTAAAGGAACCCTAAAGAATTAAAGGAATCCTTTACGTTCACAGCATGTAGTCTCAACGGGGTGCCTCACCCTGGCCGCGTGGAAAAAATAAATTAAACCTCCTTAAATGTAGGCGCGAAGAAATGAGAAGTGTGTAATTGTGAATAATGTACGCTGATTGGTCGGCTTTTGTTTTTTGAAGTAATGATTGGTAATTTAAATATGTGTAAAAGGTATTCGTTTAGTCTTGATTCATTAAGGTAAAGAATCTAGCAGGGGTTTAGATGTATCAGTGGGCGCTGATTGAACGGCTTTATTGTTTGAAGTGGATTTTGGTCCTTCAGTAATTTTATTTTAAACTCTCGTAAAATACATGAATCGATGGATGGACTGTGTGAAAGATAATATGGCTAGAAAGGGGGTGACTACCGAGATAACGGCTAATAGAGAAGTATGGAAGAAAATGACATGTTTTGTCGAAATAAATTGGGATAAAGACGAGAATGATGAATGATGAAAATGCATGAACCGATTGTGATTTCAAGGTTTATGTAAATGCTACTTATCGAACAAAGAGATTTGAGTTGATAACCTCACTTGTACTTATAAAAGTAGGTAGTACTAGGTATTTTTAACCGACTTCTAAAAAAGGAGGAGGTTCTCAATTCGGATGTTTGTATTTTTTTTTCTATATTTGTTTGCGCATAACTCCGTCGCTTGCCAACCGATTTGAAAAATTATTGTTTTGTTGGAAAGGGTATACTTTCCAAATGGTCCCATGAAAATTTTATCGAAATCGGAGAAGCGGTTTTTGAAAAATCAACAAACATCAAAAAATGTATCTACATTGTCTACATTAACGATCCGATTTGGAAAATTCTTTTCCGGCACTAAAAAGTGAAACATAAAAAACTTTTTACAAAAAAAAATAAGCGACTTCCAAAAAAACACTACAAAGTGAAACATAACTTTAATTTCGGAAGTCGGTGGCATAAAACTAAAATGCAGATCCAAAGACACAGACTTCCGAAATTAAAGTTATTTTTCACTTTGTAGTGTTTTTTTGGAAGTCGGTTATTTCTTTTTGTAAAAAGTCTTTTTTATGTTATAAGGCAATCTCTCACAGATAATATTTGCAGGTTTTGCTGTCGTAGTAACTGTAGATCTGAAAATAAATCAACCATTAAATCTATATTTATATTTAGTAATATTATAAAAAGGTAAAATTTGTGAGTTTGTATACAGCGTGGAATTTTGTAATGCCACCTGGAGGGAAACTACTCTTAATACTGCAGATAGAAAGTTTTACTCAAAGGAAACATTCCTTTATTTTTGAATAGAAAGCAAACTGCATTCAAAGATTTTCGAAAATTCTCTTCTCCCACACCCGGGAATCGAACCGGCTAAAATCTGAAAAAATTATACCCTGTACTTTTATTGCATCGATCGTTAGGGTCAATTATAAGGATGAAATCTCTCTAACAAACATGATAAATTAAATCGTTAAAAGAATAAATTTGTGTATCCAAGAGAATGGAGCCCATTTCGAGCAACTAATTAGTTAGTTTACCATTTTTTGTAAATAATTAAATTAATTTAAGATTTCCTGGTTTTCCTTTCATTTAATTTATCATGTTTGTTAAAGAGATTTCATCCTTATAATTGACCCTAACGATCGATGCAATAAAAGTACAGGGTATAATTTTTCCAGATTTTAGCCGGTTCGATTCCCGGGTGTGGGAGAAGAGAATTTTTGAAAATCTTTGAATGCAGTTTGCTTTCTATTCAAAAATAAAGGAATATTTCCTTTGAGTAAAATTTTCTATCTGCAGTATTAAGAGTACTTTCCCTCCAGGTGGCATTACAAAATTCCACCCTGTATATTGGCTATAATCTTCGGAACTACTGATTCAATTCCAAAAAATCTTCCACTAATGGGAAGCTACAGTATTACCGAGTGTCATAGGATATAATTTGTTATGTTAAAACAACTTTCACGCGGATTAAGTCGCGGGCAGAAGTTTGTAATTAATATTTTAACAGTCACCGTAACTTTAGTTGATCCTTCCTATCCTTAGACCTATCTTACGACACCCATCGAGTAATTTGTTTATAACTGACGTAACTGTTAATCGAATAAACAAAACAATGACAGCATACGGAGACCTAATACTGCACGTTTATAATTAACTACATTTTGCACGTAACTGTAATACAGATAATAAGACTATTCCCGTTTTATACTTCCGTCTATACGGTAACTTTAACTAAGTAATCATTTATTTACCAAACCTTAGCCTAGCTAACATCAGTTTTGTTTCAATATGGGTATGACTATTACTAATGTGTAAGACGGCCCTTTAAACTAGGAAAATCCTGTATCTTGAAGGAAAGTGTCCTTTAGTGGGATTCACAAGTTTTACAACATATCTGTCTATAAATGAGTAATAATTCTGATGTTAACATATTTATTGAGTGGGTTTAAAAGTTGATTGTGAGTAGAGTTTGTGTGAGTGTGTTTCTGTGGGGTTAAACTGGTCTATTGGGGTACTAAGCCCCTTGTAGGATGAAAAAACAAATGAAAAATTATTTCAAAACAAGGCTGTTAGTAATTTCATACTTTCTAGGACTAGGCATGGTTTTTATGATTACCGACAGAATGCACTACCCCAACATAAACCTTGAAGAGCACATTAATGTGGCAGGTAAGGTGAATGGAAGAATAATAGGTTTATTTGACACACAACCAAGAGCGTACAAAAAAATAATTTGACCCGAATGCCTAATAAAGAAAAATACACAACATAGATCTATACAAGCACAGAACAGAAAAAGTCGACAGCTGCCCGTCGTGGCTGTGACAAGAAGACTTCCACTCAACATGATGCTGTGACTAGAAGACTTCCACTCAACATGATGCTGTGACTAGAAGACTTCCACTCAGCATGATGCTGTGACCACAGCACAGCGCTGATTTTCAGTGGACACCCGAAAATGACTTACGGAAACCAAGACCGGTGGTGGTACTTATAAAAAAAATAAAAAAAAATTATAACTACAACAGAGATCCATATTGTTAGTAATACCTTATAGCTAGTGTTAGTAAGCAAAATAATATTATTAATATAAGAGTTTGAAGTACTTTGCGCAGAAGATGACTAAGCAGGGTACGAGTTTCTCACCTAGCCATCCTCTCCACAAAATGCCTCAAAATGGGAGAATAGAAACTATCTGACACTGTTTTTAGAATGCTGTTGCTGTTGTTATATTTCTTTTTAAAATAATTATTGCGATGCAAGGATAATTTATTGTTGGGAGCTATTTTCAGCAGTGGGCTATTATAAGAAGTTACAAGGCGTGAAAGTACGACGTTATAATCAATTGTATCAATTATACTCGTACCTACAGCTCATCTATTGCGAAAAGTGCTTACGTTACAAAAGGTGGCACGTCCGCGAAATTATTAACCTGTGTGGTTCTCAAACTTGTTGTAAATGATTCATTTCAATGTTTTGATTACGAGTGAAACAATTTTCGTCCTGAAATAACGATTTTATTCTTGCAAGCGAATAAAAAATAAAGTAAAAATTGTTAAAAGTTAAAATATTTTATTTTAACATATCAAAATTACAATATTGAGACAGCGTCAAACAAACTAGTCACAGCCTGTCTTGGGCACCATTATAAATGTATTTATAAAACACTTTGTTTTTTTTTTAAAGATGATATTGGCGACCTTTTGAATTAATAAGCCGTTTCGAGACTGTTTTTTGACTGTTTGTTGTGAGACCGTTTCGAGACTGAAAATTTAATTATAAATACCATGAAACTAAATATGTCGTGGAAACTACTTGCCAGCAGGTGATTTGCGAAGCATTTCATAAGCCAAGCACACATTGTAAACTGTTCTACTTTGTAGCCTTGTTTTAAATATTTCAAAGAAACACATCGCACAAACAAAAAGAATTTCATGAGAGGCACAGTATCCTACATTCTCTTTTACATTCACATCAAAGCAACAAAAAAAACCCCAACAATACAACAAAGGCAATGAAAATCGCAGAAAAATGTAATAATAATAACTATCAAACTCATATACTACTATTAAATCCGTAATCCAGTAAAAATATCCGGCTGGATAAGTTGTACAAAGCCGCGGCAACTCGGATATCAATGCCTTTGTCCAGGCCCGCATTGTTAGAACTTTACCGGTCCTAGGAGAGCTCCTTGCGGCACCCCGTCGGGTTATTGATACTATTATTTGTCGCTGAATTACGGGCGGACAAGCGAAGTATGGAATTCAGGAAATTGGATGATTTAGTGATATTTTTGGGCCGTTTGAGTCTTTGTGGAAGGTTCTTTGAGTGAAAATATGTATGAAACAGTGTTAATAGGCCCAGTTTAAACTTCATCAATGGTTGCATGTTTCTGAAAACATCCTGTTAGTTGAAGCTGCAGTGGATGCGTAAAGTGCCTTAACACAAGATAAATAATCCTCCCGACCAATTTCGATCACAGTGACCAATCTCAACGGAGATTACCTATTAATCTTGTACGCTTTTGCTCGATAATATCTCCTGATTAACTTGCACAAGTGTGTATGCAAACATAGATGCACTCTCTGTTCCATAACTATCATAGTCCCATGGGACGGCAATCCGACATGATCGGGGAGAGATCAGGCGCAGGACCAACGGCTTTACATCCTTTCCAAAAACGGGGGTATCACACCACCAAGTTCTGGGCTGCTACTATGAAATTCCTAATGGAAAAACCCAATAATACTTTGGCCGACCTGCATAGCGATTCACAACCATTCGACGAGTTGTCGTACCGAAAATGACACATTTTCAATAACTAATTTACCTTGCAATAAATAGCTGTCGGAAGAATGGCGGTCATCTTTTCGATTTAAACTGACAAAACTTAAGTGTTTTGGATTTGTCAACAGCCTTTAGAGGACTCCTTTGATAACATTGATTGATGCTCGATTCGGCACGGAAGCGTATCGAACGATTGTGAATAGCTATGCTGGGAATTGAACCCAGCACCTCACACTCAGCGGTCGCGCGTGCGACCACGAAACCAACGGGGCAGTTAATAACGCTTGAACGAAAAATGGTCCGTCTTAAATTAAAGTACCTATTGCTCGCTTTGACATGCAGTTAAAACAAGAAACATTAGGATGATGATTATGACGAGGATAATGATAATTATGTGTGTCTATATCGAAAATATTTAATTGAATAAGGTTGGTCCAAACCTTTTCTATAAGCACAAACAATAGGTGCCTATGAATGTTCCATAAGAAAACAGTCTGAAGTTTATCGGCTCTATGAAGTATTAATTTCTATCTTCCTCCGACTGTTAGTAAAAATCTCCTCGGACAATAACTTTACTATCAAAAACAATCCTTCTAACAACGATCTATTATAAAACTTTGGGAACCATTCAAGAATAGCGGATGTCATCAAATCATAACAAGATTCGCGCAAGGCTCGGAACCGATCGCGATCGACAGTCGCAGGCGCACCGTGTGCGAGGATGTTGCGCGAGTGTGTGGTACTTGTGTCGGTGTGCGTGTTCGGTATTGGGAGCCTGACTGTACGAGGTTGGTCCTTATTATTATTAATAATAATTATATAGGTTTTGCCCGCGACTAACGTGGGCTAGCACACGTGGAGGTCGGAAATTAACCCACGGGATCGTAATACTGGGATAAAAAGTAAACACATAAATATATCCTAACCCCTAGGTCAATTTGGCACACAGATAAGTAGGTTGGTTTACTTGTGTGCCAAATTTCGTCGAAATTCGTTCAGCTGTTAGGGCGTCAAAAGGTAACAAGCAAACAGATAGACAGAGTTACTTATTAGCATTTATAATATTAATATGGATTATTCAGAACCTGTGGATTCCTACTGCAAGGCAAAGGTCTCTGGGCAGAGCACCGCCATGTCCTTGCGGAGGCGATCGGCAGCGGCGATCTATGGTTCAGGCCATGGTTCGGAGCGAGAGTGCAAGGGAGGCCGTCACCTCCTTCTGCGAAGCAGTAATGCTCACGAAGGAGGAGGCGGAACGCGTGAGGGAGAGGCAAAATTCGCACCCTCACGCAACTAGTCGCCACAGGAGACGCCCCGGGCGTCGAGAGTCGGGAGTCGCGGCCGATTCCCGGCCACCGTAGACGCGGGCTTGCAGACGGTGAGCGATGGGTAGCTCGCCGTCCGATAAGAACCAGGCCCGGGTCGACGGCACATTGTGTTCCACGCGCGTCTGCCTCAAAGAAATGTCAGCACCAACTGACGGGGTCTGGTAGGGCCAATGTCTGCCAGGGTTACGAGTTTGTCCAAAAGGGATATCGAGGCCCTGGCACACAGGCAAATGAAGGAGCATGGGTGGGTTTAAGTCAGTATAAGTCTGACACGCCCTACCGCTCCGCCCAGGGCGTTAGAAGTTATTTGACCACCAAAAAAAAGGCTTTGTAGTTTCGGACATAAGGGAGAGATACTTTTCTAAAATAACTTTAAAATTATAATTATTATAATTATTTATTATTATAATTTTTAAAATTATAAAAATATTTGAGACCCTCACAGTATGCTCTTTCATTTAATGTATCACACGGTACAGTTTGTTTGTTGTCACAGTACAAATTGCCTGTGACAGATGGACAGACAGACATACGAGTGATCCTTTAAGGGTTTTGTTTTATTTTATCAATCGGACGTACGGAATCTTAAATAGTACCACTAGCTTTCAACCATCTGTTTCAGCCAGGGCTCCTAACAGACTCTAGTATAAGCATTTTAGTCCATTTAAGCTGCTTGGCCCATCTCTGTTACTTTCGATTGCCGTTTGGCGTTTATCTTCTTCTTCACCTGTTAATTCTAAAGCTAGAGAAACCGGTGAACATACATTAAAAAAACCGGCGAAATGCGGCAAAAAGTAGGGATGAATTCATCCCAAAAACAAACTTAAAATTGTAGTTGAAGAACATGTTTTTCCATACATCGATATACGCAACGGTCAATTTTCCAACTGTAAATGTAAATTTGTAATGGCAACAAAATATTTTTTTATGTGATAAAACTACCAAATTAACGACTTTCGGACTTTTTGCTATACTTGTGCTGTAAGACCTTGCTTCTTGCCAATTTTCATCTTCTAGGTCAAAATATGTCGCATAAATCGCCGTATTAGGGTTCCGTACCAAAATGCTAAACAGGAACCCTTATGGTGAGACTAAATCTGTCTGCCTGTCTGACACAGTTGGATATCTCAAGAACTACTACTTCTATCAACTTGAAATTTAGAATAGTTTTAGATGACGTTTAACTATTTTGAAAACAAGAAAGAAATTTATATAATTAATATATATTTTTTGCAACAGGGCCTGAAAAAATCGAATGGAGTCTACTAGGGCATGTGGGGTATCATATGAAAGAGCGCTGTTTGCACATTCTCAAACATTTTTTTGTTTAGGCATCATATTTTTCTACTGTTGATGAAAAATGTAAAAAAAAACCGTTCCCCCCCTTATCTCCGAAGTTTGCATATAGACAAATCTGAAATTATTCTATGTAATAGAAGTTTATGTAAAGATTACTGGAAAAATAAAACGATGTCTCTAAATAGCACAGTTTTTCAGAAATCATCAACATCATATATACGTACGGAACCCTCGGTGCGCGAGTCCGACTCGCTCTTGACCAGTTTCTTTTTTATTGCGTTGACTTAAAAGGTTAATTTTTTTAGAGCTCTAAGGGACCGTTACGTATTTGATATTCATTTCAACTTGATACCTCCACGCGTTCCTGAGAAAAAGGGTCTTGACAGACTGACAGACAGATAGACAGACGGACAACAAAGTGATCTTATAAGGGTTTTGAAGAGCTTTTGAAGTACGGAACCCTAAAAACATACAGATGAACATAATAAAACTCCTCCTTTTTGGAAGTCAGTTAAAAAGTCTTACTTTTAAAACTACTCACAACTTTTGTTAAATCATTACATCTTTGTCTTTTTGTCAATGTTACTAGGTCAATTACATTTTCCTTCGAAATCGAACTGAAACTCGAGTAACTGAGTTATTTGCTAAAGAAGCAATTGCTAATTGCGTGTTTTTAATAACATTATTGTACATTCGCAAACATTGTGTCAGAATTATTGTTATACGCACATACGATCTTCATGTGTTACTCAGCATCTTAATATGTAGATCTAAGAATGTGTCACTACAATCACTGCTTTTTAGGATTCCGTAGTCAGCAAGGGACCCTTATAGTTTCGCCATGTCTGTCTGTCTGTCTGTCCCCGGCTTAGCTCAGACACTCTTAGTACTAGAAAGTTGTAATTTGGCATTTTAGCACTGCTAAAATAATCTTGAAAAAATTTTTTGTTAGTTTACGTCCCTTACACGTATCCCATGATGTGAGGTTTCGTTGGATAGGCTGTTCAAATATTGAGATTCATTTTTAGATTCAGGGATCTGTTTGCGTAATATTAAGCTCTAAAGTGCACATTTTTGTTATAGTCAAGTGTCCCCCTGCCAGCTAAATGGTTGTTTTTAGATATGTGAAAAAAATCATAGCAGTAGTATATAATTATAACGAAATTAAAAGGAAAACTATCACAGCTAAGTAGGCTGTACAAGTTAACGAGTAATATTCGACCAACTTTCATTTGCAGTTGGAGAATTAACCGTGCCGTATAT
Source organism: Tiliacea citrago (assembly GCA_963921375.1). NCBI lineage: Eukaryota > Metazoa > Arthropoda > Insecta > Lepidoptera > Noctuidae > Tiliacea > Tiliacea citrago. The sequence continues at coordinate 20,021,802 of OY992804.1, read as the reverse complement.
CGATGTATCAGAGAACATGTTTTTCAACTACAATGTTAAGTTTGTTTGTGGGATTAATTCATCCCAACTACGGAACCCTTTATTGTGCATGGTCCGACATGCCCTTGGTCGGTTTTTAATATATCGCATTTAGAAATACAATATTATAACATACACAATTATCATGCCTGTATAGTTCGAAGCTTTAGTCAGAGGTGTGTAGTCAATTCGCCAGTCCCATGTTAACTACAGAACGCCACCTGCTAAGATTCTTACTACTCCTTTTGCACCGTCAATCTTTCTGCTGGTATTATTATTTTAATTAAAAGAAAAAAAAAATATTCTGCACAAACAAAACGCACAGTACAGCAAAATAACACAGTCAAAATCCACACATAAAAAGTAGCTAAAAGCCTCGTATCCAATACAATAAACATTTTGACAACCTTTTCCATTGGTTGATGTCAGGGACCAAAGACAAGGTTGGGTTGGTCTGTTGGTCAATTAGTTTTGATTCTTTAGTTGTTGTCCACACTTCTTCTTTGTGTTACGTCAAACCCATTCCCTTTACGAGTAGTAAGAAGACTTACTCCGAACCCTTCGGTATAAAAGCCTTAGAGATTTTTATAAGCAATAAAAAATCCTGTTCTGTTATATTTGCCGAGAGATTTGCTTTCGTATAGGCAGAGGCAGTAGGGAAATCACGACGAGTTTGGTTATAATATTTACAAAAAATGTTTTTCACATAGCTTTGATCCTGAGCGTAGGATCAAAGCTATGTGCAACACACGTAAGGGGAAAGAATCAAGAAGGCTTTCTTATATATGAAAATGTTACATATTAATATTGCTTTCCTAACATTGAGGGTAGAGTCGATATTCTTGAAAACCAAAATAGTTAGGCTAGGATTAGTATAGTATTGACTCTCAGGAGTAGGCAGTGACCTGTCGCTGCCGGCCGTGGTCGAGTCGATGGCCGGCAGCGTGGAGTCCTGGGACGCGGTGGTGTCCTTCTGCTAAACAGTCGTGTCGCAGAAGGAGGCTGCGGAAAGGGAGCGGGAGATCTCGTCCACTCACCCAGCCCACAGCAGGCGCACCGGGCGTCGGCAGAGGGCAGATAATGCCCTCTTCCGGCCCACCTAAATGGGTCCAGAGACGGCGGGCTCGGGGACGTCCGCCGCCCCCTATCACAGTGGACCCGAGGTGGCGGCACGTAGTGTTCCACGCGCGCCCCTTTCAGACGTCGCGGGGGGGGGTCTAACAACTCACCTCCCCAGACTTGAGGTGGCCCGCAGAGGCGGGCCGGCACTAGCCGAGGATTGCGGAAGTAATAACAGATCCCAAGATCCCCGGCCCAAGTGTGGGAAGGGAACACTGGGGTGGTTTTTAGTCAGTAAGAGTCCTGACAGACCCCTCCGCCCGCCCTAGGGCGGAGGACATCCATGAGGATTTTCTACCCCGTGAAAAAAATAAAAAGGATGTATTGACTAATACGTTAAAACATGGCAGATCTAATTACATACATAAAAACTTCCACCACTCTTCTCCCACTTCTCTGCGGGGTAGGCAGAAACTTTAGATAGTACCACAGATAGAACTACTACGATTCTAATGCTAAGATCTAATTACACTACAAACTTTTTCGGACCTCAAGACCAAATTTGTTTTATAGCTGTGCTGTGCTGTGTGTGTATGTTCGTTGTCAGCATCTTCGACAAGTTTAAGTTAGCTTGTAATATAAAGTTTCTTTTAGCTTGTAATATATTCTTCATCACAGCATCTGACTTTATCGGCTGTCGCTGAAAACCAGCGCTGGGGCTCTGTCTCGTATAGGGTCGCAGCATTATGCTGAGCGATGGCCGTTTTGCGTGAATGTGATGCATATTTTCCCTCAACTTGTTCTTTCGTGTTTGTGTTTTTATTTCTTTGCGTTATGTTTACCGCAAATAAACGTATTTTCTTTCTTTCTTCTTTCTTTATCTCAGCTCTCTACCATCGTTAGAGAACATTTAGAATTAACATTGTCCTATTCTACCACCTACTTCTGTTATGAAAAACATGTCTACTCCATTCGTTGTTGAACTAACTTCTTACTTTTCCTGCATACATTTCAAACATTCTTATACAACACTTAAGCCATCACTATGTTAAATCATAACATTACATAGTAAACAGTGTCCATGAGGTATCGACTCATTGTTAGAATTTTGTCCATTCCTACAATCACGACATAATTCTGCGTTTAAGAATCGTTTCAAAAATGTGCGAACATTCGGTTTTTAGGTTTCCGTACCTCAAAAGGAAAAAATGGAACCCATAAAGGATCACTCGTGTGTCTGTCTATCCGTCTATCACAGCCAATTTTCTCCAGATCTACTGGACCGATGGTACAAATATGTATTTCTGGGACCCAAACACGAACGTGTAACGTAAATAAAAAAAATTGGAATATGGGGTCACTTTTTGGGGACAAATAAGAAAATTTTAAAAAGTTTATAAGATATTTTTTTTACTTAACAGTTATATTATATATTATTTGAATACATTAGAATAATTATATACAATAGATGACGCAACTAAATAATTACACTAGGTACTAACAAGATATACAAAAAACAAGAAAAGGACACTTAGGCGTCAAAGTACTCGTTCGCATCGCTGTCATCCGGAAACGTACCCAGAAGACTGGCAGCCACGCTGAATGGCAATGCTAATTCTTTGGCCAAATAATTTTCATTTTTTTTTTTATAATTTTATAATAAATACTTTTAAATGTATTTAAGAATATAGAAGAACGTTAACTATCCTATCTCCGAAATTACTGAGCCTAAAATTTAGAAAAAAAATAAAACAAGTAGATTTTACTTATAGATTACAGGAAAACCTATAAGAAGTCTACGGTCTTAAAACAATATCGTATATCTCCTAATATTGTGCGTAAAAACTTACATAAGTTGGAATGTATGAGGGAACAGTCATGTTGTTCGTTCTTGGGATAAATTCTTGCCAACTACGGAAACTAACTAAGAAGCTAAACTAACTAACTAAGAACAAGAATGAAAGGGAATTTTTGGCTAGGGAGTAACTGAACATGTGGGATGTTGGACTTATCCAAAATATTTTGGCATACCCTAAATCAGAAAGAACTAAACGCATCATTTGTGGTTTAATGCAGAAGTCTAGGCAGTGATTCTCTTTTGTATTTTCATAGTCATTATGTATAGTGGTGGTGGATGGTAAAATAAAGAATAATTAAAAGTGTGTAGTTGTGTGGAAATAGAGTATAAGGTACAATGGGGTTGACGTATCCGTGTGGTTATTGAGAGGGAGCGTAGGGCATTGGCGGTCCGAGGTAATATGTTGGCACGTAGATTCTCCCGCTGTACCGAACAAGTTAAGATAACGCTATTCAAGGCTTATTGTCAAGGTCTGTACACGGGAGGTCTATGGACCAGCTACACCAAAAGGTCGCTGGATGTCTTGCGCGTCCAATATAATAATATTTTCAGAATGCTCTTGAGACTGCCCCGTTTCTGTAGTCGTCGGAAATGTTTGCGCAGAATCGAACTGATGGCTTACATGCGAACATTCGAAAAAAAATCGCATCGTTAGTAACTAGAACACGGGCCAGTAGCAACAGCATTCTGAAAACAGTGTCAGAGAGTTTCTATTCTCCCATTTTGAGGCATTTTGTGGAGAGGATGGCTAGGTGAGAAACTCGTACCCTGCTTAGTCATCTTCTGCACAAAGTACTTCAAACTCTTATATTAATAATATTGTTTTGCTTACTAACACTAGCTATGAGGTATTACTAACAATATTATGGATCTCTGTTGTCTTTATAAATAAATTTTGATTTGATTTGATTTTGATAAACCCCTTATTAAACAAGAATATATATTTAAAAAAAAATGTGCGTGGTCCGACACGCACTTGGCCAGTTTATATGACTAGTAATGTACCTGACTTAGATGTAGCCTAAATCTGAATTTTTGCACTCAAAGTCTTATAAATAAAAATTATAAGCGTGTCATGTGAATTTTCAAAATAATACATTTTCAGACTCCCTCGTTGGTCTTGTGGTTGCAAGCGCTACTGCTAACCTTGAGGCCCTGGGTTCAATTCCCAGGTCGAGCAAAGTGTTATTGGGTTTTTCCATCTGGAATTTCACAGTAGCAGCCCGAAGTCTGGATTTGCGCCCAGTTGATGGTAATAGGCTCGTCCCCTATTACATGAGACTTAAACACAACGGCTAAAATGTGGGTGTATCTAACCCTTCGGGGAATACAGGCGTGATGTTGTTTTTAAAAGCAGTTTTTGCTCTCTTAAGTCTCAAAAAGGTGAATTTTCATAATTAAAATATTTACAGTTTGTTTTTTTTCTGTAGTCATGTTTAAGTTCTTTTCTCTGATATAAAAGCTTTCTCAAGGTTGAATTCATATTAGGTTAGTTCCATGTATTGATCCTGTCATACTAATAAACTCTACTTAACAAAATAATGGAAACTGGGCTGGTTCTGAAATAAAATAAAGGTCACATAAATTTTTATTCTTTTCTGCAATTATAATTATGACCAAAGACATCGTTTCTTCGGCCATAATATAATTGCAGAAAAAATTTTTTTTGAATAATAATTTGAGAATTGAGATGGACTGTGTGACAGAAGATATAGCTAGAAAGGGGTGACGACTAATAGAGAATTATGGAAGAAACAGACATGTTGCGCCGACCACAAATAAATTGTGATAAAGGCCGGAGAATGATAATCATGAATTATAATTGATCCTTTATTATGACGGTCTATTGGTATTTTATTACGGGTGTTAATTATAACACGGGTTACGGGTGTTAGAAGATGTAGTAACAAAAATTGAAAAGAGTATGCTTAGATGGTTTGGTCATGTTGAGAGGATGAGTGGAACGCGACTAACAAAAGGTATTTATAAAGCAGAGGTGAGTGGAATCGCCGGGAATGCCCTAGGAGGACATATAGTGACCAAATTGGTGCACAAACAGGTGCATAGTACTCGCAACCGGCGTGCGTGTATGACCAGATGTATGAACGTAGGCGAAGCAGAAGGAGTATGTAAGGAGCGTAGCAGGTGGCGTTCTATAGTTTCTGCCTACCCTCATGGGAAGAAGGCGTGAGTTTATGTGTTTTGTATTTGTGTGTGTTAATTAAAATTACTTTCTCATGGTTCGTAGCTTTCTAACAGAGAATGCACCCAAGGAACAACAGGCGTCATATCCCATGCCTATTAACATTGTAATTTAGATATATTGTAAAACCTTTTTTTTTTAAGAGTAGCCTAGGAGTTTCTTGCCGGCTCTTCTCCATAGGAAACGACCAATTCAAATTTCCAAACCGTGCACCTAGCTTCTGACGTTTCATAAGTGCCCATGTAGATTTAAGTGAAATAAAATATATTGATTTGTTTTTTTTTTTAATGTATGTTCACTGATTTCTCCGTCAATTTAGGACCGATTTTAAAGTTCTTGTTTTGGTTGTAATTGTATGCTCTCGAAGTGGTTCCATTCATGTCACCGGTCACCGAGTCAGAGTCTGATGAGGGGATCCCATGGAAATCGAGGGCAACCCTCTAATTTGAAAACCACTCATAAAGCGATTTCGATATTTTTTGTAGTAACTCGTTTTCTGTCGGAAAGCACCATTTGGTGAACTGAAACTGATGATGAAGACCGCAGACTGATAGCCACCGGTACTACTACTTAGGTACTTTGATATGTTTGCTAAGCAATTTATGCTCGTCGCAATTCATATGATGAAGTCACCTTCAGTTCTCCTGGTTCTTACCAGGAGAACTCCTCAACAAATAGCGCCCCTGCATCGGTAAAATCAATATTTTGTAAAGGGTGATGAGCAGTTGACATTAGGCTATTGTAACTTAGATAAATTACAAACTGACCCACTAAAAAGTGTAAAATAAAAACTATTTACAAAAAAAAAATCGGCTTCCAAAAAAACACTACAAAGGGAAAAAATACTTTAATTTCGGAAGGTGGTGGCTAAAAACTATAATACAGATCCAATGACACCGACTTCCGAAATTAAAGTTATTTTTCACTTTGTAGTGTTTTTTGGAAGTCTATTGTAAGACAATCTTTTCCTCCTCTGTCATAACACCCACATTTACAAAGAAAGTATACTATAGACGCCTAGAATCATTATTTCCTTCTCATGACTGATCCATCACTCTGTTACCTGCCGGACAATAGACTGTATTATCAAAAATATTTACATTTCATCGCATTGTGTATGTGTTGTTCTGTTTATTTATATAATTATTGCAATTTAAAACATTGTGCAACTAATCACTTTCTCTACGAGATATCCTCCTAACTATAATTATCCTAACTAATATTGTTTGTTACGCTAAAACGGCTGAACGGATTTGGATGAAAATTTTCACGTGAGTAGACCATGGCCTGGGTTAAGTCATATAATACTTTTTGTCTCGGTAGTACGTTCCCGTAGGATAATTTGCGACCTACACGCGGGCGAAGCAGCGAGAAAAAACTAATATTTGTATATTCATATCTCAAAATATGTAGTTCTCCATAGGTACCTTTTCTACATTTGTAAAGGTAAGTTTTGCTCAAAATAATAATTGTTTTTCTTGTAGAGTGTGTATCGATACTCAATTCCTTACGTAGTTAAATAATAACACGTGTTCGATACAACATTTACTGTTCTTTTTACTCGTTTCACAAATGATATAGTGCAGTTTTTGCACCCTTGTGTAACAACGGTTTGCCATTTCAAACCGCCTTCCAAAAAGGAGGAGGTATTATGTTCGTCTGTGTGTTAGTTTAATAAAAAAAAAACAACCGACTTCCAATAAAACAAGAAAAGGGGTAAAAAATTATTTTCACTCTTCTTGCTCAAAAAGTCCGTCATTTTAGCGTACCAGAGCGAGGTTAAAATTTAATATCTTCCTCTAGGGGACAAAGATTTTTTTTTACTTTTGTCTATTACCAACGAGCCTACAAAAACGAAAAAGTCATTATTCTTAAGGTGAATCCAAAGCTGTAGCTGTATTAATGATCTTAATTATTATAACTATAAAAGCGACCATCTCTTCGGTAGTATGCGTGCACTGCGTTGCGGCCTCGCCGTAGGTAACTATAAATGATCCTTGGTTGCGGCTACAGAAGAAATTAAAAAAGGCATTGGCGCGAAATCTTTAGGATTTATTTCCCTAATTACAAATTTAATTGGTCACCGTAATTTATTTTACAACAGTGAAAATGTCAAAGAATGTGTGTGTATATCTAATAAGAATGGAAACTCGTATTTGCAGATGGAAGAGAAAGGGAAAGTAATAATTTTCAATCTGTTGCCGTCACGGTGTATTGGATTATTTTATTTTCTCGCAATCGTAGTGAAAAGTATAGTGTAATACACGGCGCTAAAAACCCATTACGTTCGGTTTCTATTTACTCCCTGCTAAAGCTCGGGAGTAAAACTACCTCGTATATAATGGGTCATTTTAGCCCCTTGTTTATCAAACTACTATTAATTTCGGAAATCGGTGGCAAAAAAACTAAAATACAGATCCAAAAACACTGACATCCGAAATTAAGATTATTTTTCACTTTGTAGTGTTGTTTGGAAGTTGGTCGTTTTTTTTTGTAAATAGTTTTGCCTTTGTATAGTACCAAAAATTATATCACACACACACACACACCTTTCATGAAAAATACGCTTTTAGCCAATTTCATTCATAACCTATCGTCCTTCTCACTTCCTAAGCCTGTCCAAGTTATTCTCGTCACATAGTTACCGACGAAGTTCCGTACACGTCTCCTGAGTTGACACTTGTCTCCTTTGATTGTATAGGATAAGTCTCAGACTTGTACGGGGGCCTTAACAACGTATTAGTCAAAGTTCCACATATGCTTACGAGGCAGGTAGCTGGGTGGCATAATCGCATTAGCGAGAAAGCCCTTTAAATTATGATGGAAAGAGATAGGCGCTCTTCACTCTGCTTTATTTCCGAATCTTCGCAATTGTACATAGTTTAGACTTAGAGCATTCGAATACTAATCCCCTGGTTTTGGCAGCCATTAAATAGGCTTCAATATACAAATCCTTTGATTGGACGACTGATACATTTATAGTTTTTAAGATTTTTAGATAACCTAAAAATCTTAAAAACTATAAATGTATCGGTTGACAAAATGGATTGTAATGCATGCTTTTTACAATTGCATTCCTCATGCATTTGTAAAATTACAAGAAATGTAGTATTTCATAAAATGGTCAGTTATGGCATTATGTAAAAATCGGTCCAGTGCATGTCGGACCACGCACAATGAAGGGTTTCGTAATTTCGTAAGCAAACTTAACATTGTAATTGAAAAAACGTGTTCTCCCATACATCTATATATGCCACGGTCAATTTTCCAACTGCAAATGTAAGTTTGTAATGGCATTTTTTTTATAAATGAGTGATTTTAGGACTTTTTCCTTTACTTGTGCTGTAAGACCTTGCTTCTTGCCAAATTTCTTGATTCAAGGTCAACGGGAAGTACTCCATAGGTTTTGATTTATTTGCGAGTATCACAATATGTCGCATAAACAGCCGTATTTTTTATTGCGTTGACATAAAAGCTTAATTTATTTCGAGCTCCAAGGGACCGTAGACTTACGTATTTGATATTCATTTCAACTGGATACCTCCACGCGTTCCTGGGAAAAAGGGTCTTGACAGACTGACAGACGGACAGACGGACAACGACGTAATCCTATAAGGGTTCCGTTTTTTCCGGAGGTACGGAACCCTAAAAATCTATAAAATTAGCAATCCATCTAAATTTCTATCGCAGTTTTTTGCTTGACATGCAACTCTATTCCCTTCGCAACTCTATTCAATTCTTTTGTAATCTATAGAATAACGCAATAATGTATTTCGATTACATACTTATATTTCTAATTCAAGTCATATCACGGCTCACGCTAAGAAATAATAATTTCAAATGGTCACCGTTATCGAAATCGATAAGCAGGACTAAAAATAATTACATTTCTAAAGGCTCATGCAGACTGGTGCGATACCGCGGGCACGACACGACACTATTAGCACAATTAAATTCTTTGTCACTACCTGTCACACCCGCGATATCGCACCTAACTGTACGAGCCTTCATTTAATTAAACAGTTGTCTCTGCCTATGCCTCCGGGGCATACATACGTGATGCTCTGTTATGTTTAAACAATTGCTGATCTTAAATTAGATCACCAGTGCATGTAATGTTGATTAAAAAATCAACAACAAGATTGGAAATGAAGTCACTCAAACATCAAACCATGCGCGTATCTTACGTAGCTCTTTATCTAACAAAAGCATCCATTCATCGGGTTTCCTCATCTATTGTCAGGGTCCCTTTTGTATAAAGGCATCGGTCTAGTACCTATTGACTGCAGCCACTAAAATCTGCCTAGCCTTTCCCAACTATGTTGGGTCTTTTTCCTGTTTAACAGGATGCAGTTGAAAACCAGTATTTTACATGGAGCGACTGCCTATCTGACCTCCACAACCAAGTAACTGGGTAACACTATACCCCTTGGCAAGACTGGTTGTCAGACTTTCGGGCTTCTAACGACCATAACGACTGTCAAAGATTCATGAATGACAGCTAGGACCAACGGCTTAACATGCTTTCTGAGGTACGGAGGAGTCTCGGTATGTAAAGTTTTTCACCCATCCACGGATCCAGCATTCCGGCAAGCGTAGCTTAACCTGATAGATCGACCCGTGAGTTTGTTATTACTTAGCCACTAGCTCCTCTCCACATTGTATTGACTGCAATAGGTACAATCAATCATAATATACCTCAGACAAAACGTATTGGACTACTGACTGAATAAAAACAATTCTTAATAATGTTGATAGAAGAACTATTATAATATAAACAATACCAGCCTATTACTGTCTCATGGCAAGGCAAAGGCTCCTTGTCATGCAGAGAAGGCCAGGTTTCCACGCGATTTTTTTACTTCACGGATGTCAGTAACCTCCAAAATTAACTCAGAAAGTACACATGAATTGAAAAGTCACCTTGGTACTTGCCCGGATTTAAGCCCTTGAGTTTGACACATGGATGAGAAGCGAGGCCTTACATACTGAATAATATTCTCTAATTCATGTTTCATTATTTAATTTCAGGTTTCTTCTGCCGGGATCCAGACACTGGCAAGCTGCACTCTGCTAACAGCACATGGACAGCCAGCTCATTCTGCGGCAAATACCACTGCAAACTGAAGAGAAAAAATATAACAAGTTCTGAGTATGCGCCTCAGCGACAAATTAATATCACTACCATCCAACTATTAGGAGAGAACCTCACAATGGTGGATATACAAAAGAAGGACATATTCGTTAAAAAAGAAAAAGTCATGACAAATGTCGTCAGTACCGACAAGAAAAGTGAACCTAATTTTAGAAACAATGATACTTTAAAGGAAATCCAAAGAATTAAGCTAGATAATGACATTGATGACAAGAACGCATCTGACAAGGATAGGTACTTAACGGACAAAGAAATAAAAAGTTTAACAGAAATCCTTCACTTGGTAAAGAGGGGTGATATAGATACTATAGTAGAAATATATAACTTAGCGCAAGATATTTACAAAGAACTTGATAAAACAAGCACCGACCACGTACTGCATGAAACGATAAGTACCGTAAAGACTTTAGACAAACAAATAATTCAATCAGATATGTTCAAAAAGGTGACAAAACATGATCATGCTTCGTACTGGTATGAACCTCTAGCGAATGGTAAAATAAGGGTAGCTGATTTGGTGACGCCCGATATCATAAGAACCGATATGAATCCAGAGATGCCAGCGATAGATATTAGTATGCTACCTGCTGCTAGTATAGTAAACGTGGGTCCGAAACAAATGAAGAGTACCTTATTCCCACCAATACTACCTTCGTTACCAGGAATGCGGAAATTGAGCAATACGTATTTCAATGGTGCTCTTTCTCAAAAAGACTTTGGAAAGCTACCTTATTACTATCCGATGTCAAATTTTCAAAGAATGTCTTCGTACAACCATGAGCAAAAGAAAACGTTAATGGGGAAGGCAGGAATACCGGCGCCGGCCCCGGAAACGACAACGGTACCGGTTACGGCACCGACAACGGTTCAAGAATCAGCTTACAAATCTGTAACGAGTAATCTATTACACACCAGTGGGAAATACCAAAAGGAAGTCAGACCTTCAATTTTCCTGTCGTATCCATTCACTAACATCCAGAATTATAACTGGTCGTTCCCGCGAAATTTGTACCACAAAAAGCTCTTCGAAAAATTTGATGTCGGCAAAAAAAATGATGCAAATAATCAGAGCACAATAAAGAGACGCGTAGATGAACAAGACAACGCTGTTCTAATGAACCCAGATTTGGAGAATTTCCAAGATCTACAAATAAGGGCTTCTATGAAGGAAGAGAACACATTGAACGTGAATATAAAGCAAGAGGAGGGTCGAAGACTGGTAGAGAGACGTAAGCCTGATTGGCAGACAGATTCGTTGCCGCAACAAATATTAGAAGAAGTGAGGGCTCATATACAAGAAAAGCAAAGACTGTTCATCAATCCCGTTTCTTTAAGAAAGAAAGTTAAACTAGAAAGAGTGGCGAAGCTGTTAAATATGGATAAAATCACAAGGACCAAGAGATCGGAAGAGGACAAGAGTGCAGCTGATGGGGAGCCGGTGAAATCTGAATTATATGAAGTTTATATTGAACGAACAACGTAAGTAGACTGAACAGCTCTAAATAAATGACTATTTGTACATAGTTCCTAATACACTTACAATTACCTAAGCTTAGATAAATACCAAAAGAATTCTGTTTTGTAAAATGGTTCTGAGCTAAAATTATCAAAACTTAGCTGAATTTTGTAAATGATTTTAGATTCATTAAGTAATATGTTTGACCACATGGAATTGACTGATTGGTTTCTCAAAAAACTGTCAATTGTCCTAATAGTTGACAATTTAATACAATAAAATCTATTTTATTGACAGTTAATTTAAACTCGTTTGTGGATTAAAAGCAAAACAATGTTGTAGCTGTAAGTTAAGTTTTATATTTAGTGAACTAAGAAAAAAATGTTAGACATTTTCGTAACAATGATATTTCTGATACATGAATAGATACGGCACCTAAGTGTTCTTTAGTTTTTGTATTTATTTGTGTGGTTAGTTAGTTCATCATTTAATTTTGTACCTAGTGTAAACAAGTGTAATAAGTTTTGTACTAAAATTTTTAGCCTTAAATTAATTTAAAAAAACCTAGATACGGAATTTTAACATAATTTAGTAATAGTAATAGTTTATTGTCACAAAGAAACATACATTAGTATACACCGATTAACACGATGCTAACTACGCTGCATAATTCTGTATACAGATACTGTGAGCCCTGCCTCTCAAACTAGGATAACCTGTATCTTAAGAGACAGTGTTCAGACGTGAGGTTACATAAAAAAAAAAGAAAAATTTGATTGGAATACTCGTAACTTTAATTCCGTCGCGCTCTCTGTAGATTAAAATAGTTTTACGTATGAATCTACTCAATTTCATACGATCATTAAACTAAACACGACTTTGCCCACACAGACTTATCTCATTAACAAATTCTAAAAACATCCTAAAAAGCTGTTCCCTTATTATTTACTTTTAACCTTCTTCAAATAACAGAGGAACAGACTAACACCTTGCTTCAAAAAACTTGACAAATTAGGCAAAAAACAGTTAAAGGAATTTGTCCCTTGTTAGAACGTACCCTTTTCATGGTGGTATATTTTATCAATGATGGGTATAAAGATGTTTTTATTTTTATTTGTCACATACTTCTCATAGATCTAAAAACAAGTGACATTTAAAAAAAAAAACATAATTTTAGTGAAAAATATGATTTGTAGCGAAAGGGTAAAAGGACCAGTAGTAAGTCATGAATAGATTAGCTTATTAAACAATATTTAATTAACATTCTTGGCAATATTTTAAGACATAGTCAATAGATCTATTTTCTCTGACTAAGCAATTAATTATAATTTTAACTCACTAGCTTTTGCCCGCGGCTTCGCCCTCGTGGATGTCAAAAAATATCCCACTGGAATGTACTACTACCGCGATTAAAAGTATCATAGGATACTTTTAACCGCGGTAGTACGTTGCCGTCCATACACACTAAGTAGCAGACGGTGTTAGTTATGGTACCTACTCTCATGTCATTAAAATTTGGCACCCGGTAGGTTAGTAATCCTTAACCTTTAGTGTCCAGGGGGCCGATCGCGCTATATCTCAACGTAATTATCGTTCGAACGGAACGTTTTTGATTTTGATTTAGTTTTGGTTTAGCTGATGTAAGAAACGGTATCGCGCTATTTTTTCTGAGCGCCAAAATCGTTGACGTTACCCAATACTGAAAGTTCGATCAATCGTTCCTAAAGCTAAATAAAGCTAAATCGTATCCGTTGAAATGATTAGCGCGATACGAAATGTGTCTAACGTAACGTTTTTGGTTGTGGTTTAGTTTTGGTAGTAACGTTCAAAATTAGCGCGATCGGCCCCCTAGTCCTAGTGTTTTTGTATGCTTTTGTATAGTTTTGTAAATCTCTCTTCTGTAAATAGCTAGTTGTGTAATAATTGTCTATACACAAATGAATTAAATATTACCAACTAACATCTGATTATAACTAAATACTCCTCAATCTATTGGTTAGGAACACAAAAGTATAAATTAAAGAGCGTTCATTGAGATGCTTCAAAATTCTGGATTCCATTGCTCGAATTCCGCATATTTTTGGCAGAGCACAGCAAAAACTGTTACAAGTCCGTATTTTAAATTACTTGAAATTCGTTAAATTAAGTTAAATTGAATTCGCTGCAATGTTGTAACTTTTTACTGTCACTTGGGGCACTATTGGTACGATGCCA